>CM053273.1:8861875-10073125 GCA_028583415.1 Protea cynaroides
GTAAATTACAGCTAGGTATCTAATGCTTTGAAAAATACATTTTGGTGTTTAAACACAAACGATGTTAAAGAGGTTAGTTACGGTGTTACCATGTGATGTTGAAATGATCAAAATCTTTCAAATTTGTATATCAATCGAAAAGATTTCATAAAATGATTCAAAATCATGATTTTTTACAATTTTTTTTTTAGCATTTGAATTAAATCATGGCTGTTGATATAACATTTTAAAATTAAGCAAAAATCATAGTACAATCTGGTTTAAGATTAAATCATCAATACTTTAAAAAGATTTTAATAGGAAAGACATGATTCAAACATAATATTTTAATATTTTTAATTGTTTGACTTGAATCGCGATCGTTCAATTGGAAATTTAAATCAAGATAATCGCAATGGTATAACCTAATCTAAGACCGGATAATCATAATAACCTTAAAAACTCCAATTGAAATGATGCAATTCAACCATTATATTTTGGCATTAGGCCTTCAATTTGTATCATGATCATTCATTTAAAATTTAAATAATAAAAAAAATCTTGCTGTAACTAAATTTGGTGAAAAATATATTTTTCTTTTTCTTTTTTGTAGATCTTTAGAAATTTTCATAACTTTTTATTTCTAATAAATTCTGATAAAGGATTGGTGATGACGTGAAAATTTTGAAAAAGATGTTTTTCAGTCATCTAGTCGGTCATCCATCATACGGATAGAGATGCATCAGCATTCACGTCTACAGCCCCCAAATGCATCAGCATGGGTGTCGAGTTTGTCAACTATTCCTATTTCATAGGACTGGTTGTTAGACTTTTTATGATCTCTTTAGGGTGTTCAATCAATCTATTACAAGAATACATCTGAATAAGGTTGAGTTAAGATCTTACAGTTCCCATAACAAAATGGAAGACAATTGATTGATGTAAGATATATCTGTTTGTGTAAATTGATTTCCATTCAATTCCAGGTTTTGGTGTAGAGATCTCCTTTCAATCATCTTTACGTATGTTTACCATTCATTTTTACGTATGAAAAACAATATAAAGAAATAAACAATTTAAATTGTAGGGATTTTAAACCTAGTATTTATAATATCATCTCAAACCCTGATCATCCTGCAATGGACTAGATTGGTCCATCTCCAACCCATGACGAATTAGATCAAGACCGATCAAACCCCATAATGTAAACTCCCACATGTATATGTGGACAAAAACCCGTATCATTGAGGTTATTAAATTTAGGAAGTTGTTAGTAAATTTAGGAAATGAGGGAGGTAGAGTTGTTATGGGTGATAGGAAGTGTTATCATTAGGGAAGAGGTAGCAACACTGGTGTAGGTTTAGAGAGCATTTTAATTCAAATGTTAATTGTATTGAATAAGGAACGATGGAAGTAATTGCTAATTTGTAGGGATTTTTCTTAAAGAATTTAGGGAGCATTTGTAGGAATTTGTTAACCAACTGCGTAGAAAATCTTTAAGAATTAAATGTTTTTTTATGGAAATAATTAAGAATTTTTCTTAATTGTTGGAGGTTTTTTTTTTTTGGGTGTTTGGTCGGTTCATTCAAATTTGGTATGGGTATATTGGTTCATCTCAAATCTGGCCCGATTCATGTGACCAAGCACGTAACAATTGGCAGACGGGAGGTCAACCTAAAAAATTTGTCTAGCAAAACAAACTTGACGTTTTGTAGTATAGAAATCCTCTCATGTAACAGTTCTGGTTGCAAAGGGTTGGATTTCATCCAATGCACATACTGGTGTATTGGTATGTACGCTGACTGAACTCCAACCCTTGGATCAGTTGGCAGGAGAGGATGTGGACCCCCCTTGTACAGTTGGATCACATCCTCTCCTCCTAGAACTTTGGGAGGAGAGGGGGCGGCCCCATTAGATGGCCGACACCTGGGGCTCGGGTGAATCCGAGCCCTCCATCTAAGCCAACAAGGGAGTGTCGATTCGGATGATCCGAGCCCCCATGTAACGGGCCGCCTCCTTTCCTCCCGCACCTCTGGTAGGAGAGGATTTGAATGCCACTTGGCAGTTGATGAGGTGTGATGTTATGGAATGCATTCCGAGCAGAGTCTCAGAAACCGGACTCGTGCCTCCACCCAGATACCCTATATGAGCTTCTGTAATAGCGTCATCCGCATATTTGTGAGAGACAAATGGAGCTCAGTCGTATGTGGATGAGGCGAGCGAGACCCCACTGCTTCTGCGTGGTGGTCGCGAAGTCTGCCATGGCCTCGACGATGCCGACGACTTCGTTATCAGTTCCGTACTCCATACCTCATTTTACCCCTCTCTTATCGTCTCCCCGCTCCATTTCGAAGAGTACTTGTTCTTCTTACGCTTCAGTTGTTCCTGTACATGGCTCAAACACTGGTAAGACTTCTCTTAATTGACGGTCGATTTGCTGAAGCTTTATTGTCTATTGTTTTCCTTATTTTTAATTGTCGGTCGTTATCTTTTTCTTTAGCAACCTGAAATTTAATAATCAAATCAGAAACAAAATGGATTTCTCATCTATGGTTTCTCTTACTTGCTAGAAATTGCAAACAACTCAAATTCCAGCTCTTCAAAGGTGCTTCTGAAAGGAATGAAATACGCTGAACTTGAAGTATGTTTGGGTTATCTTTGTTGTTCCTCGAATTCATTTGATATATAGTGGCTTCTATAGTGATAGAGTTTACAGTGAAAATCTTTGCTTGAACAGAATTGGGTGAAGTCACATGGATACAGGCCCGGCCAGGCTTTAATGCTGTGGAAGCGCCTATATGGAAACAACATCTGGGCACATTGCGTCGATGAATTGGAAGGTTTGAACAAAGATTTCCAGAAAATGTTGGGCGTATTTGCTGAATTTAAGGCTTTGTCTCTGAAAGAGATACTTACAGCAGCGGATGGAACTCGGAAGGTACTTTTCCCTCCTCTTTGTGTCTGTTCTATTCCTCAGGGGTTCCATTCTAAGCAAATGGACAACAATCTTCGTTTGAGTCATAATCAGGATATACTTGCATATTTGGCTTCTGGAAGTTATTTCCATTGCATAAGAATGTTCTGATTGACTTGTTTCTCACAGGAGGTTTCAGATTCTATTCAATTTGGATGATGGATTAGTAATAGAAACAGTTGTAATTCCTTGCAAAAGGGGGAGGACTACTGTTTGTGTCTCAAGTCAAGTAGGCTGTGCCATGAATTGTCAGTTTTGTTACACAGGGAGGCAAGTTCTTATCCTTGACACATGAGCCTTTCAGTTTAAATTATTCCCCGTTTGGTGGACTTGATTGGTTGCATGTAGCATGATATGTAATTTCATTTTATAGGATGGGTTTACGGAGACATCTTACTGCTGCTGAGATAGTGGAGCAGGCTGTATTTGCGCGGCGTTTGCTCTCAGGTGAAATTGGTTCTATTACGAATGTTGTATTTATGGTGAGTATTATTGAGAATAGTCTCACACTACTAATGAAATTGGAATTCTATGGTCTTATATACGGAGAGTCACTCCACTTACTAGTTCGAACTTTTGAGTTGGAAACTTGACATGGTATCAAAGCTCTAGGTTTCCTTTCATAATAACCCTAAAAAAGAGAGGCAAAGTCACCGAAAGAGGGACGATCACCCAAAAGAGGGACTATATGTCACCCAAAGAGGAATTATATGTCACCTAAAGAGGGATCGGTCACCCAAGAAATGGGACCAATCACCTGAAAAGTGTCATGTATTGCTACATATACTACCACATATATACCACCTAACGGTGGGGTTACATGTGAGGGGGAGTATTGGGAATAGTCCCACATTGCTAATGAGATTGGAATCTTGTGGTCTTATATATAGAAAGTCCCTCCACTTATTAGTTCGAACTTTTTGAGTTAGAAACTTGACAAGTATATCTGTTTTGCAGAACTTTTTGATCAATTACTCCTGTATGGTCCCCCCCCCCAACCAAAAAAAAAAAAACAAAAGCAAAAGGCTTTTCTTTTTAATAGAAAAGGCTTTCCTGAATTTGGCATACATTGATTTACAAAATGGAATTTATGCATATTATAGGAATTTCCCACCTTTTGCTCTAGTTTACATTGTCTCTTTCTATTTCAACATAAAATGCTCGGAAGAATAGTTGTTGAGGCCCCAATGCGAACCAAGGATTGGAGGCCGGATGCCCAAGGCGATTAAGGCGGCCTATTTTCCAAGGCTCTTGGATGCCTCGTCTAAGAGATGCCTTGACAATGGAAGTAAAATAAATTGATGGAACATTATTTAACAGATTTTGGACCAAAAGTGGTTGGCCGCAATATGAGACTTTATGCCTCTCTTTACTTTTTTTTTTTTCTGCTTCTTCCCATTTTACATTGAAACAAATGGAGCATTTAGGAAAGTAATATGATTGAATCAAATCTTGTTTTTATGAAACATGTTAAAAATACATAAATCTGTGAACTGTCCATGTTAATGCTTTGTTTCTCATATTATGGGATTTCTGCTATGGGGACCCAAGTAACCTATTTATTAGGGACAACTCATCTACTGTAAGTTAATTTTGTTCTTTACTCTGACAATTTCTATAGTTCACTGTAAATAGCATTCAACTGTACCCACTGTATACACTGAGACATTCAGTCTGGTGATTTTTCTCCTTAACTTTTCATTCTTTTTCTGTCCTCTTGGCTTGCAATGTGTGTTGTTTCTTCTTCATGTCAATTTTTTCTCAGTAAAGCCTAATTGATCAAAGCCAAATGGTTTCTTTCTTCCTTTCTGCCTCAAATGTACCCAAGAGGTTAAAAGAAGGAGAAATTGTTTTCTGCTTGGTCATCATTTTTTGCTTAAGTGTGTGGTCAAATGAATTTTCAGGGGATGGGGGAACCACTCCACAATGTTGAAAACGTAATAAAAGCTGCAGACATAATGGTTGATGAGCAAGGCCTTCATTTCAGTCCTCGCAAGGTCACCATTTCGACCAGTGGACTCGTTCCCCAGATGAGACGTTTTCTCTATGAATCAAACTGTGAGTTGGCAGTCAGTCTGAATGCAACAACTGATGAGGTATTAACTCTAATCGTTTTGAGAAATAGAACGACTCTGTCTTTATGTTTGCATATGATTGATCCTTCCATTCACAAAAAATATATTTCAGGTTAGAAACTGGATCATGCCAATTAATCGGAAGTATAACTTGGGGATGCTTCTTGGAACTCTTCGGGAGGAGCTTCGTGTCAAGCATAACTATAAAGTTCTCTTTGAATATGTGATGCTCGCAGGAGTTAATGACAGGTTAGAGAAAAATTACCTTCTTTCTGTTGTATAACTGCATGTTCTGATCTTGGAAGCTATTTTCGAACTGAGGAATATTTCATGTTGAAGAGATAGATTGAATGCTATGGCATGCACAATGCAGGGCTGGCAAACTGTTGTCCGTGCAAATATCTGCTACCTGTATATTCTTTAACAAAAGGGAAATCTTCTGGATTTTTGTTATACAATTCAGGAAATATCAGTTAGGATATTCTGATCTTTGTTACCTGAATATCTCATTTTTAGGTTACTATTCCTGCTTTTACCCATCCGTAAAAAATAAAGCTGGTTGGATGGATAACATAATCTGGTGGTTAACTGATGGCAAAGAGGGTTCAAAGCAAGTCAAATTAACAAGCCCTCTTTGCTACAGGATCTTAATTCAGTCCAATACAAAAAATCTGCAGAGAAAAGTAATAAAAAAAAACCCACTTATCTTGAAATCTAACCGTCAGAATTAGATGAAACTTGGTATGGATGACCTTTGTAATGATTGTGAACACCTTCTGAAGTTTGGGGAGGATCTGAAAAGAACTATAGGAGTTATGAGTCTCGAAAGCCTGCTGTACCTGTTTCCATCAAGCTTGGATAGCCCAGATTTAATGTTGCCTGCTGATTGCACTTCACTTTCTCTAGTTTGTGTTGGGTGAAACAATAGCATATCAGATCATAGATAGAAAGCAAGCAAAAGAATCAAGAGGGAATGGAATCTGGTTGAGTCTCATAACCGTAGGAGACTCAACTAGAAAATAAGAATTTAACTCTTCTTTTCCTGAAAATATCTCCCTGCAGCCTCTTGCATTCTCTTTATTTATAGCTTTGAAACATTACAAATAAAAATAGGAAAGAACGAAATTTAGTAAAACCAAACCTTCCTTTATAATTTAGGAAGGCTAAATAAAACAATAAAAATAGGAAAGTTTCTAAAATTTATTTTTTTTTAATATAAAAAAATTACTGCGATGTGAATTGGTTGGGCCGACAACTAGATTTTGGACGCATCACAAATGGTTTCTTTCTTCCTTTCTCTGACCCAAGAGGTTAAAAGACGGAGAAATTGTTTTCTGCTTGGTTGGCATTTTCTATTTGCTTAAGTCTGTGGTCAAACAACTTTCAAGACTTCTGAAACTAACTAAGCTTAAAAGTAATAAAGGGGGGGGAAGAAGGTGGTTGGGGGGGGGTTTTTTTTTCTCCCCCCGAAGGGCGCCCTTTTGTCCCGGGGGGTTGTTCCCCCGGGGGTTTTTAGGAAACTAAACAATGGAAATAAATAAACTGAAAATTAAGGTATAATCTAATTTCAAAAAAGACTGTTTGCATATGATTGACCCCATTCCTATATTTTGGTTAGAAACTGTTCACGTGAACAGTACTTCGGGAGGAGCGTCGATAACTATAAATTAGTGTTCACGTGAACAGAAAATTACCTCTTTGTGTTGTAACAGTGTTCATTTGAACTGAGGATCGACAGTGTGGGTGAAATCAGGGCTGGCAAGCTGTTGTCCATGTTGACAAGGACATCCTCTGGTCTGTATCCAGGACTACGCTGGTCTGATCTTTGTTACCTGATGTCCATTGGACTGCATCATTAACCCCAAGTGATAGCTCAGTTGGTAAAGACCAACACCTCAAAAAGGTCAAGAGTTCTAGTCTCTTTGAGGCGTACCTATCCCCACCCCCACCAAAAAAAAAAAAAAACTGGTTAGGCAGTTTACGGGGAAAACTTTCTAGATAGATTCTGGTTGTTAACGGTTTAACGCTTACTATAGATGAGGTGTAAAACTCATATGATGATGAGTGTCATAGGACTTGACTATTTCATGAATTCCATTTGATTTCTTTTTATTATATTTTGTTGAATGAAAAGAATTTGTGTAATCTGATCCAATTCATCTGGGTTAGAAAATAATTGACTTTAGTGAAGGATACATAAATTTTGTCTGGCTGGATGTAAAAAGAAAAAATCAATAGCATTAGAGAAATAGCTCAATTTCACCAGCCCCCCCCCCCCCTTCCCCCGCCCCCGAAAAAGAAAAAAAAAAAAAAAAAGAAGGAAGAGAGGTCCATTTATATCGTATCTGAAAAGTGAAATAAAATTTCTGCATTCTCATACTACTAAAAATCTAAGTAATTTTGTTGAAAATTGAATTAGATATGCTGATATAAGTGTTCTTTTCATTATTATTATTATTATCTAAACTTTGCATTACAAACGTGCAATCCGACCAGACAGAATCAGTCTGTTGAATGTGGTCAATTTACACTCTTTCCTATCTTTTCTCTGAAAATTCTACCTTTTTTAGGTTCTTCATGTCCCTGAGCTTTTAAAATCATTGTTCTGTGCCTCAACGGCACAATCTGCAAGTTGCCATCCATGATTTGAAGTTGATTTTTTCTTTTTTTAATCCATGTGACAACTGTTTCTGTATGCAGCATTGAGGATGCAAAGAGGCTAATTAGTCTTATTCAGGATATTCCTTGCAAGATCAATCTTATCACATTTAATCCCCACTGTGGTTCCCAGTTTAAACCAACAAGTGAAGAGAAGATAATTGACTTCCGTAATGTTCTGGCAGAAGCAGGATGTGTTGTATTCTTGAGGCCTAGTAGGGGAGATGATCAGATGGCTGCATGTGGGCAGCTTGGCAAGCCTGGGGAGATCCAACCTCCCCTACTTCGTGTTCCAGCCCGATTCCAAATGGCTGTATGATTGACAAAATATGGCCATCCAGTTGCACCGGTAGAGGGGAGGACTAAATTTTCTCATGCTGAGTTGAAAGCACAATGGATTTTATTGGAATGCAGTGGTTAAGATCACTTTTGAAACTACTTGAATGTGCAAACTTACTGGGTAAGGATTTGAGCTTCCAGATAAGGGTATCCAAGTTTCAGCCATCATGGCATTTGTAGCTTCATTTTTTCACTCCGTATACTCTGATTTTATAGGGGAAGGATTTACCATATTTGTAGATTCAAAACTTCTTTAACTTTTAATTGCCAAATGTAATTTTTTTCCGCCTTCGTTTTGCTTTTGCTGATTTGGCAAGAACAGATACTTGTGCTTGTGTCAATGTGTGCGTCTGGTTTAGTTAAGCAATTTCATTTTCGAAGTCCCAAAAATTTGTGATTTAGTCCTACATGTGTCTGTGTGAAACAGGATTTCTCTAGATTTACCCAGCCACACATCAAATTGATGGCTAATTTCAATTATATGAATTACCCTATGTATAAGGATTTTTTTTTCTTGTTTTTTATGTTTCAATGACAATGATTTTTCTCGTACTTATCTTATGTTTATTAAAACCGGTTGCAGAGCAAACCCCTGTTAGTTAAAACGTGTTTTAAACACGTATCGTATTTTGCCGTTTAGTACACAAATTGCTATGTTGACCTAAAAAATATGGTAAAATATTTCATACTCGAAGCCTTGTCGTTTAAAATGTGTTTGATTTGCATATCGTACCGTATTTGTATTTTAACCTGCATCTTTTATGAGTAATGAGTTGATTAATTTCATATCGTTTAATACTGTTATTGCTTTCTACATGTAACTAATGGGGGATTAAAGATTAGTCACTCTTCATAATGTCTTCTAAACAATACTTTATTATTGGTTAGGGTGGTTGTGGGTTATGGGTCATAACAAATGTATATTGTTGGCCTCTCTCTCATTCTCTTTCTCTTCATATGGATTCATGCTTGGAGTCTTAGGCAAACATAAAACGTTAATTAAATTACTTGACAGAAGATGAGAATTTTCACCCTTTTATGACTAGACACATCATAAATGTTATGTGTTCCCATTGATTCAGGTATAATTCTCTAATTTTTGGGAGTATATTGTCGTCTTTTTTTTTCCCCTATCGTATTAAATTTGATCCGTTTAGAACTTATACTGTCCATTTTAGTTTTTTTTTTTTTTTTTTTTTTTATTGTTCTTGGAATGCTTGACTGTATCGTTCTTGTTTTGTTCTTTTTAAAAATATGTTCTATCTCATTTTATATATATATATTTTTTCATTCGTACTACCTTGAACGGATAGAAGTCTTGGATGAATCCCATCTGACCCAACATAAACCAAAAGATAACCCAACTCTAAAAAATATATCTTGAGTTGACCCACACCAAGACACGACACCACCGGTCGGCTCGGCACGACACCTCACTGCAAGGCTAGGGCGAGCGCGCTTGTGTGAAAAGCAACTAGGAACCGACCCAGACACAAGGGAAGAGGGAGACTTCCCTCCAAACCAAACCAAACCAGGTTCATTGCTGAATAGATATGACTATTCAAAGGGACACACTCTTACCAAAGGGATTTGATTTGAAAGCTTGGATTAGGATCAATCATTCCAAGCCGTTAAGAACGTAGAGGTGCATCTGTTCAATAGGACAGATCATTTGGTAAAGGGTGTGATCCAAACCATCAGATCAGGATCTAACGATTTGAGCCGTTGGAATGAAAAGATACACCTACATCTAAGGGTGCTAGAAAGGGCAAGTCCTACTCTATAAATAGGGTAGTAGGAGCCCTCCGTTCATTTTGAATTTCTTATGAAACTAATGCGCTCTCTCTCTCCCTCTCTGATAACCAATACTATATGCTGTCCCCTTGTCGATTTTTATTTTGATTTATCATATAAATCGATTTTTTTCCATCATCAACATCTGCATTTGCTTTAGTACCACTCCGAAGTACTCGAATGGGCATATTAGACCGGTTAAGGTTTAATACAGGAAGCCAAGAAACTGTTTTATCTTGGAGTCAGATTTGTGTCAAAATCCGGTTGCACCATTGGGGTAAATTCTGTCTTTAAGATAGTATCGCTTGTGATACGACTCAGCTTCAAACTCTTTATTTGTTGCCGTGCAGTTTTCATCATCAAAATAAGTTGTTTCCCAAAGAAGGTACCACATTAAATTTTACAACACAAGGGAATCGTCATCTCTTATGCCAAGAAATGCACGCACAGCGGCACCAGCAGATGAATCAACCGTTTCAATTCGCCATAGCTGATCCATTCAATCTTCTTCATTATTCTTCTTACCAAGCTTCTTCCTTCACTTTGAATCTTCAATGATCGTCTACCTAACGCCTACCACTGGTCAGTAACACAGTCGAAGACGACGAAGTAAAAAAGGAAACCAGAGAAATTTTTTAAGTCTCCCTTCCCCTGTATTTCTCTCTGGTGTGTTGTGTGTGTTTTGTGGTTGGTTTGAACTTTGAACGAAAAGAAATTTTTATTTATAAATTATACCCGCCAATCGAAATTTTCCCTTACGATACCTCACGAATGACTGTCGCCGCCTCAAGACACGAGCAGGTGAACTAAACTCTGTATCTTCCCTCTCATCGGGAACTAAGAGGGAGCTGAGAAATTAAGAGGGAGCCAGAGGTGAACATGAGCAGGTACGATACCTCATGCATGACTGTCGCAGCCTCAAGACACGAACAGGTGAACTGAACTTTGTATCTTCTCTCTCTCATCGAGAACTAAGAGGGAGCTGAGAAGTAAAGTCGGAGCCAGAGGTGAACACAAGCAGGTATGATACCTCACGCATTACAATCGTGCCGTACGAAACCAGAGAATTTCGGCCGGCGAGTGGGTTGAGAATTAAGAGGAAACCCAAAAAATAAAAAATAAAATAAATAAAATAAAAAATAAATGAGGTAAAGAGAAACAGCTTCTGGAAAAAGATAAAAAAACAAACCCACAATAATGGGATTGAAATCTTTCAATTTGGATTCTCAATGTTATAAGGTGAAACTAAATATTTTAATAATTTTTCAAAGAGGAAAGATAGAAATGTCAAACTCTATTTTTAACGTATTTCGTCAGTTAAGTAGAGTACGTGAAATTTTGTAAAAATTATAAATAGTATATCAAATTTCGTATATTTTTTGAGTGGTAGATCAAAATTTTTCTTCATTATATATTAGATTTACCATTGTGTTTGTCATAAATTTTTTATGTAACTGTTTTCCCATGATATAAAATATTAATTGAATCATCATGGTCTAATCAAAGGCTAAAAGAATATTTTAAAAAAATAATGTTGAATTATATCATTTTAATTGATATATATATAGTTTTTAGGGTATTTTAAACATGAATTTTTTGAACATTAGGCATCATAAACATTAGATATTTAAATGTGAGGTACCTATGGTGCAAATTTTTAATCATCCTATACCTTAAACCTAATATCTGAAATATTATACATTGAAGGAGTAGTGCTTGTAGTGCAGTGGTGGCTAACAAGCTGGTAAGTGCGTGCTACTGTTCCTATGCAAATAGGTCGAGTGACTCTCTTGCCTCCATCAAACGTATGCTATGCAATGTAATTTCTCCACCCACCATTAAGGGTGTCAAAATTGAGCCCAAACTGAATATTGAAATTGAATTGATCCGATTTAGTTTGAACCATACCGAAACCTTATTGAATAGGATTCAGGTTGTGTTTTTAGAGTATGATGAAAAATAGAATGGATCGGACCAATTGATATGTTCGAACAAAATCAGACCAATAAGATCGAAACCAAACCAGCTAATAAAGGCCTGATAAAGTTCATTAAAATAATATTTTATTAAATATACATATAGGAAACCAACACCGAAACATAATGGCTTAAACTGATTAATCTAACTTTTTTATTGCATAATATGTAGTAAATCGAAACCAAACAATTAAGGGTCTATTAAACCAATGCTATTTAGACTACCCATTAACTAACTTGAATTGTGTAGTCCACGAGGGTGTAAAAAATGGGCCTAGTAGCACGGACTAAGCCGGCCCGATATAACCCGAACCCAGTCCGGACCGAACCTTAATGGACAGATTTTGGTCTCGGCTTGTAAAGCCCGACATCGTTTCAGCCCAGACTGGACCGGCCCGTTAAGAAGCCCGAACTAGCACGAACCAATAATACCTAACCCAAACACCGGTGAGATCCATCCGAACCTATTTTAATGATTTTAAATTTTGATGGAATATATTACGCTGTTATAGTTCACTTCTTGATCCGAAAGATTATATGAATTTATAGTTGAAAAAAATATGTTAATTGTTACAATTTACTTGAATTACATATATATAGAATGAATGATGCTAATTTTATAGATAGAAATAATAAAATAGGTTATATATCTTATATATAAAATAGACCTGGCAAGCTTGATAAGCCCGGTCCGGGCCGAACTAGTCTGAAATCACCTCAATAAGTCCAATCCGATAACAAACTGACATCGGACCAGCCCATTAGTTATTGTATCCAGCGCAACCCAACCCAACCCGAACTCTTAATGGACATGTTTTGGGCTAGGCCTATAAAACCCGATATCGGTTCAACCCAGACCAAAACCGGCCTGGACCGACCCATTGACACCTTAAATCCACCCCAACTTGAATCTAGACATATTTCATATTACATTTAAAAAACCTGAAACCAACTTGATCCAAATCAAAACCAACCCGAACCAACCCATTGATATCCTAATCCCAAAGAAAGATATAGGTCAGGTTTGCAAATTAGGGTCGTCCTACAAAAGCATATTATTGATATGTTTGCTGCCATTTTCCATCTGGTAGTCATGCATGATCATGGTAGTCGTGTTCATCACTTCATCTGTTCATCACGTCACCAATTGAATATTTGGACAAATTGAAACTGGTCCACATGGCCAGAAATTAACACTTACGCGAATACAGTGTGTCACTGTACCCTAATTACATGACAAAAATATCCCACTCATTTTCCATTAAATATTAATTTATATACGTGGCATGACCTCATGTCCTCATCTCATTTTTAATTAATAATTACTCTTTAATTAACATGATTAACACTTTTTAAATCTAGTAAACGTGTTTCTCCCTCTTTTCTTTTTCATTTTCATTTTTTTTACTCTTTTCATCCAAAATCAGTATCAGCGATCCATGTGATGGGAAAAAGTTATTCTAATCCAACGGTTCATAAGTGAGATAGATCATACCCCCGTCTGGTCAGGTCCCTAGTCCCTAGTCCCTACTTTTACACGTAAGAGGTTTCCAATTTCGTACGAGCAATAACTGCCACGGAAACATTTCTTTATTCTTCCACTCCAACTTCTATAAATACCCTAGATTTCCGAATATTTTATCAGTTTCCTTTTTTTTTTTCTTTCCCACACGTCTCGGAGCCTCTCACCAGCAGAGCAAGCAAGCCATGGGAGCTTCTGTGATGGAAGAACACGTCTCGCTCTCGAACCAGTTAAGCTCCGTCTATGAGCCTCTACGTGATCGAAGTACTTCTAAGCACATTCAGGATAACGTACATGGATGCATCTTCATTGAACCGGTAGGAGCTTCGATTCTAACTTCGTGCTCTAGTTCTTCTTGTTTCGGCAGTTCTTCTCTTCTTCGACTTCGAGTTTTCGTTCACAATACTTGCATTAGTTTGCTCAGGTCACAAGTTCCAGTTACTGTGGATTTGTAGAGGAATGAACCTTTTCGTTTTAGTGTTGTTGCATTTGTAGTTGATTTCATATTGTTTGAATCGTAGTTCTATTCTTAATGTTGAAGCGAAATATTTTTTCAACGGAGGGAGCCTCATATTGAAAAGTTAGAGAAGTTAGTAATAAAGGAGGAGTTTAAATTCGAGAAATTAAGAACTGATTGGAAGTGGAATAGTAGTAGTAAAGAAAGCAAGAAAAACTGGTCTTCGAGTTTTAAGGATTTGAATTCCATTGATTCAGTCGGCGAATCTTTCGGTACAATAAGCTTAACTATTTATGTCTTGGGCTCAATATTTTCGTATATTCTTCTTTTATCCTGTTTTTGGTTAGTAACTTTTGTCGTTTTGCCCCCTGGTCCATTGAGGTAAAATCAATGCATCATTTTTGACGTACTATTTAGGTTATCTCCATGTATAACTTTTGATTGATTCTATGATGTTGATTTCATTCCTGCAATGTTGGTTTAGAATAGATTTCCATGATGATTCAAATTACGTATGAGATGAAATTGAATTTGAACAGGGAGCCATTTCCCCCTCAAAACAGAAAAAAAGAAAAAGAAGAAAAAAAACCCTGCTGTATGCATTCTTTTATTGTATTGGTAGAGAGTTTGATTGGACAACTATTTTCTCAATTGTTTCAGCTTTTCTTGGACTTTATAGACAGTCAACCATTCCAGAGGCAAGTGTATTTCTAAATGTTTCATTACAGTAATTATATTTCCTAAGTCTTCCCCACACTTCTCCCTTCTGTGAGTTTTATTACTTAACGTTACCTTATTTGTTCCATTTTGCAGGCTTCGTGATCTAAAGCAACTTGGTGAGTTTCATTACCTCTTTTTTCTGATCTATTATTTGTAATAATGGTATGGTAAGTGTAAATCCCTTCTATTCTTTGCCTTTCTTGTTAACTGGTTAGATGAATTCCTGTTTCTTGACCATGATGTTGATATCAGCCAATATAATGGTCATCAACACTATATTACTATTGATTGTATATAAGATATTGTTCCATAAACGAACAGTAATATTCCTGCTATTTCCATGTCATTAAAAATTATTATTATTGCTCTGGTGACTGAAATTTGGTTTTGTTTTTCCCTCAATCAAATATACATTGCAAAATTATTCTCAAAGGAATAAAGGACTTGATATTATAGTAGTCATTGCAACGATGAATAATAATGAAGGTCAAGGAATCTTATCCTCATTACTTTTCTTCACATTCCGGACCATGCTCTTCATTTCTAGGCTTAGTGTGGGTGATCAATTTCTGATGCTACATTTGGTCACTTGATAGTTGATAACATTGGAAGTGATGCTCTGTCTCAATATGCTTAATATTTTCATGAAAGAAGATTAATAATAATTGGCCAAATATGCGGTACAATAGAAATACCAAAAGTAATCAGCGAGATGGTTCATTATGTTGTATGAGGGGCATGTGTTGGAGGTACCAAAATTACACATGCAAGATCAGGGGATGGGTTAGTTGCTGTCTACTGTTGCCGTTGCAGGGAAAGAGGTTTTCTGTTTGAGAGCACAGGTTTTTTCTGTGGTTAAATAAAAGAAAGTTAGAGGCTCTGTGAGCTAAGAGTTTATGGCACTCTTTCAATGCCACCGATTCTTTTTTTCTGCTCCTGTAAACTGGTTGATGACTTGAATTTAATGTCAAACTAATATAAGCTGCAAAATGTGGCTAAACAACACATGATAGAATTATCTTTATATTTGTCTCTTGGCTATATGAAAATATAATCACTTTGAGATGGAATTGGCTGCAACTTCAGCCTTGTACCCAATGGACTGTTCTTTCTTCAACTTCTATCATGGACATTTTTCTTTCTTATTTCAGTTTTGGTTGGTTTACCCTTGTTCTTTAGATGAAATTATACACAATCTTGCAGGCATAGCACACATGGTCTATCCCGGGGCAGTACATTCTCGTTTTGAACATTCACTAGGAGTATACCACCTTGCTGGTGAAGCAGTACAGAAACTTAAACTTCACCATGTATGAACTGATTCTATATCTGATCACCATCATTTCTAAAGCTATACATTGTTATTGATATTCTCTAGATACTTGTGCTTTCCTTCTAGGGTTCCGAGCTTGGTATCGATCATTTTGACATGCAGACTGTAAAACTTGCTGGTAATTACCTATGCTTTAGCAAATTTGAATATTTTTGAGCTGTCATCCAATTTGTTGTTTTTGGTTATTTCTTTTCTAGGATTGCTGCATGATTTAGGGCATGGACCTTTCAGCCACTTGTTTGAGCGTGAGTTTCTTCATCGACTTGGCATTGAATGGTGATTCTTTCTCCTTTAGTAGAAAGCCTTCTTTCCTTAACCCTTCTGAATATGGTTGTGTTGAAATTTATATAATAAAGCACAATAGGACTCAGATGTTTCCATGAGATCTTGGCTATTTTCTATATCTTTAACCCTGGTTGCGATGATTTCAGCCATTGGCATAAGCTGTGTGGGTAAACGTGGTACAGGGAGCTGATTTTTAAAATATTTGTTAAAAATATTTTCCAGGTCTCATGAGCATATGTCAGTTGATATGATTGATTACATTGTTGATCAACATTATCTTGAAACAGATCCAGATATAATTAAAAAGGCAAAGGTGAGTTGATGTTAAAAAGTGTTTTTTCGCTACATTTTATTTTACCCTCTACTATAGTGCCTGGCAGTTCCCTATAGCACAGCTGTTTTCTCATTCTTCTTACCTTTTTTTCCCCTTATATTTTTATAAAGAATCTGCTATAAGAATGTTTTTATACAGAATTGTTTAAGTCATTCTGATATAACCATGCATCAAAGTTAGGTTACAGAGGCAATTGCATCTGATTGTGCTGGAAATTACCTTATAATGGTTTCTGAGGACATGTTAGGGGCTGCTGCTATTATTGAATCTTTCAGTTTGGACCTCTTCTTATTATGATTCATCATATGAGTTTGACATTTTTTTAACTGATTAGGGCCTGCTGACCTGTTGGCTCATTTCGTTTATTTGTGTATCATAACCATAGTTTTAAACTAGACCAAGTCAAACTGAAGAGACCCCAGTTCTGGTTTTTCCAGAAGTTGGTTATGTCTGCTTTTTAAAACTATTCCCATGACTAAATTCTTATTTTCCCTCCAGCTCAATATATTTTTAACCAATGCTCGCTGTCAATACCAGATTTACTAGTGGAAGAACATTACAGGGATTTTTTTTTTTTGGGGGGGGGGGGTCGTATGATAGTTATGGTCCTTACATCTAAATTCTTGGACTCTATCTGTTTTTTGCTGGAAATTCGGCCTTCCTCATTAATATCTACGTGTTTTCCCCCTGTATTCCGGTCATCCGATGAATATATGAGTATTTGTAGTGATGTTTTCCTTATGCCGAACTTGCACTTAGTTTTTCTCGTGGGAAGCTTTGCTTTTTATATTTTTGTAGGCTAAGGTCTTGAAGCCACATTCTGGTGTTCGATTATTATCTATCAGCAACTTTATCATTCATTACCCAAGGGGGACAGCTCAGTTTGTAAAGACCAACACCTCAAAGAGGTCATGAGTTCAACTCTCCTTGAGGCCTGCTTATCTGAAAAAGGAAAATGAAAAAAAAAACTGTCATTTTTTAAAAACCAGGGGATGGGGAAGTGGTGTGTAACGTTTAGAGTACCTACTGAATTGGTTCCAAGAGTTGATTGGCATGGCGGACCACCTTTCTGTTCTTCAAATTGAGGATTCAAATTTCATACACTGTAGGCTGGTACACTAAGTGATGTTGTTCAGACGAAGGATTTGAAGATTGATATCAGATCTGAGATTGTTCCCAAGCAATGCATATCAGGATCAATAAGTATCAGCTGAGTGAGCCACTATATAGAAACCAATGTTGTTAGTGGAGAAGGGGGCGGGGGGATACACTATATAACAGATCAGATTGGTTCTATCAGGATCGACTATCTTCAAACGATGTTAGGATTCAGCCATAAGCAAATAAATGTAAGAATGCAGAATTGCTGCGCTCATTAAACACCTGGCTCTAGTTACTTGACACTCTTTTAGTACCAAAATATTGACTATGACTAGCACAATTTTTACTGAAGATGTTTTTGGGGCTATTCATTGGACCTAATTATTAAGATGATATAGAAGATGCAACATTCCCTATAATTGGTGAAAGGGTTCCTCCATTGAGTTTTTGCAAGTGGTTATTTCCACCAAGGTTCGAGGTGAAGGTTTCGACCAGCCTCAAAACCCAGTTGTCTTGGGTTTTTCGACTACATTTCGGTCAGAACATTGGATTTTTCCCGGGACATCTTGAAACCTTCGTTTCGAAACCCAAAACTGTTTTTCTTCATCTGATTTTTTTTTTGTAGTCTATTTTAACCATTTTACACCTATTTCCCACATTAGTTAAAAAAATCCAAAATGATAATATGTGGTGTGGATCCACGTTTGCTAGTGTACGTTGAGACTTGGGATTGTGTCCAAAGTTAAGTAAGCAGTAATTATTTATGATTAATATCTTTTAAATAAATGTTTCTTTAATTTTATATTTCAATTACTTTAGATATTATTCATAAATAAACAAACACTCCCCATTTGAATCCAATAAAAATAGTTTAAAATTCAAAAGGATAAGAAGTCAACTTTCCAGTTCAGAACAAAAACCGGATTTTTTGGGTTTGGAGGAAATTTCAATTTCCAAATGTTAGGATTTTTTTCAAATCTAAAAATTATATAAATCTCATTGTAGTTAAGCATCACTAAAAACCAAGAGTGCGCCAAAATAATCTCTTGTTTTGATGTCTAAAAAATTATTTTTATCCAAGGTAATTTTAAACAGAATTCGCATACTCAGATATTTGACCGAAGGGTAACTCCTTCATTACCATGGTACCATGGTCCATTCCCCTTCTTTAGCAAGCTCCGGCATGAAGGCTTAATGACTGTTTGACTTGGTCAAACATTGTGTATATAGTGTGTTGACTGAGTCATTGTGTGGTGACTAAGTTTTTTATTTCTTTTACTTCTTATCACTTTATGTAACTAGGACTCTCTTTCATGTTGACATGTGGAGTTCCTAACTCATTATCTAATTAGGACTCCCTCTCATGTTGACATGTAGGGTTCCTATCTTTCTCTCCTTATCTTTTGGTTCTTCTATAAATAGATACTGCAAGGGAGAAAGAATCTACACACATTCTCCCTCTCCTGTCATTCTTCTTCTCCATTTTTTTTCTTTTTCATTACTTTGATACAACATTAGCTATTTTGTCTCTGGCATTGGATGAACTTTGTTTCCAGTTAATTTTAGTTTGGAAAAGAATTTGTACGTTGCATAAGAGAAGGAAAATGAATCATTTCTTAGGAGAAAAAAACCAATTAAAAACGCCTTTGTTATCTAGGCCACATTTCTTTGTGATCTGGGAAGTTAGACTTGCCATTTTATTTGGAATTAATGGATGACAATAATGTAAGGAAAAGGTCAGCAATTGCTAATTTCATACTTAGGGATGGAAACTATCTCTGCTGATGTGCTAAAGGAGGTCCTCTGGCACATCTTCTTGTATTCAATGTGTAAGCGATCTGTACAGATTTGAATTGTTAAAGAGTGTCAGATCAGTACCAATCCAAAGGGAGAGAAAACAAGAAGACAGAATACGTAGGGAGAAAACAAGAGGACGGAAGTACCTATCAGAAAGGGTTATAAAAGAAGAAGAGAGAAGTACCTAATTGAGTATAGTGTAATATCCTTATTTTTTTCCCGTTATTACCATGAGCATTACTATTACTTCTTATATTTTTTTTATCGTCATTATTAGTTATTATTATTGTTGTTGTTGCTGACTTTGTGCAATCAAAGTTTTCTGGTGTTACTATATTCTGACAGATTGTTTATAGTTCTCTCATCGGGCAAAGTTTAATTGCTTTTACTTTTTTTTTTTTTTTTTTGGTTGGGGGGAGGTATCGAATTGGTTTGATCATCACCCATAATAGATGCTTCTTGAGATAAATAAAAAGTTTAAGTTTTTGGGGAAAAGAGAAATAAATGTTATATGCTGGAATAACTGTTTTTCTTCTTCTTCTTTTTTCTGACAGGAAATGATTCTTGCTAGCTCTGAATTTTCTATGCCAAAAGTAAGTTATTTTCCTGCTGATTTTTAGTAGCTTAATTCTCTTGATATCCTTGTTCCTCCATTTTTATGAATATCTGTAAATTCAAATTTTATTTCCCTTCTCTCTTCTTAGGCATATGCCTCAGTGCTATCCTTTATCTGGTTCTTTCTGTTTTAAATTTAGAGCATGCAGGAGAAGGAATTCCTGTATGATATTGTTGCAAATGGTCGAAATGGAATAGATGTCGACAAGTAAGTATCTTGTGGTGGAAAAATTTTCTTACTGAAAATGGTCTTCATCCCCCTCCCCTTTGTAATTATTTTGATATTTTTTACATAAGACTAATGATGTAATGAGTTTCCAAATTTGTAGGTTTGATTACATTGTCCGTGATTGTCGAGCTTGTGGTCTAGGCTGCAGTTTCCAGTCTGAGAGGTTTGTTTTGTTTTTGTTTCGGGTTAGTCATGTTAGTTAATACTGATCATCAAGTTTAAACTTTCTAATCTGAAATCTTCTAAAGTACAGTTTCAGACTTTTAGAGCTGTTTCCTTGTCCAATATGCATGCATAGATATTACTATGTACGTAATGATTTAAAGGATTAAGGATGTTTTTTCTAGTGTAATTTTTGCCTGTTAATTGATACTGTGTAGTTGCACAAAATCATGTTGTCGTATATGTTTGCAGTGGTTTAGATGGGTATCCTTTTCCAAGTTGCATGTGTTGAAATGCTGAAATGTTTTTATTAGTTAATTTGACTATAACACTTTTTGAGTTGTTCTTTTGCAGGTTAATGGAAACCATGCGTGTTATTGATAATGAAATATGCTACCGTGCTAAGGATTGTAAGTATTTTTTGTTCTTTAGAAATTTCAGCAATGCTTGATTTTTTTTGTTATTCCTTCTGTCATGTCTGAATACTTTGGCCAGATCTTTATGTCCACAAGCTATTTGCAACTCGTGCTGATCTGCATCGAACTGTCTATACGCATCCAAAAGTGAAGGTGTATGTCAATGATAAATTTTGCAATGAATTTGTCTATGATTTCTAAAAATAGCACGAAGTTAAACTCTGGTCTTATTCTGTTGCTTTAAATATTTAAAACCTAACATATTATTCCTTATGAAGTATCAATTCTTGTTTTCCAGGCAGTAGAACTCATGTGTGTAGATGCATTGGTTGCAGCAGACAGTCATCTAAAAATTTCTTCTCAGATCAATCAGCCTGCGTCGTTCTGGAAGGTTTGATAACTGTTTGGATGGTTGCTTTTCATATTTTTAATTTTGCTATATTTATATTGAACTAATTTTCTATGTTATTCTTGGAGTTTCAGTTAGATGATACTATATTAAAAAGAATTGAAATAGACACCAGCGATGAACTGAAGGATTCAAGGGATTTGATACAACGTATCCGCAGACGGGATTTGTACCAGGTATTGAAATTCTCTGATTCTTTGCCTGCGTTTTTCTGTATTATCCCAAGGAGGGAACTTAATACTGATGTAAAAGTCTTTCTTTTTTTCTTTTTTTTTTTCCAGTTTATTTGTATTCTATATCCCTTTTTTTTGTGCTGTTTATGGCAGTATTGTAATGAGTTTGCTGTTCCGAGGGACAAACTAGAGCATTTCAAAGCTGTCACCCCACAAGATATTGTTTGTTCCCAGGTTATTTGAAATAAGTTCTTTACTTGTAAAGTGCGAAAAATCTCCTGTTGTGGTTCTGAGTTATTCCCTTAAATGCAGAAAAGTAGTGAAGCCACTTTAAGAGAAGAGGATGTTGTTGTTAGCAATGTCAAGATTGATTTGACTCGTGGAAGGCACAATCCTCTTGAGAGGTAGCTGAGAAAGAATGAAATCCTTACTTGCTTCTCTTTTTCTTCCAGCTATGTGCTAAAACATTTGCTTTGTTAGTTTTTTTCATTAACCACTTTCATTTTCTTTTGTGCATGTGTCTCCTCCAGCATCAAGTTTTTCAAGGTACTACAGTTTTCTTTGTTGCTAACCCCCCCCCCCCAAAAAAAAAACCCTGGCTTTAGGCTCAGTTTAAGTGCCTAGGATTTATTTTTACCTGGACTAGGAAGTGCATCGATATCTTCTTTACTCTTCAGAAATATTAGATTCTTTTCTTATTGCGTGCTTTCATTACATGATATTCATTCTTTCTGATGGTAATAGCTTTGAATCTCTGAAACAATGATTCCCATATGCTTTTATTGGTGAGATCACATTATTCTTCTAACTCCCTTTAGAACTAGACCAAGAATATTGAAACACAATATAATTTTTAGATGAAAGGGGGAAAAAGAATTAATTTTTATACTTATTTTATCAACTGTAGAATTAATGTTTGTACTGCTTTCATCAACTGTAGAACATATCTACAATGGTTGGTTATTCGTGCAGACTGTAGTTTGAGTGAACATTTATTTTATTATCTTTATATGAAACCTGAAAGTGATCTGATTGACCTTAGAGTGATTAGGAAGCAAAGAAGGATCTCATAACATTATTGAATAGTATTTATTTAGTATGACATGCAAAAGTTTATGGATTGTGAAGTTTTTCTTAGGCACTCTGTGGGTGATTAAATGTTGTAAGTTGACTGCAATCTTGGTGGGGCAAGATAGTGTGATCTGTCAATTGTATTATAAGATCTATGTTACCGACTACAAGAATACTGGCCATCCTCATTTATTTGACATGCATCACATGCTAAAAATTTTCATATTGTTGTCAATGTGTCGCCTAGGCATCTAGGGGCCAATGGGGCCATCATTCTTAATATATGTTGTTCCTGAGATAATAGTCATGGGGTCGAAGGGACTGCCATCTCTGGTTGGGTAGGCCGAAAGGTGCTACTCAGATAGTCCAGGCGCTAATGGGGCAGTCATCCTTAATATGTTGTCCCCGAGATAGTTATGGAGTCAATTGATCAGCTATCTCCAATTAGGTAAGTTGAAAGGTGCTGCTTGGATGGTCCAAGGGTAAATGGGGCCACCATCCCAAATGTTGTTTCCGAGATGGTCCAGGGGTCAATGAGACCGCCATCAAGCCCAAACAGGTAAAGGATGGTCTGTCTGACATGGAATTATGCCTTAAACAAACAAGATAAGTTTCAATTGAAACCTAATCTCGCTCCAATGGGAGGTTCTCATAAGTAAGGCATAAGAAGGAGAGGTGGTACAGTGTGCGAATTTACAATGAAGACATACACAGAATTCTCAACGAAATGCAAGTCTAATGAAGAGGGCATGAATCATTTATGTTGCATTGCTTGTTCCTGAGGGGGATGTTTTCCAATCATTACCTGTCATGATTGTATGAACTATTTAAATTTCTTACCATTTTTTAGATGTAATTTTTATTTTTACTTTTCAAATGCATGGGATTTGGATGTAAAGTAAAATAAAAGTTAATAAACAAATATGGAATGATTTGGACTTATTGCCATGTGCTGTAATGATTACAAAAGTCTACCTTTTTTTAGTTTTAGAATTTCACTTCCCTTCCTTTTGATTTTTCCCTTGCAACCAAACAGAGTCTTTGGCTAGCTATCATTATGCAGACAAAACATTGACAGTTATTTATATCCACCTTGTTGATTGGTTTCTACATAAAGATCTATTTATTTTAGATGTAAGTCTTTAACAGTTTTTGTATGACAGGATTACAACAGCAATGAGAAATTTGGAGTAAAGGATGAGTGCATCAGTCACTTGCTGCCTGCATCTAATCAAGATATGATTGTGAGGGTGTATGCAAAAAAACCTGACCTGGTATGTGGAAAATGATATTTGAGATCAACCGTCAGTTTTATTTTATTTATTCATTGTTTAGTCAATGACATTTACTAGTGGAATTATGTTACAGGTCATGTCAGTTTCTGAAGCCTTCGTAAATTTTCAGAATAAGATGTTTGGTAACACCAAACAGGTACATGCAACACCCGAAAAGAAGAGGCGGAGAGGATAAAAGTTGCCATCCCCTTGCTTTTCTCGTCTTTTTCCTTTTCGGGTTGCAACATACATAAATTCACGTTGCTTGGAGTTTGGCACTGGAATTAGCAGAAGAATGCTGATGAACCTAATTGTTCCACTTGGGTGTTTGGCACTGAAATTAGTAGAAGAATGCTGATGAACCTGATTGTTCCACCATTAATGTCTGTAAGTCTTTCACAGTCGCAAGCTAATCTTTCTCCCACCCTGTAGAAAAACTCACAAACTTTATTTACCTTATCCATTTTTAGCTCTCTCTCTCTCTCTCTCTCTCTCTCTCTCTCTCTCTCTCTTGTAAAGCCATTACTAGTTTTTGTAAAATCTACTCATGGTGTTGTTGCCTTAGGTTATGGGAATTGGTCATAGCCTGTTAGTTGTTTCCATTTGCATAAATCTATCACTGACCAGTAGCAGAGCGAAATTGGCGCAAGTGGCCTTTCTATCCTCACTACTGAGTCACATTCTATGATTTTGTATCACGGTTTAAATGATTGATTGGTTTGAAATTTTGGGTCTCTTACCTAACCAACAGGTGCCGCATGCCTTTGAGGTCTGCTTTTAATAAAGGATGGGACTGTACCCATGGTTCAAGTTCAAATTATGATAAATTAAAATCCAATAATTAACTACATAAATAAAAAATATTTAACATTTTTTTTATCGACTTTTATTTAGCTTATTTTATCGCTTGTGATCTATCTATTTAGCTTAGTTTTTTTTTAAAGAAGAAAGAAAAAAGATTGATTAATGTTCCTCCCTAACTCTCTAGGATTATTGCCATGAGTTAATCATTATTTATGAGAAGATAGGTAGGAATTAATCACTGACTAATGTTCCTCCCTAACTCTCTAGGATTACTGCCACGAGTTAGTCATTTATATGAGAAGGTTGGTAGGAGTTAATCACTGATGAAGCTTTTTACGGATCATTGTCATGTCTTTCAGGTCACCTTTTTGGGGTTTCATGTTTGGTTTTTACTTCATAAAAATGAATCATAATTTCAATAATTTCATGAAGAATCAGTAGTAAACACGTCTCGATCTCCTCTTTCCCCATGTTCTGTTTGGTAGCTTTCTCCAGGAAAAGGATTTCCCAACTTGGATTTGGTTTCCGTGACCCTCTTTCACTAGACATCTCACGTTGATGCTTGGTTTCACGAGACACAAAAAATCATCGCCTTCCATTACGTGCAAAGATACAAACATATTCTTGGAAGGCTTAATATTTTATTTTATTTTATTTTTCTCTCTTTTATTATTATTATTATTAGTTTTTAATGCAAGAGAACCACGGAATGGGAATTAAATGTTAGATTCCCAACCCACTTTGATTGGATGATCGCTATTGGTTTTGTTACAACAACATTTCTCACCCTATTATTGTCTTATATTTTGTTGACCATGCGGTCAACAAAGGTTAAGCTATTCATAATGGGTCATCCGGAAAAAGCCTCGAGGTCCCCAACTTATGCGATGAATTTTACTTCATCACATCAGCAATTAACATTCCAGGTCTAACTGAGTGTACTTCTTTATCACAAATGTTGTGCATTAAAGGAGTTTGCTATCATTTCTAGCAAGTCAAGGCGATGTTTTGTATTTAACATATGTCCTGAGGATGTTCGCGTAATTTTTTCATGTAAATATATTACAATATCCATACATATGTGTGTATGACCTTATGACCACTTGTCTCTATGTATGAATATATGGAGTTCTGTTCATGTAGCAAGGGTAGAGGAAAAAGAACAAAATGTAAAAAGATCATAATCCAATGAACAAAGGAAGGTACAAGGATCAATAAGATGGGGTAAAATAGATATTTCATTTTCATTTATTATAATCCCATTATTGTATTATAAATTGAATTTTAAAATGGTATTCTTGTTTTTAAATAACATTCCGTTTCTTTTACTAATCTTATTATCGTTTTTATCTATACCATAATTTACTTATTATATTAATTGTTCATAATTTACTTATTATATTAATTGTTAGTGAGTAGTTTTGTGGTTAAATTAATATTAATGAGTAGATTTCTTAAGTAAATATTAAGAAGATTGGTTGTGATAAGTACCGAAAACAAAAGATTTGTTAATCAAATATTAAGAAGATAGATTATAATAAGTATGAAAAGAAAAAGATTCATTTTTTTGCACCATCGTTATTGTGATAATTGATGAGCATGGTTCAAGGTATCGGTATCGGTATCAGATCGACTGTATCGGCCAATTCGTATCGATTCGGGACTTGGTCAATTCCTGATTCGATCACTGATCTCATCTTGTTTTAATATTATTTTAATGAGGATTGGGACACGTTTCAATTTCTCATTGGAACAGTATATCGAACCAATCCAGATCAAATAGGTTTTAGACATAGCCGATACTGTGTCCAATACTTGGATTTAGATTCATGGTTCAAGGTATCAATTTCGGATCGACCAATTCATATCGGTTTGGGACCTGGTCGATCCTTGTATCAATCTCGATCCCAGCTATTTTAATGAGGATGAAATACATGCCAGTTTCCCATTGGATCCGTACACCGAACCAATCCGGATCGAATTGGTTTTGAACATGACTAATACCATATCCGATACTTAAATTTAGAATCATGGTTAAAGGTATCGATATCGGATTGGGATGAATGCAATTTTACTTGAATTCTTGCAATAAATGTGATTTTATTAAATTATTCTTATAAATTTAAGAGAGTGAAGATAAAATATGGAGTTCTGTACATAAAGTTGATCAGTAGATAATGTTTTCACAAAAATGTCAAGATAAAGAAGGAAAAAGCAATAATTCGAGAATATACCCCATTAAGGAATTAACATTATCAGCAATTGCGAAATTCCGATTCTATGCACTGTGATCACAAAATCCGTTTTGGAATATCAAATCAGAATCAGAGTGGGACTGTTTTCTTATCTTTCCAAAACAAATCATCGTAAATGGAAAGGACAGAGGAAGATCAGTTTCCTTTTATGAGTAAAATTATCTGTGGGCTGTTGTTTTAAAAAAAAAAAAAAAAAAAATTTATCCGTGGGTTGTGGCTGTGGAACACTGGAAGTATCTCAATCAATTTTCAAAAATCAATGGAAAGCAGCTTGCAGCCTGTAGCTTTTTAAAGAGATTAGTTGAAGAAATGTACGTTGACCGTGAAACCCATCAATGATCCTATCGATTGCCATACTAGAAAGTCGAAACCAAGTCCAACTAAGAACAAGAAGAGAGAAGGCTGAGGTGGGTCAGTAAAACACGTTGTATTCAGGCAATCCATGTGCTCACATGGATGATATATAGAGAGAGAGAGAGGAGAGATCCAGAGAAAAGAGAAAGTGATAGTAGACGAGCAGGGAAGAAGTACAAGTGGCAGCCACAGCGAAATCACGACCCCATTTCACACTAGCTGCGACAAGACCACACCCAGAGGCCAGAACTGTTGCTAAAGAAGAGTGGCTTTTTGTTCTTTTTCAGTGATTTGATTTCAGTAGTTGTTTGAGAGAACGAGGCCAGCAAGCAAGCGGGAGCAATCGCAAATATGAAGGAGAACAGTGATGTGTTTGTTAGGGCAGATCAGATCGATCTGAAAAGATTGGATGAGCAACTCGAGAGGCATCTATCTCGCGCATGGACCATGGAGAAGAAGAAGGAAGAGACTAAGGAGAAGAAGACCACTAGAGAAGAATGGGAGATCGATCCAAGTAAGCTTATTATGAAGGGTGTTATTGCTCGAGGCACCTTTGGCACCGTTCACAGAGGGGTTTACGATGGCCAAGACGTTGCAGGTGAGACCACACAATGAGCATGAAAGGAAATGTTCTCTCTTTTTTTGGGATGAATAAAATTTGTCACT
This sequence comes from Protea cynaroides, assembly GCA_028583415.1. Lineage (NCBI taxonomy): Eukaryota > Viridiplantae > Streptophyta > Magnoliopsida > Proteales > Proteaceae > Protea > Protea cynaroides. The sequence continues at coordinate 8,889,648 of CM053273.1, forward strand.
CTTGTTATTTTTCTAGTTGTGATTAGAACTTCAAATTTTCTGCCTGAGGTAATCCAATTGTTCTTCTACTCTCTTTTGTTGCTGTTCTCTTTATTCTGGACTACTCAATGGGTTTCTTTTCTTTTTTTTAGCCTTCTTTCTTGCTTCCTCTCCCTTTTTGGGGGTGGTTTGGATGTATTATTTCCACTGCCTCTTCTTACTGTTTTTGGGCACCCAGTTCAGTTTGAATTATCTGAATATTCTGTTTTTGTCATTGGATAATGATTTTAGCATAATTTTCCTTTATTATTGTTATGTTTGCGGGGTCGGGTATTCTGCTTGGTGGGTACTTGTAGTTTGCATTTTAATTACAAAAGGTCTGCTCTTAATGGCTTTCCAGTTCAAAACACTGAAACGTTCGTTTTGGGGAGAGGTTTGGTATTTTGGGATACATTTGACTCATTGGGCTTTGAGAAATCGCCGGTATTGTTGCAATGACAATGTCTGAGATGGTGTTGTCTCAGGCTTCTTTCTTATTTATTTATTTATTTTATTTCACCTATCCAGGTTGATTCCCAGGGAGTGGTTGGTGTTTGGTCCTTGTGAATTTAATATTACCAAATCTGTAATTCACGGGATTTAGTTGGGTTGGTAGGTATATGAAATAATTCCTATAGTGTTTGTGTGTGGGTTTTATTTTTCTGAAATTTATGTGGTCCTAGCTTGTGTTAGTTCTTCTCTTCACTGGTTGTGGTGTGGATAAAAAGCTGTTAATATATATGCTAGATAGGAAATATTAGTCACCCAGAGTTAGTGGTTAATTGGACAAAGAATTTATTCGACTGTCGCCTCCCTGTTTTATTCTAATTTCTTGTATTTGGTTTTGCTCTTGTGTTTGAAAAGAGCTTTTATAGTACCAGAGTTGATTTTTTTTTGGGTAGGTACCAGAGTTGATCTTCTTATTTATCCATTCTGAATTGGTTTTATATTCCTTATTTTCAGTCAAATTGCTTGACTGGGGGGAAGAAGGACACAGATCTGAGGCTGAAATTGCTTCACTGAGGCAAGCTTTTGCCCTTGAAGTTGCTGTTTGGCATAAGCTTGATCATCCTAATGTAACTAAGGTAGCAATCTGTTCGCTACTCTCTCTCTCTCTCTCTCTCTCTCTCATGAATATCTCCTTATATGGATGCTTTCTTAATGCATATTATTGTGCATGCCAGTTATTGATGAATACTCTTTATCAATTTTCATATTCACTGTTACATTAAGATTTTATCGGTCAGAGCATTATAGCTGAAACCACCGGCCAATTGAAGAGGGAGGGATGAAAGCTTACATCTTTACAATTGGTCAGCTTTTATTAGGATGAAATGCGAAATTCCATTTCTGGTGTCAAACTATGTCTGGAAGATTGCGGCCAAGTTAGGGGAAGAGAAACCAAAGTTTTAGGCTTATATGTGTTAGGATGGCTATGATTTGGTTAAGATTTCTAATAATCAGTGGGGAAGTTATGATTTTTAACGGCATGGTTGTAAAACCAAAAACATTTGTGTCTTCAATGAGAAAAAGGTGTTTGGTCTGGACAGTCAGGGTAGAAGGAGTGTGGAGTAGCATTTTCAGAAAAGATTGGATTAGGTGATTGAAAGTCATAATAAGTGGAGTAGGATCATAGAAAAGCAGAAAATAATTAAGAGGGAAAGAAATAAAGCAAGTAGGCAACAGCAGACTAATTGAGTGCAGGAGAGAAAAAAGAGAAGAAGCTTACCTGGGAACCCACCAAGGGTTTCCTGCATCTATTAACATTTTGTTTTTCTCGATATAACACTGTCAAATAATTATACATAAGTAAATGATAAAGGGATCTGTTGGTCAGTTGTCCAGTCCGTTCCATATAAACATGGAACTTAAGTACTATACAAATTCGGACTTTACCTATGTCCAAAACACACTTAAAAGAAATCATGAATCACCGGCAGATCAATGTGATCTATTTAACCTATTCAGACCGTATCCAGTATCCAAACTCTCAAAAACTAAAGATTCCCAAATTTTCAATGTTTCCATCCTGCAATTAGAATGTGTAGATGCTACATTCTTACCATGAAGTAAAGAGAGGCTGGGGCTGGGGTTGCCTTTATATTATTTTTGGACCTCCAAAAGGTTGGCTGGATTGGTCAAAGCTACTAAGCCCATAGCCAAGAAGGCTCGATGAAAGTCCACCACCCTCTTCCATAGCCAAGACTCTCTCTCTCTCTCTCTCTCTCTCTCTCTCTCTTTGTGTGTGTGCTTCCGAAGGGGATGGCCTGTCTCAAGGCGGGTAATTATAGCATTGAGATTCTTTATTGTCATTTGGAGTGGGGTTTGGATAGTGGAATCTAGGTTTTCCATCTATGTGCACCTGGCTTTTAATTATGGAAGCATGCCAAGAAGTCTCTTCCCAAAATTTCATGTGTCTAATTGGTGTTTCTTGTAAACATTTCTTGCAAACAGTCTTCCAATTATTTCCCTAATTTTTTTATAAATGATTTTGTTTTTATTTTTTACTTTGATAGCTGTAGGGTCTTACCCCATCTATCATCAGTGCCTTGCTTAGAGTTTTGAATTAGGTTAATTTAATGCCTCCCTTGTAATTTTCTTTCTTATATTTTCTATTATTATCATTATAACAAAATAAAAAAATAAGAGGAGAGAATTGATGTGTCTTGATCCTCTCTTTGTTGCTTGTATTTATAGAAAATAGAATGCACCTATTAGATAGGATCTAGGACTCCACAAGTGAGAGTTCTAATCATAAACTAAAGACAGTAAACTCAAAATAGGAAAAGAAAACTAACAAGCCTATTTGGTAAAGGAAATTAGCAAGCCTATTTGGTAAAGGAAACTAATAAGAAAACTATTAAATTAATTATGAGTTCATATACTAATAGGAGTCCAAGTCCTAGAAATTAGTACTAATTACTTTTGACTAAGTTAAAGCAGTGTACGATTATAATTTTATTACGCTAACATCCCCAAAAGCTGGAGTATGGGGGAATGTAAGAGCTTTAATTTGAAACAATATAGCAGTGAAAGCAGTAGTTGTAGTAGTAAGAGCAGTAGCAGTAGTAGTGGCAGCAATAATAGTAGTAGCAGTAGCAGTAATAGTAAGTCGTTGTAAACCAAATAGTAGTAGTAGCACGGTATAGGTCACTTGGAACCAAGTAGTAGTGGTAGTAGCACAGTATAGATCACTGTGAACCAAATAGTAGTAGCAGCATAGTATGGGTTACTGTGAACCAAGTAGTAGTAGTAGCAGTAGCAGTAGAAGAAACAACAATAGTGGTGGCTGCACACCTAACAGAAAACCTTAAACGGATCTCAAAACGGCAACTAAGATGATTACTCTAATACCATGTAACAAAATATAAAAATAAGAGGAGGAGAAAATCGATGTGTCTTGCTCCTCTATTTGTAGCGTGTATTTATAGAAAATAGAAAGCAACTATTAGATAGGATCTATGACTTTACAAGTCAGAGTCCTAGTAACAAACTAAAGATAAAGTAAACTCGAAATAGGAAAAAGAAACTAACAAGCCTAATTGGTAAAGGAATAATGAAACAAACTAAAACTAATTAGGAGTCCATATACTAATAAGAGTCCAAGTCCTAGAAACGAGCGCTAACTACTTTGACTAAGTCAAAAGCAGTGTACGGTTACACAATTTTATTACACTAACAATCATATTAAAGAGCTTTGCTCATTCTTTACTATTTATTCTCTTCATGTTGTTTCTTAATCAGAAACAGAAAATTCATGGTCATCATCCACTTCTAATTGTTAATCTATTCCATCTTTGTCCTCTCAAGTGCTAGTCTACATTCTATATTTATTTATTTTATCCAATTTCATGGTTCCTGATTCTTTCAGTTTTTGGATCTATGGTCCTCCCTAGTCCATTTATATCTTTTATTATACTCTAGGAATGACTTTCATATTTTAGGGGTTTATGACCAACAAACTAGTGATGATAAAAATATCTCAACATTTTCCATATCATTATGAAGTTATTGGTATCTGCTGGATTTCCAGCTGTGTTGTAATGTGGCATTTCCTCTCCATGCTTCAAATGTATTTCGTACTTGTTAAGCTTAACATACTAGATGCAAAAATTATTTTCTGTATCCTACTAGTGAACAGACTAGAACAGCTGTTTGCACTGACAGTTTCGCTAAAACAAATGTATATGCATCTAAAAGTTACAAGGGCCTGGTATAGTGCACAAATAATAAGGAGTAGGACTATTTAATAGTAAACAAGTTTTAATTCTGGTGGGTAAGCAGGAATTGAAGTTGTCTCCTCATGCTGTGTAACACATCATCCGGTCAAGCTACTGTCTAGAGCATAGTATATTTGATGTAATTTTACCCCTACCTTCTGTTTTTAACTTCATCTTGTATGTGTTGTTTTACATCTATGGCTACAATATTAAAGGAGTACTGTGATTCATCAGAGGATCTAAGGATCCCATTATTCAACAGTTTTCAATTTATTCATGGCTTTGTCCCCCCCCCCCCCAAAAAAAAAAAAAAAAAAAAAAAAACAAAAACAAAACACACACACACACACACAAAATATATATATATATACATGGCCATGAATTATGTCCATTTGAACCAAACCAACATGTTCTTTTGAATTTGTTTCCCTTGACATTGGACTACCATCTGTAAAAATTTGAATTGTTTGCTCACACCACGTGTTCTGTATATTTGTTTGAGGTTTTAAACGGCTATAATTTTAAGCACTATCTGTATATTTGTTTGAGGTTTTAAACGGCTATAATTTTAAGCACTATACGGCTTTGGGGCATATTCCTCTACGTTGGTTTTACGAAGTTATGTTTCTGCATAACTGTCCCATTAGTGTTCTTCCTTTTCTTTTCTTTTCTTTTTTTTTTTTTTTTTTTTTTTTCCGAATGTTCTTCCTGATTTTGAGTCCACACATACTTATTATTATTATTATTTTTAGTTTCCTCAAAGTAGTTTTTGGCACATTCTTTTGCAAGTCGAAAAGTTCTGTAATATAACCCTCTCATTTTTGTTGGGTTAAACTGACATTCTCCCCTATACATTTATGTGAAGGAAGGGCCATTGCCAGGGAATATTCAAATTAATACATACTTCTCTGGATTATTTGTTTTGTGGCAAAAGTCGTTTTACAGACCTCATGACACTATTTGTTTCAAACGTTGCTTACATGCCACTCCTTACTTTCATGGGGACTATTTGCAGTTCATAGGGGCTACAACGGGTACATCAGAGCTGAGCATACAAACAGAAAATGGTCCTATCGGCATGCCTAGTAGTGTTTGCTGTGTTGTTGTTGAATATCTTCCTGGGGGTGCTTTGAAATCATTTCTCATAAAGAACCGACGCAGGAAGCTACCTTTCAAAGTTGTTATTCAACTGGCATTGGATCTTGCACGAGGGTCAGACTCCTTTACTGATTCTCGTTTTTCTTCCTTTTCCTTAATATTTATTGAAATAGTTTATTTAATTTCATTTTTTCTGATATGTATTTATTATGTTGAGATTTTCAGAAACAAGCTTTATTCCATGTTTTTGAACTTTTTGGGAAATGGCCACTTGAAAAATGAAATTTTCTCCCATTTTGTAGGTTGAGTTATCTTCACTCCAAAAAGATTGTTCATAGAGATGTGAAGACTGAGAACATGCTCTTGGATAAGACACGCACTGTAAAAATAGCTGACTTTGGGGTTGCTCGTCTTGAGGCTCAAAACCCTAATGACATGACGGGTGAGACTGGGACCCTTGGTTATATGGCTCCTGAGGTATATAGTGAATCAGTTTTTGGTTAGGATATCGATGTTTTTATTGCTTGCCTTTGTATTAATTTTTCTTTAGACTGGTTTTGGATCATTTTTCGAGCATGTAAGACCACATTTTGAACACTGACAACCCTTCAGTTAGTGACCCTCTAGATCTGCTATGTGTTTAGAGCCCAAAGCAATGCTATTTAATTATCTACTCCTTCAATGTCTTTGAAAAGCTTCACCTATCAAACACCAACTTCGGAAGATCTCAAATTTTAATTGAATAATATTTCTGTAGTTACTGTGAATTTTTTTAATTAACTGTAAGAGGGAGATGTGAAAGAAGTGGAGAAACTAGCTTTGCTTTACCAACCTGACAACCTCCCCCAGCCCTCCTTTCTTCAGCATGAGGCTTCTAAGTAGCTACCTGAGTTCTCTATGTCCAATAAATCAACCTTCTGCAGCATGGACCCCCCCTTTTCTAACTCTCAAATCTCAACTCAATATAATTCAGGCTTGTCCCAACTAAATGAAATCAGCTTCTCTCTCTCTCTCTCTCTCTCTCTCTCTCTCTCACACACACACACACACACACACTCACACACACAAATCTAAGAATGAAAAAAATGAGCATCAGTGATGGAGTTTTGACAAGTGAATGCAAGGATATGGGTTGACTTGTTAATATGCACAGTTTACCTTCAAAATAAATGTACAGCAAGTGCTTTTACCCTGACCAGTTTGTCAGTTTATTTCAGGTCCTTAACGGCAACCCATATAATAGGAAATGCGACGTGTATAGTTTCGGAATCTGCGTGTGGGAAATATATTGTTGTGACATGCCTTACCCAGACTTGAGCTTCTCAGAAGTGTCATCAGCGGTTGTTCGCCAGGTACATAATTTGTTTTTCCATTATTTGTGTTAGTCACCAATTAAGCTGTGCACAAGATTTATAGGAATTAATCTGATCTTGGAACTGCAGAACTTGAGGCCCGAGATACCACGTTGTTGCCCAAGCTCACTGGCAAATATAATGAAGCGATGTTGGGATGCAAATCCTGACAAACGGCCAGAGATGGATGAGGTGGTATCCATGTTGGAGGTGATTGACACATCAAAGGGTGGAGGGATGATACCCCTTGATCAGTCACAAGGATGCCTGTGCTTCCGCAAATATCGAGGGCCTTAGGAAGATCTTTCTTTGAAGTGAAAGAAGAGGAGTTGGGATTTGAGAGAATCAATTTGTAATTGAGGTCAAGAGAGCTTGAAAAGAGGCAGTAAATTGGGGTGGTATAGACTGGGAAGATCTCTGCAATGTCATATCACATTGATGTAAAAGTTTTTCTTTTTCTTTTTCTTCTCTCCTTTTTTTTTTAATTGTGTCTGTTTAATTAGGTTAGCCAGTGGTTATGCAATACAAGTTTTCATCATGTATTAATATGACATGATTTGAGCTTACTGAAACTCAAATTTGTCTCTGATTTGCCATGGAACAGTAAATACCTGAAACAAGTCAGGTGTAACCATATTGGCACATATGACTATTATTCTGTATACAGTATGCTCTGTAACCGTAAGCAAAGTAAATATACATTCCTTGTGAAAATCATAATATTCTGACAAATGATTTATCAAACTTTTACGTTACTTAGCTTTCGAGATTGCAAAAGCTTTGCAACAAGTAACAACAGATGAAAAGATAGAAAGTATGTACTCTTGGAAATGCATTCTCTAAATAGAATAGGCTAAAGAGGATTTTCTGTTTTAGGTTTTCTGTTTTAGGTTTAGAATGCAGAATGGTCTAAAGTTCTAGAATGAACTCTGTTCTTTAATACATTCCATGATCCTAGAATGAGAATACATATTAAAATACCAAACATTGTTTTTGTCATCTCAGAATGTGTTCTTGACCTAGAATACATACCAAACCCAGCCTAAATTTGGGGTCCTGAGACTCATGCACCATCATGCCCTAGGTTTCTGAATGACGATCCAGGTTTTGAATCAGCTAACAGACAAATGTGGGGAGCTATGACAAAAATGGTAGTGAGCCTGATCCGATTGGTATCTATTTTTCTCAAAGTTGATCCCAACAGAACTGGTACTGTCATTTTTCTCAGAAGAGAAGACTGGAAAGAGCGTAATATACAAGACTCTAGGCTGTGAACCATAAACTTCTGGTTACCTGGAGGCTACGAGTAAACTGTTAGCATCTCTTACTGGCTCAATTAAACTGGTAGGGTAAGGGTAAGCCCCCATTAACTGTTTAGCAAGGTCCTACTCATCCCCCTCTTTGAAGATGCATGCTTCATGAGCCACTTTACCATCAACTGCTTTCTACTCGAGTCTTCAAAGTCTTCAATAATCTATGATTATTTTTTTTAATGAAAACCAATCTAGATATTCAAATCTCAGGCACACTTCATAATTTTACTGAATAAAAAAGTTCTGACAATTTACACTTCAGGTAGTGTTATAGACTTCTTCCAGACAAGTCAGTAAGGTTTCTACACAAGCTCATTGATGACAGATGAGTTATAGAAGATCCATGACAGACGAGGTATAGAAGATCCTGAGAAAGCATGTTATTCACAAATTATACAAGAGGCTATACATTCTGTGCAGATGAATGGCACAAACAAACCCCACCCCAGGATTATATGTCACATTCAGTCCAAATCATATGTAAAGAATCAGAATGATCCTCACTGCACTCTACTGCAGCAGAAGCTGAAGATGCAGGTGATGATTCCCTGCTAAAATCCTCCATTTTAGCATTTTCAAACACGTCAAGAAGCAATTCTCTAATCCTCCCTCTCATCCTTGAGGCTTCTTCAGGTTTGAACCAGTGTTTGCCAAACTGAAGAACTAGAAGACATTAACAAAGGGAAAACAGCAGACGGACAAAGACCGATAGTTTTGAACTTAGAAAATCATACCATGGCTAGATCTTTCTTTTTTAGCCTTTCAGGGACCTCTTCGATGAAGCGCTCCATGAAGTAAAGCACAAAAATGCCACAATCGTAGTGATTTTTCTGTTGGGGAACCTGTGTCAGGACCACAGGGGATTCACATAAGCATAAGCTAACCAGAAGCTATTACGTATGCAGTATGAGAAATGAATTCTTCAGAAACTACCTCCCTGAATAAAATCAAAACATGAGGGTGAGAAAAAACAGATAGGGGGAAATGAAACAGAAATGGCCACTCCCCCTCCTTACAAGTTACAACAACTACCTCAATGACTATAATCAATACAACAGGCTGAGAAAAACAGAGAAGGGAAATAAAACAAAAAATGGCATCACTCCTTGACTGAGCAAAAGAATATAAGCACATCTCCCTGTACATGTGCCAAAATAATATCCTTCAGCCTCTTTCTTTCTGAAACCACATGATCAACCCAAGGAATAGTCTAAGCCTCTGAGGCCCTCATATTCACAACATATCTCATGTATATATGAAAACAAAAACGAAATGCTGCATTTGGACAATTACATACAGCACTATAGTACCTCTGAATCAAAATCAAAGCTACTAATGTGATACAAAGCCACATGAAATTAACTAAAACAAAACCAGAGACATAAATATGAAATCATGATTGCAGAAAACAAGTAAAGCAAAATAAAAACAAATTAAGTATATAACACTCGTAAAAGGTATAAAAAAAAAAATAAAAAAAAACCTTTTGTGGCAAAAATTGTCACAAAACTTGAGGCACATGCCACACATCTTCCAGGAATTTTACCGTGATTTTTCTCTCATCAATTTTATTTCGGAGGTTTCTCCACTCTCTGTCTCCAATGGAGGGGTCTGGAGCTGCAACTTCTTCACTCAGGCATTTCCATTCCTCTTTTAAAAAGCTGAAAAGGATAAAGTAAATAAATTTAATCTTTACACCAATGAAGCACAAGTGGAATGAAGATGATTGCCAAATGTACATATGTTATAAATGAACCCATAAAAGGGTGGGCAGTAAACAGGTATGATGCCTGCTTTGACAGGATCTCCTAAACTCCTGCATTTTCTATGAAGTGGCCACTCCCAAACTAAAGCCTGCAGCTTCATGCTGGCAGTTTTTTTTTTCCTTTCGGTTATAGAACATCAGGTAGAACACTAGAAATCAGCACTACGGTTTAGGTCGCCTTAATTCTCTCATGCTAGCGCATCCATAATATACAAAGGATGCCAAACAACAAGATGGTCCCACCCCTCTCCCCAACCCCCCAAAAGAAAAGAGTTTAATTATTCTACCTTATAGGAAATTTTATAGAAGAGTAACACAATAGAGATTTCCAGAATCAAACAATGAAGTTCAAACAAATATAAACCAATAAAATTGATAGAAAATATTAGTAGCTCTTAACTCTACTAGTATCACAAAGTTCATAGGAATGAATATAATAACACATAATTTTTCTTCAAGAAAGGGCTACCATTGTCTCACCTTCTAATGTTCTCAAAAATTTCACTACTAGGGTGATATCCCAATGAATCCAAATGGAGGAGTATAACCTGTCTTGACTCATCATCCTTGTCCAGGTTACAAATAATTACCAAGCTCCAATGCTGCCTGATTTCATCAGAAACCAGAAAATAAAGGGTCAACAATAGAGTTGATTAGCATTCACTTCTGAAATGAGATAAGAAACAGAAATGACAGGGAAAATGATTTTTTTTTTTTTTTTTTTGGGGGGGGGGAATAGAAGAAGTGCAACAGATACCATCTATAAACATCCAATCATTATAGGCAGCTTAGGATAACATCATTCCGAAAGATACGACATAAATTTAATAACTCTCCTACAACCCTTGAAATGATTATCCTACTTTTCTACATTTCAAAAAGGAGGCTCCTGAAAACAGTTTGAAGTAAATTCAGTTGTCTGATCCCAGCATAAAAAGGACTACTCCTTCACCAAAAATAATGCCTAAAATATGTTAAATATTAACCTAATGACATATTAGTTTGGAAAATAGAATACATTTTCAATTACATATTCTAAAACAATTTTCATTTCCCCTTGCTTCCTTTATATATCATACCTATTTTAGTATCTAAGGATGCCTTTTTAGAAATATTAGGGGTTGGATTTCATACACGGTCATGTATCATGAACAGTCATCACTTAAGCCGTTTGATCGGAACATCCAATTTGCATGAGAATCAAGTATTTCTATTCAACACTTGAAGTGTTGACCATTCATGATACATTACCATGAATGAAAACTTTTCGCCTAAATATTAATCAGGCATTTAATACTGAAACTTTGCAAATAATTTGAAACAACTTACTTTTCATGTATTGGCAAAAATATGTATGCCTTCTGAAACATATTAACACCTTTCCACCACCTCCTGAACTTCAAGAATGAATCCTTCTCACTCTTCTACAATGAAAACGTAAAATAATTTCTAAATAAGCAGGGCTTTCCAAAAAAGCAAGATCCTTGAAATGCAGTAGTTGAATTCCCTAAGATACGAAAGAAATATTACCACACTAACTGATTGTGTTAATGCAAATGCGCTTATTTAAGACTACCACTGGTAGCAACTACAATGAATGTCACCAATGTTCAGCAACACAGTGAAACTCGTACAACTGATACAAATATTGAATCACTCTAATGAAAAACAAATGGGCTGAGTCTTGTATTCCTAAGTTCAGAAGACGAATAACAAAGTGGAAAATCTTGGCCCAAACAATGACCAGCTTACTTCTTGACAAACCAATAAATCACAAGTCACTAGATCAGAATTTGGGAGATACTTAATGCAAATTACAGAATAATTACAATAATCCATAACAACTTGGATACCTAGTCCATTATTGGCAGAGTTGCATACCATAACCAAGATTCAGTCTCTTGGAGAATACAGCAGTATCATCAAAATTACCTTGCATGATACAGCTTCCTTGAGCTTCTTGTAGAAATATGTATTGAAAAAATGATAGCCACCCGTTGCTCTACCTGTCAAGGACACCACCCTCTGTAGATATCTAGCAAAATAATCCAGGATGGTGCTTATCAATGGAAGTTTCACCAGCCATTCAAGATAAAATTTTCACTAATGCATACTACAACAATAACATGTACAGATGTACTCTTTCCCTCTAAATGTAGCTGAGCCACACACAAAAAACTGACCCTCCCTCTCTCAAAACCCCTTTTCTATTACACTATTTTTAACAAAAGACAGCTGATGGCAGCTCAAAATGGCCCTAAATGTTTCACCATATTACCCTCTTTTAATGTGGAATGTCCCAGCCCAACAGCACACAGTGGCACAGGGAGAGCCATTTGCACCCTTTATTTGAAGAAGAAAGACAACTTAATGGCTTCTATTTGTAGGGGGGAACTTGCAACATACAGAAGATGACACAAACCTGTCACTTCAGATGTGGCTAACCAAGAAGGTCCTTTATCAGATAGAACAGTCTGGATTTACCATGTCCGCAAACCACATGGAAACTGAAAGGTATCACCTGTCACTGCCAGATTCAGTGGTTACAGAAACAGAACATAACCAATTTTACCTTTCTCCTCTCTTCCAATATCTAGTTCACTCATTGGATGGGGGAGGGCATGTCATACAGAGGGAAGCAGTTACAGTAACAGCAAAGGCATAAGTTCCAATTTGTTCTTTTGGCCAGCTCATATGAATACAGGACAAATAAAACACGATGAAACAAGAATCCCAATCAATAGCCAATGGACTAAATAGTAAATAGTAGTAAAGAATCCATGATTTTGGTTTTCAATTACAGCCCCAGTAAATAACAGCTGGTTATGTTTCTTCTCAGTACATTAATAGACTTTATCACTCTTTCTTAATAAACTCCTTTACTTCATAACATAAATAAAGAAATAATCAGGATCAGAAAAATAACAAGATGTTATAAGTACAAAAATCTTAATAATTGAAAAGGACTCACCGAATGTAAAAGTTCATAATAGTTGACGACAGAAAAGCTTCAGGAACAAGGCAATCAATGTCTGAGTAACAAAGTTCAATAGATTCTGGATCATTTCTGTATTGACATATACGTACATGGTTTCAACTTACAAGAACATGCATGTCAAAACCCAAGAAAATGGTAGCTTTTGGGGATCATATTCTGCAAAATTTTTCAGAAAAAAGACATGGTGTAGTACCTGGAAGGGTAGTGGATTTTTGAATCCATCATCCTGAAAAAAGGCCATTCATCAAATCATTTGCCAACTCCAATAGATATTTGTGCAGCTGAGACAGTAAAAACAAATGGGGAACTGAAAGATTTAATTCACCGTTCAATTATTTGTTCCTTTTTCTGCGTAGCCTCTACAGAAGGACAATCTTCTTCATCCACAAGAACCACAGTCAGGCGACTCTGTCCCTGTTTCATGAGTGTCAGAATGGATTTAGTCAGTAGAATAATGGAACAAAAATTACAGGCCAAAATTAGTACGGATTTTAATGATGGAAGCCTGTTTGTCAATAGAATAATCAAGACAGCCAAAAAGTAACCAATCATAGCTAAAGCATCCTTCAGTAGTTCAAGTTATTTAGAAACCTTCAATTTCTCAAGAATTTCCCAATAGTCCTAGGTTGAACGTAAGATCTCTCCAGAAATGTAAACCTAGAGAATTCAAAATAAGATCCATGCCGTGTGAGAACACATGTAGACACCAACATGGCATAGAATTGGTATCTAGGTGTATCAATTATAATATATGAAAATATACTAAGAGAGAGAGAGACAGAGAGAGAGAGAGCAAGAGGATTCTTTAAGAATTTAGCTAACATACAAAATTACCTACGATGATAAGGCATGACAACCTAAACATAATATGAAAGGAAATACAAACAAATTAGGTGGCATTGCGCACACATATATGCTGTAACAAAATAGAGAATAAAGAGAGAAGAAGATGGAGAGAAAAGGAAAAGTGGGGAGGAGAGAACACACAATTTCTCTCTCTCCTTCTTCTCGTTTTCTCTCCATTTTCTCCTTCTCTCTTTATTCTATACTTTGTTCATTGGTATCAAAGCTTAGGGTTCCCTCATTTTACGGTCGTCCAAAAGAGGAACCACATGTCACGTATACTGCCACCCAAAAAGGGGTAAAATGTGAGGAGGAGTGTTGAGAATAATCTCACATTAGTTAAATCTGGTATTAGAGCGGGTATCGTTTTGAGAATTGTCTAAAGTTCTTCGTCATGGTGTGAAGCCCTTGCTGCCTCTGCTGTATTTGAAGTTCTAGTTTTGTTTTCTATTATATTTTCCATTTGTTACCATCTCCCCATCTCTGCTTATAACCTTGTTTTGTCCCTATCTACCACCTTTGTTCTTTCCACACACCTCCAAGTTTTATCTCATCCAGTGTGAAAAGTGGCTATGGATGATAAAATGGATGTCTTACTCTCCTTTCACACATGGACTCTTGTTGATCTACCTATCGGGAAGTTTGTTGTACGCTATCACTAGGTTTATACTGTTAAGCATAATCCTGATGGTTCTGTTGAGCGACTTAAGGTTCGCCTAATTGCCAAAAGGTTTACTCAAACATATGGTGTTGATTACTTTGAGACGTTTTCCCCTTTTGCTCGTCTCAATTCTGTCCGTGTTATCATCTCCTCGGCTGTCAATTGCCATTAGTCTATCTATCAGATGGACGTCAATAAAATTATTTTCATCTCTTTGATGACCACCTATAAGATGACTTATATGATGTAAAATAACAACTATAAATAAAAAGGGCATCCCAGTACATGAGGCTCCCACCACTATAGGGTCTTGGAAGGGGCAAAATGTACATAGCCTTACCCCCGCAATGTATAGAGGCTATTTCCTTATTTCGAACCCGTGACCACCATGTTGCAATATGACAACCTTACCGTCACACCAAGGCTCGTCCTCTTAAAATAATACTTATAAATATTTAGAAATAAAACAAAGAACACCATATACCTAGAATACCCTTTTTTTCTTTTTTGTGGACTTGCTGAATCTGACACCTTGTGTCCCCGTCAGATTCTGGTGCCCATCCCATATCAAGGTAAGCTCTCCAGTCTCATCAATTCTTTGCAAGCAACATCCACCGAAGGACCTTCCTTTGCATATGAATAGGACATCAAATAAGGCCAATGACAAAGGATTCAGGTCCAAAACTAAGCCATAAACTATAAGTGGTAATTGACCAGTTGCTGTCAAAGCCTTCATAGTAAATCTCATTGCAATGATCATTCAGTTTTGATTTAAAAAAAAAAAAAAAAACTCAAGATATTTCAAACTGAAATTCCAGTCAAACTTTCAGTGCGTGTACAAATTATGCATGTAGAAATGCATGAGTTTGCATCTACACATACTTCAAGCACAATAACAACTGTCGGGTGGATTGGTTAAGGCCATGTCTACAGTAGAATAGGTCTTGTGGTTGAATCTTGTTAAAGTCCAAATTGTAAGATTTTTCTTTTGTGTGACATGGTAGAGAAAGATCCATGTTAGGAGAAAAAATACAACAGCCTCAAACAAAATGACCCCATGACCCCATTTTAGTATTAGGCCGATGGCCAATACCGAAACTCTAGCCAGAATCACTTTCGAAAAAGTGTGAACTTCAAAACCACACTTGACCAACGCCAAACATGTTTAAACTGGAATACCAACTGTCTGATTTCCAGTTTTCAGGTTAGATTCATGTTATTAAGGAAGACGGGGCAGTTAAACTGAGTTCCTTTCCCAGTTTCCTGTCCATGGTCCAGACCAAAGTTATACCACAGTTGTCATGGAACCAAGGCAAGCCATGGTGATGACAGACGCTATGGCACCTTGGCACGTAGGTGCTTGCGTAGCTAAAGTGCCATGTCGAATAACACATCAATATAAAAATAGTAAGGAATTTTTCATGAAAGAAGCTAGCACAAAGATAATGACCTAATTGTAGGTGAAAATAAATACAAGGGCATAAATGTATACAACCTCTTGAAATCGTAGTTAACACATTAAAGAGCCAAAATAAATGATCTTCAAAAAAGGAGCTACTCATAAATTAAGTATCAAATAGATATTAAACTTGTTTGCAAGCTGACAGGAAAAAATCAAATTGTGGCATAGATCCCTGTCCTGTTATTCTATATGGGGTCAATCTATGTAACACGATCTTCTTTGGAGTCAGTATTTCTAGATCTTGGCAGAAGTTGCAAACCAATTTGGAGATTTTGACAAGCATTCATGCCCTCGTCCTGGAGGAAAGGAATTCCAGAATCTCCAATAGTTTTCTCCAGCAACAGATTATAACCCAGACAATCATGACGATGAAGCTCATCTGTCTTCCACCAGTGTTAAGCAGAGGCGTCTCAATAGAGGCTATACAGTGTAGCTAAGGTGGCTACTGGATGACTGAATTTTGCCTGATCAAAATGGGTCCTTGACTGATCGATGACTAGACATGGCTAGGAGACAAAAACTACCAAGTTTATCAAGATACCAACTATAATCATTCCTTCAAACCCTAATCAAGTATCTTACAAACTTCATAAGTCAAGAAGAAACATAATATAAAAAGACCCAAATAATACATCCAACAGGAAAATTACTAACTCAAAAAACATATGAAAGCAGTCACAACAAAGAACATCGACATATATACATCAAGGACCATAAGCAAAATAATCAATCTAGTCGGTTGACTAACAATTTAATACTAGCCCACGCCTACTAATCTCTAACCTGAGTAACTGAACTAGGCAGTATGTACCTGGAAACAACTGCTGAGCATTTTAACCAAACTGAATCCGTAACAACCAATTACAGTCAACTATATTTGCGACCTCACACCAGCTCACTGTTAATGAAAATTTTCTGCCCAATCTATGATAAAGCTCAATTTTGACTAAAGCTCAACGAAGAATGGAGGCTCACTGATTATTTACAGAGCTTTAAAAGTTCACTTTGGGTATTTGGAAATTGATTTTGCCTACTCATGGCCGTTGAACCATGGAGAGTGCAACAAAGACGATGTCAAACAGATCTTGGCTCTCTTACAAATTTTTTTTTTTTTTTTTTTTTTGGATCTGTTCTGATGCCAACTCCCACAGACAATCGAAGATATTAACACTAGGAATAGAGAGTCCAGGTCCTTGTCTTCCATCATGAACAAATCTTTTGGGTTCAGTCTGGTCGCCTGCCAATATATTGGGGTTGGACCGGCTGAAATCCGGTCCTTGGCAGGCGGCATGACCGCAGGAGAGGAAACTGAATAAAGCGAAAAGGACCAATCAAAAATAAAAAAATACCTTGATTCACAAGGAAGTTTCCCCAGCAGAGGTGGATCCAACGTGTACACAAGGCTCTATTTGTTTATGTAGATTGGTTAAAAAAACAATTCTTTTTATAAAATAAGGTTTTCCATTTTGTTTTAAAGTAAAATACTAAGAAACGTATTTAAAAAATATTTTAAAAAAATTATATGAAATAAAATTGGATAAAAATTTTAAAATAAAAAAAACTTTAGTCTTTTATTAGGAGAAACTGCTCGGGTCAGAGGCCGGCGGCCGATAGCTCTAATAGCGAAGAAAAGACATGTGGTTCTTTGCTACAGGCCAGTATTATTATAAAAAAAAAAACTGCGGGTAGGCTATAGGTGTCAAAGTTTCACTATTCCATGGGATTTGCAGATAGACACTGATGGAACATCAAAAACACAAATATTGACTTTGGTTCAACTCCCTGTTCCTCGATGTAATTGAATTGAATTATCGTGACAATCAAAGACAGACTTAAGGCCTAAGTTTTTTGAATTTAATTTTGGGGCAAAGGATCTCTAACAAGTGGACACTCACCATGAGGCTGAATCCTCTTGACTCGGTATCTATTACCCTCAAATATCTTGTAAGGGAGAGAGAGAGAGTGTCAAAGGAGAGGGAAAAAAGAGTGGAGTGCTTGTGTAGGCTATTCCTTTAGGGGTTATCAACTATTAAAATGTAGTGGCCATTTTGTAATGCAAAAACAAATAGAATGGATCCAGATATGAATCTCGGGTTATTTTTTGGGGGTTGATTTAATTCATTACTCTATCAAACTATATGATTGTAATTTATCGTTATATCGCTGTTAAGAGTTGTCATTGTCCACGTATTTTTTTTTACATGGAGATATAAATTGATAAGAATTACCACCACTAAAAATACAAATGCATTTTAATGAAGAGGGAAAAAGAATTAAGGTTCGAAATTATTTCACCTTAAGAGGTATCAATAAGAAAATACTGTAAAATTTATAGTAATTAATGCAACGGGACAAATTAGTAAACTTAACATAAATTCATTACTTGATTAAAACCAATATCCAAGGATTTAAAACTCAGGATTAGGGATCGAATCATTTATTAAGAACTTGGATCAACACAAAACAGGAAGGGAAACAGTCATTGAGGGACAGAGTATGATTTGTATTAATAGGCAGCCCATCCTAATACCAAATTCATTTTTTTTAGGTCGGTAATTTATTCTATATTATACTATTGGGGTGAAAAATAGGTGTAAGAGGAGACTCAAATTCGAAACCCACCTTTCAGTCAGTGGTTCACCAAACAAAGACAAATCATCCGACCAAATAGGTGTTTGCGTATATAATCTATTTACCAATACCAAATTCGTCAATAGCCCAATCCATCCCAATCCTAGATGGTTTTGACTCATTGTGACAAACCCATAATAAATGGCCCAAATCAAAATTTTTGAATCTAAATCAGCAATGATAGATTGAAGGGAAAATATCAACTACCACCCAAAAAGAATTGATCTAATCATCTACCACCCAAGTTATTTAAAAAAATCACCTACCACCCAAATTAGACAAACGTTTATAAAAAAGATCCAAAAGCAACTAACAGAGCCGTTAGTTGCTAATGTCAACCGTTAAAAATACTTGAATGACAATAATACCCTTTTTGTAAGGGAAAAAAAAGCTCCTTTTTTTTCACAGGAATTGGTTCAATCCCCAACGCCTCTGCTTCCTTCTCTTCTTCTCTTTCCTCTCTTGCTTTTGCAATCTACTTAAAAAAATCTCATTTTTTTCATTTTAAAAACAACTTGGGAAAAATGTTAAACCTCAAGGGAATTTCTTTAACACCTAATGGCTGGCATAACCTTGAGTTTTCTGTATGGTGTGTACCGGCGGTGGAATGCCGTCGGATTTGGGAGATAAAGCCTCAGGCGGTGAGAAAGGCTATGTAGGGGCTCTGGTGGGGGGTATTAGTTGGTCATTGGATTCGACGCCAGCGGGCAATGGTAGAGAAACTTATTGTTTTTCTACAGGGAGGGTTCATATCAGAAACTCTAATGAAGTGGCTGGTTGGTTGCATCAACGAGACATGGTGGGGTTACCATTCATGGTGGCTCAATCTGAGAGGATATTCATTAATGAATCTAAAGGTGGTGTTCCCAATGACTCATGGAATAACAATGATCGGAGTCAATCTGATTCTAGGGATTCCGAAGCATCTACTTTCAGGGGTGGTAGAGTTCAACTGGGTAATCCTTTTCTAGGTAATGGTGGTAACTTTGATCAAGGTCTTATGCCTCAAAGTCATCAAGTGGGGATGGCGATGGGGAGTTCTACTCAAGCAACAATGTCGACGATTACGGTGGTGGCCTCGAGTTCAGGTAACGGCGATCTACCTCTTTTCTCTCATAGAGGGGGAACGGGAGGGACAAATGTTATCGGCAGAGTTTGATCAGTCAATTCTATGCAGACAAAGTTTGATAGAAGCTTTGCTAATTGTCGACAACGGGATGGTATGGACCAAAGATTGCCAATGTTCTATGGTGATTCTTGTCATTTCTGTGTGGATTCAAAACTATGGTGGTTCTTGTCATTTTTAGGTGGATTCAAAACTATGATCTTGAGTTAAGTTTCACTTTTTTTTTTCTTTTTTGATAAAATATTATAGAGAAACAAGAAGAAGAAAAAAAAGGCATAAACGTCTACACACAATTTCAACTCTTTCCCGTCAATCCATTAACTAACGTTGATCTAACTTGGGTGGTAGGAGATTAGGCCAAATCTTTTTAGCTGATAGCTGAAATTTTCCCTAAATTGAAATACCCAGCACTGAAGGTGCTTTACCCACTAGGTTATGAAGATTTTGTCCTGGCCAATGCCGATCATCATTTTAATATTATTATATACAGTATCATCCACATGCCCAGTTTCCAATTACTTACACTAATCCAGATCGAATCAATTTTAGACATGACAGATACCATATCCGATACCTAGATTTTAAAACCTTCTCATACACCCTTGAAGCCATTGCACCACCATACCTTAACACGTTTCCACCCCTAACCACACTTCAACATTGTTTCAAAACTCAACACTTGATAGAGTATTAAGGAAATATTATAATACCCAAAAAATATAAGAAGGAAAAAAACCTCAGTGAGGACAAAACTAAAAGGTCCCTACTTCCCGAAAAATTTTCTTTTACAACAGCTTCCCTCATACAAAGGATCCAACTAAATTCCAGATACTTACCTGGTCAATGTCTATAAAATTCCCAAACCTTAAAAAATCAGAAGTTCTAGTTTCTATAGCAGTTCCAATTTCTTCTACACCAGAAAAAAAAATGGAAATGCTTCCGAGACCCGCCTAAAATGGTAAGTTACCATCAAAAGGAACTTTGAAGATGCATGCTTCATGTGCCACTTAACCATCAACTGCTTTCTACACTTTACTCTTCAAGTCCCTCTTCAGTCTTCAATAATCTACTGATATTCACATCTCAGGTGCACTACATAATTACTGATCAGAAACTTCTGACTACCAAATTTCAGGTAGTATTTAAGGATTTCTCCCAGCTAAGTCAGTAAAGTTTCTACACAAGCTCATTGGTGAAACAAGGTATAGATGATCCTGCGAGAATTATTCACAATGTATACAAGAGGACAAGAGGAACATAGGGCAAGAGGCTATACATTCTATGCAGATGAATGGCACAAGCAAACTACACCCAGGAGTAGACATCCCATTCAGTCCAAATCACAAGTCAAGAATCAGAATGATCATCGGCGTGTCCTACTGCAGCATCACCTGAAGATACTGGTGATGATTCCCTGCTCAAATCCTCCATTTTAGCATTTTCTAACACTTCAAGAAGCAAATCTCGAATCCTCTCTCTCAACCCTGAGGCCTCTTCAGGTTTGAACCACTGTGTGCCAAACTAAAGAACTAGAAAACATTAACGAAGGGAAAACAGAAGATGGACAAAAACCAATAGCTTTGAACTTTGAAAATCATACCATAGCAAGATCTTTCTTTTTTAGCCTTTCAGGGGCCTCTTCAATGAAGCGCTCCATGAAGTAAAGCACAAAAATGCCACAATCATAGTCATTTTTCTGTTGGGGAACCTGTGTGAGGATCACAGGGGATTCACATAAGCATAAGCAAACCAGAAACCATCAAGTAAGCAGTATGCAAAATGGAACTTTAGCAACAACCTCCCAGAAAAAAATCAAAACCTGACAGTCTTGAGAAAAACAGAAAAAGCACACGAAAAAATAACTATCTCTCCACACACACACTCAAACTCAGAGAATAAAATCAAAACATGAGACTTGAGAAAAATAGAAAAGGGACATGAAACACACAAGTACACACACGCCACACATGCACACACACACACATATGCAAACAGAGCTAAAGAAAAACTAGCCTATCACTCATTGACTGGACAAAAGATAAAATGCCTCATGATATAAGTTATAAGCACATCTCCCTGTCATGTGCCAACAAACAATATCTTTCAGCCTCTTCCTGAAACTCCACAATCGACCCAAAGATCTAAATACTGCTTATTTCTCCAATTTACATCATTCAATGCCAACAGAGTGATCCATTGCACCATGTGATTAAAATAGGCACCAACTCTAGAGCCCAAAGCCCAGGTAGTTAGATTTTACAAAGGTTAAAATGATAATTTGTGTAACCAAATGAGCAAAAGATTCAGCAACAAAGAAAGAAAAGACAAGACATATTTTTAAGGAAATTATACCCAAGGAACATCCTAAAGCCCTCATATTTTTAAGGAAATTATACCCAAGGAACATCCTAAACCCCTCATATACACAACATATCTCCTGTATAAATTATACAAGATTAAGAACCACCACTGAACGAGCACCCCAACTGACAGATTGACACCAAAATTACTGATGTGATTAGATGATAGCAAAGTGTGCCTTCTACCAGATTCATATATGAAGGAAAAATCTATTAAAGATCCATGGTTAAGAGTCATCAGATCATATGATCCTGGAATAGGCAATTTCTTACGAATGAACCATTTAGTTGTGAATCCCTTGTCTCAGAAAGGGCACCCACCTAGGTGAAAACATGGCAATGCATGACTTCCCCATTCTAAAGGACCTTGGGCCTAGGCAAGGCCTACTATGCTAAAGCCCATTATAAAAGTCCTCTAACCTTAGGGTCAAGGATGCTCCAACTATCTAAAGACTGAACCAAGTCCATATAGGATCAACCATAGAAATCTTCAATTCAAATATAAACAACTGTTCCTGGTTCCTAATTCATTCCAAGGTGGGTTGTGATATATGCAGTTATGGTAAACGCAATGATAAACCAATTTCTCAACAAATTTAAGCACAGGTCACTTATACAACATTTATCTCACTAAAAACCACAACTTACTTGGAAATGCAGTGCGAAGATTTCCTAATACAATCCAAGAAAGATATAAACTACCAAGTTCTAAAGCATAGACCCTACAACGTGAACCATTTAACCATTTGACAAACACCACTAATAGACCAAGATAGACAACTCACCCACAATGTTCTTAAAATTGCATACCTAATAAACTTCATAAATTATTAGTCAAACCTGTTTAACTCTGTATAATTCACAAAGAATTTGCATATATGAATTATTAAAAAGAAAGTTAAACAAAACAAGCACTAACATACATGAAATGTTTGCCACAAATTTTACGCCCAGGAAATAATCAAAAGCCTAGATATCTAATCTAATCATGGCATTATTTCTGGATGAAATTGTGGAAATGCTAAAGAGATGATTATTTCAAGTGAATGACTTAGCATGGCTTCTAATTTTCGATACATAAAAGAGGAAATCGCTTGTGCACTGCACTCCAACTCAAACCCCTTGGGGCAGGGGGAAGAGCCTATGTGAAACATTTGCGTTCTGGCATTATTTTTAAGGCAACCATGATCTATTAGTTAGAAGGTCAACTCACAATCATCTGATTTAACACAGGGAAATCAATGTCAGAAAGCAAACCAACAGCAATGGTTTTACTTTACACAGTATACGTTTTCCATGACATTAGGGCTTAAATTTTGTGTAACCACGTGTCACCATATCATGTAGCATCAATTCTCAAAAATACTATAGCACATCCAGCCTTAGACCCCATGTTTGCACACCAGCATGAAGAAGATGAAGACGGAAGCACGTTATCAAATTCCATGAAGGACCACTCAGTGTAGCAATAACAAAAGAACCTGTCAAACAGATGTTTGAATCTGTTTGACAATCCAAATCTTCTCGTTATATCTAGTTCTAAATAAAGTTTACATCCTGAACCTTAAAGAGTCTTAATATTCTAAAGCATCCTTCAACAAACTGATACTTGTTCCCAAAGTAGTGGGCTTTAGCAGATTTCAAATTTCCCTATGAAGCAGATTTCGGCCAATTGGTCAACAGGCCTTCACAAATTTACTCATGCAAGAAAGATCCAATTCTTTTATTGATAACAAAATATAGAAAAGGACGGATACACTGATACAGGAAGAGACATACTCCATGCATCATTGGTATGGACCAACACCTGTTCCCTGGGAGCCTTCCCTATGAGAAACGTAAACTCTTTTAAGGCAAAGGAGATTATTTTGGATCATTCTAACATAGCTAGTCTTCCCATCTGATATAGTGATTCAGGGGATCTCAACCTTCCATGAACGATGTCTCTTCTTTTGAAAGTCTATGAAGTTACGCATGTGAGGATATGTGAAGGCAATTTTTCTTGTTTGAGCCTTATATTAGAGTCCTTTCTGTTATTTTTCTCGGGCCTGTTTTTCGGAAGGACAAATCTCATCCACTACTAAGATTTGTGCTGTTTTAAAGCTTATTCAGTTATGTTTCCAACAAGACTGAATCTTGCGGTTCATCAGCGAGGGTTAATCAGAAAGTCATGGCCAATGTATTTAATTATTGATAAGATTTTAGTGTATGACGAGATCTGTATGTTAGGATGTTTAACTTGATTTGGATTTTTTTTTACAGTCTACTTAATTTGATAATTTATTGTCTGAAAGGAACTAAGCACTCATTGGAATTTCTAACATTAAGAGTCTTAGATTAATTATGAGTGAAGAGACCCAGAGTCATTAGAGAAATAGGTATATTAGGAGTCTAAATATTTTCTGTGGGAACTAGTGTAATTTTAAAGTTCGGATAGGGAATGTAAGATTATTGTTTCCTATGGCTCTGTCTTGTTGCAAGTAAAAAAGAAATGAGGGGAAGTGATTATATTTTAAAAGAATATGGAAACTTTTGTAATCATGATGGTGTACCTAACTAGAAGAAAGGGCTATAGCTAGCTGAGCCTCTTCATTTATGCTAGGCCCTCTCCTAAAGCTGGTTAGCAGACTGCGAATGCGAGATAAACTTTCATGCTTGTTCTGGCACACATCTTAGTCGAGGAGGGGCTTAGTCCGTTGCTTTTATTTATTGTTCGGGTGATCGTAGACCATGCTAAGGGTGGAAGGACTTACTTATTTGCTTATGTATTTTTTGGTTCCCTTTTCAGCCAAAGCTTGCTAGGGTGAAATGGATTTAGTGTCCGTACTTGGTGCTTTGGTGCTTTACTTGGTGCTTTCTTCTTTCTAATTAATAGTTTCGGAAACACGTTTTTCTTTCCTTTCATTTAGCTAAATCAGCCTCAAAGTCCTTCTCCGAAGTCTGGGATATTTGGGCTGATCCTGCTTGTCCATTTACTTTATTATTATCTTTAAGTAGCCTCCTTTTCTTTTCATGCTTTATCTGCAATGGGTTTATGAGACTTGGTTCCAGCACTTTTCCGTTAGAAAGGAGGCTCCATGGTGAAAACTGAGATCTTGGAGCAAGGGGTATCAAATTTGCTACAAATTCTGTAAGACTGGTTGTCATTGAACTAATATTTCCAGAGACAGTGAGCAGAAAGTCCCACTCCAATCTGTCACAGGCTTTCAACATGTCTAGTTTCAAGATTACATAATGGTCAAAGCATCTTCAATCAAGATCCTGTACCAGTTCGCGGGCCGAGGCAATATTTTTTGAGATAGCCCTCCCCAGAACAAAAGCACCTTGCTCTAAGGATATGAGAATAGGCAAACCAAAATTGGTAAATGAATTTCTCAAATAAAATCTATATTTCCTTTTCAAATAAAAGATATTTAGATGAAGACAAAGTAAAACTTCATTACCAGATTTAAAAAGTCATTTAGTTAGGCCATCATTGCTAGTAACAATTACAAAGGTTTCAATTTTTTTTTAAATAATTTCCTTTCCTTTTCCTTCGTCTCACTTCCAACCAGACAGAGACCACTGGAATTCCTTGGATTCTTGTCACTGTCTGCCTATTCCCACAGCTACATTATGCTACATTTTATGTTTGATTAAATTCTTGCTGCTGGCCCTTGAATCCTCAAGCACTCTAGCAAATATGGGCCCATAACCTGCAGGGTTACATAGGTTTTCATACCTCTCCAGCAACATATAGCCACATATAGTCATACCATGTCTAATAGCAGGTTTTCCATGCAGTTACCTCCATCAATTCTCATAGTACTCGTTTATTCCACATATAGCCACACACCTCAAGCACTCTAGCAAACATTAAATTTCATAGGATTGGGCCCATAACCTGAAAAAAATTAAATAGGTTTTCACACCTCTCCTGCATCATATAGCCTCAAATAGTGATGTGGCACCCAGGTTGGGAAAACCCTATTGGATCCGCTATGGGCCCACCCAAACAATAAATAAATCAAGTCTTAAATGTGGTGGCAGATCTGTAAATTTTAAGAACAATATAGGACCTTAAGGGTAACTCATATATGATAGGACAGAATAGGCATTCTCTTTAAAGCTCTGAGTGTAAAGTTGGAAGGAAGTCTAAAATAAGGACAAAACAGAATTCATGTAAAGTGAAGGGTTATTTTTGGAAATCCAATTAAATACCATAACATTTCATTGAAGCACTGCTTCAAGATCAGGTTATGAAACGGAAACTAGAACTGGCTGCAAGTGTGATATCTCACTCGTTTCTGAGTCTTTCAACCTGAAATTTCAGGACAGAGTACCAGTCGGACTACTGAATCAACCAGACAAGCAGTTAAGATTTGTTTTAAATTCCCTGAAGCTGTATCTGGTGGTAGAGAAAGGTAAGGCTTGGTTGCAGATTTGATTTCTCATATAGCAGGGATGGATTTCGGAAGCAAAAACCTAAGTGTTAGATCGCCTATGGAAGGGAAGCTTACAATCAAAATCTGAGGGAGGAAGGAGAAAAGATGAGGGAGATCGATCAAACATTATGGGAACTGCTACAGAGGCATGAACAGTAACCCAGAAGCACCAGCCAAGAAATAGAGAAAGATAAGAAGAAGAAGAATCAGTAGGGAAGAAGGAGAGGGAGAGATAAACCATACTTAATATCTTTCCTATGCTGTGGCCGTTCAGTAGGGGCCTTCCTAGAGGCGGCTTGTCCGGGCTAAAAAATCTCCCTCCTGCCTGAAACACTCCGCCTGGGGAGTACGGTCGCAAGACCGAAACTCAAAGGAATCAAGAGAGTGAGGGAGAGAAAGAGCCGCAGCCCGCAAGCACACCACAGGCTACGCAGGCACAAAACCACTAATTCAATATTCCATTCTTTTAATATATATAATTCCTTGGCAGGTTACATGTATTAACAGAAAAGCTTGCAACTCAAAATAGAAACCTATAAAATTGGAAACTAAATAACTATCATAACCTATTGCTTGCTTGCCAAGACAATAAAATAAAAAAGGAAACTTAAAAATAAAATCTTCCTAAACTCAACTAAATTAAACCCCCACCAACCCTGTCCAGACCAAAAGTTTGGTTTGGGTTTTGGTTGATACCAGTTTAGCCTGGGTAACCAAAGCGGGTCATGTTGGTCCATCCACAAACAAGCTACTGCATCAAATAGTCATAAACATGTCTAACAGTAGGTTTTCCCATGCAGTTAGCTCCATCAAATCTCATGGTACTCATGTGCTCGGTGCTCCATATGCTGCTTCTATAAGGTTAAATCCCACTACATTTAACTAAGAAAAAACAATAGGTGCCTACTAACTGCCTACTAACCATGTGCTCCATGACCAAGTGAACCGTGAAAAAAAAAAATAAATAAATAACCCGAGGTTGCCCCTAATTCTGCCCTGATCCCAAATACAGGCAGGCGACAGATGTCAACTAATAAGAGTTTTGCTGGCATCCCTGTGTTTACAAGGCAACATCTTTAGACAAGGTTTTATAACAATAATTATATGAATGATTGTTGCAAGTTGTAACTGTTTAGTGGTTAGATTTCCCAGGCCTGCAGAAGTGTCAACCTCTAAAACACTGCCTAGGGGTTTAGCTCATATGGAAGAGCACTCGCTTCGCATGCGAAAGGCAAGGGACCCAATTCCCACACCTCCATAAGCAAGCATTTCAGTAACCCAAACACCCCCCCCAACCCAAAAAAAAAAAAAAAAAAAACCCTGAAATGCTGCCTTTGGACAATTACAAACAAGACTATAGTACCTCTGAATCAAAAGCAAAGATACTATTGTAATACAAAGCCATATGAAAAGTAAACTAAACTAAAACCGGGACATAATATGAAATCATGATTGCACCAGGTGTATAAGAATTTATTTTCCATACATTGGTAACCAGAAATGTGAATTGGTAGCTACAGAACAAGTAAAGCAATACAAAAAAAATATGTCAAGTATAACATTCATAAAACAGGGAAAAAAAAGATATGCTAAGAATATAACAGCTAAGAAATCATTTATGGCAAAAAAGGCCACAGAACTTGAGGCACATGCCACACATCTTCCTACCATGATTTTTCTCTCCTCGATTTTATTTCGGGGGTTTCTCCGCACTCTATCACCAATGGACAGGTCTGGAGCTGCAACTTCTTCACTTAGGTATTTCCATTCTTCTTTTAAAAAGCTGAAAACATAAAAAGCTGAAAACATAAAGTATAATAAATTTAATCTTTACACCAACAAAGCACAAGTGGAATGGAGAATATGATTCCCAAATTTACATGTATTATAAATGAACCATGAAAGGGGGATCTAAACAGGTATGATGCCTGCTTTGACAGGATCCCAGGAGAGGTCAACTTGTACATAGTCCTAAACTCCAGCATTTTTTCTATGAAGTGACCACTCTCAAACTCAAAACGAGATCTCCCGGGATCTCAAGTTTTTTCAAAAATCTCAACATGGTCGAGACGAGATTCAATACGAGACTAGGTCTCGACCTAGTATCTCCCGGGATCTCAAGTTTTTTCAAAAATCTCAACATGGTCGAGACGAGATTCAATATGAGACTAGGTCTCGACCTAGTCGATACCAGGTTTCGACCAGTCTCGACCCAACTTGGTTCGTTTCTTCTATAAATACCAAGTCTTGGTCGAACTTGTTATTCTTCTGTTTTGGTAATCTCGGTCGAACTTGTTATTCTTTTGTTTTGGTAATTTCTCTCCTTTTACGCTCTTTTTCCAAATTTTTCAAAAAACTTCCATTTTCTTGGGGTTTTTGACACATCTTTCCACGAGATTGTCGGGGGACCTTAGTACAAGAGCGGAGAACGTCCATTCATCGTCGGTTTCACTCTTTAAGGAAAGAATTTGTCCAATTTTTTTTTTCTTAAACACTATCATTACATGGTGTATGATGTTCATATTTTTATATGTGACATATGTGAGCCCA
Source organism: Protea cynaroides (assembly GCA_028583415.1). NCBI lineage: Eukaryota > Viridiplantae > Streptophyta > Magnoliopsida > Proteales > Proteaceae > Protea > Protea cynaroides. Next base: position 8,918,469 of record CM053273.1, read on the forward strand.
ATTTACAAGCTCACGGTTTCAAAAAAAAAATTCTGTATATATATTTATTATTTTGATTTCATGATAAAAAAAACTATTTTTCAGCATTTAAATATCGAAATAAATATGATAAATATTAATTAGATAATGTTCAAAATATTATATGTTCATATGAATCTAAGGTTTTAATCGATTGATAGGGTCTTAACAAGAGAATTCCTATCAATAATAAAGAAATACTAAATAAATATAATATAAATAGTAAAAAATTCGCATTACACACAAATAAAATAGGACAAGAGAAAATTCAAGAGGCCTGTAGCGATCAACATAAAGACGAATGCGCCGACTTGATATTTTGGCATTATCAAGTCAAGATGATCCGGAATGATTGGGCGTAAAGCGTCTGTAGGTGGCTTTTCAAGTCCGCCGTCAAATCCCAGGGCTCAACCCTGGACAGGCGGTGGAAACTACCAAGCTGGAGTACGGTAGGGGCAGAGGGAATTTCCAATGGAGCGGTGAAATGCGTAGAGATCGGAAAGAACACCACACCAATATATTCCCGAAAAGTCGAAAACTGTCTTTTTTCACGAAAAACAGACATGAGATATGTTCCAAAAGTCCCTTTATGTAGTCCCGGAGGGATTGTAATTTTCCATGAATTTCCCATTTGTCACTCAACGACGGACTTTGCTTATTTCTATTTTTGAGGATCGACGAATCAAACGATATTTATGTTCCAATTTCTGCCTCTTTTTCTCCCTTTGAATTTCCTCGTTCGAGAATCTCCTCCCTTCTTCCACTCCGTTCCGAAGAGTAACTAGGACAAATTCCATTCTATATCCGAATCTGAAAGACAAAATTTTATATTTCTATTTCGAAATCATCACGGTATATGAATCAATTTTCAATCCAAATCAAAACATAATTTTCACCAATCAATAGCTAGGATTTGTAGTTATTGACCAAGTAAAATAAAAGAAAGAAGCCCCCCTTTAGATCAAAACCGAACCTTAGTAATTGGTAGGAGGGGATTCCCCTATCCCTAACGGGGATTTTTAGCTAATACACGAAAGTGTATACCATGATTCTTCTGTCTATCAATAACTGCATGGTATTCGAAGTTGCGATCGGATCTATCATGCCTTAGATATGCCTATGAGAACTAGGGATGAGGCTCTTAAAGCTCTGGAGCAGAATTGCCTATACCTGAAAATCAAGACCATCATATTGGACAGAAGAAGATTATGGAAACACTTATTGTGGCCGATCTACACGGCCACAGTTTCAGATTTTTTCTGTATATATCATAGTTGTCAAGTCGCTACGGCGACCCAAGGCGCTAGAGTGGTGCCTGGGCGCCTAGGCTTACCCAAGACGTTCCCAAGACGTCGTAAGGGTATATCTTAATAAAAGGATTTATAGAAAAAAGAGGGGGTTAGAGCATCAATTTTTATTATTTTTACTACATATGCATGATTCCTTACATTATGGTGTATACATATACACAATACATCAAATAAAAATGCAATAAATGGCATTAATTAAATAAATAAATAAACAAATAAAACAAGGCGTGATACAATAAGGCGACAAACTGCCTAGGGATTGAAAAACCGCCTGGATGCCTTGACAACCATGGTATACATACATACATATATATATATATATATATTATTTTCTGTTTAAAAAATGTATTTTCAGCAATAAAAAATTAAAAATAAATTTGATATAAATTAATCTCATTCAAAATATTATATGTTGAACACTATTGGCCGATCTACACAGTCACGGTTTCAGTTTTTTTTTTTTATAATATATATATATATATATATTTATTTATTTTTTTAGAAAAGGTATTTTTCAGCAATTAAAAAATTAAAAATACAATAATTAGTGATCTATAGGTTTTCAAAATTTTATATGTGTAACACCATTAACCGATCTATGATTCCATGGTGTCGGTTTTTTTTTTTTTTTGCAAAAAAAATATTATTATTTAATATCCAAAATTAAGATAAATACGTAAATAATTCTGAAAAATAGGATAAAATAGAGAAAATATTCTGTTTTCATTTGAAAGATGAAGAAAATTTTGAAATGTAAATTCAATGTGTTTTGAGTCGTATTTGGTGCTTTTTATGTTATACCATTTAAAATTATGTTATATTAAACCTATTATATAATATATAAGTTTGTTTTTTTACAACAGTGGTAATGAAAGATAATGGCTAGTTCGGCCACGGAACCATCAAGTGATGCAGGAGGGGAGAGTAGACGTTCAGACATGGCATGGCAGTATGGGGTGGCCATTGATGGTGATAGACAGAAGACCCAATGTAAATTTTGTGGGAAAAAGCTTATGGCTGGTGGGATCACAAGACTTAAGCAACATTTGAGTGAGACCAGTATTAATGTGGTAAAGTGTCCTATGGTTCCTATGGAGATTTCCAAGGCTGTAGGCAAACACAAAAAGGGAGGGAAGGCGAGGAAGGTAGAAAAAGAGAAAGCGGAAGTGCAATCTAAGGAGACAGTTCGAGGCACCATGGGAGGAGGAGCTATGCCTATGGATGACTCTAATTATGATGATGATTTTGACAATAGTGGCATGACTAAGGCCGAAGCCAAACAGATGAGATAGGCTATAGCGGGTAGTAGAGTCACCATAGTTGTCAAGGCGCCAAGGTGAACCAAGGCGTTGGAGGCCTGACGAGGCGCCTAGGCGACCAAAGAGCCCGCCTAGGGGATCAAGGCTCCCGCCTAGGCAACCAAGGTGCTCAATTTTCTAAGGTATCATAAGGCCGCCTGGGCACAGGCGACGCCTTAACAACTATGAGAGTCACCCATAAGATGGAATAGGATAGGATGAGGTCTTCAAGGGAAGGGCAGGTCCATCTAGAGCAGGTGGCAATGGTAGTGGATCAGCTCATCCACAATCACGGGGCAGGGGGTTGGCAACTTTTTTAGAAGATCACAGAGTACAAGAGCACAACCCCCCACCCTGAGATGATGATTGTGTAGAGATATTACGCCAGGATCCTGGAGTTTTTAGAAAGTCTGGCAACAAGCAGAAGATATTAAAGCAAATGTGGGAGAACACAAAGCAAGGGGTTGGGGATGCCATGGCTAAGTGGATGTTCTACCACAGCATCCTTGCAAATGTCACCATAGGCCCCTACTATCAAACCATGCTTGATGCAGTTGCAGAGGCCGGTCCTAGGGTTAAAGGACCCAATGCTTATAAGCTGATGGATGTATACCTGCCTAAGCAAAAGAAAGACTTCGAAGAGTGGATAGGAGGTTTGAAGAGGATGTGGGAAACATATGGAGTGACCATTATGTGTGATGATTGGACTGGCCCTACCAGAAATTCCATCATTAACTTCATGGTCTACTGTGATGGGATGACACTGGTCCTCAAGTTTGTGGATGCATCTGCTAAGAGGAAAGATGTTGATTACATTTATGGTCTATTGAAGAAAGTGGTGGCTGAAGTTCAGTCACATAATGTTGTCCAAATTGTGATGGACAACGGCAGCAACAAGAAGGCAGGAGAGATGATAATGAGCAAAACAAAGTACAATCTCTTTTGGACTCCATGTGCGGCCCATTGCATTGACTTGATGTTAAAGGATATGGGCTCAGGGAGAAATGTGGAGGGGACTTGGTCAGACCCGGTGTTACCAGAGTTGCTACCAACTATATAACATTGAAGAGCTTTGAGGCAAAGATGGTAAGCCTCAGATTGATGTTTGCATCTGAGGACTGGTTTCGTTAGAGGGAGTCAGGTTCCACCAGTGGGGTGGAAGCACAGACTACCATAGCTTCAAATGAGTTTTGGAAAAATTTGAAAGAGGTAGTCAAAGTATTGGAGCCAATGGTGAAGGTGCTTAGATTGGTAGATACATCATTGAAGCCCACTATGCCACTTCTTTATGCTGCCATTGATATGTTGAAGGACTGGGTACATGCTGCGCTACCTCGTGGTAACAAAAATTTCCTCAAGATTATCAAGGAAAAAAAAGAGAGCCAACTGATGCATCCATTGCCTAAGGCTGGTGAGTTTATTTGATAGTGTGTTTAATTTAGTTCAAGTTATATACAAACTAATTATTAATTAGTAAGTATATGATATTGATCATGTATCTATTGTCACATTTTGCAACATACTATTTGAATCCCAAGTACTAATATTCGCATGTACTTAGGTTGAATTCTGACCTTAGTGATGCTGTAAAAAATAGTGTCAAAGCTCCAACCAAATTCCACATCACAATCCCTTGCGAACTTGGAGGTGAGTTGTAATTGTATGTTTAATTGTTGGAAATTAGGAAAGTCCATATATTTAGATGACTTATTCTAATACGTTTCCAAATGGGTGTAGATTAAAACATTCAGAGATGGCCTCGGGAGTTTTGGAAGTCCCGCTGCAGCGGCTGGCCGAGATACTACTGATCCTAGAATGAGATATGTAATTAAAATCTAATTTTATATGTATAATATATTTATATATTAGAATTAATATGAATTAAAATCTGTTATTCTTCTTATGCAGCTAAATGGTGGGTGTTGTATGGCTGAGATACATCTAAGTTGAGAAAAATAGCAATCAAAGTACTATCCCAAACATGTTCCGCATCTAGCTGTGAGCGGAACTGGGTAATTTTTCTCTCATCCATTCCAAGAGGCGCAATAGATTGGGCTCACAATAGCTAAATGATTTGGTGTATGCATTACAACATGAGGCTGAGGATGCAGCCCATACGGCAGTACAGGAATTTGATAATACCCCGATCGAGCTCACCGACATCTTCCAGATAGAGTCAGATGACGAGGATCCCTTAGTAGAGTGGGTGCGGGACAGAGGGGAACCAGTTTTTGCCCTCAAACTAGGGTCATGCACACACCCAGTTGCCTCGACCGTTCGACCCCGCTCCTATCAGTACCACTGGCAGTGATGATGGGGATGATAAGCATGAATGGTTTGCTACTAGTAGTGATGATGACGAGGATGGTAATGGCGGTGGTGCTGGTGGATCCACAGATGAGCAGCACGATCAGGCTGAGGAGCGACGGTAGGAGCCTAGGCCACCAATACCGATTGTTAGATACACTAGGGAGGGCCAATATACTTACGCCACACAGGATACAAACCACAGTGGACGTCCATCCTTATCACGGGTTGGGTATACGCGGGGGCCTCGTCGTTGTTTTCAACCTTCAGAGGAAGATGACTAAATTGACTTTGTGCCTGAGGTTGATAGCTTGTCTTCCAGCATTGGAGGAATGTCTATTGAAGATCATACCAGTGGACATGGCATTGAGCAGTGGAGTGCCCCATCTTTTCCCACTCCAGGATTTGGGGCATTTGACACTAGTACCGAATCAGAGTACAGTTCATATGGTAGTGGTGGTTACCGCATCATTCCCAGTGCATATGGTTCTTCCGTAGATACTCATTCACAAACTGGATCCAACTTTATGGACACCCTCTTCTCTTTCCCGACTGGCCAGACATTAACGCAGCAGCTGCCGCATCCAAGGACACCATTTAGTCATATGGGATCAATGTCTGGATCTTCACGCTCTGGTTATAGTTCACGGTATAGTTCACAGTTTGGTAAAATGTACCCAAGGATAGGTGTCCTTACAGATGTTGAAAAAATTCTTTATTCAAGAGACATGTGGACGACTATAAGCGCTTCTTTAGCTCCAAGATGTCGTGAGCGGATTTTGTTGCTCAGTCTGAGGCACATTGGCATCGCAAATTTACGAGTTTGATCCTCCATGACACTCTTCATGGAATTACATTTTGGGATGGAGTGATGGGGAGATGGGACTTGGGAGTTGAGGTTTGGGGAATCTTTGTATTTGAGTACTTGAGATTTTGACTATTTGAGTATTTGGTTATTTGAGTATTCGTATGCCATCGTGTGGAATTATGAATTATGAATCTATGATTTTCCCACAATGTGTGATTAATTTTTACAATTTTATGGTTTAAATGTGTTTATATATGCTACAATAGTGTTTCCCAGGAGTATCAAGCCTTAAAATGGTCATTTAAGGCTCAAAACACCCATATTAAACCTCCGCGGTTTTTCTGCATGTTCTCGCCGAAATCTCTGTCTGGCCAGAGGTCGAGACTATCTCGAGACTTGAGATTTTGATCTAACATAGCACTACACTTTAGGTTGCCTTAATACTCACACGCCAGCACATCCATAATATACCAAGGACGTCAAACAACAAGATGGTCCCCCCCCCCCAAAAAAAAAAAGAGTTTAATTGCTCTACATTGTAGGAGATTTTATTAAAGAGTAACCACATAGATTACCAGAATTAAATAATGAAATTAAAAAAATATGAACAAATAAAATTGAAAGAAACATTAGTAGCTCTAACTCTACTAGTATCATAAAGTTGATAGGAATGAATATAATAAATCATAATTGCACTGCTACAAAGGGCTTCCATTGTCTCACCTTTTAATGTTCCCAAAAATTTCACTACTAGTGTGATATCCCAATGAATCCAAATGGAGTATAATCTGTCCTGATTCATCATCCTTGTCCAGGTTACAAATAATTACCAGGCTCCAATGCAGACTGATTCCGTCAGAAAACCAGAAAAAAAGTGTGAACAATAGAGTTGACTGGAATTCATTTCTAAAATGAAGTAAGAAACAGAAATGAGGGGGAAAAGGATTCGGAGGGGGATGAATGGAAGAAATGCACCAGATACCATCAATAAACTTCTAATCATAATAGGCAGCTAAGCACAACATCAATTCCAGGAGATACGCCATTTATTAAAGTTTTAAAACAACTCTTCCTCAACCCTCGAAATAATTATCCTATATTTCTACATTTCTAAAAGGAGGCTCATGAAAACAGTTTGAAGCAAATTCAGTTGTCATAACTGCTCCCAGGCTCCCAGCATAAAAGGGGCTACTTCACCAAGAATAATGCCCAAAATACATTAAACTATTAACCTAACGGCATATTAGTAACAGTGGTTTGGAAAAGGGAAAAAAATGATACATTTTTAATTACATATACATCTAAAATGCTTTTCTTTCCCCTTGTTTCCTTTTTATATCATATTTAATTTAGTCTTTAAGCTTGGCTTTTAAATATTAATCATGCATTCAATCCTAAAACATTGCAAATAATTTGAAACAACTTACTTTTCATGTATTGGCAAAAGTATGTATGCCTTCTGAAAAATATTGACACCTTTCCACCACCTCCTGAACTTCATGAATGCATCCTTCTCACTCTTCTACAATTAAAAAAGGAAAAGAAGTTATAAATAAGCGTGACTTTCCAAAAACCAAGGTCCTTGAAATGCAATAGTTAAAATTTCCTAATATACCAAAGAAATATTATCGGACTGAATGTGTCAATGCAATTGCACTTATTTAAGACCACCACTGGTAAGTGGTAGCAACCATAGTTGTCAAGGCGCCAAGGCGAACCAAGGCGTTGGAGACCTGACGGGATGCCTAGGTGACCAAGGCGCCCGATTTTCCAAGGCGTCACAAGAGCGCCTGGGCACCTAGGCGATGCCTTGACAGCTATGGTAGCAACTATAATGAATCTCACCAATTTTGAGTGAATCTTGTACAATGTGAAATGGGTAACATATATGTAATGAATCTAATGAAAGTCAAATTGCACTAGTCTCTTCTTTTTTCTTTTTTTTTAGGCACAGCTCGTATTCCTTCGTTCAGAAGAGGAATAAAAAGTGGAAACTCTAGGCCCAATCACTGTCAAGCTTCTCACTTCCCACACATACCAATGAACCATAAGTCACTAAATAAGAATTTGGTAGACAGTTCCTGCAAATAATACTTGGAATAATTCTTACCAACTTGGATACCTAGTCCATTAGTTGCATAACAGAACCAATATTTGGTTGCTTGGAGTATATAGCAGGATCATCAAAATGTAAACACAGAAAATTACCTTGTATGATACAGCTTCTTTAAGCTTCTTGTAGAAATATGTATTGAAAAAATGATAATCATCCCTTGATCTACCTGTTGGGGACACCGGCCTCTGTAGATATCTAGCACAATAATCCACGAAATTGCTTATCAATGGAAGCTTCACCAGCCATTCAAAATAAATTTGCACTAATGCATACTACAACAATAACATGTAGGTACTGTCTCTCTAAATGTAGCTCAGCCACTCACACACTGAAAATTGTCCCTCCCTCCCTCTCTCAAGCCCCTTCGATTATACTATTTTTAACAGGTGACAGCTGATGGCAGCCATATTTCCCTATTTTCATGTGGAATGTCCTACTCCAATAGCACACAGTGGCAAAGAGAGAGCAATTTGATCCCTCTATTAGAACTGAAAGAGACCTTAATGGCTTCTATTTCTAGGGGGGAAATTGCAACATACAGGAGATGAAACGAACCGTCACCTTAGATGTGGCTAACCAAGAAGGTCCTTTGTCAGATAGAACTGTGTGTTTACCATGTCAGCAAACCACATGGAAAGATAACACATGTAGCTGCCAACTTCAGCTCACAGAAACAGAACATAACCTACTTGACCTCCTCCTCTCTTCCAATATCTAGTTCACTAATTGGATGAGGAAGGTCATGTCATACTGAGGGGAGCAGTTATAGTGAGTGACAGCAAATGCATAAAGAACTTTTGCCTGAAATTCTAAATGTTCTTTTGGCCAGCTTATATAAACAAAAGATAAATAAAATAAGATTAAACAAGAATCCCAATTAATAAGCATTGGACTAAACATTAGTAAAGGATCCACGATTTTGCGTTTCTTGGTTTTGGTTTCTAATTTTGCAGAGTCCCAGCAAATTATGGTTGTTTATCTACCTTCTCGGTACATTAATACACTTCATCACTCTTTCTTAATAGACTCATTTACTTCATAAAATAAATGAAGAAATAAGCAGGATAAGAAATAAGAAGATGTGAGGTGTAAGCACATAAATCTTAATAATTGAAAACGACTCACCGAATGTAAAAGTTCATAATAGTTGAGGACAAAAAAGCTTCAGGAGCAAGGAAATCAATGTCTGAGTAACAAAGCTCAACAGATTCTGGATCATTTCTGTATTGACATATAAGAACATGCAAGTCAAAACCCAAGAAAATGGAAGCATTTGGTGATCATATTCTGTATAATTTCCAGACCAAAGACATGGTGTAGTACCTAGAAGGGAAGTAGATTTTCGAATCCTTCCTCCTGAAAAAGTGTCGTTCATCAGATCATATGTCAACTCAAATAGATGGAAAAAAAAAACCAAAGGATGTATAGAAGGATTCAACTCACCGGCCAATTATTTGATCGTTTTGCTGTACAGTCTCTACAGAAGGACAATCTTCTTCATCCACAAGAACCACAGTCTGGTGACTCTGGCCCTGTTTCATGAGTACCAGAATGGTTTCAGTCAGTAAATTAACAGAACAAAAATTAAAGGACAAAATAAGTACGGCATTTAATGATGGAAGCATGTTTTTTAATAGAATAATCAAGACAATCAAAAAGTAACCAATCAAAGAAGAGTAGTTAAAGCATTCTTCAATAGTTCAACCAATTTAGAAATCTTCAATTTCTCAATATTCCTGGGGTGAATGTAAGATCTCCCAATTAATTTAACCTAGAGAAATCAAAATAGGAGCCACACCCATGTGAGAACACATGTAGACACCAACATGGCAGAGAATTGGAGTTTGGGTGTATCAATTAAAAGAGAGTATACTTTAGAGAGTATGTGTGTATGTGAGAGAGAGAGAGAGAGAGAGATTCTTGAAGGAACCAAAAGAGCCAGAAGCAGACCTAAATGACTCTAGGAGAGGTAAAGAATAAAGCCAGGAATAGCTAAGTCCTTGTTTAACTATCTAATATGACCTCGAATAGAGCTGATTGGAGGGCAGGATCCATGTAGCCGATCCAAATTAGTTGGGATAAGGTTTTGTTGTTGTTGTTGTTAGAGAGAGATTCTTGAAGAATTTAGTTGACATGCAAAATCACCCATCATGATAAGCTTTAACTACCTTGAACATAATATGTAAGGAAATATAATAAATTTGGAGCATTGAGTACACATAAATATAGAAGTATTTTCATCTCTTTGATGACACCTATAACACTTACTTATATGATGTAAAAAACACCTCTAAATATTTAGAAGTCAAAACGAAGACCATATACCCAGGAATTCTATTTTTGATGGGTTTGCAGAATCTGACACTTCGTGTCCATGTCAGACTCTGATGCCCATACCATATCAAGGGAAGCTCTCCAGTCTCATCAATCATATGCAAACTACATCCACCAAAAGACCTTCTCCTTCATATGAATAGCACTTCAAACATGGCCAATGACAAAGGTATCAGGCCCAACACTAAGCCCTAAATTGTAAGTGATACTTGATCAGTTGCTATCAAATCCTTGGTAGTAAATCCCACTGCAGTGGTCATTCCTGTTTTGGAAAGAAAAGACTCCAGATATATCAAACTGAAATTCAGGTCAAACCTTCAGTGTGTATGAATTATGATTGTACAAATGCATGTGTTTGCATCTACATATACTTTAGTATTAGGCCCGTGGCCAGTGCCAGAATTCCGGCAAGATTCACATTCAGAAAACAAGACTTACAACTACGACCATATCCAGTATGAACTAAATGCCATACTTGACCAGCCAGTCAAACATATTTAAGCTGTAGTAGCCTCCTGTCTTGCTTCCAGTTTCTGGTTCGATTCATCTTATTAAGGAAAACGGGGCACTTAACTGGAGTACCCTTTCATGTTTCCTGCCTAGCCCAAGGCTATACCACAGTAGTCAGGGCACCAGGGCTAAGGAAGCAGTTTATAGGTTGAGGTGGTGTCAACGTAATTCTGTTTCAAATTTTCAATAACAGAGTACCAACTGTTTTTTATTCTTATACCTTACGCATTGGGTACCTTACACATTGGGTATGTATTTTCGTGTACTTACATGGTAATGGTCTTAGCTGTTGGGAGCCTGTGACATTCTTTTCATACAACTAAATATTTATCATATTAATTTCTACTCTAACTTCCCGGAGTTCATTCTCCAGGTAACTCTATTTAAATAATTCTGGTTGGATTCCTTCCAACCTCCTTATTTGGTGATCTCATTGGAAATCATGTAAAGACAATTCCTACTTGATATAGCTATTTGTGCAAGTATTTTACGATTAAGAAGTAACGTGTTTAGCTCTAATGAATAATTTGAGCGTTTCGGTTTTGGTAAAAAAGATCTTTGATCCTTAAAATATCCGTGATTATCCCTAGGGACAATTGTTCTGTTTATTTGATGGATATTGAAAGCTCATATTAAAAAAAAAAATCCACGGATTCTTTCAATGTAAAATTTTACTCCATATGAAATTTTTCTTGTTTCTCAATGTCAATATTTGCACTTTATGTCAAAACAAACAGTGACAAACCTATTTTAGAAGAAAATTTTCATTTTCCAAAATACATGGAAACCAATGGAGCATTATCAAAATAAAAATCAGTTCCTTTTTGTGCCTGGTCCGTCTACTGTTTGTAGCCACTTTCTTCTTCCTAGTAATTATGTTGTTTGTCAAAAAGGAATTGCATACAAAAGACCACATTTATAACAAAGAAAAAAAAATAAAAAAACATACCTTCCTAGTCTTCGAATGAAGTAAAGTCGGGAGCTCAGAAGAAGTCCTCCTAATCAAGATTACAAAAATTTAGCAAAGGTTCCATACTTCCATTCAGGTCAAATATAAATAACTAGTGGTTATAAAATTAAATCCTACATCAGTAACGAGAAAGAAAATAAATGTCCAAAATGACTGCATAAACCCATATGTGCTTCATGAAATCACCATTTATACATGATTAAAGAATACAGCAAATAGATCTCAAACCGAAAAATGAAATAAAATAAATAAATAAAAAAGAACAAAAAAAATGGGACTTTAAGGTATTGCCTACTGAGCACAACTTATTTGTCTTCAATATACAATTGATTCTTGCCTTATTGCTACTGTATTTCAGCCTTTGTAGTTCCTGCGATGTTTTACCTTTCAGGGTGGTTACGGCAGTACAACTTATTTGTCTTCAATATACAATTGATTCTTGCCTTCTTGCTACTGTATTTCAGCCTTCGCAGTTTCTGTGATGTTTTACCTTTCAGGGCATTTACGGCAGTACTCTCTCTCTCTCTCTGTCTCTCAGATTTATGAGGAAAAAAAAAAGAAAAAGAGAAAGTAGAGCATAGTATTCGAGGGGAAGAAGAAGGCCAAAAGGCCAACAACCTCACATGAGGACTATGTCCAGGATATCCTCCCATATTCAAGGACGTCTACCCAAACCTCCCTTTGCCAAAACATCTGCAATAGAATATGAAGACCTTATCCTTCAAGAGAAAAAAAAAAATTTCCCCTCACAGCGAGAGCCGTGGCCTACTTAATAAGATTAAAGATATAAACAGCATCAAGGTCCCCCAACATGAGACTTAAGCCAATGACTAAGAACAGTGAATCTTGTTCTACTATAATACCCCTACAACCGTAATCCAAAGCTAGCTTCAAAAGCCTGAATAATTGCCTTCAATTTTGCCTTAATAGAATCCACTATGCTAATACGGCCCAAAAAGGCTAACATCACCACCGCCTCGTGGTTTCTAAAAACACTACCAACACCCATCTTTGCATCTCTTTTTTAAACAATAGTTATTAATCATCGATAAAAAAAACAATACGCACATGGTTTACTTTACTCCACACCCCCCCCCCCCCTTTCTTTCTTTTCTTTTCTTTTTCTTTTGTTTGGGGGGGTGGGGGGGAATTTCATCCTAAACATTGATCTGAAATGTTGAATATATTGATTCTAATTTCAAGGCCACAACCACACTACTAAAAAATAAGGCTATTTATTTATATAAAATGTGTGATTTCTTTCTGTTTTTGAACTTTTCTATCATTTTTAGAACCAAAAGACTAAAACAAAGTTTTCCATTTTAGCATATTCTGATTCTCTCTACTTTTTTCTACAAGCCAGGTTATCCATACCAAGTAGCTGCAGTAGAACTGTAGAAACTGACCCCAAGCATTTAGTGAACATCCTGTATTTCTAATATCGGTTAAAACAGGCTTTACCAGGTGCAACAACAGCCACATACGTCCATACTTGCAAAGTAAGTGCCAAAAGAAGTTATAAGAACTCGCAAGCTGCGACTACTGTTACCAGGGAGTTTCAGTGAGAGATAGAGGCTGTTAACCTTTATTTTAGCCAGACATGAGCACAACGACACAATCATCATAAAATTATAAATGAACGAGGAAGATTAAAAACAAAATATAAAAAAAATCATAACACTTCAGAGCAATAGGGGCAGCCGTAGAGAAACAAAAGACAGTTGGGAAATAATTTGCAATCAACAACAGCAAATCATGTAACAAAGTAATACTGAAAGATCAAGATATAATTGAAATAAAAAATGCATACTTCTTAGATAAACGTCCAGACAAGTTTTTCTCCTGATGGTTAAAAGAACTGGGAGCAGTAACCTTTTGATCACCACCATTTGGGAGTCGCTCTCTATCTTTATCAATACAGTCACCAAAGACAGACCTAAAAGGTAATTCTCTTGAAGACACTTTACGTGCCTGTTTTTCCTTATGCATTAAACATCCATTCTGTCTAGCATCTTGGTGGTTATCAGAGCGTAAATATGACAACTCCTCAGCAAATACATCATCTCTGGCATTTTTTTTCGGATGTGTATCTTCTCTGGCATTACTAGAATCTGGCTGATAATAGCAGAGAGAAGCAATTCAGTTGTTCAGTTACATTAGATGGCAATATAATTGTGTGCATAAATTTGAAAAAATGTCCTATCCTACCTTCTTTTCAATTAGTTCAATAAAACATGAGGAAAATCTTGATTGAGGATGAGGCTGGAGTTGAGATGATTGAGGAACTGGACTGGAACCATTGCATGCACCTGCAGAAGTCCAATAATCAGAAGATCACAATAATTGCCAAACCAAGAACGAAAGATCGGACTTCTGTTCCTTCGAGAACTTCAACAGTTCAGATAAACAAAGCCTGACATATATCGATTGAGGCTATGTTTGTTTGGCAAGAGAATGAAGGAAAAGAAAAGAAAAAAGAACGAAGTGTACCCTTTTCTTTCTTTTTTTCATTCTCTTTCCAAGCAAACATAGCCTAAATGTCAACTAACTACAACAGAAAGCAAAAACGAAACAAAGAGAAGTTTCTCTCGCTCTTTCTCTTCCTTTCCTTTATATGAATTAATCTTGTAAAAGAGAGAACAACAAATAAAATCATAGATTAGGCTCCCTTTGGTTCGATCTCTTTCAATTTCATACTGATTTCATAAAAATAATTTTGAGAATAGTTTTGGTCCCGAAATTGAAGTTTGTTTGATTGCATCAATTTAAAACAAGACCAGAACGAGAAACATTCATTTGGTAGGTCAGTTTCAAGAATTGATATTTTATGTCTTCTTCATTGCAAAGCAATTACCAAGCTGTAGGAAATAATCCAAGAATATCACAGTTCGAGAGAATAGAACAAATCATATAAAAAATGATCAAAAATAATTTTGAGAATAGTTTTGGTCAAGAAATTGAAGTTTATTTGGTTGCATCAATTTAAAACAAGACCAGAATGAGAAACATTCATTTGGTAGGTCAGTTTCAAGAATACTTCTTCATTGCAAAGCAATTAACAAGCTGTAGGAAATAATCCAAGAACATCACAGTTTGAGAGAATAGAACTAATCAGATAAAAAACGATCCCATTAAAAGTTTCATTACATCTACTTCGATATAAAAAATTCCAACCCAAAAACTTTAGGTTTTTAGGGATTATAGTGACGGTGAGCAAAGCAAAAAAGAAATCTTTCTTGCTTGAACTCGATTTTTAAGATTTAGGACTCAATAAAATCTTGAGATATCCTTAGGGATTCCATTGGATTCCCCAAAGTCTGGACATTGTTCGGGGGATTTTGGTCGTTTTTCAGTAGATTTTTCCCAGATCTTTCGAGATAATCTCAACCGTTTTTGCCTATTTTCTCACACTCCTGAACCGTGTATTGATTTGCTCATTGTGATATGGGTCTTTTACAACTCCTAGGAATGGAAACAGGTATGTTCAATTGTTATATTTGAACTTAATGAGAATTTTGATGGTGGAAGAACTCGGAGAAGTCTTGGGAAATGGTTACAGGAAGCTAATTCGTTTGTATGTTAGATTTTTTCCACCCTCGGCTCCATTATTGTTTGATGGGCTGGAGTTGGAAATCACAGGTCGCCAGTGATGGAGCGGGTGTTGCAAGTCACCGCGGGCAGGAGTTGCAGGTGCCGGCATGGTGCAGGAGCTGCAGGTCGCCGAGGATGGAGCGGGTGTTGCAGGCCGACGAGGATGGGGTAGTGATTGCAGGTCGCTAGTGATGGAGCAGTCGTTGCATGTTGCTGGGGTGAGGCAGGAGTAGCAGATGGGGGTGTTGCAGTCGTCAGGCTGAGGGTTGTTGAGGGGTGTTGCAGGTCGCTGGGCTGGGGCAGGTGTTGTAGTTCGAGGGGTAGAAATGGGAAGGGTGTTCCAAAGGTTGGAGAGAAGAGTGGGAGGGTGGGAGGGTGGGTTGAGATTGGGAATTCAAGAAATTATGTGAAATAGCTTGGAGATGAAATCGCCGAAACAAGTCCCCACTTATTTAAGGATTTCAGATGAAACCTATTTCAATTTTTGAGTGCAGAAAATCCAACCAAACGGAAAATGAATTTGAAATCACCCAGTGAAATCAAACCAAATGGAGCCTTAGATATGATCTTGTTTGAGCAAGAGGTAAGAAATCACCCATTCCATTTTATATAACAATGATCATTTGAAAAGGCATTAGCAGCAGGGTAACAATAAAAGAATGGAAATAAGTTCTTCCTTTGAATCCTAAAGTCAAACTTTTTTTTTATAAAATAAGTCCTCTTATTTTATGTTACCTAAGAATCTCATGCTTACGGACAACCTTTCATCATAATTAGTGATAGCTCAGTAATGTAGGATGCAAATCCTACATATGCACTAGCCTTCCGCACATGAATGTAGAGGCAGGCTTTAAAAATGGAAAATCACAATCAACTGAGGAACTTCTAAGAAACTGGTGGTTGAATGTGGATGTACTGAGAAACCAGCAAGTTTGATAATGCAAAAATGTAGGGTAGTTATAGGGATTTTACTAGAATTAAATAGGATTTAGGACATGATACGAAGAGGAGGGTAGACCACTAGAATAGTACCGATTCTAAAGGAAGAATGAAGGCCACTCATTTTATTTATTTTTAAAGTCGGACACAAACTCATGTAATTTCTCCATTTAACCAGCAAATAGGACTTGGGAAATTGGGGTTTGAGGGTTTACAAAGCTAGATACAGAAAAAGTGGAAATGACCAGGTCCTCAGATCCACATTTCCCGTAAGAGACAGAGACATAAGATAGAAGTAACAAGAAAGAAGACAAAGGGGAAGGAAAAAAGAGAAAATAAAGTACCTTGGAACACCTTTGGGTTTCCATGGCTGAATAAAGATTCTTTTACTCCAAAAACCGCAAATAAACAATTACATCCCAAAGGTCAGTCATCGAGCCCTTTGATTGACTATATCAGGATGACTTCGACAATTAGACTTGATGTAATAAGTCAAAAACAACCTGATTTATATGGACAAAATGACAAACTACAACCGGACTTTAGATAAACTCGTGCATTTAAAGTTGATTCCCTGCCTCCTGCACCCAAAAAGAAAGCAAAGATGAACAAGACAGGAGCAGACAAATCACATTAACCAGAGTCCAAATTTATCGACGAACCAGACTTTCTTATAATTAAAGTAGCTAGCTGGTAGGACGTGGACCGACAGCAAAGGACGCCTTGTATGGATCAATTACTGCTTAATCTGAGACTTGATCAAAACAAGAAGCTAAAGCAAGTAGGACAATTCTTACATTTTCCAAAATCACTGCTCTTAATCAACAAGTTAACATTTTCATAACTGAAAATATCTAAGCCACTGTTTGCTTGACTGCATATTCTCAAGATCTTCATTCTTGGTGTTATTTTTCAGCAATTTGCTCTGTAGGGAATTATTGCACAGCACGTATGTTTAGTAAGGAAGATATTTTGAGTGGCAGACCCTATCCTCAAATGGAGGCTCTTTTGAAATAGCAGATTTTTGTGCAAGCAAACAAAGACATTAGGCATCGGATTGGGTAGCAAGGTAACTTTTGTCATCCTCTCCAGAGTCTTGGTGACGTGACACATCTTAATAAACCTCAGGAGGTGTTATTTCTGGCAACCAAATACCCTTCATTCCTGTAGCAATTAAGTGCATTGATGCGTATCTTATTTGTCTACGAAAAGGGTTAAGCACACATTTAAGTTGCAAAGTTGGTAACTAAAATCAAAATGGTAGTTTGAGGATAGTTTTAAAATTAGAAAATGAGTTTCAATTGCTTTAAGCAATTAGTTGAGTTGGTTACTTTCTAAATCCTGCCCCCTAATCCTACTATCCTCTGCCAGGGGGTTGGACCAAAGAGGCACATGCCGTATTGAGATTGCTTATACCAGATTAAAGTAGAACTATAGCTCTTCTGTTTTGTCCCACTGAGTTCCTGATGCCAGTTGATGCCCACACCAAACTCTACCGAAGTAGTAACCTCTCTACTTATGCTCTTTTGAATTATAATCTAGAAATCAAAAGGAAGTTCACAATTGGGCCAATATTTGAGATGTTTTCAACAACTGGCATAAGAGTGAAAATTAGTATAAATACACAAGTGTCGGAAGCATACAAAAAATACAATTCTTCTTATCTAAGTTGAAGAAGCAGAATTTTTATATGTACCTAGCTGAAATCCAAGCAGGATTTTTGGTTTAAAAATGATACAGGTCCCAAATGACTTGCACCTCATATAAAGGATCTCAGGGTGCTATTAAATAAAAAGAACTTGTTAAACCAGAAAAAAAAAATGAGAGAGTTATAATCTCCTCATCCTACAATCTTATTTATAGTAAAATACCAAAGAGCAGAAATACAAGAATACCCCTACTAACAGTAAATAGAGGATAAACAAAAGAAAATAATTACTAAATTACTAATCTACCCCCACAAGTAAATATCGACATTCTCCACACTCCCCCTCAAGTTGGTGCATATATATCAAACATGCACAACTTGGACAATAATAGATGAAACTGTTTCCTTGGGAGTCCTTTGGTGAAGATGTCAACCACTTGATCACTAGACTGAACATATGGAACACAGATCTGTCCATTATCTAATTTTTCTTTGATAAAGTGACGATCAATTTCCCCATGTTTGGTCCTATCATGTTGTACAAGGTTGTGAACAATACTGATTGCAGCCTTATTGTCACAAAATAACCTCATAGGCTGAGTAGTATAGACACCCAAATCCTTGAGTAATCCCTGCAACCATAACAACTCACATATCCCCTGAGCCATAGCTCTAAACTCAGTCTCTGCACTTGAACGGGCTATCACATTCTGCTTCTTGC
The DNA here is from genome assembly GCA_028583415.1 of Protea cynaroides. NCBI lineage: Eukaryota > Viridiplantae > Streptophyta > Magnoliopsida > Proteales > Proteaceae > Protea > Protea cynaroides. The sequence continues at coordinate 8,937,039 of CM053273.1, forward strand.
TGCGCCAAGTTACCAGGTTCCCTCCAATAAAGGTACAATATCCTGAAGTAGACATTTTATCTGGATTTCCTGCCCAGTCTGCTTCAGTATCGGCATCAACTCTGAGATGACCCTGAGAGGAGAGTAGGATTCCTCTTCCAGTAGCAAATTTGAGATAGTGCCATATGCGGAGAACAGCATCCATATAAAAGTATAAGAGTCATGCATAAATTGGCTCACCAAGCTCACTACAAAGGCAATATCAGGTTTAGTGTGAGCCAGATATATCAACTTTCCAACTAGTCATTGGTATTGTTCCTTATCAACTGGTGTACCGGTTTTTTCTTGCAGTTTTACATTAGGGTCAATTGGTGTTTCACAGGGCCGACACCCTAAGAGACCGGCCTCTAAGAAAAGATCAAGTATATACTTCCTCTGAGACAAATAGATACCTCTGGTGGAGCGAGCTACCTCAATCCCAAGGAAATATCTCAGCTTTTTTAGGTCTTTGACTTCAAGCTCCTTTCCCAAGAAGGTCTTCAGCTGTCTAATTTCATTATCACTACCAGTGCCACAATATCATCAACGTATACTATGAGAATAGTAATTTTTCCATCTCTCTACTTAATGAACAACGTGTGATCAGCATTGCTTTATTTGTAGCATACAGATGTCATAGCTCTGTGAAATCTCCCAAACCATGCCCTAGGGGATTGCTTGAGTCCATAGAGAGATCGTTTCAACTTACACACTTTTCCTTCAGTGGCTGATGAGGTAAACCCTGGAAGAACATTCATGTACACTTCCTCAGCTAACTCCCCATGAAGAAATACATTCTTGACATCCAACTGTTGTAGATCCCAATCAAAGTGTACTACACAGGTTAAAATAAAACGTGTAGCAGTCATTTTTGCCACAGGTGCAAATGTTTCCTGGTAGTCAATTCCATAGGTTTATATGAAGCCTCAAGCTACTAATTGGGCCATGTACTTGTCCATAAACCCATCTTCTTTTTGCTTGATAGTAAAGATCCACTTGTACTCAACAGTCTTCTTCCCTGGTGGAAGGCCAACAAGGTCCCATGTTTCATTCTTCCTCAAGGCAGTCATTCTCTACCATGGCTGCTTTTCATCTCGTATCTGCAACTGCATCCTGTCAATGTTTGGGAATGGACACAGAAGACAAAGTGGAGACAAAAGCAAGGTACGATGGAGACAAAGATTTATAAAACACATACTGAGAAATAGGATGTTGAGTACAGGACCTAGTAACTTTCCTAAAAGCAATAGGTAAATCTAACTCAGAGAGAGAAATATTACCAGACTGATGGATCTCATTTTCTGATACAGTATCTGGCTCCAAAGCTGACGAAGGAATGTGTGTAGGTGCGTTGATGGTGGTGGTCTTTCCCTGCTTAAGTCTGGTAAGGCTATAGAACTGTAGATGAGGTAAAGTAAGAGCTACTTTCTCCACTGATGAAGGGCTAGGAATGGTTTCATCAGATGGTTCAGCCAAGGGAGTAGGAGCAGGAGTAGGCGAAGGTTCAAAATGCTCAGGAGACAGAATTGGGTTCTCCCCTTAAAGAGGATAAGGAGAGGCCATAGGTATGATAAGAGGTCCATCTTCCTATAGAGCGGGCTGCCCTGAAGATGGGACGCTAGGTAGTAGGAAAGATGCGCATAAAAAAAATCCATGGAAACAAAGGTCCGGCAGGCAAGTGGGTAATAACACCAATATCCTTTTTGGGTTGGAGAATAGCCTAAGAAGAGACAACGTAAACCCCAAGGTTCTAGTTTTCCTGGAAATCAATGGTTGAGCACATAACACTTCTTAGGAGGAACAATATGGGGAACATCACCAAGAAGAAGGTCTAAAGGGGAATGATGGTCCAGAACTGGGGTTGGGACATGGTTGAACAGGTAAGCAAAGGTAAGAATGGCATCACTCCAATATTGTGGCGGGACATTTTGGGAAAACATAAATGCACAGGCCACTTCAAGAAAATGGCGATTCTTTCGTTCAGCCACCCCATTCTGTGCAGGAGTATCTACACAACTTGTCTGGTGCACAATTCCATTCTCTGCAAGATAATACTGGAACTCACCCTCAAAGTACTCTCTTCCATTGTCACTCCTTAGAATTTCTACTGTAGCCTGAAATTGGGTCTTAATCATCTGATGAAATTGGCGAAAGCATTGAAATTCTTCACTCCTATGATGTATAAGATACACCCAAATAGTTCTAGTCTTCTAAAATAACAATCTATAAATGTAACAAACCAACGGTGACCAAAAATTGAATTAGTTCTAGCTGGTCTCCAAACATCAGAATGAATTAAATTGAAAAAAGTGTTACTCCTTGTAAAGGAAAGACTATACGAAGATCGAGTTTGCTCAACCAGAATACAAGCTTTGCAAAAAAACTCGTCTCATTTACATTTATTTGCTAAAGAATGAAAAAGCTTAGATAAAATTGCAAATGACGGATGCCCAAGACATTGGTTCCACTGTTGAACATCAGAGGATGCTGAATAAAGGTGATGAACTAGGCTTGGGGAAACTAGAGCTGAAACTGACTTTGGGATTCCTTCCTCAAGCAAGTACAAACCACCCTACATCCTACCACATCCAATCGTCCTTTCTGTGTCCACATCTTGAAACAGACAATAAGAATGGAAAAAAGTAACTTTGCAGTTTAAAGCAAAAGTAATATGACTAATAGACATTAAATTGATCGAAAATTTAGGAACATGAAGAACAGACTGTAAAGTTAATTAGTGCACTGAATGGAACCTTTCCCTGATAGAGACGAGAGGGTCTCATCAGCCACACGGACAGTATAAATTACTGGAGTAGGAGAGTACTTATGAAATATGCTAGGGTTACTAGTCATGTGGTGGGTGGCACTAGAGTCAATATTCCAAGGATTAGACACCATTGATACACAGTGGCCACTGAAACACAAACCTGAGTGAGCAAAATGAGAACCTAGAGTAGAAGTAGCAGGAGCAGGTGCAGATGGCAATCCGTAAGTGGCAACAGATGATGGTTGTAGGGAACGACTAAGAGCTTGTAGGATATGAGTATCTATGGGCGGTGCTATGGGAGCTGCAGGTGGGTGAGCTTCAGTCTGATGCGCTTGGGGGCCCTTGAAGTTCTTGGAACGCCGCAAACTGTTCTCACATCTCTTTGCTTCAAAGTCTGCTGGTTTACCATGAAGCTTCCAACATGTATCCTTGGTATGCCATGGTTTACCACAATGCTCACATTTGACTGGATCAATAGATGCAGTAGTTCCCTTGTAAGGCTGAGTATTCACTTGGAGAGCAGACCTATCAGAAACAACAGGCGATAACATAGTAGTACACCATTAGTCTTCAAGCCATGTCATAAGCCTGCTCCAGAGAAGGAAAAGGATCCTTGCTGAGGATCTGTGATCAAATGGGATCAAGTTCAACATTCAATCCAACCAGAAAGGTGTAGACTCTGTATTTTTCTTCTTGTTTTTTGAATCTGCATCACACTTGGCATGAATGGTGTCATAGAAATCAATAGTCTGCCAATGACTGCGTACTTGTGTATAGTACTGGGACACTGTCAACTCCTTCTGAGTAGTTCCATGAATCTTTTTTTTGCAGTGTATAGATCAAAGCATCATTCCCAACCTAGGAATATGCATCCTTGCAGATTTCCAAATCTACGCAGCAGTATCCAATAGTAGGTAGCCCTCTATTAAGGCGGGTTGCATGGAATTAAGGAAATATTGCATCACCAAAGAGTTCTCAGCATTCCATTTATCCAAAGCAACGTCTGCAGTAGTGGATTTAGTCTTGGTGCCTGTGAGATAACCAGATAATCCCCTAGCTGTAATGTAAAACAATGTGGCCCGAGACCACATCAGATGTTACCACCATCAAGTTTGATGGTATTTGTGGGAATGGTGAGGTTCTCCATCTTGTACAAATCCATTCCAACAGATGTAATATCCGAAGACATAGCAAGCACAAAGGAAAAAAATATTTAGGTACCAGTGTGGTGTCGTGTATCAATCCTCTGGGAGGTAAAGAACACAACTGTAGCAAGGTTCAATCTTCAGATATGTAGAGAAGATTCGACGTAGGTGCTTTGTATGATCTCTGTTAAAAAAAAATCCCATCACCAAGGGATACACGGCAACCAAATAAAGAGAAGTCCTTAGGAAGGTATTTAGGTCATAGGTAAGACCTTAAAGAGAATAGGAACAAAGGTTACAGGTGTCAGTAATTGGTATAGGAGGCAAGAAGAAGGATTTGATCCCTGGTGGTAATGGATTTCTGGTTTTTGGTTGTTGTAATGTTGCAGGTTGTTGGTTTAAGGTTGGCGGTAGGTCAGGGAAGAAGATGCTGGGGCTGCCTGCAGTCTTCAAGTCTGGCGGTAATCTTCAGGACTGGCGGCAGGTTGGGATCAATATGTAGGGGCTGGCGGCAGGTTGGTAAAGAGGTGCAGGGACTGGCGGCACTATTCTGGTCTGGCATCAGGGTAGAAACACTAGGCAGGGGCTGGCGGTAAGTCTTTCTAATACCAGGGAAGCTTGCAGCAGGGGTGGAGAGACTCCAGGTGGTGGCGGCAGGCTTTGGAAAAGAGAAAAGAAGAGAAGACTTGAGCTAGGTTAGCTGTGATACCATGTTGAATCAGAAAAAGAATGAGAGAGTTATGATCTCCTCATCCTACAATCTTATTCATAATGAAATACCAAAGAGCAGAAATACAAGAATACCCCTATTAACAGTAAATAGAGGATAAACAAAAGAAAATAATTACTAACTTACTAATCTCCCCACATGTAAATATCGACATTCTCAACAGAACTCATAAAAACAAACATTTACATTATGAGGTCAAGTAATAAAATTCTCACCCGAGAAACTAAAGCTTTGGGATTGTGTAGCCTTCTTGCAATCATCATCATCATCCTGAACAACAAAAATGGAGATTCATGGTGAGGTGAGCATCTAATATTGACATGTGTAAAGCATAAAATATACCAGACTGTGTACAAATAATTTAACTCACAACATTAAAGCATATAGGCAAAAGAATCATTCTCAACAAAAGGTGAAGGGATGAAAGGGCTGGCAAACCCACGAAAGCTATAGATTGAAAATTTAAAACTAGCCTAGTTTTTTAACTATGCATCCACATACCCTTTGCAGGGATAAAGCCCTGAAGGCAAAAAGGATCTTCTCCTCAAAATCTTTATACCAGCAATTTATCAGAGCCAGGCAATAGGTAGTTTCTAGTGGATCATACTTTTTGAGATGAGATCTAAGGCCCCCCAAAAGTTGTTTTATTGCAGACAGCAACTTTAGCAACTTAGTTACAGTTAACCAACTTACCAAGACATCATTTTTGTCAATTACCATCACAAAGAAGATAGGGGGAGCACAATCCATCTATGACATGTAAATTTATGAGGAAATTACACCAACATTTCATTAGGCTGTTTGAACTGTTTCAAGTCAAGATCAGCAGCATTGTGGAAAACCTTGTAAAAAGCTGGAACTACTCTTCTTTTGGACCTCAGGTTTGAAATCTTGGGAGATCAGCCTCCTCTACCAGTCTTTTGTGAAGTAATGAAAAAATAAATTCTTTAGCTCTGCCTCTTCCAAGAAATTCAGGCCAGAATGAAATAATGCATCCACGGAGTCCACTTAAGGAGGGATTTCTGTACCTTATACTTTCTTAGATGCATTGAAGATCAAGGTCAAGCAGCTAGTTAATTGGCTAAACCAAACTTTTGGTCTTTACGAGGGTTAACTGTTCAGCTACAGACCATAGCCAGATTTGACATCCAACTGAATTAAACAGTCTGTAAACTACTCGAATTTTAAATTTGATTGGTTTGATAGTTGTGATGGAAGTTGCTGAATCTGTCGATTGATTTTAATTTCTTACTGGAGAGAGAGTTAATTCAGATCTTGGTTAATGGTTGCATGTTTATTCAATTTCCAATTCAGTTTCTTGATTTTATTATAGGTTTTTCAGATATAGAAATCAAAGATTTCTTTTCTTCATCTTTATATCAAGATATAATTCAGACTTATTGCAATATAACTTATTGCAATATATTAGTGTCCTAATCGTTGACTTCATATTTTAGAACTGACTATTGAGTCCTTTATTGTTTCGGCAATCTTTTCAACTTCGACAATAGATTTGTGAGTTCTCTTCTAACTAGATTACCCGTTAGCCTCTAAATAACACTAAGATTTACTTCTATATTCATTCTTTCTGCCATCCACTCTTTAACAAAGATTAATATCAGCGTACTTTGTGAAAAAATCCTGACCTACTATAATTCCCCAAAATCTTCTCATCAGCTTGATTCCTTTTGATTATTGTTACTTTACACTGTTTTAGACTTTTAGCATCCCCCTTCAAGTCTGATTGCCATTAACCATTACCATGACCTATAGTATCATTGACTGGCAGATTGCCTTTATCAGTTTTTGGTAGGGTAGTATGTTTGAAAACATACCCATAGCAGCTGGTAACTTATAGATTGGAATAATTCCCTCCAAAATCTAACCCCAACCCTTGTTGTTGAAGTGCTTCATATTAGGGCCTCTTAGGAGCAGGATTAATAGGCAGTTAACCTATCCTGCATCTTTTGGGCTATTTTGTTCATTCAATGTCCAATTGTAGTTAGTGAAGTTAATTTTTCTTGATAGGTATTTTTTGTATTCAGAAATTAGGAGAGATGATTATCATTCCTTCAAATATGCTTGTGAGGTCAGCTACACAGTCCTGTTGCACCATTCAACTCCATTCATGCCATACTCAAAAAAGCAAATGTCCAGGACCCATGCTGAAGGGTTTGGCTAAGGTTTTTAAAAGCCAGCTGCTGACCTTATGCACCAATTCCCCCTCCATTACCCGGGCTTGAGACCGGCAGCAACAAAACACAATTGAAGTTTGAATTAGCAAAGAACTCTGCGAAGAACAATTGTAGCACAAACCATGCAGATTGAAGGCAAAATATCCCACCAACATGTATGTGTTTACAATATTTTCCTTCGGCCTTTTCCATTTTTAATAGCCAAAAATGAACACCAATTAATCATAGGCCTTCCAGAATTGGAGAAGTGAGGACAGCTTCATCAGTCCAAATAGAAAGAGTGCAGAAAGTGCACAGCTTCTTTCCCATTGCGGTGGTTTGGATTTTGCTACTAGAGCGCAAGTTCCCAAGTTGTCAGGGGAGGGGATTACTTGTGCAACACCACATGGATGAGAGATTCGGAGAAGAGGCCATATAGATTTGTGCACGTACTTAAAACACATCAATGACCTAGCATCTATGATGAACCCATTGTTCCAGTGAAGGTCAAGGATGGCTAATAAGTTAGTAGACACCTTAGCAAAACTAGGGGTGGTGAGACCAAAAACCTGCTTTTAAAGTAACTTTCCTCTGCAAGAGAATGCGTCAATTTTATTTTGTGTATTTTACAGAGCTTTGATTAGTACATAGCTATCCTTTATTACTTATTCATTTTTTTTTTTTTTTAAATAAGCAGCCAGTAAGAGATTTTATTATGTAGGAGGAATTACCTAATGACCATAGTACATGGCACAACACAACGAACAAAGCATTATAACATAAGCCATCCTATAATGAAAGACAATGTTACCCAAATGCGGCTAACTTATGACCTAAGCGCCCAAAGCATGGAGAGGGAGCGTAGAGCGGGAGTGGCAACAACAGAGCGCCAAATTGAAGATTTTACTGAATTAGAGGGCGCCTCTAGAGTATCAAATATATTTAAAATATATGTGAATATAGACATTGGTTATTTAAAAATAACTAGATGTCATTTTTATTTTTTTATTTTTCTGATTTATATATTAAATGAATGGTGTACAGAAAATATATTGTAAAACAAATGGTCTTACAAAGAATAGGGAAATTCTTGATAGTTAATAATGAAGGAGAGGTGAAACTACATTGTAATAAAACGAGGAGGAGAAAAAATGTTAAAAATTAAAGGAAGCAACGTGGGTGGGGTGGGGAAGAGAGAGGAGTGAGGCTCTGGGTTTTTGGTTGCAAGGTGGGCAGAGTGGTTGCAGCAGAACCCCTTATTTGGGGAAGTGGCCTAGTGGGGTGGGATGGCTTTTTTTTTTTCTTTTTTTTTTTTAAGGGGGGGGGGGGGGGGGAAGGATGGCGGAGAGAGAGCATCATAGTTTCAAAGGCTGGGAGGGTTGGCATCAAGCAAAGCCCTTGTTTCAACAGAGTGCAGGGTCGGGAATAAATGAATCCTTGTTTTTTAGTAATGTATTAGCATTTTCAGCTCACTTCGTGAATTTACACACTCAGAGCAGATACAACAAGCCCACCCAGCAGATTAAGGCATTAAGGTTAAGACCCAGATATTGCATCTCAGAGTTTAAAGTGAATTGTCAAACATTGGCACTATTGCCATTGAAGTTCTTACAATCAGTACATAAAAACATAAGCTAACACATTCATGAATATCTCTATTGTAAGACAGCCCAAGGTCTAAACACTGAACTATTTTTGGATCAGAATGAAAAGAAGTTTCAGCAGACACTAAAAAGCGAATAAGATGACAAAGTAAGAATTGATTAACCAAGGATTCCTAAGCAATCACACATAAAAGTATGAACAAACACCCTCTCTATAACAATTCCACAAAGCAATAAAAAAGTACTTAACTAATTCAAAATACAAAATCTGAAATACATGGACCACGAGTCAGAAACAGAAATTTCGTTGTGAACCATACTCTTCCAGTATTTGAACATAACGTCTCCAAATCAAATCATATTTGCAAGACATTGGTCAAGTCAGAAAAAAAAAATGTCCACAGAACCTTTCAAATGATAATGAAACCTGTAAAAAGGTAAGTGTGGACGTAGAAAGAAGTCCCGGTGAAAAAGGTACTAGAAAAATGCATAGAATCATTTTAGACTCTTATTAAAGATCAAATAAAGATGATCTCAGAGAAAATATTTAAAATAATGAATCCAAAATAATAACAAAATTAGCCGTACTTAAATCTAGCTCTAAACAAAAAATATAAGCCCAGAATACCAAATGCTCTGACCTAAATATGGAGCAAACAAGAAGGCCAAATATAAATCGCTGTTGGAGTTTGGACGAACATTTTCAGCTACCCCATATAACTTTTGGCCTTTCAGTGCTATGAGAGTCCTATAAAGAGACTCAATTCTACAGATAGTGTGCTCCACAAAAATCTCACATTCTTGAAAATGCAATGATTGCAACCTAATGGTAACAGACATGGAAAGATCCTTCGCTCCTGCATTTAAACCCTAAGATACCTACTCTCCAAACCTCACAATCTACACTTGGACAAATATTAAAAAAAGAAAAACAAAGTGAAGATAAATCCCCGTAACTTCAGAAAACTTGGAAAAAGATTGCCACAGTAGCTTTGTCTCAAAATGTGAATATGGCACGTTTCTAGCAATGCAATAAATGGTCTCCTGGTTATAAAGGAAAAGCTTATCAAAAATCCTTTAAACCTACATTCAAAATGCCCATACCTTTACAGAATTCACCTAAAGATTCACAGCCAGATACTTTGTATGTCAAATAATGATATAATAAAACTTCTTTATCCTACTTTGACCATCACAATGCATAGAATGACCCGTCCATTGAACTAAGAACAACGTCTAGCAAGCAATCTTTTCTTTCCGAAAATATTGGCAAGGTTATTTGTCAAGCCAGACTCCAAATAGGTTTGCTAAAATATCCTTGTGAGTCCCTACTCTCTAATGACACCTATTTCATGCATGCAGAGATCATACTATTGACGTTCTATATCTGCTTGTGCAGGCCTAGTCTCTGGTGCTCCAACTGCTGGATTGAAATAGTAATAAAAATAAATACTCGAAAAGGGACCAGCACAATATTCAACCAAGAATACATAGGGCGACGGAAATATTGAAATCTTCAATGCAAACCATCAAATTTTACAGGAAAACTTAATAATCAAGACTAACAAACTAGTAATAGAAATATATTGCAGCCAGTGTTCATTGTGCATCTACAAGCTTACAAAAATGGGGCAGGGATTGGAGAATCACACCCCAGCTACCACCTCTTTTTTATTTATCCACAACAAGGTAGAGCAAAGAACAGACATTTGCAGTAGAGAGATCAAATTAAATCCACCTTTTTTTTCGTGCGAAAATATTAAGCCGGACATTCTTGAATAGGGATTCTTTAAGAGCATCAAATCATTAACTCAACTGAAAACCCATCAGGGGTCAGCACAGTAACTTAGACTTGGAAATGACGATCAGCACATAAATGCATGGAACAAACAGAACAGTGACCCAAGAACCAACATGTAAGGGAAATTTATTTTGAGAGGAGAGTAAGAATACCTGTAATCGGAGGAGGCTCCTGCGTTTCTTCTCCTCTTCGAGACGCTGCTGTCTGGCACGAAGCTTCTCACCTTTATCCCGCAATTTGGAGGAAAGATCGTTAAAGCTTTGTTGTCCCCTACGAATTCTTTCATCGAGTTGATGATCTGAAAGCTCTGCAAAGCATTCATCCTGAGAGGACTGCTCGTTACGCACTACCTCTATCTCTGCTGGTGCATCATCGCTTTTTAAAACGCTAATCCAGTCGATATTTAGTGGTTTCTTACCCTTCTTACTTTCCGCCATTTCCAAGCCTAGAAGGAGGCAAGGAAACGAAGAAGAAGAAGAAGAGATACTGACAATAAACCACAGTTTCTACGCTGCCACACCCATGCCGATTGAAATCTCTTATATGATTCTCTCTCCCTCTCGCTCGCTCGTCTGAATAGGGACAGGAAACGCATATATGGAAACCAGAGAGGGCGCAGTGGCCGCTGACTGAGAGTGGTTTTTCCCTTTTTATGAACCGGGCGTCAGGCCGGCTTTTGGCGTTATTTTTTTCAGACGAAATTAAAATTCATTCATTGTTGTGTTCTTCCTCAACTGTATTTCTACTGATTAATCCTTCAAAAAATTAATTAAAAAAAAGAAAAAAAAAAGAAAGAAATAATATATATATATATATATATATATATATATATATATATATATATATATCAAAACTTAAATTGTCAAAACTTAAATTGCACCGGTTGCATCGACCCGGGTTTGACGGAAAATGATTGAAGCTAGATCGATCAATTAATAAACGATCAGATAATGATATTAAATGATTTATTAATCGGTCGTTTCTAATATTATTATAAAATCAATAAAATCCTGAATTAAAAAGGGCGAAATATTGAAACCGGTTTAAATGATCTAGACCCACCGGTTATATAGTCCGATTAAATGACATTAAGTCGCACCCGGGAGGAGCTGTTGCTTGTTTGCTATGAGCCAATTTATAGACCGGCAATTGACTGGCCTAATATAAGTAGGCCAATATCCGACAAATTAGGTGATCTTGTGTCTTTAAGTGGTAATAACTTATTAGGCCTTTATTGAAATACGGGGACCAATTAATTGACACGATAACATTCGTCTCATTCATTGTCATTTACTACACACGTAAGGGCATTTATGAAAACAACAAAAGACAAATATATTCTAAAAACTATAGAACATTTTTCCTTTGTTGAAATCCTGTCTTAAGCACCATTGTCGATTCATATGTTTAGTTGAAGTTCCTTTTGAGACGTAATTATTTATGGTTCGAATATTTGTAATTCACATTACAAGATGAATAATAATATTGTTTAAGAAAGTTCAATTCAACCTCTAGGCTCTAAGACTTAATTATCATGTCATTATGATCCATTTTATTTCATCATGTCCAATCCTGCTAGATGGAGAGAATATGTACTATTTGTTTTTTTAGGGTAGAAACAAGATATGATGTACTTATCCTACCCAAGTGAGCATATACAAATGAACCAGATTTGATCAGCATGTGACTTTAATGCTTATCTTCCATATAATTTTTTTTTTTCATTGTTTTTCTTTGTATTTTACATTAAAATAAAGAGTAGAAAATATTATTTTACAGGTAAATCTTTATTTTTCACCATTTTACATAAAAACAAACAGAACCTTTAGAAAAATCACAAGATAGAACAAGTTATGAATTTAGTGTTGTTCAGCAAAGTTTGCATCTAAAAACCAGACTCTAGCTCCCTGTTGAAATCCAATTTTAAGCATCACTGTTGCTTCATATGCTTGGTTGAAATTTCTTCAGGACATTTATTTCTCATTCGATGCTCATTTTTGAAGTTCATGTTCAGATGTTTGGATATTTATAACTAATAATTAGTTTTTCCATAAAATATTTATGGTCAAACCTAAGTGAACTCTCTTTGGTGGAAACTAATCAGATGAATTAAAGGTGATATTGATTATTCAATGAAAATATAAATGTATAACCAATTTACCTCCCCCTTTTGCATTCTTTTACTTGTGGTTAGGATCCAATTAGATGGGTGATCAATGAACAAATGGCCTACCAAACAAGGAGGGCTACCAATGTTAACATTGCTGAATCTGATACTAAATAATCTCCAAAACTCACTCAATCATTATATAATTAATGAATTCAAAAGTGCAGGAACTGGTGTTCCACTCATTTAACTTTGTGGCCAACAAATCTGCTACCAAGATCAAAGGAAGATTTAGCCTGCAATCTTATAGCTTGGGTTGACAAGATTATCGAGGCCAGAGACAACTTGCAAGGACTCTATAACATCTCCAACCTTGAGATCTGCTAAATAGTCCTCATTCTCTGTTACATATCCAAATACAGCATACCGACCATCCAATATGTTGGAATTACTAGGAGTCAGTTCACTTTCTTTCAAGAGCCAAAATACCTGGCTTGAAGCAGAATTGTTATCAAACTCCTGTAAAGAAAAGTTCAAAGGCCTACTTAATTAGTTTAGACCAAAATTGTAAAGAGAAACATTGTTTACAAATTTAAAACTCACATCTCTGGCCATAGCCATAGTTCCAAATGCATTGAAAGGAAGCTTTGTCTGAGCTTTGTATCGACCAAGGTCCTGTACAAAAATACATTAAATGATCAGATTCCATAAGATCATAAACTAGTAAAAACTAAATATATTCACGAACTAAAAAAGACACAAAAGTAAATATGTGACCACAAAATTAGACAAAATTGTTTGAAGTAGAAAATAAGTTTAATCCATATTGTATAAAACTAGATATTGCTAATGACAACACATTCAATCTTTCAAGAACTCCACTCATAGTGGTCATGACCAAGGTTACAGAGTGATCACACTATTACAAGCTTTCTGAGGTTTACTAATTAAGATTTTCAGACTAAGGTTTTTATTATTTGTTCTGTTAGTAATCCATATTGATCAGGTTTAGGTTTACATCCCATATTCTGGAAAGGGATTAACCGTGTCAGTAAATTTATAAGGTGGTGAAAGTGTAAGGAGATCGCTTGTAGTACTTTTTTTTTTTTTGGGTGGGGGGGATAAGAAGTCAACTTGAGAAATCTTTATTGGCAATTGGGAGTTGAGTTGAGTGGGTGTGTGTGTGTGTGTGTGTGTGTGTGTGTGAGAGAGAGAGAGAGAGAGAGAGAGTCCAGAAGCTCACTTCCAATGTTTCACCATATACAGGTGCCTTGTCCCCTTCAACCATGATTTCTAATGGTATTGTGCGTGGCTTCTCTGTACTAGGATCAATGAAACTCTCTGCAGGTCCCTCAGGATCTCCAGTCTGAACCACAAAGCCATCCGCTGCAGCAAATCCAATCAAACAGATTAAACTCTGAGAAATGCGAAAGATCCTAATTTTAATAATAATAAATAAAAGGCAGTTGGGAGTGTGAGCAGCATGGATAGATTGTTTCCATAAAAAAAAAACCCAATAAATATTTTCCAAAACGCAGTTGTCAAATCTTTATTCAATGTTATACTCTGTGAAAAGTTTTGCTATTGCAAAGCTACTAAGACAATTGCAAATGATTTCAGTTAAATCCATAATACCTCTTTGGATTTCCATGCCATCATAGAAATGCCTTTCCACCAAATCTACGAAGTTTCCAGCAGTTACCGGGGCATTGTAACCATCCAGAACTATACGAAATACACATTCATCCACATTAGGATTGTCTTTAACCTTAACTTTCATGTCCACAGTTGCCCTCCCTTTCAAAAGAGGCATGTTTCTGTACTCTTCAGGCACTTCATATGGGAAACCATCCACCATGTCCTCTTCAACACTGCAGAAACCCAATGCCCCATGAAGATCTCAGCTGCAGTCAATGACAAGGTTTTATATGAGAAAAGTTAAATTTAAGATGATTATCTTTTAGAGTCCTTCTTACTTTAACATAAAAGTAAGATACATATTTATTATTATTATTTTATTGTTATTATTATTTTGTGAAAACAAGAAATCATTAATAATAACCAGTTCCAAGAGAGGCATAAAAGAAATGTAAAGATATATTAGTTGAAAACCCACCAACAGGCTCCTTATATAAGAACATAGCATCAAGTTCATGTTTTATATATGGCTATAGTAAACCATATCACTAAAGTTAAATAAAGCTAAAAAATGGATCTAAAATTATAAAGATACATAAGTAAATGACAAAGCAATTGAAACCAAAAATATCGGAGAAGATTGACAAACGGTTAGTAAGCCCCACCATTCTGCCACCCTGTCAAGACACCAGTGATAGCACTTCTTCTATCCACAAACTTGAACTATTCATGCTTAGTGTCTGATATACATTCTTCACTAGGTTCTGCTCTTCAAATTTTCTATTGATACCTTGTCCTCTTTCCGAGAAGACTTTTCCTTCTATGTTAATACTTGTACTTTATTTAAAAACTGAAAAAAGAAGGTACCAACATCGTACTCCCACATTTTGGCAAAGGCAAGCGAACTGGCTATGAAACCATTGTGCAAAGAAACAACACAAAGAACCAATGCACAAATGCACAAATGCACAAATGCACAAAAGCAACATGTGTTGGCATAAGGAAGATAAAATCTCCTAGGAATGACAGCTACGAAAGAAGAGCGGAATTAAAAGAGGGGTACTGTAAAAGGCACATAAACAGACGTATGATTAGAAAAATATCACTGTAAAAATACAGATATGGAAGAATTAGCTTTCATACAACACAAACGTATAGCTTTCATAAAACACAAAAATGTACAAAAATGTAGAAAGCCCAGATGTTCCACTCACCCTCCAACATATTGAAGCAACTCCTTCTGTTTAGGTGCCACAGCATCCCTATTCTTTTCCTCGACAATCTGTTGAAGCTCCTCCATTCCAACTTCTAGTTTGTGAAGCAATTCTTTGCCATGCTCTTTCTTTGATTCAACAACCCCTGAAAGAATCAAATCTCTACCTTGCTTGAGGGCCCGGGATGACTGCCTCAGATTCTAGTTCACAAAACAGACAATCATCCTTAGGCACTAAGTATCGTCAAACTAAAACGTCAAAAAAAATTTGTCAACTCCAGCAATAGCAATCGAAACTCGGGCTTTCTTACTCTCTCGACAGAATCCAGAGCCTTGACACCTCCAACCTTGAGACTGTCGGTGATATCTTCAAGAGGCTTCTGAACCTCCCTAATAGCTTTATTGTCGATAGGTAGGGCATATCTCAACAAAGCCCCTGGGTCCTTAATCGGCGGTCCGGATATCAACACAGAAACATCAGGCAAGACCGGACCCGCCGGATAAGCCAAAGCAGGTACACCCGTAATCAGTCCGATTGCCAGTGCTATAGAAAATCCACATTCCTTCAACGAGAAGGACTTCCCTTTCTGCTGAACGATCAAATCGAGTCAGTGATATACAACAAGCATTCTCAATGCTACAACTAAAAAACTCGAACCTTTCTTTCCTTCAAAGAACTCTTAACTCAAACTAGAAGTCCGTTAATCGAAGAAAAATTCCAGCATTTAGTGAAAAACAATAGAGGGTAAAACAAATTCTGCTAAAAAAACAAACCGCGCGCCTAAAAGGCAATTCCAACTTTCATAATAATAATAATAAAATTTCATGTTACCTGCCCATGCTCTGGCCGAAACCGATGAGGTTTGCCGGAAGAACACCGGGGTCCGAAACGTCGAATCCAAAGAGACCTCCGACGATCAACTAAGCAGGTTCCTCTCGTCGTCGAGATCGATGGGGAGATACATTGGGGGGCAGGTATTGAAGAAAAGTAATGGCAGGAGATAAATGCTGCCATGGAAATTACTGAAGATCCAATAGCATCGGAAGGTTTAAAGCTAACGAAAGCTAAGTCGGGGGTTTTTACAGCTGCAACGGCTGCAGAGACGAAAGAGTGAGTGAGAATGAGAGCAACAACAGATAAGGTTTCGAGCTTCCGAAAGGATGGACGATACAACTCGGAACTTGGAGAGAATATGAAATCTCTTGATAGGATATACCAGTTTACGGAAATCGGTCGTCCTCACACTCTGGATAAGATTATCACTTTTTGCGCCCGACAGGGGTAGCGACTATCGAGCAAATCAGAGATTGCCATGCGGCGATGCCAGCAAGGTCAAAGATGACATTGGTTTTCGCTTCAGTTCTCAAGCGGTGTTTCCAAACCGGACCAGGGCTGCACCGTTTTGAGCTGGCGGTTGGTGGTCCAAATTTGGTCCGACGGTTTACAGGGTGCAACTACTTAACAATAATAGGTTAAAATTAATGGTGCAAGTTTGGCCCTGTCGGGCCAAGCCCTTCATGGCCATCCCTAAGAGAGAGGGCTGATAATTTATGGCCCTAAGTTAGGGTTGGACCAGGTTAATGTTGAGGCTTTGTGTTAAATCCAGGCCATCTCCCTTCCCCTTTCCTATGATCAGGGCCAATTAGTGTCAGCTTAGCCCGCCCAGAGAGAGGGTTAGGGTTTGATTTTTTGGATCCTAAGTTATGATCGGGCTAGTTCTAGGCTGAATTAAGGAAACGTAGAGTTGGATTGAGGTTCTTAAACAGTTCGGCCCAACCATATTGGAGTCCTGTTAAATTCTAGGAAAAATTTTATTTACACCCCAATAATGATTTCTAGTATCATTTACCATCCACAAGTTTGCAAAAAATAAATTGTACCTACTTAACTGATGGAAATCACTTAAATTGTTAATATACAATTTTACCCTTCATATTATAAATTGAAAATTTTTAAAATTAAGTAAAATGACTAGTTTGACTTTGTATTGAAACTTCCATTTACTATTTCTCTCTTTTCTTTTCACTTTCAGTCAAACCCTAACGTTGGAGTCCTAACAATATTTAAAATCAATGAGATCAAAACAAACAAACCAACAAGAGATTCGGATTTAAATTAAGAAATGTTCATTCTTCCTTTTCGGTTTTTAATTTGAGAAGTGAACCATTCTCCACTTTTTCGATGGGGACTCTTTGAAGTAGGGGTGTCAATTTTGGGACTGCACCGTGATCCCCGAGTTGGGCCGACAAGTTAAAAATCGCACCGAGCCTACCGTTTAATAAATGTGTCGGTCTTAGGCCCAAACCGATTAATAACAAGTTGTTCATGGTGCAAGGGTGCAAACTAACGGTCGCCCGACCGAATAGATCGATTAAAAACCGAGTTGGTATACACCGATTAATAACCCATATAAGTTTCTTTTTTTCTTTTTTTCCACCTATTTTTCCCTCTATCTTTATCCCTCTATTTTTCTCTCTCTTGAAGGTCAACCGATATAGGTTTTAACTTTTACTCTATGCAAAATGCCTAAACCATTAAAGTGTAAACTCCTCTTGTTCGTGGTTGTTCATTTGCTTCCAGCTTCTCCTAGTCTCCTTTAATCTGACTATGCTTTTTTATTATTTAAGACATGATTATGTTCTTTTATTTAAGGATTTTCTATGTTCTTTCAAATTTTAATGAAGAATATAGAGAAAATTTCAACTATCACTTAAGAAGAATTGACCAAATCACCTACCACCTAAGTTGTTTAAAAAAATCATCTACCACCCAAGTTAGACAAACGTTTATAAAAAAGATCCAAAGTTGCTAATGTCAACCATTAGAAAATGCTTGAATGACAATAATACCCCTTTTGTAAGAGGGAAAAAAAAAAAAAAAAAAACTTCAGGATTTGAATACGAAGGATTAGAACCCTAAAAAAAAAAATTCCCCCTTATATTTACTGTAACAGACAATCTGGAGGGAGGTGATTCCAAGTTATCAAAAGCACTGAACTATCTTAAAGGTCTCTCAATGGTATTTGGATCTTTGGAGATCTCCATTTGATAAATATGGAAAAGAAAAAATGAGAAAAGACAAGTTTCAAGTTAACTGGTAAATCTCATATGCTTTGGTCGCTGTTTGGCCCTCAAATTTTCCTCTTCTCCTACGCTACTGATTCAACCCCTTCCTTTGTGTTCTTTTAATTATTCTCATTCTTTTCTTTCTATTATCATAGGAAAACAGGGACAACATGGCTACACCCCACTCCTCTCTCTCTCTCTCTCATATGCACACACAGCCAACACACTTGGAAGACACGAAAACAGAGCCTCCGCCTCATTCCTCTCAATTGTCTTATCTTATGTAAAATTCTAATTCCTTCTAAATATATACAGAAGCTTTAATATTGCTAATCAACTCCTAGACACTGAAGCACCGAAAGGCAATGGTTGTGTGATGATGTCAACGATGGCTGCCGCAGCAAAAGAAGTTGAAGCTTGAACAGTAAAATACCAATCCGAGATAAAATATTGCAAAGAAACAGAGAGGAAAAAGAAAGGGGTATAAATGTTTACACACAATTTCAACTATTTCCCGTCAATCTATTAACTAACGTTTGTCTAACTTGCGTGGTAGGTGATTTTTTTAAACAACTTGGGTGGTAGGTGATTAAACTAATTCTTTTTGGGTGGTAGCTGAAATTTTTTCAATAATATAAAATAAGTTATTATGTTGTGAATGTATAATTAAAAATGATCAATTGTAATTGAACATGGGTCAAGGGTTAAATCGAATAGTATAACCAAGTATAAGACCAAATAGCATACCGAACATAAGATCGAATAAGATAATTAATTATAGACGTTAATAGACCGATTAAATCGATTAACATAAGACCGATTAGGGACCCAGATCGATAGAACCAAATATAAACGAGTCAATGTCTCTTAAATCAAGATTGATTAGTTAAACATGTCAATCACGGTGCAAGGTATTAAATTGGTGGGGACCGATTAGGCCCGATTGAGATCGATCGAAACCAACCAATTAACACCCCTACTTTAAAGCAACCGAAAATAGAGAGGAACGGTGATGGGATATGAACTCTTGCAGAAGAAACTCCAAGAATTAGCGACCCAACTTGAATCTTTGAAGCAACCGAAAATGAAGAGGAATGGAGATGGGATATGAACTCTTGCAGAAGAAACTCCAATAATTAGCGACCCAACTTGAATATTTGAAGCAATTGAAAACGCAGAGGAATGGTGATGGGATATGAACTTTTGGAGAAGAAACTTCATGAATTAGCGACCCAACGCAAATATGCGGCCGCCCTCCCAGTCGATACCCCTTATCACCAACTCCTCTCAGTTGCAGAGAGTCTTGATGCAAGATTCGCGTTCCTGAAGAACCTACAGTCCGCATAATCCCAGTCCCAGAAACTGCACAAATTAGACCAAGTACATGACCGGAAGGAGAATTCCCTAATGTCTCTCTAATTTATTTTCTTGTTTTGGAAGGATTCCTAATTCTTGTACTGTACGTCTCTCTCTCTCTAGTACCCTTCCTCAAATGGATGAAGCAATCAATCCAACTGCTTAATCTGTCTCTTTTTCCTTCTCTTCTCTTCCAAGTTTCAAGCAAGAGCACGTACAAAAAAAAAAAAAAAAAAAAAAATCACAGGCAAGAACCGAATGCAAAGCATAGGCACAATCCCAGGTAAGGTCTTCCTTTTTTTTCATCAACAGCCTAAACAATCTTTCATCATCTCGTCCATTAAAGGCACACATTAGAATTTTTGGGTGGGTTGAATATTTGAGTCTAACACACATCTTCATTTACCTACCTCAGCAACAATCGAAATTCCCCTTTCACTGGTGCATCTGATGTTCTGTTATGTCATAGACTCAATGGAATTATTCACAAAAATTCCGAATGAATGAAACCAGAGAACTAGAGATTCTTGGAGAAAACAGAATATCAAGAATCTAAAGAATTTGCAACTCAGCATGAAACCCTTCTCAGCTTTGGAATCATCGTTTGAATCTCCATCTCATATATACAATCAACCCTCTCTATTTTCCTCATAATAATTCCTTCATCATGAACTCTTATAACTCATCAAAATTCGTGGAATCTTAGTAGTGACAAAGTTTCTATACACGAGTGGGTATATATTATATCTATACTCCAACCCCCAAAATTTTGCTGATATTGTAGTCCAAGCCCCAAACTTTTGTCTCTTTTATTGTATTTGTTATGAATTAATTACCAATACAATTTGAGAACAATAGTGAAAGGAAAAACAAAAGAAAAAACACAACACAACGATTTTACATGGTTTACCAATATAGTATGTATGGGTTACATCCACAGCAAAGCGAGCAGTGATCGATTCAACCATTTCAATGGATAATTTACAACATTCAATACTCTCCTTATAATATTACACCCTTATATAAAAAGGAAACCCTAGACCTGAGAATATAAAATTGCCCCTAGTAAAACCACTATACTTTATGGCTTAAGATAATCTTAAGCTTCACGCGTAATAATGATGTGATGCTTTTCAATCATACAAGTGTATACCTAATTGTATGAATCTACCACAATAAATTTCAAGTGTCACATGTATGTTTATGCATATTCTGTCCCAAAAAATGTACATACATGTATATGGGTGGAATATGTATATACATGTATAAGGGTGGAATATGGACATACATCGTAAATCCTAATTTATAAGGATATTTTTGTTATTTCATTATATAGTCCTTCATTTACCTCTTTTATGGCTTAATTGGAAGACGGCTCTTTCAGTTATCTTTGCATCTCTCCATTCTTATTAGTTTTACATGTCAGCTTAATCTTCTTTAATCATCACTTCGTCTCTCTTTCTCATTGGCTAAAATTTCAAACTATATCCCCCTCTCTATTGATTTTATGTCGTTGGCATGTAGTCCAGAGATCTATAAAGCAGCGCAAAAAATCAAATTTTTGTCAATGCCCATTTGAACTATAACCGATCCCACCAGGTCACCATTCTACTTAAACTATGAAGCAAAATTGCAATAACAATAAATTTAACTATAAAAATAACGTTAAAATATGATTTAATCCTTTGTTTTTATGTTATTCTTTTGGTAAAATATTTAATCCTTTGTCGAGAAATATAAGTTAAGGTTTTTGTTACTGTTGTTTTATTTTATTTATTTATTTTTTTATTTTTTTGTTCCAACTGCAAAAAAATATTTTACTCATTTATTATTTTCTTATTTCCTCCTTTTTTACATAAAAACAAATGGAACTATAAATAATATTTTTCTCCATAGGCATTTAAATGTGATGGTGATGACCATGCTATGCTAAAAGAAAACAAAAAGAATACTTGACTAATCAAATACATAAAACATTAGAGAAATATTATACACAGTAGAGTGTATAGTTTTTTTTTTTTTTTTTGGTAAAAGAGAGTATGGTTAAAACTAAGCATCAAAATTGACATATCATATGTTTATAGGGCATCTTAAGCTTCCAATAGCAAATGCCAGATCAACTTAATTCACTTGGCAAAAAATTAAGATCATTCCCTCCTTTTTTTTTTTTTTGGGGTAATGAACCATCCCCAAAGTAGGTGTAGAAACATTTTTTTAAATTTGGAAGAAAAAATTTCATCTACACCCCATCAATGATTGTTAACATCATCTACACCTATACGATTGCAAAAACATCATCTACCACCTAAAAACTTTGCTGTGCTAATCAAAGAAGTCTACTCCATTACAAGATTCCCGTTGGATACTACTGTCAGTTGCATTGAAATATTTCATGGACGATACTATCAATTTAGTCTGTTAAAAGACCATTATACCCTTTATGTGATTTACCCTAGCCCCAAATCTATTTTCCTTCGTAACAGTAAAAGATAAGAGAAAACCCTCGAATGCGACCACGACCGTAAATAGTGTTTAACTTCTTCTTCTTTGCCGTCGATGGTGCATGTCTTCATCTTCCCCTTCTACTATTCTGCTTGCGACAACAAGGTAAATCAACGACTGTCTTCTTCTTCTCCGATGACTCACTTCCGTGGAAAGAGTTCAATTTTCTACTCTGGCAACAACCAATTTGGCGATTTTTTTTCTCTAGCGATGATCCATTGGATTCAAATACAGTTTAGTTCTTTACTGTTTAAGCAAATCCACAAATCTCATCAGCAATGCCACCCGATTATATTCACTGATGGAATAAACAATTTGCAGACAATGAGAGATTTGGGAAATGGCGACGTGAAGAGATCGGCAACAGAAGAAATCCATCGCCCATCACATCAGAGTATGAATTTTGTTTATATCTTTCCTTTTCCTTTTCATATCTGAAACACCTTTTTATTTTATTTTATTTTATTTTGGGGGTAAGAAAACACGTTTTCTCAAAAGCTTCATCTCAGTAAGAGTTTGAAGGAACTGTTATACTGAACTTCTTCGGTCTCTGGAGGAGTTTGAGAAGTATGGAAAGAACAACCGCCGCCCTTTTTAACTCTCACTCTCTTGCTGTTTTAGGCTTTAGAACAGAAGCCCTCCAATTCCTCCCTAACGCAAGTCCAAAGTCTTCACCAGACCAGAAAATTCTGAGTAAGACATTCCCTCCGTTTCAGTAATCCTTCAAAACCCATTGCTCTTCGTCTCCTCGGTCGTGACCTAAATCTCGAGAACTCTGAAACTGTCTTCTTGGGTCCTTACTTGAATGATAAAGCTCAAGTAATTTTCAATAGAGATTACCATCTATTCAATGTCGGATTGATGAAATTGCCAATTGATCTTCCAGGGTTTGGGTTCCGAGAGGTTAAATTCGTTGTCCAGAGATTTTGTGAAACTCTAGCTGTATGTGCAGCTCAAAGCAAAGAGAAGATGATGAAGGGAGAAGAAAAACCCTTGTATTTGATTGATTTATGGATACAAGAGACGGTAAAGGAGATGGGATGCCGCCGTGGATGCAAAACGCATAGGGTTCCAACATTAGGGGTAGGGGGGGGGGGGGGAAAAGGGAAAAAGTTTGAACATTAGGGGGGGTTAAGGCTTGGTAAGAGTGAAAAGGAAAAAGATATAGAAAATAGAAGTTTGATTTAAAGATCAAATTAATCAATCAACATAATTTTTTAATTTTTCAATTTATAATATGAAGGGTAAAACTGTATTTCAACAATCTTAGTGATTTTCCATCGATTAAATGGACCTAGATGATGTTTTTGTAATATTGTGACTGTAGATGATGTTAGCAATCATTGACGGGTGTCAATGAAATATTTTCAACTTTGGAAATTACAAATTAGTTTGTCAATAATTTTTTTCCCATTGATTCTGTTTGTTCTCATGTAAAATGACAAAAAATGAAATTTATTCCTTGTAAAATAGGATTTCACCGTTTGTTTATAGAGAATGCAAACAAAAACATTTAAAAGTTTAAAATTTTAGATGAATTTTTTTTTTGCATTTAAGATATTATTTGCATGAAATTTTTTACAGGAAAACAAATAAAATGATTAGAAAAAATAAAATATTTTATTGGGAACCAAATCCTCTCCCATGGCAAGAATTCTCTCCCGGCAAGAATCTTCTGTCGCTGATCCAAGGACTGGGGATCAATCGGCCCGCCTACCAATACATTGAGAGGTGGGCCGGCTGAAATCCGACCCTTGGCCGACGGCAGATGGACGGGAGAGGATTTTTATACATTTATTAACATAATAATCTTAATATTTTAAAATATATTATGTCACAGAAAATGATATGTATCCAGATCGACCAATGGATAAAGAGAACATAATATAAATTAGTCATATGTTTCTTTAAAAAAATAATATTTATATGTTAAATTTTAGAATTTAATTTAATAAAATATCAGTTCATTGTCATGCATCATATGTATGTTATTATGCATTTTGATTCAGATAAGAAAAATCATGGAAATGGACGGCTGACATTTGTTTTGTGATTTCCAATAACTACAGGATGCGTTTTCCTGAACTGTGATTGGATTTGGGTCAGTGGTTATACCACCGCTCACCGCAGCCGCAGAAGATCTGATATTTGACGGTGGGATGTGTTGGACCGTACGCACTGTTGAGCATTGTGAAGATTTTAGTTAATCAAGGAGTAACAGGGCAGCACTGGTCACTGGGACGCAGGTCTCTAGGGCACACGCTCAAGCCGAATACAATCAATCAGTTATTCACTGGTTGTTCTTCCAAATCCTCTAATGGCGGAATCTCTGTCCTCACCTGTTCATCAAGAAACCCGATCAGGAACTTCTGAATCTGAGCAACGGAACGTTCAATCAACCCAACCAGATCCGTCACAACCTTCGATCGCTCCTTTGTCGTCGTCGTCGATAACGTCTCCGTTGCCACCTTCGGTTTCAGCTGTTCCTTATGCTCCTGTCGCAGAAACCCCTAATTCAAATCCTCCAATCGTAACTCCACCGAATCCTTCTCTCCAAGTATTTGCACCGTCGTCAATCGCTTCCGGACCTATCCCTCCGTCGGCTCCGTCTTTCCGCCCTGTGACGCCTGTTCCTCTGCCGACTCAGTTCTCTTCCCTTCCAAACCCTAATTTCCAGAACCCCAATGTCCAGCCTCCTGGAGTTAACCCTGTTTCCATCATGCTTCCCGGCGCGACGAGCGGAGCTGGTTCCGTTACGGTTTCGGTATCTCCCTTACGACCCGCGGGTGTATACCAAGCTCCGTCTATACAATCTGTCACTTCCGCCATGAGACCATACCCACAGATGCCCAATGGATTTCCGTCGGCGCCCACTACTTTTCAGGGAATGGTAGCTCCTCCCGGTGGGTTATTTCTTCAGTCTCTCTGTTTTTTTTTTTTATATTTATGCATGCTTTCCAATGTGATAATTTTTTTGGTCAGTTCATAGCTTGAGTACATCGTTTGGACTCTCAAACTATATGACTTATGGGTATTTATGTGGTAAACCGTTGGGAACTTGTATAACGATGAGATATTATTATATTAATATTGGCTGCAACAATTTTGACTGGGATTGTTGTTTTGATTTTTGAGATTTTGTGCCCAGTGTTAGCATCTTTAATTATCTAAAAAGGGGGAAAAAGGGGAAGTAAGCAGAAGAATAGTTTCTCATCTGCACTGAAGATCTCATGTGTGTTTGGGTGTTAATACCATGAGCAGTTATGACATTAGGTTTAATGCTGAGTCTTAGTGGATAGGAGTTATACTATGGGAGTCCCTGAGGAAATGTGGAAAGTCCTGTTAGTTAGATGAGGGATTCATGAGTATCGATGACGGGATGTTTTCTCCTACAGTGTCTTGATTGATCATGGTGAGAAAAGGTCGGCAGGCTTCATCTTTGGTTCTTTAAAGATCCCGCACTACAACACCTGTGTTGGTATGCATAAATTCTCTTAGCTTTCTTGAATTTTGATGAAAATCAGTGTTATAAAGAACAACTTATTGCTTGTAACTTCAAATTATCCTTCGGAGTTTCCAGATTCAAATTTATTCCGTAGTGCCACCAATTGAGTCTTTTCATTTGTACACGCTAAATGACTGCTGGTTGTATTTCTTTTACTATGCCATTTGCTGGTAGATATAAGGATATTTTACTTTTTGGCATTCATGGGTTCTTCAATAGCCCGGCAGCAGACCATGTTAGCAACTGATTGCTCATTGCGCTTGTGTTCCAAGGTATTATGGTCTCTTATTGCAGTACCTTTCTCCCTTTTCCTGTGTTTCTTTTTGTTTGTGCTTGTTATGCTTTGAAATTCATCTGTTTAACTTCTAGGCGGTGTAAATATTATCGGGCATCTAGTCTAGTGTTGTACCCTCAATTTCCTTGGGGTGAGTGGGACGCTGCAAGTCTCATATTGCTCAGTTTCACAATTTTATGCCTGTGATAGCTTCTGAAGGCTGTTATGCAAGAGGATATATATGTATATAAGGTGAGTTAACTTTACATATCCATAGTTGATAAATTGGATGCTATTTTCTCCATGTTCATTCAGGTTATCTATTCAGCAGGTGATAGATGCCATGACTGTGCTGCCCGTCTCTATTATGATTGTGTTGTTTGGTAAAACGTTTAATCATTGTTGTCAGATTCTTCTCTCTGCATAGATATTTAATTATTAGGAGGATCATCAATGCATGTAGTTTCTGAGCCTGTTCTGACAAATTTGCATAGATGCTGTTTGCATTAATGCAGGAATTCCTCGGTTCCCAACTCCATATCCAGTTATGGTTCGCCCTACCTTTCCTCCACGACCTCCTGGAGTGGTTGGTGTGCTTCCACCACTATCTCGTCCTCCTGTTCCAGGAATCCGCCCTCCAATTGTTCCCCCTGTTGTCAGGCCAGTTGTTTCTATTGTTCCCCCAACGGAGAAACCTCAAACCACTGTTTATGTTGGCAAGATAGCTGCAACTGTGGAAAATGACTTTATGCTTTCTCTCCTTCGGGTTGGTTGCTTAGTTCATTATTTTAGCAAATTGATCTATACTCTTCCTATCCTTATTTATGGTCTAGGTTTCCCATTATTATTCTTGGATAGATTAGTTTTGTGGACCTTTGCATTTCATTGTTCGTGATTGTTTATTCTATTTATTGTGTAGCTTTGTGGACCTGTGAAGAGTTGGAAACGTGCTCAAGATCCCTCTGATGGAACTCCAAGAGGATTTGGGTTCTGCGAATTTGAGTCTGCTGAAGGTGTTCTTCGTGCACTGCGCCTGCTGAGTAAACTTAATATAGATGGTCAAGAGCTAGTGGTATGGTTGGACTTGTATTTCTCTCCTTTTATATATATATATATATATATAATTTTTTTTTTTTTTCTGTTAATGTCTTTTGACTGCAAGATATCACCTTTTATTGTTGAATAATTGAATTATTAGCGTGATGGCTAAATTGCTAAACTGGTGGTAACTTTACACCATGTATTAACTTCAATATGTTCAAATATTCCTCTTGGCTGCACATGGACCCCAACACAATCATGCAGACCCCCTTATGCAACGCCTGCAGGGGTTTGTTTGGGGTTAGGTGTCAATTGATCCACTTCCCAAAATACCCTTCCTGCTAATATGTTGTAACTTAGATGGACATGCACAGGGAGTTAGGCTTCTGGAGCCTATAATTTCAACCCAATGGTTCTCCAATCACTTTATTTTTTATTTGTATGAAAATCCTGTTTCACCACTGTAGCAGCTGGTAACACATTAGCATTTATGTTTTTCCTTCTACAACTTTCTCTTGTCCTTTTTCCATCTTCAATTGCTCCTTATTGGTCTGTATCACTTCTTATGGCGTGTTTATTGGTCTTCACTGCATGAGAATAATATAATTCTGAAGATACCAAAAAAAGATCTTCATAAGAGTATGGGTAGTAGTTGCCTTAAAAAAAATGGCTAGTTTCATAGTTGTTGTTACATAGAAATTTGCAAGAAATGATTTACGGTTTTTTAATACTATATATGCAGATATAAGCATGGAGAGGGTTGCATTCATATAATTTAGTTTGCATGGAGTAGAGTTATTGTAGGAGGCAGCAGACATAATGGAGGACTGATGTGGCCATATAATTGTTGGATAGATAAGGGCTAACTACATTGGCCATGTCAAATTTCATTGTATAATTCAACTGTGGCCCACCTTCTTTTTTTTTTTTTTTTTTTTTTGGTGGGGGGGGGGGGATATGGTAAAGCTCTCATGATGCACACCCATTCTCTCCTTCAGTAGTTCATTGATTTTTTTTGGAGATAAGCAATTAAACTTCAGTCAGTTTGGGGATGGTTGTGGAAAAGCTTATATTGCTATTAACTACCATCAAGAATTACATCTACAAGCATTGATAATTTTATTATTTCAATTGTTTTGTTTAAATTTTCTGTTTATTTGTTTGTTACTCCAAGAACATTTTGGATTGTTTTCATGTTTTTGCTGGACTAAGGGTTTCAAGTGTGATACTTCTACAGCTCAATGTTAATCACCCATTCCTCTTCTTCAGTGGTTCATTAAATTTTTATTGGATAAGCAATTAAACTTCAGTCAGTTTGGGGATGGTTGTGGAAAAGCTTATAATACTATTAACTACCATCAAGAATTACATCTAGAAGCGTGGATAAGTGTATTATTTCAATTGTTTTGTTTAAATTTTCTGTTTATTTGTTTGTTACTCCAAGAACATGTTGGATCGTTTTTGTGTTTGTGCTGGACTAAGTGTTTCAAGTGTGATACTTCTACAGCTCAATGTTAATCAAGCAACAAGAGAATACCTGGAGCGCTATGTGGAGAAGAAAACCGAAAGAGAAAAGAAACCTAAAGAAACTGAAATTGAAACTGAAGACACTGAAAAAGTGGAAGAAAGTGAACCGGGTTCTGATAAAAATGAAGCTCAAAAGACATCTGAGGAGTACTCAAAGAAGGGTGAGGGTAATTCTGCAGATAAAGAAAATCAAGACAATTCAACCTTTGGTATTGTGACTGATGAAGATCGTGAAGCTGACAGAGATGCTTTGGAAAAGCTTACCAGTATGATTGAAGAGAGGTTAAAGACCAAACCACCACCCCCTCCTCCTGCTCCTACTACTGCGGATGGTTCTGCAAAATCAAACTCTGAAGTGCCTTCTAAATCAAGGGATGGGGACTCTGATGTGGATATAATGAAAAGTGGTGAGTATTTCACAGATGCTAGTCCTTCTGTTGCTACTTTCTTTATAATATTAATAGTCCTCCATGATGCCAGGGCTCATATTTTTTGTGAGTTCAAAAGTTGTTTAAACCAGCGTACTCTGATATTACACTGTGTTGGGTTGGGGACCTTGGTGTGTCCCTGCAAAGATTTTTGTTATTGTTTTCATAAGGTATCCAATTTATGGGAGCCATCTAGGTTTCTACACATTCTTCTAGACCAGAACTATACAAAATATATCCCGCCTCTTGCCAGAAGTACATTTTTTTAATAAGAAGGGAACCTATCAGTTGATGTTTAGATAATCTTGTTAAATTTACTTTTTTCCCTTCTTTCGAGGAGTTCTTGTGCATGAGGTACATGGTTGCACAGGTCTGACTCATAAATGTGCATGATTTGTGTGACAACAACTATGTGTAATATTATCAAGATTAGAAGACTCCAAAGATCGTATGAGTTTAATAAGATGATATTAATCGTTTCTATGACTGCTTTGGGTTGAGTTTCAGATTTTAGGAATTTCAATTCTGATTTGAATCTGTAATGAGTTGTGATGTCTAAACCTGCTTCTGTCCGATTCATATCAATACTTGCATGGTGCCATCCCCAATGGGAAGGGGGGGTGAGAATGTTGATGATAATAGTGCTATTTAACTGGACTGCATTATTCTTATTGTTATTTCTCCTATTTTGGTGGTAAATTTAGTTTTTGTGGTCTGTGCTTGTTCCTAATCTTGCATATGCAGCAGAAGATAAAAATGATGATGAGATGACAAGTGAAAACAAGTCCACCAATGAGCATGATAAGCCTGAAACAAGCTCACCGGGCAGGAGTAGAAGGTATGATAGGCGCAGCAGAGATAGAGACAGGGAACGGGACATGAAACGAGAGAAGGAACGGGAACTGGAAAGATATGAAAGAGAAAGGGAGAGAGAACGAGTTAGGAGGGAAAGGGATCGAGAGACGAAGATTCGAGAGGCTGAGCGCTTATACAAGGAGCGAGTTAAGGAGTGGGAGGCAAGAGAGAGAGAGAAAGAGTATCAGCGCCAGCATGAGAAGGAGAGGGAGAAGGAAAGAGAACGGGAGCGCCGGAGAGAGATCATGGATCAAGAGGATGAGAGTGATGATGATGATACTAGGAGGCGGCGACGCAGGAGTAGTGCTAACGAGGAGAAGAGGAAGAAGAGACAACGGGAGAAGGAGGATGACTTGGCTGATGGATTACGAGAAAAGGAAGAAATCGCTGAGGCGAAGAGGAGGGCTATCGAGGAGCAGCAGATGCAGAAAGATGAACCCAAGGTTGAGGTAGCTAATGGAGTGGAAGGGTCCGTTTTGCCAGAAGAAAGTAATGCTGAACTGGCTTATGATGGTGCTTCTGCTCATGTTAATCATGCAGGTATGTCTATGTAATTTGTGTGTATGTCTCCGGGTTGCTCTAATTGTGCGATTTTGCTTGTGAGTGCATTTCCGTCTGAGTTTGTGTGCTTATTTGCTTGCATGCATGCAAGTGTTTGGGTACTGACTCATGATAGGCATGCTGCTGAGTCTTGTGTACACTTGCTTGCATAAGCTTGTGCAAGTGATTTTAGTTGTCGAAATCGTGGAAGTCTGTTCTCTGGAGGTGTGAGTTTTTGCATGTGTGCTTTATTCTCTCTGTTCTCCCTGATTTGGATTTGAACTTCTGTGTTATAGACGATATGATTATAGAAAATGGTACCGATGAATCCACTACAGTTGCTGCGTCAGATGTTCGGCAGAGTAACAATGCACCTGCTCGGAAGCTGGGGTTTGGCCTGGTAGGATCAGGAAGACGAACTGCTGTTCCTTCAGTTTTCCATGAAGAGGATGATGATGATGCTGAGAAGGAGAAAAAAATGAGACCTTTGGTTCCCCTTGATTACTCCACTGAGGAACTCAAGGTTATCCAACCTGCTATTTCTGGGGCACCATCTCCAAATTTGGCAGCAGCAGCTGAATTTGCTAAGCGTATCTCCAATTCTAATTCAAAAGAAGAGAAGTCTGATTCTGACAGGGATAGGAATAGGCGTAATAGTGACAAGTTGAGTCAGCGAGATCGAGACCGCAATGATGAGGATAATAATCGTGCCAGAGATGAAAACAGGGAGAAGAAACTTTTAGATGCAAAACAGTTGATTGATATGATCCCGAAGACCAAAGAGGAGTTGTTTTCATATGAGATTAACTGGGCCGTGTATGACAAGGTATGCAACTTTTGCTATGCATGACTACTTTTCTTAAAAACTATTTTAGTGTGCATCTTTTGTATGGACCCTGTTATCAAATTATGAACTCCTAGTCAAATTGACTTGTTGTTAGAGGCATAAACTGATTCAAGTATTCACCCAATCCCCAAGCCACCTGTGCTGGGGCAAGATGGACCAAACATAATTCTATGGTAACCTAGGATTTACCAATTCATTCTAATGTGTGCTCAGTGGTACACTTATTGCATGGTTGGAAACAAATGAACCAAGTCGCGATGGGTCTGGTTCAGTATGATTTGGGGCCATTTCTAGCTTGACTTTATGGCTCATAACTCTATATTGTCTGCTCGCTGAATGAAAAGGTTGGAACAGGTTCAGGTGGGTTGGCCCAATAGATGTGACTTGAATAGAAAAATGAGAGGGAATTAGAGAAAGGGAGTGGGTGTGTTGGGGAAGTGAGGTCTATTGGACCTAACCTTGTGAGGGGGGAGTCCACTGGATGAATTAGAGGCCTTGTTTTCCTAAATTAAGAGGTAGGAGAATCTGATTAGTTTTGTTCTTATGCATATGATGTTGAGTATTTATGAATATGTGTTATATATGCTGCTTTGTTGATTTCAACAGCATGAGTTGCATGAGAGAATGCGACCCTGGATCTCAAAGAAGATTACAGAGTTTCTCGGGGAAGAGGAAGAGACTCTTGTTGACTACATAGTGTCCAGTACCAAACAGCATGTTCAGGCATCCCAGATGCTTGAGTTGCTGCAATCCATTTTGGATGATGAAGCTGAAATGTTTGTGCTCAAGATGTGGAGGATGCTCATTTTTGAAATCAAGAAAGTGGAGTCCGGTCTTTCTCTGAAGTCTAGGGCCTGAGAAGCCAGGTATTTGCTTTCATGCATTTTGAGTGTTATATTTAATTCTTTTGGTTTTGTAGAAAAAAAAAGCATAAATCAGTGGGAAGAAGGCTTGTCCTTTTATTTTTCTCATGATCCTGTTCTTCCTTAAATATGTATCAGTTAACATAAGCAATCAAATGCCAATTTTGTAGTGGATTCTTATGAAGAGTTTTAGTGAATCACTCTGTCTTTTGTTGAAAAGTAATGCTTTGAGATGATTAATGTATCTGCCACTGTCTTGTTTCTACTTGCATATTTTCCTGTTTGCTCTTACAATTGAACTGTGTTATAGCTCATTGGTGTTGGGGGTGTTGGTTGTCAATGCCATGGCTTGTTATCTTCTTTTCTTAGAACTTTTCTCTGCTTTGTGTTGGATGCCTCTGCCCTTTGACAAGAGATGCATGGACTAGTTGTTGGCATCCCGAAGTGTAGCATGAAGATTGTGATTCTTTTCTGCTGTGGTACATTGACTTAAATATGGTCAGTTAACTTTATCATTTCTTATAGTTTTGCTGATTGATTTCACTAAAGCTCCATGTGTTTAAATGTAAAATGTTGTAAAACTAAAGCAACAAAAAATGGAAACTTTCTAATAAATACGAACCGAAAGTAACCGACTCAAGTATTTGATGAAATGTAGCCTTATGTAGAAATTATGGTGTTCAACAAATAAAATGTAGAAAATATGGTGAAGGAAAAGTTTCTTTCACTTTTCAACTGCCATCTAAAATGTTACTATTCCTGTTGTGCTATTTATTTTGCTTCTCCTTAAAGAGTATTTTTCTTACATCCAAGCAGAGAGCCTAAGTGCACCATAGGATGAGGCAGGTGAGGTGCTATAGAATAAAAACAGTACACATCTAATCCATCTTAGGACATCATTTTTTGGCATAATTCCATGTCGATACTTGGAAGCTCAACTTCTCTCTCTTTCCACCTTCCCTTTTTTTCATCCTAATGGGGGACCAACTGTTAAAACATTTGAGTAATTAATGAGAATGAATATACTTTTGAGGGACCAAATGATACCTCTTGCCAAATCCTTCTATACAATGGGGATCTTTTTATTCAATGAATCTGTGCGATCTTTTCATGTTGTAGGGACTACTCTGGAGTCATGAACCAGAAACAGCTGTATTTTTTTCGCTCCTGGAAAACACTTTAGCTTTTGTTGCTTGCATCTTGAACTTGTCAAAATGCTTTCTGTTTCAAGGCGATACTTTGTTTTTCTGTTTTATGATTAATAGTCACAAAAGTTTTTGGGAATGGTTCACATTTTTGTATTAGTTCTTCCTTTTGATTAAGTAATCAATATGAAGAGGCTGGTTTGCGCGTGGGCATTTTAGAATTTCATGCGGTACTACTGAGTTATCCAATATTATTTTATATTTCATTGGAAATGGCAGCCTTTACGTATGTGTTTCTACGTTGCGGAAGTAGTAGATGAACACGAGTACTCTTGAAGGAAATTGTGGCACGAAGAGTTCTGTTGTGGATATAATCTTAAGGGGTGGTATTCATATATGGGCCTATGTCTGTACACGGTTAGGGTATCAATCCTTCATTTAATACATTTCTTCATCCGAAGTTTAAAATACAACTATAGACATACACAGTGGTATATAAAACCTTTACCTTTTGCCTAATCTTTATTTGCAATAAAACCCAACCAGAGTTTTGGAATAAATTAATCATTTGCAATTTATTTAGTGATGGAATTTCTGCTTTAATGTGTTGTCGCAAGTGATGGCGTCTCCTCTGGTGTATCTGCACCAGTCTTGGTGGATGCAGCAGCTGTGAGGGAATTCTCATGAGCACACGGTTTTAGTGAGCTAACTCAACAGGGTGGAGATATCTCATGAGAATGCAATTTAAGTCAGCTAATTCAACTGGGTGGAGATATTGTTGGTAGCTGTCACTGCATTTTATTTTTTCTTTTATTTTAAAGCTGGAGTTCATGTTCTAAGAGAGCCTACTCTCCCCTTAATGAAGCTTATCTCTCTGCAAACAAACATGCATGTGCAAATATGGTATGCTTTATGATGATTTCTTATTCAGATTGCATTTTATTTTGGCCATTTTGTGCTTTCATTCACTCCCCTACTCTTTTTTTTTGGGTAATTTCACTCCCCTACTCTTGCTCCAATGCTGTGCTTTGTGCACTAAGCTTAGGATTGAGAATGCTTATAAGCTGATTTTAACCCAACTCTGAACAAGCGAATGGGGGTGGCAACGTGGAATGGTTCAAGGAATCGGAATTGGATCACAATTGGGTGAATCCAATTTTCTATTCAGGCCGATTACTGGGGTTCAGATCGATTTCAGCCACTTTGGCTGATGCTGGCAGAATCAGAATTGGAATGGGTAACTGCTTCCTTGAACCTTGGTTACGTGAGACGGCACTCCGGTGTTTCGACCTTACTTGAAATAACTGCTATGAAAAAAGAAAAAGCTGTTGTCCCCATTTAGTTGGAATTAGACTCTGTTGTTGGGTTTGGTTTGAGTGAAGGGGTGAGTCTTCATGGTGAAATTGTTACTGCATATGGACTTGAACATGGAAGCTTACTGGGGGGGTATGAAACCACCCCCCTTTCCTTTTATTTTTTTTATTTATTTATTGTTTTGTATAAGAGGGTCTGGACCTATAACACCATTGATGTTATAAAATCAATGGATGCATAGTTGTATTACTTAGAGCTTGCTTGGGAGTTGGGACTGGCCAAAAAGAGGGATTTCCAGCCTGGGTTTGATACAAACCCATATAGATAATCTTTTAAGATCTTGATTTTGGTAAATCTTGTAGACGTAGGCTAGATTTGTAAATTTCCTTGAGTTTATGCCCTTTTTTTTTTTTTTTTTTTTTTTATGGGCTGTGTACATACATTGCCCTACCACAGTGTACGTGCAGGTCCCAATTCCATACATAAAACCTTTTGCTTAAAATGATATGACCAAAAAAAATTAAACATGGAAGTTTAGGGTGCTCCATATTTCTCTTGTGGGTAAAAATCCTTTGAGGCTATGTTTGGATGTGTAAGAAATCTTTTTTTTGAAATGGCAAAAAGAGAGTGACATAAAGTTATCATCGTTTCATCATTATTTTTGTGTTACATGGTGTTTCATTCACCATTGCCACAAGGAGGAACAAGATGGCATTCAGTCAAACATCATTATGCTTTCGTCCCATGTGCCTTCTTGTTTGTTTCGTTGTGAACATCTAAATTATATTTTAAAGGGTTGATCTGAATGTAACTGAGGTGACAATGTGTGGTTGTAATTGGGTTGGCTTTTTTTTAAATGCAAGGATACCTCTCCAGCTATGTTTGGGATGTCAAGAAAAGAAAACAAAACATAAGATAAAAGTAATGATTAAACAATGATCATCTATAATTTTTCTCTAATTCAATTTTTTTATTCTTTTATTGGTTTTCAAATATAGCCTATACAGAGGAGCCAAGAGACAACAGTTGGTTGGCTGATCCAAGGGCTGAAGTTCAATCGATGTACATACTAATACATCGATATGTGGTCCAGTTGAAATCTAACCCCTGGCAGCCCCTAGATGTACAGGAGACACCTGCACCCAATCCTACTCGCTTTCTGGACTTATTTTATTGAAATGATCTATGAAACCGAACCCCGTTTGGGGGGCTTGAGTTGTGCAAATATGGGGGATCCTAACATCTACTCTCGTGCCTTCCACATGGCATACATACAACAGTTTTGGTCCTACCACCCCCCACATGCCAGCCCACGTGGTTGCACCCAGCGGACCCAACCCAAATGGAACAAGGGGGGTTTGGTTGGCTGCATCTGTCTTCCTTCCTTAACACCGATTTGTGTTGAGTTACTGTTGAATGTTCAATCTGCAACCAAACTATTATTTAATTTATCAAGGGTCTTTCTATTTAACACTGATTTTTTTTCCGATGTGTAATCATTGGATTACGAAGGTAATTACAAATACAGGGAGTATTTATGGTATTTAAGTCAGGAAGAAATTGGGATTTTGCCCCGATCTGATAGACAGTGAGTGCCAGTGCCGATCTCAACAAGAATATCCCATTTATCATAGACCATTTGAGGATGAGAAGTTCCAGTACTGCTTCTCCATTAGTTTAGCTGAAATCCAATTTATCCTTCTCTTCTCTAGGGAAGCAATCGTCTTGCTTATCAGTCATTCTTGCCGGTCGACCGTCTATGCCAGCCGATCAACCACCTACACTTGCATGTGACAAGTTACATGCACGTGGTGGCTAATAGTTGGGCATGTGTGGGAGACAACATCTTGGAGAAAACAATTAGTAGGTAGGAAGGTGCTTTGAATTTTAAAATGAGAGAGAGAGAGAGAGAGAGAGAGAGAGAGAGTTTTATTGTTGGGAAGAAAACAAACAAGGATTGCTTGGCGGATCCGCATCGTCTCCTCCCAGTGGTTTGGGAGGACAATGGCAACCTATCCTAGATGGTTGCCACGTGGCTCTCGGTGAACCGAGACCCACATCCGAGCCGACACCCAGCTGACAAGCCAAGCCGACAGAGAGTGTCAGCTCGGACGTGGGTCTCGGATTCATCGAGAGCCACGTGGCAACCATCCGAGATAGATTACCACTGTGATTCTAGGAGGAGACGATGTAAATCCCTACTTGGCTCATATTCTTTGCATTTTGAAAAAGAAATTTAGAAAGAAGCACTATCTTATGGGTCTATACTTTTGTTTTATCAACTTTCATCATCTTACCTTGCACAGATGCAAAAACCTATCAGATAATCTCAAAAGCATTTTTCCCCCCTCAAGGGTTCAGATGATAGTGGTGCATATAGGTTGCATTTATCCCCCACAACATCAACATCAACATCAAGAGCTAACCCTAACCCTAACCCTAACCCTAACTCTAACCCTAAATCCTAACAATTCCACACCTTTCTTTTATGAATTAAAATATGTTATGATCCATTAATGGGGGAAATAAAGTAAACAAATAAATATTCCAAATGCATCTCTGGTCAATAGATACCACCACTAAGTAGTCCCTTTGCCTTGTAAGTGAAGGGAAAAGGAAAGACCAAAAGCCACCATACTATACTTCTAGTTATTTCTATCCATCTGTCCATTGCCCACTTCTCAAATACACCCCCCTTTCAAAGAAAAGGTTCCATCTCCACCCAAATCTATCTCTTCTTTCCTTTGCTTTTTTTTTTTTTCAATTTTTTTTCTCACCATATTTGAATATATTATCTTTAACAAGAGATTTTGTTGACCGAGTTGATGAAAAATTTACTTTAACCCCTCCTCCCCAATTGCAAGCTGATCACTTATCATGCATCATCTAGTGTGTTGTATAAGTTAAGTATTTTTTTTTAAATGCGTATCTTTGGGGGTCTTTCTATATGAACCAGTCAGTGTCAACTGAAGCATTTTGGTATTTGAGATGGAAACAGTTTTGAGTTTCTATGCGATCCAATGGACACCGATAATTAGTGTCAACAGCAACAAGTGTTGATACTGATGTCAATACGAAAACCCTACATTTAATATCGGTTTGTTATTAATGTTACTAGTCACAACAATATAAATGAACTCAAAATGACCTAAACCCGCCGGTGTGTTGAAAAAAACTGCCTCTAATCATTTGTAGTGGACCATTTAGAGGTAGTTATGACTTATGTGATGGTTGGTTGTATTAGGAATTAACAAAGCAGGAGAATAATGACACTAAAAAAAATTAATAAAATAAAAAAGACGAAAGAAGCTGAACACGACGTTTGCGTGGTTTACACACAAGATGTATGACTGCGTCCACATTTTCACCATTTCAATGAAGAAATTGCAAACCCTCAATACTTCTCTTTACGAGATTACATTCTATATAAAGAGAAACATGAAGCTTCGAAAAATGTAGCAGAGTGAACATTATTTCTTGGCTTAAGATAATATCAAGCTTCACCATAATAGGTCGAATTCCTTGTAAAGCCTCTAGCAATGGTTTGAAACCATCTGTAAAACTGATATTTCTTATAGGGAAGAATATGAAGAAGAAAATAAAAGAAAAAGATTAAAGCTATTTGAAACATGATCATGTTTACCCTTTGGACAGCAGAATATGTTTAGAGCCTAATATAAGTGCAATCAAAAGGAAGTGAGAGAAAAAAAAAAAAAAAAAAAGGAAAAAAAGGAAAGGTAAGTCATTGTTTACTGGATTCTATGAATTGAGTGGGAGAGATCATATTAGGAGAAAGAGATGAGATACCTTTTCTGTAGAATAATAGCTGACATCTTCTACAAGGTTCTAATCATAAAATGGTTCTTAGGGTTTTTATATCCTCTGTTGGGGGAGAGAGAGGGAATAGATAACTCTATTTTTAATCAAGATTCTAACAAAAGGTTAGTCTCAGATATTCTACTCATTGGTCAACAACTGGCCAACACATGGAAAGTGGCTACATAAGGAACCATATTTCTCATGATCCAAAGGCTTGCTTTAGTATACATTAATACTGAGAGATCAATTAATTAGTGATTCTATACATTCAAAAACAAATCTTAAAGGGAGAGTAATCGAGTGAGTGTCAGAGCAGGATCCACATAGTCAAGAAATGAGAACATGAAAAAACACCCCGCACCGTCGGCATGTGATCTTCTTTTTTTTTCTCGTCTTAATTATAGTGTAAACATGGGTTTGAGTGTTTTGGATCTGCTTAATGAAGTTAATGAAACCATTTTGCCCAATTGAAGGATAGATTATGGTTCGTTCTTAAAGTCAATGAACATGTTAATATTTTGTTAAAAAAGCTCTAGTCATACGAGTTTCTATTTACAGGAGATGGTTTCTCACAATAGTGTGGGAGGAATCTCTCACGCGGTCATGCCACATCGTTGGGGTATGCGGAAAAGGTATCATCAATAGGGACCCATACGATTAGGTAAGATATAACTTGTCCAAGAAGAGTGTCAGACTATGAGAAGGTATGAGAATGGATCCCACAATGACATCGTGGGATCTCTCTCTCTCTCTCTCTCTCTCTCTCTCTCTCTTTATATATATATATATTCTAGGAGTAGAGAAATCAAGAAGGGATGGGAGCAGAGGTGTTTAAGGTAGTTTGTTCACAAGGGATTGAGATGCATGTGAAAGTAAGTGTGGATGTCGGTTAATTACCGTGTCGGATACTTCATGATTTGTTGACTAGAAAAACTTTTGTCCAAAAAAATTATCTCAGAAAGATTTTATATGCTTTCGATATCATGCATATAGCATCGTATAGTAATCAATATAATTTTTTTTATTATTTTAATAGAGATTAACAATAGAGATTAACAGCATTACTGAGTCCTCCAAAAAGATTACGATTAACATTAACAACAATTTGACCTAATTCCCATCCATGGCTACTGAAAACTAGCTTGTTACTGCAACACATGATCTCGTAGACCTTTCATTAGCTTTTCTCCAAAAGAAAACTTTTTCTTCCACTACTGGAGAATAAAAGCTTATATTCTGTGGGTCCCACTGATACGTGCTTCTCCTGTATCCGGTATGTGTCTTGGCTGTGGAGTGTGGAAAGCCAACTAACGTGCTTTCTTTAAAGTTTATTTGTTTTTAAAAATTGTTTATGTATATTTAAAAAAAGAAAAAAAAAATGTTTTACGTAACCGTCCAAGGGGATAGACCAATAATGCTGGGCCACGTACAGTAGAAGCTTCTAATTGCCCAAGCGTGGCATCTGACATCGTTGTACACTTGTCCTATCCATAATCCATAGAGAGTATCAGAATAGTTTACCTCCACGTACACGTACTTTCCAAGGGACAGAGTTTTGTGGTTCAAGGAAATGATTGCCACGTCCCATAATAGAGTGTGATGAATTCCTTTGGAGAATACATTTACATAGAAGTGATCTGAACCAAAGAGTATAGAAGTATCCTTTATTCTTATTCTCTTTCAATGTTTATAGTGAGTTTGGATCATCTGTATGTACATGTACTCTCCATAAGATACCATCACTATCAATATAGTGTGGGACCCACCTTCAGATTGTAGGACCCATTGAATATAAATGATGATGGCCTTGAGATCCCAAAAAAAATACAAATATATAGAAATAAATTATTCTCATTTATAGATATGGCCATAGTTTGCTTCCAAAGGATGGAAATGGTGATTCTCATGTGAAGGAGCAGAAACACTTCCTAATTGGGATCGCTTTTGTACAGTGGGACCCACAATTTCTTTTTTAAAATTTGGGGGTGTAGGCTGTAGGCTGAGGTTCCCATTTTTTGGGCAGATCTCAGTGGTACCCGTATTTTTTTTGCACGTGCAAATAGTATTCCCATCCGTAAGAAAATTTAAAAAAAAAAAACACTCCAATTTTTTTCTGAAATGTTTTTTTTGATTCAGATAAATTTGTCATACAAAATTTTAAAAAATTCCATACCATCTCATATAACTAATATTCTCTCTTCTCTCAACGAGAGAAGTCTTGTTGTCTGGGATAAAAATCTTCTCCTACGGTAAGAGATTCCTGTAGCTGATCCAAGGACTGGGAATCAATCGGCGAGCCTACCAATACATGGGGAGGTGGGCCGGTTGAAATCCCGCC
Organism: Protea cynaroides; assembly: GCA_028583415.1. Taxonomy (NCBI): domain Eukaryota; kingdom Viridiplantae; phylum Streptophyta; class Magnoliopsida; order Proteales; family Proteaceae; genus Protea; species Protea cynaroides. The sequence continues at coordinate 8,977,656 of CM053273.1, forward strand.
CTTGGCAGGCGGTAGGTCGGTGGGAGAGGATTTCTACACCGTTCTCTGATATCATTTTTATTTTTATTTTTTATGTTACATCCTTTGTAAGAATGAGATGAGGAGAGAAATGTGTCAAGTTCCCTAATACTAATAACGTTGTACGATTGAAGACAAAATAGAAACAATTCTTGTTGGTTTTGATTCTCAACATCCAAATTAAGTCTTGGAGGAAACCCAGTCACTGTTATAGATTCATATTGGTTGATACAAATGGCTCAAAGAAAAGGGAATAGAGCCACTCTGCCAGTATGAGGAGAATCTCTCTTGCGACACTGATGATCAGGGTAGAAAGAGTTTATCGTAAGAATATCAAGGATGAGAGAGAATGTCAGAATAAATTGGATACCAAACGTGATAACTTTTACTTTAAAAATAATTAAGATACAACCTATGTATTGATTGGAGAATCCTCTAAATAATACATGCATATGCTTAATTTGTAGGGATTGCTTTAGATGTCACATTAATTTAAAATGTGGGAAAAGGATCACAAGGGTGTTTTGGTCAATTCAAGATTTTAAATTTTAATAATCAAAATATCTTTGATTTTTTTATCCTTGGCATGGACATTGTCCAAATCCCAAACACATGTAGCAAAATAGGCCACGTCATTAGGCCAAGTGGTTTGTATATGTTAATATTTTTTTGAAGCGTCTTCAAGACATGTTAATAAAATAACGGGAAATGTGGGGAAATTTCCGACAATAAATTAATAGAGGGCAGGGATTAGTATCTTTAATGAGGTCCACATATAGTAGAAAAAGAGAAAATATCATAATATGAGAGGGTGTGGTAAAAATTATCAAAGGTTTTGTGAGTTACCTTGATTTTCAAATGTTTAGATGTAAAATTTTACGTCTAATATTTTATATTTTAAAAAAAGATTTCAATGTTTATTTTCAATTAGTAAAAAAAAGATGAAATTTTTTTTCCGTCCCTCTTCGTTTTTAGAGATCACTATATTTTACCCACTAGAAATAAACATTGAAATTTTTTTTTTTACATATAACGTAAAATTTTATTGTAAAATTATATATCAAAACAAATGGAGTTTTAGGTAAAAGCTCATCTTTTTATGACAGGAAAATTTCACGCACCTTGCTTGTACTTTGCTTTAAAAGCACCCGACTCCTGAGTTCGCGATTAATTACACGTGTCTCCCCTAATTTGTTAACTATTTATCAGACAGACCTTTCCATTATGACATGTCTTTTAACTGGTGACGTGGCCTTGTCTATATTTTTAATGCCAAAACTACCATTTTACATATATTAAATTACCATCTTACCCTTATGCACCAACACAACTTTTTCTATAACAACCATTCTTTTCGCGATTTACCTCAAATTCCTAATTCTTTATAAATTCGATCGATCCAAACCAAATTTTAGTCATTCAACACCACAACAAACTCCAAGAACATCTTTGATTTCCATTCAGAAATAGGGGGTTTTCTTATTTTTCTTCTCTTGTCGATTGACGCCTTTTTTTCTTCTTCCAAGAATCAAAACTATGGATGAATAGGAGAAGATGATAGGCAATAGGCAAACATTATCATCAAGAGGTACAGGACCACATCCATCGATCCTATAGAGAGAGGTAGAAAGGGATGGAGACCAATGGGAGGAGTGGTTGACGATGAAGGAGGTGATGTTGGTGGTGGTGTTCGTCACCGGAGGAAGAAAGTTATCCTAACAAAAGTATCATCAGGAGCCAAATTGTTATTTGTTAGTTAAGTTAAAATGGGAGAGCAATTGAGTCATTTAATATTTTCTGTTAATCAAATTAATAGTGTAAGGTGTGATTGTAATTAACTGCAAACTCGGGAGTTAGATGTTATCAAGGCGAAATACTGAAAGAGGTGCGTGAAAATTTTCCTCTCTTACTTTGACCTTGAATGAAAAAGAAAAAGTGTGTGATATAACATATCTACCCCTTACTTGATAAAAACTGAGCCCTTATATGTAACATAAAAAACTTGGAGTCCTCCTCTTGGAACCCAAAATTTAACATAAAAAATTAAAATCCTCCTCTTGAAAGTCACAAATAAGCCATTTACCCATTACGATTCATGGTCATTTGCCCTACATCTGTTGAGACATTTTTCAAAACAAACATCATTTTCGTCCCAACTCCCAATCCTTATCCCTAAAAAAAATATAAAAAATATAAAAAATATAAAAAATATATTTTTTAAAAATTAAAAAAATGCAAGAATATCCAAACGCCCCCAATCAAACTGCTACAATACAAGCTGATGACAGTGATTGAAAGGAATAGAATTTTACACGTGGTTATTCTACAAGGTTCATTAAAAAATCAACGATCTAGATTTGTCAAGATCTTCTTCTGACACTGATTCTCATTGACCCATCATGGAACCATAATACAGGAATAATAATATCGATATTTGAATCGAAAAAAGTGTTTAGATTTTGGGGAGGATTACACGAGTGCCTATGTCCTCAGTCATTGACAGGGGTATCAAACTTGGGTCCAAATCGAAAATCAAAATCGAACTAATTTAATTTGATTCGGATCAAAATAAATTGAATCTTATCGGATAAGATTTGGACTGTGTTTTTAGAGCTTAATGAAAAACTGGATTCAGACTTAACCAATTGATAATTCTGAACCAATTTGGATCAATGAGACAGAAACTGAATCAGTCTGATAATGGACCGATAAGAATTTATTAATCTAATATTTTATTAAATATACATACAGGAAACTAACATTGAAACTGAACCGGTCCGATAACGGCTTAATAGAACTCATTAATTTAACTTTTTTACTACGTATAGTAAACAGAACGATAAGAATCCATTAAACTAGTCTTATAAGAAACCGACACCAAACCAACTCGGATATTGGGAAACATGAGGCATGCTCACCGATAACAGTCTTCAGATGTGGCCCAGCTTTCTTTACAAATGTGGGCCCCACCATACTAATATTAATTAGCAAAAATCTATCTTATCCTACGGCTGTGATTCCACCTGTTCCGAAGAACCGGTCTTCAGTTGCAAAAGTTACTAATGATATTATCTAAATAATCGAGTGACGAAAAAGCCCTCGATAGAAAAGAGGAACCCGTCAATCACAAAAAAATGTGGAGGGTATTATGGTCATCTTGGATATTTTTCTATCACTATAAAAAATGACCGTCCTACCTCTTTCAACTTTAGCTGGACAAACACCTTAAACAGAGTGGGGAGACGAAGAACTGAAGGAAATCCCCCTGAATCCGATCACTTCATTGACGGCCGGCGTACAGACACGGTCCCGGCGGCGAAAAAGCAAAAGAAAAACTACTATTTGGATATTTTCTTCATCCCTTTCTCTCTCTCTCTCTCTCTCTTTTCGTAGCGTTGATTGAAGAACAGTGAGTGAGACTTATATCTTTTATGAGTACTCAGTTCTGGCCATTTATCGATTCTTCAACGGTTTTGTGAAAATCGGCGGAGCTGGGGCTGGGGAATCTTGTACCCGTGATGGGATTTTGTATTTGTCCATTGGAGAGTCCAGCAAGGTTGCTGTGGAGTACTAGCTTCTTTCGTCACAAGATTATGATCTTCTGAGACCAAACAGCTCAGGAAGAAATTATTCTCAAATTTCTACTTCTGAAACAAGCAAACACCGTTTATAGTTTTGGTGTTTTTGTTGGGTGGTGGGTTGTTGAATCTGCTCATTTATGCTTTCTGCTTCTGGAGAGTAAATCGAGAGAAATCAAGGGACGGCAGGGAGTTTCTCCGACGATCTGACTGTGCAGTGACGAATACAGAGCTTTTTTTTATGGATTCCGGTCGTCTGTTCTTCGATGCTTCCCGTCATGGGAACATGTTGCTTCTCGGGAATCCAGATTTGGTCTTTCGAGGTGAGAGCTTTCGTAGATTTTCTTTTTCCTTCTTTTCGTTTTCTGCATCTTTCAGAATTTCATGGGAAGATGATTGAATTGCTCAGTAGAAGCAGAAACACCAGTTGGGATCCGTTGGTTTTTCTTTTCGTTTATGAATTATTGATATCTTGTGTAGTATTATCATCACTGCAGGATCGAGATCGATACTGAACATTGAGGAAACCTCAAAGAAGCGCCCGTTTTTCAGTTCGCCTGAAGAACTAATGGATGAAGAATATTACGACGAACAGATGCCCGAAAAGAAACGGCGCCTCACCCCTGAGCAGGTAAATCTCTAGCTGATGATGCTAGACACTTTTGAAATGAAAATTTTAATAATTTTCAGAAATGATACATGGCGTATGCACAGAGGATTTTTCAATTTCAAACGTATCATATGGGCATCTCTGCTTTTCTGGAAATTCGAGGCTGACTGCTGAACTGAATATCAACTTTATTCCTTCTTCATGATTTGATTTGTTTTGTTGGGTTAAAGAAATCCTAGTGGGGGTGCTTTGGCGTTTGTCAATGGACAGGTTCATCTGTTGGAGAAGAGCTTCGAGACAGAGAACAAGCTGGAGCCAGAGAGGAAGACACAGCTTGCTAAGAAGCTTGGCCTGCAACCTAGGCAGGTTGCCGTATGGTTCCAGAACCGCAGAGCTCGTTGGAAGACGAAGCAGCTAGAGAGAGACTATGATGTCCTCAAGTTCTCTTACGATTCCCTCCTCTCCGATTACGAATCCATGATCAAGGAGAACGAAAAGCTCAAATCCGAGGTAAATTCTCACTTTCCCAGCCCCTTCCTTCAGAGCTCCCTGCTACCCAGAATTTTTTTTTTTATTTTTATTTATTAACCTAAAGAGTTACTCCATTAACAGATTGAAATCTTTGAAAACAGAGTGGCTGTCTTTTTCCAATCTTTAATCTTTTCTCTGGTAGAAGACGTTTGGAATCGTTTGAAAAATTTAAATTTTACTTTTGATTGGATGGAGTCATGGTGCATGATGGATGCAGGTGGTGTCACTGACGGAGAAATTGCAGGCCAAGGAAGAGACAGGAGCGGCTGTGGGATCGGGTAGTGAGAAACCGGTTGGATTGGTGGTACAGGGAGGGGCGGGTGAGGAAGGAGCAGTTCAGATAAGTGTGAAGATGGAGGATCGGTTGAGCTCAGGGAGCGGCGGAAGCGCTGTGGTGGATGTTGAGGATGGTGGTCTACAGCTGGTGGACAGTGGCGACTCTTACTTCCATGACGAGGATTATCATCATGGCTGCATCCCAGCCCCCGTCGATGGGGTTCAATCAGAGGAAGACGACGGCAGTGACAATGGTGGCTCTTACTTTCCCGGCGTCTTTGTTACTGCCGACCACCAACCCCAAGAGGCTGCCGAGCCCTTGGACTGGTGGGTCTGGTCTTGAAATGTTCTTTCTTTCTCTGTTCTTCTCTCTCGTATTGTCTAGTCTCTCTGTGTAAAATCGTGAATAGATCATCTGCATGAACTTGTATCCCTTAGAATTTCATCATCGTTCATATTTAGTGGGTGTCACATTGGAGAGGTGAGTCCCACACTATATCAACAGTTATTAGGATCGCATGAAGTACATATACATGCGCAGTTGATCCGAACTCTGTAAAATTTCCATATAATTTGCACCCAAAAAAATATCCATATATATTTGCTTAATCTTTTTTTTGATATATAATAATAATAATAATAATAATAATAATAATAATAATAATAAATGGTTTTGAAAATAACTTTCTTTTCCTTTTGGATGGTTTTTGTTTTTTTTTTTTGGTAATTTGGGTAGTTGTTCGTATACATAACAAGTTGTGGAATATTTTCGAAAATCACCAGACAAATTTGGGTTATTCGTTTTTGTTGTTTAGTATATTGATACACACAAATGAACATACACATAGGATTTATACCAATACAAATAAAAGTATAAGTCTAGGGTTGTTAGTTCTAAAGTTTTATTTCTTTTATCTTTGTTTGATTTATTTTCTCAGCCAAAATGGTCTCTTTTTTCTTTTCATGAAAACATAAGAGTAGTTGCAGAACGAACCCTATATTGTTTACAAAGCGTTTTGGTTTCTGTGGAATATGAAACCTTTGTATCAGAATGCATCTATTGAATTTCTTTGCAAAGGATCACCTATTCACCAAGCTAATGTGGCAGAGCAGACCCATCTCTTCTTAGCTGGTTTTTGGGTTTAATCTTAGGTGTGGTGTGGGAGGATACCATCCGAATCCTTTCCATGAGACTTGGGATGTGGATCCTATAGCAGAAGGAATACTTGAAGATGAGCCTGGATTCTCTCCCAGGACGGGTATTCTCATGGATCCAATCCCGTCCATGGAGAATGAAACCCGTCTTTGGAGTGTAGGATCTACTAAACATTGATTTAATGGTGATGGATCCATGAGAAAAAACCTGCATAAGGAGAAGAATTGGCCTTCCGGGTAGGTACGTAAGTGATTAGACGCCTAGACGGTACACGTCTCATACAGGATACTCATGAATGTCCGTAAAAATATTTTCTATATTAACCCCAAGTAGTAGCTCAGTTGGCAAAGGATCATCCTAATGAAACATGTGATGTATCCTAAGTTCTACTCTTCTTGACCCCTAGAATTGTCGGTTTGAATTGTTTCATGGTTATCATGGGCCTCAGTTTCGCCTGTTCATGTGAGAGTGTGGAATCTTACTTGAACCTAGAATTAGTTTACCTGGTCTACCTTTTTTTATCCATGTCTTTTCACATTCTGACACACTCTCTCATCTCTGACTATGTGAACCCCTATTAGAGATACCAATTCTATCTTTTCCATCAATGTGGCGTGGTAACCCCCAAAACACTTACACACACTGGGGATGTGGGAAACTAAATGAAACATCTAACATGAATACTGAATACATGACCAGTGTGATATGTCTGCTTTCGACCCCATCCACGGGCATTTCCCACTAAACTATAAGATCGCTCGCCAAAATGATGTCACCCAGCCGGGTTTTACTTTGCTTCCATCTTTTTCTGCAACCGACGTTTTTCCCTCTTATCTTTCAGGGTCGGTGTCCTCCCTGTTCCATAGCTTTTAAGAAAGTCTCCAACTGGGAAGGATCTTATTTATTCTTTTGTTCCTTTTTATGATGAGGTTATCAAACTGGAGGTCAAGGAAGGAGAAGCAGCAACAAACCAGGGCAAACGTGAGGCCTCGAGCTACTTGCGTAGAATTTTACTGATGAGTAATGACCACACAACAAAATTTTAAAATTCATACATACAAGAGCATGGCTGGACGACAGGGAAAACAAAACATTTTGCAGACGCAATTGTTGCACCTTGCTTCACGAAAACTTGATATTCATGTGATATTCATGTACTCAGAATGAGAAAGAAGCAGACTACATGGGAAAAAAAAATACATATTGGAGGCATATGAGACCTCCGTCTGTCCATGTGACAGGCTCCACACCCATGTCACCATCTTCGTAAGAAAACAGCAAAATAGAAAAGGTCAAAATACCATTTCTAGCTTGGTATGGACTGTTCCTCTCTTCTCCTTCCAATCGAAATCTAGTAAAATCCTCGTAGTTCTTTTAAAGATACGTAAATCCTTGCACTCCATGATCCCCTTTCATGGCTCATCTGCTTTCACAGGCTAATAGCTGCCCAACATGAAAGGACTAAGATCTTGTCCACTCTTCACAATTTGCATGTCTACAGATAATAGTAGATAGATACAGTGACATTAAAGTGACCAAACACAGTTTATCTTGTCTAGGTGAATCAATCTCTTTGAAGTTTTTTAAGGGGGGCTATTTTACCTGTGTAACTGATGATTTGCGCAAAAATACAAGTAAAGGGCGATGGGTGAAGTTTTAGAGACAATAAGCCGATGTTGCAGGTAAATATGAATAAACCAAATCGTATCGAAAGGGGCTTTGCAATTGCAAGGTTACCCACGCCAGTTAAATTCAGAGCAACTTCGGATTATAGGATAACGATTTCCAGTACCAAGACCATGTGAAGCCCGTAAGGATTTCATAAGGAAATTATCTTCCTAGTTTTAAAGTTTTTAACCAACTCCGACTTCAGATGGCTTCCCCAACACACACACACACACACAAAACCCCACACAGCTGCACTCGACTCCCTACAACTGACTATCTAAATAACCGTGGGATGGGTATTCTAGTTGAGAACCTATGGCCATACAGGGTACATGGTTTTATGTATCATGCACTTGTCATCCAATTCTCTTTGTGTGACTATATTGATTATTAGAAAACCTAGTTCAGAACTTGCTGTCTATTCATTCAAGGAAACTTACTAGAAGCTTCGAGTGGATAGGGCATCTCCTGTTTGAGGAAAGGGGTCTAATCCCAGTTGAAGTGTCTCTATTGGAGAACGAAATAAATGGACACCAGAGGTCAGCTATACAATTGCATCAAAGGCAAATAACTACATTTTTTATTGGGCGAAGATATGCCGTGGGAACTAGATAGAGACAGGTCGTCTTCTGCCTTTGATTACCTACTAGTAGGATCTTGCATCTATTCACGTGTTTGGGTCTTCCCTCTTGTAGATTTTTTTCTGTGGTCGGAGGTGGAGGTGGGGCCAGCTATACAAAGCATAGTCTAGCAAGTCTTCCTCTGCTATGGGTTCCTATACCAAGCAACAATTTTTACACCCTTATCAACAAGAAACCAAATAAACAAATAAACAAAATAAAAGATGCCTTACAACAGGGCTAAGAACTTCATTGACAGAAAAATCTCATAGAACAGCACAATCTTGACAATGAAATCGATGATCCACATCCCCCGACTATCAATGAAAGCATGCTGCTGGTCAGCAGCTGGTCAGCAGCAGCAGCAGTGCCAATATCTTTGTTAGTACTACTATTAGTACTAGTAGTAGCCGGCAGTAAAATTCTAAGACAATGAATCATCAAGGCATAACATCTTTTATAGGAGCAGAGACCATCACAATAAGTTTTCCAGCCTGGAGAATAAAAGAACCATCTTCTGAAAGAAAGTAAATCAGACCACAAAAATCATGCAATGCAATTCTCCTCCAAAAGATGAATACATTAGGCCATCACAATCAAACTTCTGGGGGTGTCTCCCGTAGGAAATTTATTGAACATCAGGCTAACTTGTTCCAAGCACAAACCATAATATCTCCCATGTTGTTCCAATGTCATTAAACCTGGATAGGCCAGCTATAACTTCTTGGGGCATTCAATTTTTAATTTGACTATTACTTTGTATCGATGAATAATTTTCAATTCAACATTATGCGATAATATAAAGACAAACAGATATAACTGCACTACAGAAACAAAATGAGTACTAGAGTTAGGTTTCTTCCACTTCATACAAATGTTGACAGCGGCTTATGCCTGAAGGGAACAAGGCATTTTGTCAGCCACCATCCCTAAATATCTCAGTGCACCTAGAACAGTGGCAATGCCAATATGTTAACCGAAAGAATATCTGAAAATAAGGACGGAATATGTTATATGGAATTTGTAATATAAAAGATGGATTCCAAATGCAGACCATTTGTCAATTCATAGATTGAAAATGTCATAGCTACTCAAGGAAGAAAATAAACACAAAGATCAGCTGGTTCATATATATCTGGAAGGACAAGTACTGTAGGAATTCATGAGGGCTTACTTAACCAACAACCAGTATATCTAACTCTAATGTAGGATCAGCCCCCAACTCAACAAATTAGGAACCAGCCCTACAAGAGGATCGAATCAATACCAAGGCTTCCAAATTCAGCAGTGCACATCTTAGGAATCAGCAAGCAAAACAGTGACTAAACTATGCAATTACAACTTGGCCATAGGGTAATATGATAATCAGAAACTTTGCCTCGCTTAGATGAGGGTAAAATCATACCAGAAATTGAGCTTGATATGATGGTCAGATTTGGAGTTAGTGAACTTGGATTGGACAGCAAGATAACACATGAACAATAAACCGTGAACAATAGAAACAGAAAGAAAAGAAGAATAGAACCTCAGGAGCTCCTAAGGTTCGCTGAGTCCCACAGCCTAGGAAACCCACTTGACATTGCAATGGCAAGCTTTCTTTATTCTTAAATCGTAGTTGATTTTGTCCCCTTTCATTCATATATATGACCACTGTTGGCTGAGATGATTCTGCATCAACTCTCCCCTACTTAAAAAAACTCGACCACGGGTTTTGAATCGATTTAGCATCAACATGTCAGGGTGAGTATTCAGCTTCCTCTAAAAAATGAGCTTATAATAGTGGGAAAAAATCTTCTACCTTGGAAGCTCTTGCTTCAAAGTATCGTAGAGGAATCACAAAGTTAATGTGTTCGAATTTATTAAATGAGTCAGTTGTGAAGGTGATGTCCATGGGAGTCAACGTATGTTGATCTCCAACTTTTCAAACTCCATTGCAATATCGAGCTCTTTGGGTTCTTCTTCTTGGTAGTCCACATTCATCTTAGTTGTCTCTTCCTAGTTGTCACTACGGATGTTGTCTTCTTTAATGTTGTCTCCAACTGTAGGCTCGAAAGAAGAAACAGTTTCCACCTTGCAAAGGATTATTTCCTCTAAGTCCTTTTCTCCTAGTCACATTCATGATCCACAACAGATTTGTATGCGGGGGTTGTATTTTCCTTTGATAGTGCAAAGTTGAATCGAGATTTTATTAAGTCAAGTTGTTTTTTGTTGTGCCGCCTCTTTTTTGAATGACAGCATCAAATTTACATTCCACTCGCCCCCACGTCGCAACAAGTTCTGATGTTAACCTAAGTATCTCAGCTACTAGTTGAGAATGTTTGGAATCACTAGTAGCCATGATAGACAGACTCTAGTACCCATTAATGTAGGAGCATTCCCCAACTCAACAAATTAGGAACCAGCCCCACAGGAGGATCGAATCCCTACCAACACCCACAAGTTCAGCAGTGCACATTTTAAGAATTAGCAAGCAAAACAGTGACTAAATAATGCAATTACAACTTGGCCACAGAGTATTAGAATAACCAGAAACTTTGCCTTGCTTAGATCTGTCAAACCACTAGTTGGATGCCGCTGAAATTATAATCGAATGTAGGGTTTGATGAGGGGAAGATCATACCAGAAATTGAGCTTGATATGATGGTCAGTTATAGAGTTAGTGAACTTGGAGTGGCTGCAAGATAGCACATGAACAGTAAACCATGAACAGTAGTAGATCAGAAAGAAAGGAAAAAGAATAGAACATTAGGAGTCCCATCTAAGGTTGGCTGAGTCTCACAGCCTAGGAAGTCCACTTGACATTGCAATGGCAAGATTTCTTTATTCTTAAATTGTAGTTGCTATTGTCCCCTTTCATTCATATACATAGCCAATGGCTTTCACTACAATTTAGAAAGTAGACAATGGCAACTCTTGTTGACCAAGTCTTCTTAGAAATAGAAACTCCAAATATAGTAACTTATAAGACAGGAAAAAAAAAACAAAATAGTAACAAAATTCCTTGGTGCACACTCAATGGATCTTCTAGAAGAATCTTGAGGATCTCAAACAAGCTGCTGTCAGATGACCAGTACCACGTGGTACTATTCACATGAACAGTATAGAGAGGCTGCAATGGGCTGCAAACTGGCCCAAAAAGAATGGGTTTCAAGCTGGCTGGCCTCACTCCGATGGCCCACTGTCGGCTGGGCTGATTCTGCATCAAACTCATTTGCACTCTTATACGATGGCCAAGTCCTTTATGTGGCACGGCCACGGTGAACACAGAAGTTGGTGGATGTTGCATCAAACCACTGGTGGCCGTGTAGGTCCAACAGTAAAGCATACTATATGCAAATGAGGACACACAGAAAAATATAGGGGCGTGGAGAGACTTCCAACTGCCTTAGCTTAAATTAGCTTTAGGTAGTGTCACTGTCCAGCAAAGAAAAGGGGATTAAATCTAGGATTGGATGTAAGCAGCGACTAATGAACTGCCACAGTTTCCCACTTTTAAATTGAAGAGCTAGATACAACATGTGTTCAATTCCAGAAGTACTAAAACATGTAAAGGCAATTTTTCGTTGCAACAATGTGATAACGTCCTGATTTCTTATCCTTCCTAAGCCGCTTTTCAGGTAGTCCGGACTTCCTTCCCAGTCAGTATTCGGCCACTGGTAAGACCATAATAAAAAAAGCTAACTACAACCAGGAAGACATCTTTTCGAAGACATGCCTGCACACTGAAGGTGCTACATGGTATAGCTAGAAATTTATAATTGATCTGATTACTGGGAAAAGAGTATCCTATGAAGTGAAACTGAATGCATTACTAGGACATGGATGCCTGACAACCACATAACCGTTAGATGAGAAAACATGAATTTCACTTACCAGGAAAAATTGCCTCCACTAAACCTCCATTCACAGGCATTGACGGACAGTAGTTAGCAAAGACACCTCAGGAGAAACTCAGTGTGCAAATGAGAGCAAGAAGTGAGGGCCAAATACATTAAAAGAATGAAATATATTCAACTACACCTGCTATTCTTCATCTTCTTTTTACATTGTACCTTTGTATGTGAATGTGGATCTTGCTCTTGTGAGGAACTGTGTATCCATTTCTCTCCCCTCAAGTGAACAATTTCAGAGCAGTGGGAGCTAGTTTGACATTTGAGCCTTCTTATAAAATTCTCCCTCCAAATTGGGCTTTCCCTCTAAATCCAACATCCATATTAGCAAGTCAGCCATGATCTATTTAATTGGCTTTCCCTCTAAATTCAACATCTGTGTTAGCAAGTCAGCCATGATCTATATATACAAACAAGAGGTGGCAATATGTCTGCAAGAGCCACTTTCCCCAACTCCCATTTCCCCTCGATATCCATTTCACAGAGCACATGCCAACATTTGAGGTGAGAGTACCCATTTGCATTTATAGGGGAGGGGCCAGCTGTCGCCTCATTTCCACTGACATTAGTTTAGATTTGATACGTCCCAAAGTTAAGCTATGCATGATTTCTAAATCAATCTTCTGCATCTTTCCTTTTCTTGCCTGGCTTACTGCTAGGCTTGGGATTGTCCGTCAAATCCAAATTTAGTGGAGCCTTCTGGTATACAATAGCAGCATCCAGTGTGTATATGCGGAGGGCAAGGGAGGAGACAGTAGAGGTATTGACTGCAGCTGAAAGTGATGACCAATACCACCACCCATTTCTCAAGTACTCTGTCTTGATCATCTCCTCAAATATGATTGTCGCTTGAACCATCTGAAAGGGAAAATAAAAAAATCACCCTCAAAATTTGCCACAATTCAATGGAAATGGAAAAATTAACAGAAAGAGAATGGACTGTCAGAGACCTCAAAAGATTTACTTTAGTTTGTGGGGAAAGCTACTGCCAAAGCACTATAGCAATTAAGTACAGCCAGTGATTCACATTTCACAAGCAAAGGGAGACTGATGCAAGAAATGTTCTTAAATGGGCAGCCCATGCAAGAGAAATTTGAAGCTCAAACTTATATGGAAAATTGCTGGTGGTGATCAGAACATGCAGAGTCTATTATATGCACCAGTAAGCAGTACTATGGTAAGATTAGAGGAAGTAGAAGAACAAAGGATCATCATTGTCAAGGCGCCAAGGCGAACCAAGGCGTCGGAGGCCTGACGGGGCGCCTTGCTCGAGCAAAGCTCCCGATTTTCCAAGGCGTCACAAGGGCGCCCACGCGACGGCTTGACAACTACGCAAAGGATAGAATGCAAATGATCTGGGAGAAGTAAGAAAAGACATGGATGACCTTTGCTTAAAAAAAAAAGACTTTGGCTTCTTTTTGTATCTTATCGACTTCCATTCTTTGTTGTTGTGAATGGTGCAGTGGTTATTTTTGTATATGCTGTGTTTTATTCCAGTAGAATGATAGAATCCCTTTGTCCTCGATCAAGAGAGAGAGTCAAAAGCTGAAACAGGATTCGTGCACCTGGCCCCATTTAGTAGGGATAAGGCTTAATTGAGTGAGTTGTGCCAATGGGGAAAACGAAATATTAATGAAATGCCATGACATATCAGAAAGAAAGATGTAAGGAGCACAGAAAAAAGATCAACTCACCTCAAATATTGACTCTGCAGATTTGACAAATGCACGCCAGGCACATCTTTTTGTCAGGTGTGCCTTTGACGTTCTGACTGCTTCCTCCGGGAGGGCAGCATCCATATCAAGTAAGTTGATCTTGAGTCGCCTTAGAATCTGAGAAACATTGCCTACCAATGGTCTCAATGAATACTCAGGGACTATGCAGCAGGGACCAACTTCCAGTTCCCGAGTTTTATTACTTGAGGAAGAAATTTGATCTTTATCTGTCTTACATTCCTGTTTGGATCTTTCAGATTTTAGTGCCTCTTCATCATTGCCTTTTTTAGCAAACCTTGCAGGTGAACCATTGGTAACATTGTCACTGCTTGTGTTAACTTCAACACTGTTTTCGAAAGAAAATAGCGGCTGCTTTTCCACAGCTACAGGCCCAATAACTGGATCTGCTTTGTCTTCTCGAGTAGGAACCAGCATTAATGTAGGGTCACTTAGATAAGGAGAGCTCAATGAGACGAAAGAGGGAACCCCATTAGAACCAATAAGGCCAATTTCTTGCACCAGTTCCTTAATAGAACTTTTCGTGACAAACTTGGTACTGACCTCCTCGATGTCATATGGGCACACTATTCCCTTGTTCTGAAATTTGATCAACCTCGAATTAATATCAAACCTCCCATTCTTTGATCTTTCAAGTAAGTCCACTTCAGCAACGTACTCCTGTCGTGTGGTTTCGGACTTCATCATCCCTTTCCCTTTCAAGGGATCATCATTTTCCTTGATGTTGTCAGGAGCTGACGCAGCAGAATTGCACTTTCCTTCATTATGCATCTCAAGTTCCCCATTTGTGCAAAATGTCTGATGGCAACACAGGCAATGGTGTCTGGAAGCCCATATGGGTTCTAGACACTCACATCTATACATTCTCTCTTCATAAGTTACTTTTGCCTTCCTACCCCGTTTCTTGGGAATGTCAGTGGTTTCAGGCTCCAAGCATGGACCATACTTTTTCTCCAGTATGGTAGCAGCCTGGGTAATGAGACAATCTGGAGATATATCTCTCTCGCTATCTAGGAGCTTCAATGAAGCAACCTGAGAGTCATCCTTAACAAGGCTTTTACTGTGCTGAGCATCTAAGGACCTCAGCCTCTGCCATTGCAAAATGGACTCCTTCAATTCCCCCTCTCTTGGATCACTTGCACTCAGCCACTGAATTAATTCTTGAATTTCTGCATCAGATTCATAGAAAACCCATGATGCAGACCCAAGAATGCCATCATTCGATTCATACTCGTATGGTCTGAAATCACTGGACCCTCTTGAACTTTGATAAACCTCTCTGCCAAATGGAGGAGACCTAAAAGTTGAACTGTCCACAAACAGATTCCTGTTTATATTGACTGATTGCTTTCTCTCATGTGTGGTCGGATTCCTATCAACAACCAAGCAGGGACATCTACCTGTCCAGGCTAAAACCCAGTACAGTTGGCCAGCACAATCCCTACCCAAAAAGTCCCTCCGTAAAGATACCTTTTGAAACTGTGCTTCTACCTCAGCAATGGAGTCCTGCAAAACTTTAATCTCATTCTTGATTGAGCCCATTTCAAGGTTGTAGGCTTGCAAATCGTCCATATCAGGTTGAATAGCATTATGGTCAAGGACGCCATCTGAGTTCAGAAAAATAGGAGGCACATGTTCAGCCAGGTGGCTTTGCATGGTGTTTGTTGATGCACAAGGTCCTTGTATAACTTCAATAGCAGGTTGCGAAGGACCATTCTTTTCTGCATCTGATTCACAATTACCATTCAGATTCTGAATATGGTTCACTTTGCCCAAATCATCTACTTTTTGTTGCTGAGGAGTTGATAAAGGCTGCTGATTCTTTGTGTTGGATACATCTCTTTTGCTAGAAACCATGTGAGAAAAGGGACTGCCAATCAAGGGAGAATGTACATTTTTTGTTTGGCCATCTGCAGGCTTCATATTTTCAGATTCAGTGCCACCACAATGTTTCTCAAAAGTACTTTTTGAAAGAAAGGACAAAGGGTGTTTGTTGAGATCATTTGTTTCACTCCCTTCCAGACCATCCTCTTGCTGCAGCAAATTAGCAGAGTTGATAGGATAATAGTTGGTTCTGCTATTCAAAGTATGCTTCTGACCCATCAATTTCCCATTGTTTGTAAGCATATTGGTCATCCCTTCTTCTCTTCCAACTTCTCCAATTCCATTGTGCATGTTTGTGTTTCCCTTTGCAGCTCTCACAGCTAGGGTTTCTTCTCTGAACTTTAGGTTTCTCAGTTCAAAAGCCAGTGAACGCAATTTTTGCTGCAAGTCAACCGACCTATCAGCACAGAGTTCAAGGTGCTCACGAAGGATCGCTGTGTTCAATGCCTCATCGCATAAAAATTTTAGCAAGAAGGTCCTCTGCAACCAAGATAAAAACGATGTACTTAATAGCATGAAAAACAGAATAAGAATAAAACCACAAACAAATCTTGAGAAAGATCATGTATAAGCAACCTGAAAAAAAAAATACAAGATAACTGATACCTTCCACATATGTTAACCTACCTTTTTTCTTAGTAACTACGCAGTACACACTAATTTCTTTACTTGTGCAATCCTGCACTGGTTAGTAACCTAATACAATGGGTTTTCTATTACTCATACCCAATTGGAGATACTGAAAATACTTTTGACTGCCAAACCTTAACAAGTTTTTTTTTTTTGGTCAATACCAAACCTTAACAAGTTACTAACCTTTACTTTAAAATATTATATTAAAACAATCATAATTTATTAATTAAAATTTTAAATAATATAATACCTCAGTCACAAGGGCATAATAAAAGTTCTATTGTAAAAAAAAAACAATTAGCAAAAAAATCCACAGCTGCATATTCACCAAGAAAAAAAAAATCAACTGCCAAGATTAGAGCAATAAGTTTCAGATCACTCAGGTGAGTCATCAAGAACCTATCCTTTACCCAAAAATTAACATCGTGTGAAAGCCAAGAAGTTGAATCAACATGATGCTCTCAATGTAACAAAAGAATGGCAGAAGAAGGTGCACTTGGACAAACCTCCTCTATGGTTAACTCCCAATACTCTCTCTCTTCCATCGATGCTGCCAAATGGATCAGTGACTCTGAAAGCATACGCATGTCCTCTCCCTGATATCTCTTTCGTTGCTGACCGCTACTAACAGGTTTTGATGCATCCTGAGTGTTACATTGGACAGAAACACATGAAGGACAATACCAATTCCCTTCAGGGATCCTTGCGAGAGGAGGATTCAAGCAATAAGTGTGATACTCTGAATCACAGGTATCACACAACAGAACACTGTCATCATCTTTGTCGATGCCACATACTTTACAAACTCCCTCATCCCAGGGAGCTTTAGGAATCTCATTTGCACATAGAAGAATGTCATCCAGTTCTTTATTTGTCGCTGCATTTAAACTTTCAGCATTAGCAAGTTCGGCACATTTCTGGACAAGGGTGAGGACCTGCATCAGAAGTCATCGAGTAAACTCTCAAGCTAAGCATGAAATAATAGTAAAATAATCTCTCTTGATAAACAAATACAAAAAGCTTAAATTCCAAAAAACCCAAATTGAAGGACCACTTAACTGCCTGCAGGATTGATGGATCAAATTATGTATCTAACCCCCCTCCCCCCAAAGTAAAAAAGCAAAGCAAAAGGGGGGTGGGGAATAAATAGATATTGTGATTAAGCTGGCTAAATGTTTAGTATATATAAAGTTTGATGAAATTGGGCTTTATTAATTTTGGGTTTTACTTGTAATAGGCTGAATATAAAACCAAGTGGATAGAATAAGTTATTATCCACGTTTTCAGGAGTTAGTATCTTTTTTTTTTTTTTTTTTTTTGGATTTAACTTGTTGAGTATGAATAAGGATTGTTGATAAAGAGTCATGGTCTTATTGTTTAGGTACCTAAGATGTTTAGGGGTTTATCTCTTTGATTTCCCATTGCCATTACAATTCTTTATAGGGCAAAAATGTGGATACGAGTCCTACTCAGGGTCATAATTGAGTTGAAATTAGGTTTTTTGTATAGATGCTGCTTGTACTTGAAGTCTCCAGATTTTTAGGAATACAATTGTGTTTTAGTCAAGTGGTTTGGCAGCCTATCATTTCAGCTTTGGATGAATTAACCCCTTTGTTCTCTTCTCTTCTTTCTATTAAATTATGCTACTCTTTTCTATTTCCTGGTCTTCTTTTATCATTTTCAATTCTCTATTTTTCCTTGTTCTTCTTATATGCACTATTTTTCCTGGTTACACTTCTTGCTTACTGTTCACAGGTAGTCAGGTACTGTTTAGTACCATAATATTGTTTATTTCTTATTCTTTCTCTATTCTCTTCTATTTTTATAAACCCTATTCAATTTTATTCCATTTACCACCACCTTTCCTTGTAGTGCTTTAGAAAATACATAACCTACACTCTCCTGCATCAAAGTCACTTCATACGGCCCACAAATCCAAGTTTGCCTCAATGGTCCCCAATTCCCAGCCATGTGTAGGACCCTCTGGTCAGACTGACCATTGGATGGGAGAGTATACCTGATGCAGCATAGGATCCACAAGATTTGGATAAGAATCTTTAAAGAAATTTCCCTAATTTGGGGAATCTTTGTAATCCTTTATTTAGGAAGGTTTAGTTAGGATTTTTTTTAATATTATACTAGACTTGGTTTTTTATTTAGTAACTTTAATTATGACTGCTAGGGGAATTTCCCACGTCACCAATGACATGGTGACAACTGAGATCCAAACATCCACGTTAACATCTCCACAAGAGCTTAGGAGGATATTCTCATAAATCCAATCAATGGATAAGGGTAAAAGCTTCATTTCTATAGCTTTACAAGGATATTTCAGTCATAATACACCAAACAAGGGTAAAAGTAACATTTACAAAGAGACACTATTTCACTATAAATACTCAACGAATCCTAACATTTCAAGTACACACTATTTCATACTCATTTTCCTAGGGATTCGAGCTCTAACACCTCGGACCAAGAATCTCTCACTTATCCCCAATTATTTAAGTTGGTTCGGACACCGAACCCATTAACTATTCACAAATTCCTGACTTTGGCATCGGAGTGGACCCAGGGCCATAGGCCCGCCTCCCTTTTGCCTTGTGTTTTGCCTTGCAGGTCCAATCAGCACAATGGACCGCGGTTATTGATTCTAGACGAAACAGTTTGGCGCCCACGAACCCACTTAAATAATTGGGGGTAAGTGAGGAATTCTTGGTCCGAGGTGTCAGAGCTCAAATCCCTAGGAGAATGAATATTAAATAGTGTACCTGAAATCTTGGGATTCATTGAGTATTTATAGTGAAATAGTGCCTCTTTGTAAATGTCACTTTTACCCTTGTTTGGTGTATGATGACCGAAATATCCTTGTAAAGCTATAGAAATGACGCTTTTGCCCTTATCCATTGATTGGATTTATGGGAATATCCTCCTAAGCTCTTGTGGAGATGTTGACGTGGATGTTTGGATCTCAACTGTCGCCATATCATTGGTGATATGGGAAATTCCCCTAACACTTGCCTTGTTGCTCTGATAAATCTATAAAGTTCGACTGAGTAAAAAAAAAAAAAAGAATGTTCTCCCAACACTTGTGGCACTAGAGGAAGAGGTGGTCCACTATGCTGATTTGACCTGCAAGGCCAAACTGTTTCGTCCAAAATCCATAACCACGGGCCACTATGCTGATTGGACCTGCATGGCAAAATGCAAGGCAAATGGAGGCGGGCCTATGGCCCTGGGTCCACTCCGATGTCAAAGTCAGGAATCTATGAACAGTCAATGGGCTCAGTGTCCGAGCCCACTTAAATAATTGTGGGTAAGTGAGGGATTCTCAGTCCGAGGTGTCAGAGCGACAATCCCTACGAGAATGAGTATTAAATAGTGTGTGTACCTTTATTCTTGGGATTTAGTGGCTATTTATAGTGAATAGTGCTTCGCTGTAAAATCGTTTCTGCCCCTGGCGATGGTGGGGATGACCCTACTATCCCTTAGCTCTTAAAGACGATCAGATGGGCTGGCCCATGCGGATTCAACTGGGCCAGTATATGACTAACGGCCCACTCCTTTGTGTCATGCTAAGAGGGCATTCGGCGTGGACATGCTCCTCCATCTGGCGCCCATGTGGGTAGAATCTTTTACGTGGCGACATCCCATTGGGTGACTGGTGAATTCACCTAACACTTGCCTTGCAGGTCCAATTAGCACAGTGGGCTGCGGTTATTGATTCTGGACGAAACAATGACTTTTATTGTAATCAGAAGAAGCGTGGACCCATTCCACATTCCACGATTTAGTTTATTTATTTTATTTATCCTTTTTGAGTTAGTATTTGATTAGGATTGTAAAGCCTAAATAATAGGCGACTTCTCTAATTGGTCCTTTTCGAGTTAGTATGTAAGTAGGATTGTAAAGCCTATATATTAGGCTACTTTTCTAATTGGAATGAAGATGATTGAATATTGAAAAGAAGAAAAGAAAAGCTCTCGGTTCCCCCTCTCTCTCCCACGTAAGTTCTCTCCCCCCTCTCCAGATCTTTCCTCTCCCCTCTTTCTCTATCTCGACTTCCCCCCCCCTCTCTCTCTCTCTCTCTCTCTCTCTCTCTCTCTCTCTCTCATAGGTGGTAATTCCCAACCCCTACTTTCTGTTTCCACAAATCTCCCCCCCCCCTTCCCCCAATCTTATCCCTCACGGCAAATCCCTCCCCCTTTTGTTGGTCACGATATTTCCCCTCCCCTTCCCTCTATGAGTCACTATCTTCTATTGTCCCTCTATTATCCCTTTCCCTATCCCCACGAATATTCTTCCTTCTTCTCGATAATTACTCTCCCCTTCCCTATTCTCTTTCCCTTGCAGTAAATTCCCCTTTTGGTTCTCCCTGTCAGATTCCTTCCCCATCAATACCTCTTGGACTAGCCACATGTCAAGTTCTGGGTTCCATCTCCAACATAATGTTCATCATTTATCAATGATTCACCCTTTTATCTTCAATGGTTGAACAAAAGTTGCTATATGACCAACTGCATTTGGAATGAAATTTCCAAATAGATAGATGGTGATATTGGGTGAGCAGGTAATTTTTCCCTTTGTGTGTGTGTCTGTCTGTGGGTGGTGGTGGTGGGGGGGGGTACAAATCAAGGAAGTTGCTGTCAACCCTCAAAGTAGACATGGCTGAATGCACTTCCCACATAGGTTTGGCAGAAACATACCATAATTAGATGATTATGTGGCACAACAGAACCATAAAATTTGAGCACCAACTGGCCTGCCAGATGACAGAAAATAGGCCATCCAGTTAAGCTTCACTACATGGCTCGCCGTAGGAAATGGTGCCCACATAAATATCACTCCTGTCCATCACTTGGAATCATAAAATGAACTCAACATACTATCCATCTTTTTATTCTAGATGATGACAAAATACATATGGATGTAGGAAGCCCTGAATAGCTATGACAGTACAATTTTCTCTTCAGTATCAGTCCACAAAATTATAAAACTGTCCCGGCATGAAATGCATGCATCACAGTAAAGTTCAGTCCATCGTTGGAGGACTGAGCACAGTATAACATGAACAATAAACATGAAAGTTAGCATCGATAAAGATGTGAAAGAAGGAAAGATGAACATGTGACATGGAAGTTAATAAGGAAAAAGAAGAGTAACAAACCTCCTTTTCATATAATGACTCAAATTTTTGAAATAATGTTTCAGCCAACTGCATCAACTCAGGCCGATCACCATACGCAGTACGAATATTTTGCCAAACCTGCCAAAAGAAAATGTATCAGTGGTTAAGAACCTTTAAATTTCAGAAAGTATGACTCTTGACCAAGGATCGTAATTTCGGTTTCGTGCCTGGTTTTGGCCAGGCCAAAAACCGAAATTTCGGTGGTTTCGGCCGAAATTTCGGGGAAACCTGGTAAAAAAAAACATAGTTTCGGATGTGGGTTCTAATATCAGTGAAAGTCTAGTCCAAATATAACTCAAATCTCAAACTAAGTTTTAGTTAAAATCTAAAACTGGAATAGGAAGATGTTACAAAAAAGATTTAAGGTTGCTTCTTCTTTTTTTTCTTTTCTTCTCTCTGGTTTTCCTCCTCGTTGGCACTTGGCAGGAGAGAATTATTAAAGTGTATTATACTCAATTTTACCTTTCTGTCCTTAGACTAACTGGTTGATAGCCTGTATAAAATATAAATAGACTGATGTACTGTTAATGAAATAGAATGGAATGATGTTTGAGTTCCGATCTAGAGTCTTCCACTCTACCAATTTGACAAGAATCGGGGAAGAAGAATCAGAGGAGAATCGGGGAAGAAGAAGAATCGGAGAAGAAGAAGAAGAAGAAGAAGAAGAGGAGGAGAACTAGAGAAGGAGATTTAGAGAAGGAGAATCGGGGAAGAAGAAGAAGAGGAGAACTGGAGAAGAAGGAGATTCAGAGAAGAAGAAGAAGAAGAAGAAGAAGAGGAGAACTAGAGAAGAAAGAGATTTAGAGAAGAAGGAGAATCAGGGAAGAAGAAGAAGGAGATTCAGAGAAGAAGAATCGGAGAAGAAGAAAAAGAAGAGGAGAACTAGAGAAGAAGGAGATTCAGAGAAGAAGAATCAAAGAAGAAGAAGAGGAGAAACAGTACCGAAATAGACCGAAATTTCTGGGAAACTTGGACCGAAATAGGCCGAAATCTGCAACTCGGACCGAAATCTGGTACAAACAGTACCGCCAATTAATTTCGTATCGGTTCTGCTAAAAACCGATATGTTTCAGCCGAAATTTTGGATTTCAGCCGAAACTGTGATCTATGCTCTTGACAAATTAATTAGTTCATAAAAGATGTAATAAGTATAACTGAAAGTAAAAGCAATGACTTAGAACATACATAGATTATATAACCCTTAAAGGCCATGCTTTTATCTTATCAAATACCTACCATTGGTCTGCCGACTCTGCCAGACAAAATTCAAACCTGACCAAAAAGCAAATCAGGCATACTATATCCAACCCACGTCCATCCTTAGGACCTATTCATTTACCAAACTAAATAGCAGAAATCTGTCGTGCAGACTTGCAAGGCCCAGGAAATTAAATATTGAGATATTCCAGAACCCATTTCTTTTATATCAAAATGGTTGATTTGGGAGGTTCAACATGATACTGCATTGCATTGCATGCCTCCATAATGAGTGTGAAATTCTTGATCGAATTCATTAGAAAACCATTATAATATAACAAAGCATATGAAAACCAATACACAGCACATTATACAAAAAACTTGCAAGTTGTAGCGCCATTGGGCTGGACTAACCCTGAACACCTGGACAGTTCAATTAGGAGCTGCAAACGTGTCATAGATTGGACAGCAATGTGCCATAGAATCGAGTCCAGATGTATTATGGACACGAAAAGTCTCTTTAATTACGAATACTAGGTCCAAGAAAGGTAATTCATCTCTCCAAATAAGTATGACTTTGCTCTTTTGAAGAGGCTGATATAATGGGTGTATAACAAAATAAAGAAGAAAGAGAGAAGGAGAAGATGGAGAGGAAACGAGAAGAGGGAGAGAGAGAAATCCTATCTCTCCTACTTCTGATCTCATTAAATAGAAATAGAGCAATTACAATAGAATGAAAAGAATACGTCCATATGTCTTCTATCAATACTAGGAAAGATAAACAACTAGAAAACTAGGAAACATAAGTCCTAATGTACAGTCTAAAAATCCAAATCTTAGAAGTCAATAAGATGGTGATATGGCAATATCGATGCCCTCTTCAACACTCCCTCTCAAGCTGCAACATGCTCCAGCTTGGAGTATACAAAAAAAAACTCAACACTCCGCCTCAAGCTGGATCCATCTTGGAATAACAAGAAGAGATATAAGCCGCAACACTGGTTTTCAATATTATGGTTGTCGAAGACGCCAGGGAGCACAGAGAGAACTTCTCTGATAGCAATACCAACTCACGAACACCAATCATCAGCAACATTATTGTAACGCCAAAACCTCCAAGCAACAGTCAAGAACTTGTCTTGACATGTTGAGGAGGCTAAGGCTTATCAACTAGCCCAGTCTCTTCCCCCTAATCAATGTAGGACTAAGTTTGTGTACCCTAATCGATCTCTCGAACCACCTGGTACTCGCCATATCTTGGTGGGGACCCCTTAACGATCTCCCAGGATGGTCATTACTTGCCACCCTCGGATGTCACATTCTCCCCCCCTTTGGGCACAGCGTCCCTGCTGTGGCCCCACACGGTATCCAGGTCCGCTTTGATACCAATTGTAACACCCCAATCTCCAAGCAACCGTCAAGATATTGTCATCTTTGACCCATGGGCCTCAAGGCTTTAAAATGTGTCTTGACATGTTGAGGAGGCTAAGGATTATCAACTAGCCCAGTCTCTTCCCCCTAACCAATGTACGACTAAGTTTGTGCACCTTTATCGATCTCCCCAGCCACCTAGTACTCCCCGTATCTTGGTGGGGACCCCTCAACGATCTCCCAGGATGGTCAGTACTCTCCGCCCTTGGGTGTCACAATCATTATAGGCTCTTCCTAAGGAAAGTAGGTAGTAGTAGTGGCAGCAACATCATAGGCACATGTAGTAAGTAGTAGCATCAACATATTGAGGAGAAAATAACTCCGCGTCAGCCAGCAGAGTTTCAAATCAGCAAACAAAATAAAAATTAAAATCATCTGCAATAAGGTCTGGCAGTAGGAACAGGTTCAAACAATTTCTCAGCTCAGGTCTCTCAAAAGAAGATGGCTTGAGTGGAAAGCTTCAAGATTTTGGGTTGCCCTAGAGTAAGGAATCAAAGCCCCAAATTTCAGAAGAAACAGGGTTGTATTGAGTGAGAGCTAGGAATTTTTCTCAAACCTGCGAGTACAGAGAATACGAAATATTTGTAAAAGGAAGCAGTGAACTATTCACCGTACTAATAGTACCATAATCTTAAAAAACAGAAAAAAGCAGCATAGCCAGAGCCGCACACCAGAACGAGAATCTTAAAGACAGTCAAAATGGCAATCCAAGTGAGTGCTCTGATACCATGTAACAAAACATAAAACAAAGAGAGAAGGAGAAGATGGAGAGAAAACGAGAAGAGGAAGAAAGAGAACTTGTGAGTATCTCTCCTCCTACTACTGATCTCATTAAAGAGAAAATCGAGAAATTATAGAATGAAAAGACTATGTCCATAGGTCTTCTATCAAAACTTGGAAAGATAAACAACTAGGAAACTAGGAAACATAAATCCTAATGTAACTCTAAGTTTAGAGGTTCAAAGAAGTCAATAAGATGGTGATGTGGCATATCGACCCACACTTCAACAGGGTGTAATAAGCCTCTAAATATAATTGGAAAATATCACAAGAAGAGGAAAACAGCATTCCATGTGATGCTAAAAGATACAGGAGACTAGTCAAAAAGTTCATTTCCCTCAGCAATCATCCAGATGTTGCAGCTGCACTTAATGTGGTGATCCCCTAAAGCAATCCCCAAAAACTTCTCATCTGAAGGCAGAGTACGAACTTCTTAAGTACATGAAGTTCTAGTGCAAAAGTAGACAGATCTATGGCCATGGTATTTGTGAGCTTATGGCTGAGGATGTCTATAAGAAGTTAGGCTACATCTTGTTATACCAAAGCCACCATGAAACATGACAGAACCAAGGACAGAAAGGTGGAAGGACATATTACTAAGGAGAAGCTGAATGTTGGGGTTGGGCATATATGAACCCAATATGTGAAGACTCTTGACCAGTTAGCTAACATCTTTAACTAAAGAGATTAATGATTCTAGTTTTAGTTTGTCAGTATCTCGAAAGGCTTTCATATTTGATATATTAAATGAGCTTGAACAGAAGCATTGAGAAACATTATTGTAATCTCTGAGTGCAGTTTGAAGTTAAACCCAGAACATTTTGTATAAACAAGAGACAAAGAAAAGAAGCACAACCTTCTCTCTATCCCCCATCCCCCGTTGCCCTTCCAAAGCTGCTTGAAATTGATGCAGGCAGCCAGATGGGCCTTCTGTTGTTTGGGCTTTTAGTGGTTTTGGGCTTATTGAGAAGTCTAAGGGATGTTAATGGAGTTAGTTTCATTGTTGGTGGAGTTAGTGAGTGGAGAAAGACCTTGAAAATGTAAAGATCATTAAGTATCTTGAAAACAGTCCCATTGTAAGTCCTTGCAAATGTATAGGCCATTATAGGAGGAAGTCCCAATGGGGCCTGAAAGCCTCTCAGCCTTTGTATAAAGGAGCTGTCTGCAAGCATCCGAAAAAAGTATTTGAAAAACAAATGTGTTTATACTATTCCTCTCTGAGTGTCAGAGCAACAGTGAAATGTTGTTCCTGGTGAGAAGCTGTGATGAAATGTGTTTCACCCCCATATCATTAATCCATAAGATTAGTCTAATCAGAAGACAAAATCACAAAAGTCAAAAATCCATTTTGACCTGCTCCAGATGGGAGAGGCTAGGATTTTAGTGAAAAAAAATGCTCCAACCAGGTTGTGCTACTATTTCTAACCCATTTCCGAATTCCCACCACAGGGATTGGATTTATCCCTATCTGTCCAAGTTGTGGCCCAATTGCAAGTCAAGATGAATAGAAAGCAGGAACAAGAAACAGAAAAAGTACCTCATGAACATCCTCAAGGAAAGCTTCATGCGATCCACCATAAGCTCCAACAGCCAATCTCAAGTCAATAGTCCTGAAATCCAAAGGACGAGAGACCATAGCAGGAAATCCGAGAACACCTTCATCCTCATTATCATTAGAGTTCAACAATGTTGTTCCAAGCAAATTGCAGAAGACTCTGTCATCATCTTCAGCAGCAGCGCGACGTAGAATACTACGGCACTGTTTCATAATCATATCTGAGATGCTGTTTACTCTCCTTTCCCTTCTACCCGTAGCAGGTTTATGTGGTAGATTCTGACTTTCACTGTTCACATTTGCCAGAACTGAGAGAGCAGCTTTCTGTAACCAATCAACAGGAAACAGTGCCTTACATTCAGCATCAGATTTACTGAGTTTTTTTTTTTTTTTTGGGTCACAATCTGAGAGAAAATTAATCTCTTAAAAGAGAATAACCAACCAAACATGCAAACAAATTTGAAAGTTTTGAAAGTCCTCGAAGCATAAACAAAACAACCCTCGAAATAAATGGGGATTCACAAATGCAAATAACAAGACACATTGAATGATTGATATAGAGAATATACAGGACAATATGCAAATAACAAGCGCAAGTTGACACAGCAACGGCTAGAAAGATAACTTCTGAGAGACCAGACTTATGATTATGAGATTTAGGCTATTTTTTGTGATTAAACCAAGAAGTAGGATGAACAATTTGACTTTTTCAATTTGTAGAAATTAACCTTCATAAGAGAAGAGAATGAAGGAGAAAAACTTTAGACAGTAATAATAATCGAAGAAACAAAACCACATCAAATTATGAGAGCATATGAGATTGCTTAAAAATCACAGATTAAAAAAAAATAGTTTTGGTTAGAAATCTAGACTAAATATCAAATATGAAATCTCACGAGTGCAATATAGTAACTTAGGGGTAGCAATCCTCAACCAAGAGCACCTAACATGAATGAACCCACTAACAGCCATAACCCAACATAAGTTGGCCAGCAGGCCAAGTCACCAAAATATAAGCCAATGCTTGGCTACAGATCCTTGGTGTTAGCATAACCCCTCAAACCCAGCCAAAACCCACAAACCTGCCTAATTGCCATTTACAATTAACAGAAGCTCATATATCACTTAAATTATTATTTAATTTTTTCATGCAGGCCACCTGAACCTGCCCAATTATAAATGGACTGGCGCTCAGGCGTAGGATACCTACCCCCAAATATTTAATAAAGTGTTCAGGCAGGCATAGCTCAAGATATCTTGCTCGAAACCACCAAATTGCCACCAGCAAGTCAGTATTCAAACTAAGGCTTGACCCAAAGAATACCAGAATCAGAAATTTTTTCGACATTATTCGACAAAAGTTCAAATTCGACAGAACAATCATATAACCAAACAACCCCTCCCCCAAATCACATTTTAAGGAGAAAGAAACAGAAGATGGGAACCATGTTCGTATTAAAGAAATAAAAAATACACCCAAATAATTTGTGGGTAAAGTTCAAAATAATGAATCACTGTTAGAACAATAAGACCCTATCAAACAATAAATTTATTCTGACTAACTAAAAAAATTTGAAATTCCAAAAAAAAAAAAATTAAAAGATAAGGAACAAATATATCATGTAGACAGATCAAATGACCATTAAATATCCAAATACAAGACAAAACTCTGCAGATTTGGAATCCAGGGCTGTACACCATATGCCCAGAAAGTCAGAGATATTAATCAATATTTAGATTAAGCAATTGATGAAAATATATATACTCCGAGTCATGCATGCACTGCATCACACTATTATCACCCATGAGCTATGCAAACAAATAAGTATCCCTTCTAGATAGATCAAGATCATTTTAATAGGAATAGATAGCCGTCTAGATGTTTCTTCTGAACTGCAAAGGTTGGATTCTCTAGTTTTGCTTCTTCTGGAACATGGTATCTAAAAGATAATTCGCACAAGAATCAGAGCTACAAAGTGAAATATGATTATATGAAAGTTAAGCATACAAAACTCAAGAAAACACACTGAAGGATGCAGAACAATCGATTTCAGGATCCCAACTTGGCAATCAAGCATACACAAAACCAGTCAACTAATACACCACAATAAGGTCGGTCGGTTGGTCTGGGGCCCAACAGAAAGGAAAGATTTTGATCATCTTCTGTACCCCCTTAAAACACATACATTTACTATCAAAGTACCAATAGGCAACAATACAAAAAAAAATATTTTCACAGCCAGGAGAGTTGGGTGATTTTACAGTCGTAATGCACCTTTGTAGGCCCTGATGCATTTCCTTTGTAAACTTCTTTACTGATTGAATGCTCCAAGATCTTCTTTGCCCATTCCGGAGGACCTTTCTCCAAAGCATCATAGATGCACTTTCTAATCCTGGTTCCCACATTTGTAGGCAGCTTTTTCACAGGTTCCAGCATCTGTGCCCACTCAGGAATAATTCTATCATTCACAGAAATTGTTTCACTGGCACCTGTTGCATCTGAATCTTTGCAGTCCACAGTCCAGACATCATTTTCTCTCTTCACAGAACCACAAATGCGTTTTGTAGCCTCTGCAAGTAGCTGAGAATCACATAAATTAGTACTTCAACTCATTGTCACTTACTGGTACACCAGATAGTTAACTACAATAACTAAAGTCGTTATGAATAGTGAGACAGTACAGGATCATATACGGAATACTTCCACGTGTATGAAGAGTATCCGTCAAGCCAAAGTACACAATCAATAACAGATGATTGGATGTTTTCATCAAGTTTGAAATCTCACCAGAAAAGACAGTATAAAAGAACAAAATAGTGAATGGAAGAAAAATATAAGGAGAACTGAAAACATGAAACAACAAAGTCAATATAAGTTAATAGGGAATGAAACATTTCAGCATGTAAACGTTGTTTTGTGCATGGCTTAAACGCAACAAGAAAAAAATGATGCATCCTAGGGCTTCAAAATCCTAAGCAGGTGACTTAGGGCCCACACAAAATTAAGAAATCTCAAAATAAAACAGAACAAGCGTACATCTGTAATTTCAGATCAGCTCTGGGCCTTTCTGAAAAGATATTATAGATTCTGGGATTTAATACAATTAAATCTTCTGAGAAAGACTTTATTTTTAATGGGATTTTCCCAAAGGAGCCTTTTAGAAAATAGAACTAGCAGAAGGGATGGTTTAGCAAATAACAGAATTCTGAAACTAAAACAAGGCGTCCTAACCCTTGAATTGAAGAACAGGGAGTGAGTTGAGTTAAGATATGTTGGGAGTTTAGTCCAACGCCAACTATCGAATGGATAATTCACCTTAAAGGCTTAAAAGACTCCAATCAACCCAAAACTTCAGATTCAGGTTCCTATCTCAAAGGTCACTTAGAACCACCCAATAATCATTCAAACCAGCAGCTAGAAAAGTCAATAAAAATTCCTGAATCCAGCTCCAGTGGCACATTACCAGAATTACTTTGAAAATTGGTTTGAATCTTGCAGATCTTTTCCTTTCTGGATCTCAAACTCTCAGACTAACTTGGAACTGTTTAAAGGAACAGCACACAAAATCTCAGACCAAAATGACAAAGCTTGAGCAGACTTGTATGGACACTTGGAACGGTTGCAGGTATTGCCAGAACAGGGCAGAAGTATTATAACAGGTGTAATTAATAACCTATTTCTGATTGACTAACAAAAGGCGCTAGTCTCAATACGGAGAAGATAAAGAAAAAAAATAAACAGCAAAAGAAATTATGGCTCACCATGAACCAGAAATTAGTTCCCCCTGAACTGCGTGTAAAGGTTGCCTATCAACAATTCACCCAAGAGAACCCTTTCTCTATTGAAAAACCAAAATTATCGCAATCAATGGTATAGTAACAATATCTATAGACTAAAGTCCATGGAGAAACAATTTATTAAATACTCTTCTCCAAGTACTGTAAACTTGGAAATTCCTAACCCACCATACCTTCCTACTAACAGTTTAGACTCAAGACTAACATCAACCTCAGCCCAAGCCCAAAGACCAATTAAAAAAAACCCCAATGAAGGGGGTGAAAAAAAAAAGAAGCATTGATGCATATCCTAAACTACATCAGAAAAGACCTAGTAACCACTACCCTATAGATTCTCATTGGAACTTAGCAGCAGAGTTCAATTTAGCTCCCACAATGTGTTCAGCATAGTTTGAGTTTAGTGGTCAGCCTCAATAAATAAGTTTCAGTAATTTCAATACCCTTCACAATTTTATAAAGAAAAAAGAAAATCATAACACTAGCAAAAGTAAGCTAGAAAAGTTGTGACAAATTCTTACCAATGCATCAGCTTCCATTCCTGCTACTCCAGTGAGTGAACCACAAAGCACACCACCATCACCCTGCAAGCAACGGAACACTTTTGCACCTTCCCGACTAGTTATCTCTGAAGAATCAAGGTTAGCATCCATTGAAGAGACAGCTAAAATGTATCTCCGAGCTAATACTGGCCAGGTGAGTTCATTAATGGGAAGCATATTAATCTTCACTTTTTTCATAGGAGCTGAGGTATCTGCATCTTTCTTTCTTCCTCGTCTTGGTTTCAACTCTCCAGCATCATAATTAGGATCTATGAGAGGTGCAACCTTGGATAGTAGCTCACTTATAAGAACCTTGAGAAGCGAGCTATGAGCCTTTGCCAAAGCTACACCAGTGCATCTGCTGTATGTACGGGATGCTAGTCTGGCTTGGGCTGCTTCTTTCATTGATCCTGTTTCCATTTTAATGAATGCATGCAGGTTTTCCCCAGGAACCGTATGATCTGATTCATAGCTGGGAGATAAGGTATGGCCACTTGTACTATCACTTCTCTGCAAAGTTAGTTCCCTAGATTCCTGAACTTCTTGTTCAAATTTCTCAACAAAATTAGAGCTATCAAACCATGGATTTACAAGTTCCTCCTCTAGTTCATCAAATGTTAATGGTTCCGTCAGACCCAAAATCTCATAGAAACGCCATAATTGCTCCCATACCTGAACAGATAAAACAAAAACTAATAAGATGATGAAATCTACAAAACAAATTTTCACAACATAATGGTAGAGTTTCTCAGAATACCATATAATGGTGAACATATACCTGAAGAACATCACCAACAAGCTCTGCAGGAAGCTTTGAGCTCAAAGATTTGCCAGGTGGACAGTGATTACTCGTCTTAGTGTCTTGAACCACATCCTGCTTCCTGGATCTTTTAGATTCCCTAAATGAACCATCCACAGCTTCTTCCTCACCTCTTACTTCACTTTTCCTCTTAGCAAGAAGAAGCCCATTTCCGACGGTATGAGATTTTGAATAGTAGCTCCTCTTTTTCAAAAATTCGTATTCTGAACATGCAAGAGCTCCAGGAAGCTGTTCTATGATTTCCTGGACAAATTCCATATCTAGCCCAAACCTGTCCTGGTCTAACCATTTCACTAGTGAATTGCAAAAAAACTCAAGATCAACATCACTACAAGGTAAACGTGGGATGTTAACAGAGCAAGATAAAGTGCAAAATTTTGCTAATGAACCAGAAACATCATTAGCATCTGCATCCACTGCTGCAGCATCTGAACATGGTGAGCATGTCCCATCCAAATCATGGTTGCATACAAACTGAATAGTGCCTGTCCGCTTGAAGACTTCGTGGCAGACACCAACAAAAGTTTGAGACATCATTCCCCATACCGATGAGGTAGAGCTCCCCTCTACTGAGAATTCTCCAATTTGATCCCTCAACCCTAAATTTGAGTCTAAGCATCCACCAGATTTTTCTTGAAAGCAAGTGAATGGAGGTGTCAAATTACCCATTGAATGAAAATGAGAAGCGTCACCCAAACAACTTCGAGAACATAAAAAATAGTCATGTTCAAAAAGTGGAGGGCAAGGATCCGATAGAATCAACTGAATATTATCATCACCATCATCATCATCATCATATGCCATATCAAAGGTAGTGGGATCATCACTTTCTGCTTTGTCCTTAGAATTAGACCTGGCAAGGTTTGGTCTAGAGAGGATAGTTGACCCATCAGGAATGGGCACCTCCGAGCATGGACGCCTTGTGACCTTGAAAGAAGGTCTAAAACCACCATCCAATACATCACAAGTAAAAAAAGATCCTGTAATCTTATCATGCCAACAGGATTGATAACCAAGAGGCCAGATCTGGCTAGTGTCATGATATGATGGTCGACCATCAATCTCCCCTAAACTAAGGACAAAAAAATCTTCATACTGGATTGGAAGTCCTTCCTGTAACAACATGCAATATGAAGAACTATAAGGAATAAAAAGCAAGCTAAAATAAAATATGTGACATGTGGAAAATATCCAGAAGATCTCAAATGAAAGAAATCCTATGAAATGAATCATGACGAGACATTAATACTAACCATAGGTTGCTTAACCCCAGTACCACCATGTCCCTGAGGAACTGCTTCTGTAACTCTCACACTATTCCCTAAGTTGCAGGACGGTGTCTCGATGACAACATCCAAAGAGGGCTCCCTACCATAACTGCTCTTTATGGGTTCAGGATTTTCTGCCGAACTACTGGAACGTGAAAGTCTTGCCGATTCTTTTCTTCTTCTACGATTATGCAACCCTTTCTGCACTGAAGTATACCCCTCACTTCTATCCTCTGTTTCAATGGAATTGCAGCTGGGTGAAAGCCCCATATGACAGGCAACATCTACCATTGATTCAAACCTTTTCCCATCTGGAGAACAGTAAACTGTGACGGCATCACATCTCCCTGACTGTGGCTTAAATTCTACACACCAACCTTCTCCCAATACACCTTGCCTTTCAAAAATAAAATCTCTCAATGCCTGCAAAAACTTCTCGTTTGGATTCTGATAGGATAAAGTAATGGCTGTATTACTATTACTCATAAGTCTTCCCTTAAATGTGGAGCTCAAATCTACCTCCTCAAAACTTCTAGTAATACTCAGTCTGTGGTACACTACCTGTTTGGAACTTGAGTTGACTGTGCGAGTCAGCACATCAGATTCCTTTTGTTTATCAAATCCATTTTCCATGTGGCATGAGTTTGAATTTGTTGTTTGAGCACCAAATGGGATAGGAGTAAAAGAATGTTCACCCAAATTTTGCATTCTGCAAGCCAGAAGGAACATAACTAGTAACCATATTTCGTAACTTAACATTTCAAGCAAAATCATCCCTATAGTGACCAAGCAGAAACATGCAATCACCCAAAAAAAAAAAAAAAAACCACTTCCATAAAATAAAAAAGTGCTCACAAAATGAAATTTATAGGGTCATGGTCAAAGTTGAGTTAGGTACGAGTTACATCACTATACTTTTGGGTCTATTTGTTGATGGTCAAAAGACTCAAAACCATCTGTTTGCATTACTTGCTAGCATTTGAAATATTATGTGGTCACCATTTCAAAAAAACCAAGTCATGCAAACAAAGTTGATCTGACAGAGTTGTGAGCAAGACAGAATTTCCACATTTATGAGTTCTAATTTAGTAAGGAGTCCATGTTAGCCTAAGTTCGGGCAATGGCCGTCCACTGATGTCCATATATTAGCATGGTTTCTTGAGTAGGTAAAAATTATTGAGTTGAAAGGAAACTTTATCTTCAGGTGTATTTCCAGATTTTGAAACTGGTAATTGTAGTTCTGTTCGAATCTTGAGACTCAAAAATCCCGAGAACTTTTAGAATTTGCATTGAATCAGTTAACATGGATAGGTACAATCAAATGTCATATACATCCAAGTCTACAGTCGCAAGAACTAAAAATCTCCATCAAACACGTCTGCTTTTTAATTCCATAAATTACCTGTCACTGGTGGATTCTACAATGGCAGCATAAAATAAATCTTATCCTAGTCTATTAATAGAGTCAAAACTCCAACAATCCAAACTGACGCTTATTATCAAATGAATTCATTGAGACCTCTTAATGGTTTCCTGGAGCTCCATAGCTGGACTCCAATAGACAACCTATCATTCTCTTTGTTTATCTTCGTCAGTGATGTCACGGCGTCATTTACAAATCCATGCCTTGGATCGCCTTGTCCCCGTGAAAGCCTTGATCTTAGCTCTTATTTTTGAGAAACTACATATTTGTTAGAGAAAAATGCTAATAGTATGACAGATTGGATAAGGTTAGCACTGCCTCGGTCAAGAACAGAAACCCAAAACAACGGCCCAGAAAAAGGAAAAGGGATACAAAGGAACACACTTAAGGAGGTAAGCAATATCGAAAACATGATCTAGCATGAACACTCCTTGGTTAGCAAGCTCATCTGCAACCTCATTACACTTTCTTGGCTTTCAATAAAAAGAAATGTACACTTGCGATACAAGTGAATAATATGTCTGATCAAGTGAGCGAAATTCCAAGGGAAGTCGCTTCTCTCTCTGATCCATCGATAGTTTTCAAGGCATCGCCAAGGCGCCTCTAGGTGCCCTGGGGGTGTCTTGGAACATAGAGCACCTTAGTCGCCTTGGGCATTCGTCAGGCCTCCAACGCCTTGGTTCACTTGGGCGCCTTGACAGCTATGGATCCCATCCAATGACATTGGCCAGATCTCTCTCAATCATTATTGAAGCACACCTCCAGAGACAAGTTCAAAGTTACACAGAGGGAATATAACTCTGCCCTAGAAGTCACCTCCACTATTATGCAATTTTCTATTTTTCTCTACTGTCAACAAGATAATATCTTTGGTCCCTAATCAATATTTTCAATTTGTTGTCTTATACACTTAGCATAAGCTCCATACCTGTCTTGTTTATTTTAGAGATATTTCAACGATTCAAGCTTATAACCTGGCTGTCCCACTAACTGCCTGAGACCAAGTGGATCAGACCTAAAACTATACACCAAAATCCCCAAATACCACCTTCATGTTGGAATATCTAGATCTACAAGCACTAGTCCTCCCAAAGAACTAGAACCTCAAAGTTCAAAGTATGTACCTTCACTTGATTTTTTTTAAAAATCCAACAGGTTATGGTATTATTAGTGCACTTGAGGCTTATATTTGCATTTTGTACAGAGGAAGACAGAAATGGACTAGAAGAAATTCAAATGCAGGGGATACTAACTTTTTTCTTCCCCTACCCCTTCTTTGTTAGTATCTACTTAGTTATAGTCTGAGGCTGTGTTTGGTTTCATTTTTGTTTTTGATTTTTGTCTATTTATCAAAAAATATTTTTGAAAACCATTTTTGATCATAAATAAAATGTTGTTTGGTAACTACATTAAAAAATAGGTCATAGAATGAGAAACAGATTTGGTATCCCTATCTCTAAAAATAATTTTTATAACTGAAACTGAGTAGAAAACTCTGCTGCAGCTGCAATGGTAGCGGTACTTTCCCTCAATGCATCACCAATATTCCGGGCATCAGCACATCTGCTCAGAACCTCAACTCTCTTGCGATTTTCTAATGGAAGCTCCCAAAGAAACCTCTCACCTCTGCGATTTATTCACAGAAAGAAAAGAAGCCTTACAAACTCCACTCTCTGATTTTAACGTAATGGAAAACCTCCCTAGCTTATTTTTAGAAGAAAAAAAAACTAAAACATCTGGTTCATCCGCCGCTCCCACTCTCCTTTTGAAAGCCAAGCTCCCTTGCGGATTTTTTTTCTCTCAAAAATATCAAACACCGGCCGCTCTTCCCTCTTCTTCTTCCTTCTCCAAAAGAAACGTAGCTCCCTCTGGACTAATAACGCATGTATACAACCAGAATACCGCAGCTCCAGGATACCAAGATCGCAACACTCACTCTACGTATACATTCGGTTGTAACAGCCCAGATCTCTCCCTACGATTATCTTCAATTGCAACAGATCAGATCTCAAGAATATTCTATGTATATGAGAGTCCACAGGAATTCAAACACTTGTGCATCTCAAGAATATTCTGTGTATATGAGAGTCCATAGGAACTCAAATACGTTGTACTCTATAAATACAAACCAGATCTACCCATATCGGGTAAGACTGAATTCATATCATCTGAGTTTTCATATGAACGAGGCCTTCTTCCTCTGATTTCTTCCTTTCTGATTTTTCCCAAGTTCCTCAAGACCCTTGCCGAAGCATAAACCACCTTCTATGGCTCTATTCTCCCTCTCCCTTCGAAACCCCTTGCAACCCCTCTCTCCTTCTTCCTATCCAATGGTAAAAAGACACCATCCCTCTTCACGCAGCTCCCTCTGGATGAGGCATTCTTCCTCAAGATCCTTGTTGAAGCATAGACCCCCTTCTCCGGTGAGAGTTCATCGACCTTGCACATGACGCAAAGACTGTGACGATGCTCAGGCAACTCAGAAGAAGAAACAGTAGTTGAAGAAATTGTTCCCGAAAACTAACAAAAACGAGGATAGATGATATGCAGTGCATTATAAAAAGGAAACAACAACTTATTACTCGAAAACCAGAATAGGAGCAAGAAGTATTTTGCTTGATTCAGAACTCACCGTAGTCTGAGAACTCAACGTCATTTGATATACTCGGAATCAAAGCAAAATAAAAACAAAGAATGACAAGATGCAAAGCAGCTATCATCGAAGTCATCGTCAAGATGAAATCAAATTATGTACGACAAGAGAAAATTTCACAGATGTGGTGAAAATTTCAGACAAGACGCAAAACTTGAAGGATGTTATTTTGGCGGAGAAGTTTTATATCGTGAGGAATTGAGTTAATAAATTTATTTACGTTTTTACCCTCAACTTTCCAACCTATAACCCACGTGCAACTTGAAGTTGCGCAAAAAACAACCGAAACTGATTTTTAGCCAAAAATCAAAAACAGGCTTCAACCTGTTTTTGAATTTTGGCCTCTTTTTGTTTTTTGTTTTCATAAATAACACTCAAAAATCAAACCAAACACTTACAAAAATAAAAACTTGTCAGAAAAATAAAAATAAAAATGATACCAAACACAGCCTAAGGTTCAAAAATAGAAATTTATTATATCCTTTTTTAAACAAAAATAAGAAAATTAGCATAAAAAAGGTTTGCGATTATACTAAACCTCACAAGACAGGATTACCCCTAACTATTATGCCATGTGGAATGATGTGATCAGACCACTGGAAAGAGAGGAGATGGTGTAGAGTAGCCACGCATTAAATGTCAGAGTTTAAATCAACCAAATACCTCCTATTGGCATGCATACCATGTATGTCCATGCATGTGTATTGGTACTCTAGCCATTACTGTGCACTCTCCCAACTCCTAGCAGGATGAGACAGTTTAGCTAGTACAAGCCATGAAAACAGATGACACAAAACTGTTTGTGACTGCCGGAAAAGTCACAAACGGATGTTACTCCAATAAGGACCCATAAAATATTTAAAATATTTTCTTTGAAATATAATGTGTTATATTACCTAGATAAATGCTCAATAACTTTTATGCAACGCTCAAAATCAAGCAAAATCTTTCGGTTTCGATTGAACTCGAAACTAAATCACATGCGAAATACAGACAATGTAATATTTCGTCAAAATGTGTAACAAAAATAATCAAAATGTCACAATTTTGATCAAAATAAATATATATATATAAAAAAAAAAAGGAGGAGTCTAAACGATGGTGGGACATATTGGAATCCTATACACTAATGTAACTTAGGCTTAATCATTTAACTAGAGAACCGTTGGTTGAGAAGAGTGTGTGAGAGGTTCCCCAATCAAAATGTCACACTCCTTCACATATAATGCCAAATTTCAAGGAGAAATGGCAGGAATTGGCGAAATAAGTTGAAATTGCTAGAACGCTTTAAATTTGTTCAAATACATACAAATCTTTTGACATTCAAACCTCTCCCAAATTCATGTATGCTCCCATGACAAGATTCCAAAAAGATATTTGGATTGATACTTCAAGATAGAGGTAAATCCTTCAAACTTATCATCTTGGTTCAATTATTTTATTAGATTTGAGCAATGTTCGAAAGCTTATACTATCAAAATAAGATGCAAAACCAAACTACCACCTTGGATGCTCTTTTTGTTCTCACATCTATTGATTCATGCGTGTGTATTTATGCTTAAATAAGCATCCCTAAAGTTTCCTTTCAAATTCTAAGTATTTCCTTTATCTTCCCTCATTTCCCAAAATTTTGTCAAATTACAACCACTTCAGCAGATATCGCCATTTCGACGAAATATTTCAATTTTGACAGGGGTCAAAATATCAAATCTCGCTTTTATGAATGAGATATAATTTAAAAGATCATACATATACTCTACTAATTTTATGGAAAATGAAATGCATTTCAAAATTGTGAATGACACTTTGCAGAACCAGAATCAGATTTGTTCTAAGATCTTCATGTAAATTGCTATTGATGTTCTGGATTGATGTATCTCTGAAAGAGACATCTTAAACACTTTCTTCAACAGTTGATTCTGCTAGGTTTGAGCAATCTCCAGTACAGATTGTAGGTTGTCTGACCTATTTGATCCCCCTAAACTTTGCAGGATTTGACGAAATGTGTATGGACGATTCCTTAGAGAGTCACTATCCGGTAAAGTTTCATGTGATATTTATACATCATGGCTAAATTTGACATGAAGTTGAATAATTCTTGAATCTTCTTGCATAAACTTTAGTTCCCATTATTCTTCTAAGCTGTTTTATTATTCTACAGTAAGGTTCGAGAACTCGGTTTGGAGGCCGGTTTCAACCAGCCCCAAAACCAAGTTGGATCAGGTTTCGTCCAAGGATTTTTCCTAGAACAACTCGAAATCTAGGTTTCAAGTCTTAGATTTTTTTATTTTTTTTTGTAATGATTTTGTTTGTATAGCTTATTTCATCCATTTTAAACATATTCCCTTAATCAGTTTCAAAAAAACTTCCTATATGGTGTGGATCTAAGTTTGCTAGTGTATGCTGAAACCTGGGATTTTGTTCAGATTTAAATAGTCAACACTTATTCATGTCTAATATAATTTAAGTAAATGTTTCGTTGATTTTATTATTTCATTTACCTAAGATATTATTCATTAATAAGTAAACACCCCTCGCCATTTGAATCCAATAAAATAGTCTAAAATTCAAATCCAAAATGATAAGGAATCAACTTTCCAGTTCAAGAACGAAAATTGATTTTTGGACGCAGAGCCAATTTTCAACTTTCAAGTGCTAGGTTTTTTCTCAAATCTATAAATTCCATAAATCTTATTAATGTAAGACACCACTAAAAACCAAGAGTATGCCAAAATAATCTTTTTTATGATGCCCCTCAAAAAATTATTTTTATCCAATCGACTTTAAACAGCATTCGAGTACTCCAAACAAGGTTTGATTAGAGCTTAACTAATTCAATATAACTCAGATTCGACAACAGCAACAACAAAGTCTTATCCCAACTAAATGGGATCGGCTACATGGATTCTTCTCCACCAATCAGCTCTATTCGATGTCATACTTGAAGCAAGACCTAAACTATGCATGTCTTTCTTCACCACCTCCCTTAGAATCATCTTAGGTCTACCCCTAGCTCTTTTAGATCCTTCAATCTGAATCAAATCACTCCTCCTTACAGGAGTATCTAACGGCCTCCGTCAAACATGATCATACCATCACAAACGACTTTCTCGTAATTTATCATGTATTGGCACTACTCCCAAATCAGCTCTAGTATGATCATTCCTTACCTTATCCTTCCTAATTTTGCCACACATCCATCTCAACATCCTCATCTCAGCTACACTAAGTTTATCTATATGATCTTTTTTAACTGCCCAACATTATGCACCATACATCACAACCGGTCAAATGACTGTCAGCTCTAATATGATCATTCTTTACCTTATCCTTCCTAATTTTGCCACACATCCATCTCAACATCCTCATCTCAGCTACACTAAGTTTATCTATATGATCCTTTTTAACTGTCCAACATTATGCACCATACATCACAATCGGTCAAATGACTGTCCTATAAAATTTTCCTTTAAGTTTTATAAGAATACACCGATCACACAACACTCTAGATGCACATCTCCACTTCATCCATCCTATTTTAATCATCAGTGAAACATCATCCTCTATATCACCTTCATTGTTTATGATTGAACCTAGATACCTAAAATGATCACTTTGTTGTATATCCCTCTCATGAATGTTCACCACCTCATTATCCGTCCTTATGTGACTAAAGTTACAAACCATATACTCCGTCTTCGTTCTA
The DNA here is from genome assembly GCA_028583415.1 of Protea cynaroides. Classification (NCBI taxonomy): domain Eukaryota; kingdom Viridiplantae; phylum Streptophyta; class Magnoliopsida; order Proteales; family Proteaceae; genus Protea; species Protea cynaroides. The sequence continues at coordinate 9,018,611 of CM053273.1, forward strand.
CTTATCTTAAAACATTTTGATTCCAATGTTGATCTTCATAGCTCTAACTTGACATTAATCTCTGTTTTTGTCTCATCCACCAAAACAATATCATCATCGAGAAGCATGCACCAAAAACTTCATCTTGAATGTCTCTTGTTAGATCATCCATAATGAGGACAAATAAATAAGGGCTTAAAGATGATCCTTGATGTAATCCCATTGTAATTGGGAATTCACGACCTTGACCCTACACGGTTTTCACACTAGTCACCACATTATGAATTTTATGATTCATATCCTTAACGCTTCTCTTCTCTAGTACTTGCCAGATTAACTCTCTAAGAACTCTGTCTTAAGCTTTCTCTAGATCAATAAAGACCATATGGAGGTCCTTCTTGCATTCTCTACATCATTCCATGAGTCTCCTAAGCAAGTAAATAGCTTCTGTTGTGGATCTACTTGGCATAAACCAAACTGGCACTCCATAATAGTAGTTTCTTTTCTCAAGCAGGTTTCAATAACTCTCTCCCATAGTTTCATAGTATGACCCATTAGTTTATGCATCTGCAGTTATTGCAACTCTGAATATCACATTTATTTTTATATATCGGAACCACAATACTTCTTCTCCATTCATCTGGCATTTTCTTTGAGTTCATAATATAATTGAACAACTTAGTTAGCTAAGATACTCCATACAATCCTAGGCTCTTCCAAACTTATATTGGGACCTCATCTGAGCCAGGTGCTTTGCCTACATCCATCCTCCTTAAAGCTTCTTTCACTTCTGTCATCCTAAGTTTACGTATATACCTAGAACCTGTAGTGTCATGGTGGCTAATGTAGCAATTTGGGACACTATTACCTGAAAAGTTTTAATTTAATAGGCAGTAGAAATAATCATTCAATCTCTCTTTAATGTCTTCATCCCTAACTAAAACTCTACCATCTGCACTTTTAATACATCTAACATGATCTAAATCTCTACTCTTCTTTTCCCTCATTTTAGCTATTTTATAGATAGTTTTTTCTCCTTCTTCTCAGATTGTTATAAAGATCTTCATATTTCTTCGCCCTTTACTTTTCTCACGATCTTTTTGGCTTCATTTCTGACAATTCTATACCTTTTTAGATCCTTTATATCCTTAGTCTTTTGTCGTGTCTTAAAACTATTTTTCTTAGCTTTAATGAGTGCGTGAACTTCATCATCCCACCACCAAGACTCTCTAGGGGAATGACGTTTTCCTTTTGATACACCTAGAACATCTAGGAACTTTCTTAATACAAGCAGCCATCTCATTCCACATTGTATTAATGTTTCTATCAAAGTCCCACATTCCTTGTTTGACCACCTTATTAGTAAAAGCTTTCAAGGTATTTCCTTTTAAGCACCACCACCTTATCCTAGGACAAAAAACCTAACCTTTCCTACAATTCGGCATAGTGAGACATATATCCATGACCAATAATCTATGTTTGAGTGGTTAGGCTCTCCCCGGGTATAACTTTACAATCATTACATAACAACATAATTGACCTTCTAGTTAGAAAGAAATATATTTTGGCTTTTATGATGCCCACTTTTAAAGGTGACTGTCCCCTCATTTCTTACTCCAAGACCATATCTTCTATGTACATCTTCATAACCTTTACGATCTCCCCCTACATGTCCATTCAGATCACCCCCTATTATAATCTTTTCACCTTGTCTAAAACCTTACACTAGTCCATCCATGTGTTCTCAAAATTGTAGCTTATCATTTGCATCCAATCCTACCTTGGGTGTGTATGCGCTAATTATATTGACTATCTATTTTCCCATCACTGACTTGATGGCTATAATCCTATCACCATATCTTTTCACATCCAGGCATCCAACACATTATTCTTTAAATCTTTATCCACTATTATACCCACTCTATTGCTATTATTTTTATCCCCGTATACCAAAGCTTAAAGTCATCTAACTCCTTAGCTTTTTTTAGTCTTCTATCTAGTCTCTTGAATGCAAGCTACGTTAATCCTTCTTCACCTCATAACATCTATCAATTCTAGACTCTTACCCATTAACGATCCTATGTTCCAAGATGCTAGTTTAATCCTACACTTATGGAGTATGGACTAGCTTCTTTACTCTCACTCGTCCACGGTACGAAAACCCTTGCCTATTTATCACCGCATCAGGGCGACGACGCGGCAACCCTTGCCCATTTTTCCCTACCCTAGGGACCAGGTGTAACGCATCGTTTAAGGAGAACAACCTAGTATTACGCTGATTATCTTTTGTTTGTGAATCCATGTTAAGGATTTGGCTAGTTTTTTGGGGGTATCGGCTACCAACCTGACACACCAACCCTCCTCCTTTATGCGGGCTTGGGCCGGCAACATAACATTGGAGCAATCTCAAATTAATTGGAAAGCTTGTTATGCTAGCTTTATTTTCAAATGAGGGGTGTTCACTTATTTATGAATAATATCTCAAGTAAATGAATAATAAAAATATGGAAACATTTATTTAAATGATATTAGATATAAGTGATGTTCTCGTGTACTGCTTCCTTAGCTATGTTGGCTTGTAAGATCGAAAACCAAGCTCTAAGGGTCGAAATAAATCGAAACGTGTGAATTTTATAAGGTGGTCTGGTTCAAGCGTCTATTGAAACCAAGTTTTGATTGAAACTAGATCAAAACTGGTTGAAACTCTGAACTTGTTGGTACCGAGCTTCTAACTCATCTCGGTACCTCTCAAAACTGAGTTATCTTGGTCGAAACCTAACCGAGTTTTAGAGCCATGTTCTCAAGAACCCACTTGGCACAACGGAACAACCTAGGGTTTGTTTTGCCTTAGCCCTTCATGAACCCCATGAAATCAATTCCATTTAGAAGTTTAGAAAATATACTCAAGGACCAGTCTAGCATCAATCCTAGAGGTGATAAATTTGCCTCCCACCTCATGGAATGATTATAATGCAAAAGCATGAGCAATTAGTCATTTCTATACTTGCTTGAATTATATGTGCCTTTTAATAAATGATTACTTAAGACTTAGGAGAGCCATACAATAACTGGGATTGGGAAAAGTTGAGCAGTTACAGCTTCAACCTTTACAAATACTTGTACATAAGGTAGAGAAGTATTTTTGAAATTGAATAGTTAAATTTAATTTGGTAACTGTTTTATCTGTTTTTCCCTCAATGCCTGCACCAGGTGAGATGAATCCATTGCTGGTCCCAAGGTTTTAATTTCGGCAAAATTTACGGAATTAACGAAAATATTTTGGTTCAACAGAAACCGAAACAAGTAGTCGACTTAGAAGGAATTCGATATTTCAACAAAAATTTTGCAGAAAAGACCGACACTTCATATCGTTTTGGTCATTTCAGCAAAACATTTCTAAGCTATTATAAAAATACCAAACTTCATCGAAATCTTGACATTTCACCCTTTCGCCCGCTCACAGAGAGCTTGGAAATCGGAATTTTTTGCAAGGTCAAGACTTGGAGGTCGGCATTGGACTATCCACTTCAACATTTTGGTGAATTTTGAGCAACATTTGCCGAATTTTGAATTTGAATTTTTTTTTCCCAAGTTTCATATTGCTTGGCATTTTCAAAATTTTTATATATTAGACACTGCATGCCGATGTACGACTTCACAGAATCAGATTAACTTTTCTGTCTGAAATTTTATTTTTATTTTTATTTTATTTGAATATTTGACTTTCTTGAAACTAACTTTTTGAAAAGAAAAAAATTAATAATATTGATTGGGACTCAATTTTATATATGTTAAACACCATTGACCAATCTACTTCACAGAGTCAGTTTCAAATTTCTGTCCAAAGTTTTTTATACAAAATTTCATGCTTTAAAAAAAATCCATAAAGAAAGAAAAATCAACGAAATTATTGCTGTTTTGTTTTCAGCTAAAAATAATTTTATGTTGTGTGTTTTCTATACCTAAATTCTGTGTAAAATAGGTTATAAAATGGAAATGGAATAATATACTATGCTATACACTAGAAACATAGGATCTGAAGCCAAACTACCACTTTGGGTATTTGTTTTTCCAAACTAATAATTCAAACATGTGTAATCATGCTTAAATTAGCACTCCTTGAAGTTTCTGAGCAAAACTCCACGGCTTGGGCCGCGAAATGGTCATTTCTGTCTTTCAGTCAAAATGGACCAAGCTAAATGAGTCCGAAATGCCAAATTTTGAACCTTAGGTGGTTCTGAGAAGCCAATTAAGAATCAAACCCAAAGTTTTGGTTGGGCAATGTTCATCATATGTTGCAGCTAATAGCAACACATTGTCAAAAAGAAAGTAGTGACGAAATAAGGAATATTTTAAACTTTTTTAGACTACATAAGATCAGTTAGTTCTTGAGCTACAACAAATATGGCCCTGAATAAAGTTGAATGACAAAACAAGACTCATATAGTCAATCCCATTTAGTTGACATAAGACTCAATTGAGTTGAGCAGCTCAGATCATGAGCAAGAATTTGTGTTCTTATAAATAGATGTCATGAGAGCATAGTAAGTAAACCTAGATTAGTAAGCAAACATCTAGCTCCTCCTCATTTTGTTACCATAGAAAACATAAGTTAGCTCGCATGTAGCCCGTTACAGGCTACAGTAGGTCTTCACCCATGGTTTCCCATATATGAAACCTCGGTTTGAGAGTGATTTAGATACCGCTCCACCCCACCCCTCACCCCTTCTCCAGAATCAAATCAGATATTATTTTTCACTATACTAGTTCCAAACAGAACATAATCCTTCGAAAGCAAACTTTATAGGAAGATGTGTGTTTTAAAAGTTGGTTAAGTTCATCGGTAATAGACATCTAGACCTACCTAAAACACTTTATCTTCACAGTAACAACTAACAACTTAACCCTGAACTGCTAGAATATCAAAATAGAGAAAGTTTACCACAGTCCACAGCTCAAATGCCACTAGACCTGAAGGGGTGAACCCGGGTAATACAATATATATCCTAGAACCCATGCCTGTGACAACTGACAACTAATAGATGTTAAGGGCATTCCATCAGCTGGAATTATTCGACCAAATTATGGATAGTGGTGTGATTGGAGAAAAATGATCCATGAAGCCTACCCTATCTAGTTGGATAAAGCCGAGTTGAGTGGAGTTGAGTAGAATTGGAATTGTTGGTATAAATGGAAGATGTTTTCAGCAAATACCACTGCCAAAGCATGGCGATTGGAAGCAGAGTAAGTTTTGACATGTAACCAGTGTTGATTGTTACGAACCAAAAACTGATAAGCGTCCAAGAACTGTAAACCATCGAGATGTCTCACAAGGCGTCTCCCACGCTGCCATACACGTGATATTTTAACCAAAGTTATTACCTTCCTTTTTTCTTTTGGCGAATGGCAAATGCCACTACTGTAATCAACTAAGTATCTAAGGAAAGAAATGTAAACAAGAATTTTGAGGGTAAAAATTAAAACTTTAGTCCTACACCCAAAACTTACAACAACACCGAACATAATAATAGTAAGAGGAATCTGAGGAACATACCTAGAACTCTGCAGGTCGTCGCTTACCTCACCCTCTCCGTCACTAGGAGGGGACGCATTGATATCCAAAAGCCTAACACCACTCCGCCTGGAGCCCGAGTGAACCACTCCCAACGGCCACCGCTTGCTCCCAGATCCTTTCCTCACACAATCACCGCACAGCCAGTCCTCGAGCATGATGGCCTGGCGTCCCCTCATACCTGCGCAGCTGAGGTGAAAGCCCCGCTCGCAGCCATCGCAGACAACCACGCTACCCCTAACCTCGGGGCGCCCGCATGCACTGCAAGCCGAACCACTACGAAACTCACCAGGCAAGTCCGCGGCAGCCCCGGGAGGAGGAGTTGGGTTGTCATGGAACGAACGAACGACAGCGTAGGCATCGAGAACAGCTGAAGGGGATTCAAGCGAAGACGACGAAGGGATCTCGTTGAGATCGATGCTGAAAGGCGCCGGACGGATCTCTAGCTTGCCATCGCATTCGCTACTGCTTCTTGAATCCTTGAACTCCATTAGAGAAGGGATTTGGATTTCGACTGTGCCTCCGCTGCTCTTCGTGGCATCTTTAAACTCAAAGAAATCTTCGATTCTTGCCAAAGTAGTGGAAACAAATATGACGAATGAAGAACGACAGATTCGAAGGCCGAAGATTGAGAGGGCAAATTTCGTTTCCGTTTCAGACTTCGACCGACTGAGCAAAACCCAAAACGTGATGGTGGCGAGGGATCGAGGCAAAAGAGGGAAAATGGGAAAGAGCGAGAAAGATAAAAGATAGATGATGGTGAAAAGTCCTAAATACCCATAAGCCAAAACCCCCGCCTCTTTGTGAATTAAAAACAAAAGGGATTTATCATCAAAAATATTAACAAAGCTAAATGACGTAAATGCCCATGATTGTGTGCTTGTGCTTCACAGAGACACACTCTGTATGATCTAGTAATATCCGCACGATCTTATCTAATTTTCATACAAACTTGTCCATGGATAGATGATTTCAACCGTTTGATGTACTATGATTTTTTAATTAGAAGATCGAATGAGATGAGAGAATGTTACTCTATGTTTGACATAAAACAACAAATAAGATACAAAGACCAACCACCATGGGTTAATCCCTCCCCACCCATGGGATTCAACCACTCACGATGTGGCGTGGGATCTATTTCTAGAAAAAAAAAAAAAAAAAAAAAAAACCTCTATAATGATTGTGGTCTGATAGTGAGGATCAAGACCGCTCATAGTGCTTCAATGCACTCTAAACTATCGAAATCTCATTGTCACTTGACACTCACTAGACTCACTATAGAAGATAACAGTTCCCTACCTCTCGAATGTGGGACCCATTAAATATGAATGGTGATAGGATCTAAAGAATATACAAGTACATGCAGGTGAACTATTCTTACTGTCCTCTTACTTATATTAAGAATTGTCTAACATGACAAATTAACAAATAAATACATAACACACAATCACTATATTAATTAATTACTTAGCACATTTAATTTTACTATGAATAAATTGTCTTGGTTATCATAATTGTGATGGTTCTTTATCAATTCAATCTTGATGGGATCATTCCCAAAACCACCTCATTTACTAAATGATCTCAAAATTATGATCACATCCTATTTAATAATGGAACATTTTTCCTATTTTTCTCAAATATTAATTACATTATGTAAAGTTCACTAATGTAATATCAAATATTTGATCTAGATGATGTTACGTGCTCTTATTAAAAAAAATATATTGGTCTCATCCAAATCAATGAATTGATGTTCCTAACCCCCATATGAGGTAAACAAAAATATGCTCGTGTCTTAATCCGTCAATCCTAAATGATAAATATGATAAATACTCACCTCGTATCGACCCATGGGCAATTCCATCGATAACACTTTTTTTGTTTTTAAATCATAGCATTATATTTATGCAAGCATTAACTATATACAAAATACAAATGCAAACCAAAACATATAGTAACTAATAAAAGAGAATATGAAAAAAGAGGTTATATATGTATACTTTGGGATGGGCATGTTAAACTATTCCCAACAGTTCCGGCTCCTTATTGGGCTATCAGTTTTGGACCCGTTTTGAAACCCGTCCTATAACCATTCCGTTTCAATTAGTAAACGATCCCTAGACTAACTCCAATAATCATATCATTTAATAACGGAATAGAACAATTATGGTTTTAGCATGGGACAGTTCTCGGTTCTAAACCCAAATTGACACTCTTATTAGGAACCATGCCTATCTTCAGCAATCCAATTCCAGTTTTTTTCGTGTAGTTGATGCCATTTAGACTTGAGATTGCAACTTGCTCATAGTGATGATTTAGTAATCAGTATCATATATGTTTATCGGTCAATTCGTATAGATATTAGCCACTGTTAATCATAAATGCCACATGTTACTACCTTATTAGTTGTACCATCTATCAATATCTTTTACCCGCTTCAGCATCAGCCAATAACGATACCAATATCTTTAACCTTGCATAGACGCTCAACTTTGCGGAAAAAAAAAAAGCGTGGACCACTACGTTAGTAGGTAAAACCCATTAATTTGGTTGAATTATAATATATGTTTTTTTAATATACATGTGAAATGACATTATTTATCCTCATAGTGTAATACTTGTGGTTATAGATGAGAGACTAAGTTGGACCACATTTCTCTAACATTTCTTCATGACAACAGTAATGAGTCTAAAGACACTTTTAAGGATATACCAATAGTACAATACCATCCTAGTTGTTGCCACCAAGGAAGAAGAAGAACGTACAATGCCGGTTATCAATTTATATGGGATTGAATGGCATAGTTTTCAAAAACTCGTGGGTAGTAGGTGATATTACTCAAAACTATTGGGGTAGGACATGAAAATGTCCATTTTTTTTATTTATTTTTTTTTAAGTAAAAGATTTTATCAAGGTTGACCAGAATATCATGCTTCAAAGATAATGTAATCAGAGTAGAGTGAGTATAGAACAAGTTCTCCAAGGGGTCTTTTTGACCCTCAATTGGGGTTTCCCACCTAAACCACATGCAATTTTTTATGCTGAAACAAAATTTCGTAAGAAAGTATTTCAAAGCTGCCTCTTATGTGCTACAAAATTTGGGTGTGGGGATGAATGTGGCGTATTTTGATAATCGATCAAGGATCGCTAGTAGTTTTGAGAAGGCGGCAAAATGATTTTAACAAGAACAAATTACAGACATTCCTTGTAGTTTGTCCAAAAATCAAGTGCATCCCAAACCCACACCTTTTAAACAATTACAATTGTCCTTTTTTTTTTTTGGGGAGGGGGGGATAGTGTTAAACTTAAGATTTAATGGACAAATATAACTCCCGTTTAATTTAATTTAAGGCAAACTATCACTTTTATATGAAAAATGCATATTCTAACCTTCCTTTTTTAACTTAAAAAATCGCATTTACATTTCCCTTTCAACATTTATCTTCAAATCATCAGTTTTCGTTGCCGTAGAACAATTTCTCCACCGCGAGCTCTAACTGAGAAGCTTCCATTCCCGTAAACTTGTATTATGGCACGCAAGCTCAGTTTGGATTGTTTCAAAAGAGGTGTATGGGGAGGTATCCCTCTCCTATTGTCGGTCTCACATGATAAGGAGGATAGAAATCTAGGACTATAGTATCCACTTATTGTTCCTAGCCCAGGATAGTTTGGTTCCATTTCTTAATTGGGTTTTTTCTTCCCATGAAATTCAGTCAACTCAATATTCGAAAACATTTTTGGTGGGTTACAAATTCATTACATATAAGATAAATCAGCAATAAGATATAAATACCAAAGGAAATAGATTCAATAAAAATCGAAGGTAAATTTGTTTGTTCACTTTACCATTTGGGCATTTTGGGTATTAAAATTTAAACTTTTTCTTGCGTCGTCAGTTAATGGAAAATTACTAACGGCTGGGTATTTTTGAGATTATTATGATTTGAGAGGGTGTCTTTATATTTGTTTGGAAGGTTTAGGGTGTGCATGGGTTTCGAACATACTACAAGGGAGGTACTCGTAATTTTATATTTTAATAATTAAATTTGTAATTTTGAGAAAAGGCTTTCAATACAGCCATTGTAAAGGAATCTCCCACACCACACCAATTAAGATGCATGAAATGATTTTATCGGCAACAATAAAAGTTAATATAGACAAAATAGAGAGAGAGGGTCAATGGAAGGTCAACATAGTCCGGATGTTAAGAGAAGGTGGGAAAGCATCCCCACATTGATGGGGTGAGATTTTTTCCCCTTAAAATATTGAAGGTAACATGAATTATATGGTTACGTTTGATCATCAAGCTTGACATGTGGTCCACTCAAAAGATACCACAATTATCAAAGGGTTCATTTAAAACCCCATCATGCATCTTTTCATCATTCATAGCCCAAAATCAAAGAAAAAAAAATCCTCTCCAATTGCCAGCCCGTTAGTTGTCTGTCGGACAGATTGGGACGCATCGACATGCATGCCCACTGCCCAGCATCCCAAGCCCATCTGATGAACAGTCCAAAATCAAGGGCCATCTCGATACACTTTGTCCATAAAAATAAAAAAAACAACTACATATGCATCTATAAAATAATTTGGAAACTCTTTTTCTTCTCCAAGTGACTTATTTTTCGTCTTTCATCTGCTTTTATTTTTTAAGATTTCAATATACCTTGCCAGCGTATCGATCTATCATCCTAACAAAATTAAAGAGTAACACCCAGTGAAAATAATAGGAAAAAAATAAGAAAAAAAGAAAGTTTCCACTGGTGGTGAAATTGGAAGGACTCCAATGACAAAACATAGTAGACCAACTTGTAGTGTTGGCATTAGCTAGTTAGTCAATGAGTGCTAGAATTGATAAAGGATATTAGAAAACAAGCACGTGCAATGTCTTGGATGTAAGCCTGTAAGGGTGTCAAATTGTCGGTTTGCACCGGTTTAAGACCGATAAGGGTTTGGTTTAATTTTTTTATTATAAAATTTATGGATTTTTCTTTTAATATTTCGGTTTAAACGATTGGTTCTATTAATCCTGTCAATGGCATTATTTTCCAATATCTAAAAACTAAACCAATCTTTATTCAATAAAGATTTTGTTTGATCGATTTCAATCACTTCAATCAGTATGGTAACAAAATCAAAACGAGCCGTTTAAATCAAAATAATAAAATCGATTATTAACAATTTGATTTTAATTTTAAAAATAAAACTGTTTAATTAAATGGTTTGATTCTGATTATGAATATGCAATTGTTTAAAACCAACGGTTTGGAGCAATTAAATCGGATTAAATCCCTTTACTTTTAATCCGCTAGAATTCATAAAAATAAATTAAAACTACAAATCATAAGCATACCTTCATAACTTGTGCAAACAGAAATAAATTAAAATTATTTTAATGGTTTCTCATCTTCCCTTATTCTTAACTTTTAATAAACGGATTGATTTTGATATTTTTTTAAAATCGAATTGTTAAATCAAATCCACAACGTTTATCACTTATATCTATTAAAAACAGTGTTCAGTGCATGAGGTTTCCATTATTATAAGGCCTGAGTAGAAAAAAATGTATGCAACTTTACCCTTACAATGCAAAGAGACTGTTTCTGTTAACACTCATATCTATTACTTATTTAAAAAAAAATGAAAATCCCGTAACTATCCGATAAATTAAGGTTTTTGTGGGACCCAACTCCTCTCCCATGATAGAGTCAATCCAAACCGTATATCAATACATTGATTTGCACCCAAAGTAAACTCTAGCTACCAGATATTTTTCCGTTTTTGTGTTGGTTAAAATCAATAGGGAATCGGTGACATTTAGCTGGATCTATTTATATACCATAAAAGATAAATGTTTACAAGGATGCCCTTAGGATGTTAGATACCAAACCTTCGTATTTAATTGGTTGAATGAGTCAAACACAAGAAGACACAATCTTTATGATATCTAAAATAATGATATCTACAAAAAATAAAAAATAAAAAAATAAAAAAAATATATATATTTCAAGAAAAGGTGGTAAAAAATGGCGAACATAAATAAAGCGCTGAGCGGTGACATTCAAGAATCCCGTGGCAACCGGCCAAGGTCGGAGGGAGTCAATGGCGTCGTCGTGCATAAGCACAAGTGCATAACTGCGGGTTTTTCGTCGGTTACGAACTGTAAAAATTAAAACAGAGCGTCATCCATTTTACTATATTTTCTGTTTATTAAATCTGTTCATTTTACTATATTTTCTCTTTATTAAATATCTGCCAAGATTCAAGGAAGACACAGAAGCTCTCTGCGTGCTAATTCTGGCATTCAACCTCAGTGTTTAGCCGATCCATCATTGCTTTGTCTGCATTGAGTAAGTAATTATCTTATTTTCTTCTGTTTCTGATGCTATTCTTCACTGTTTTCTTCTACTATATTTTTTTGATGAACTTGTACTGATCAGGTAATGGAGTTCTGAATCTGATTAATGTTATGTTTAGATCTGTTGTTGCACTTAACTGCTCGACCGATGTTTTTGAACTTTCTTCATTTCCCTTTCCTCTTGCTTGCGTTTTTGTCATTTCTTGTTATTTTTCTTCGTTTTGAATAATTAATTATTATTTTTGCTCCTGAGTAGGGACGCTTGTGAGGTGAGACTTCTATTTTCTTTTGAAATCTTTGTCCCTTCATTCAACTTCAATCTTTTTTTTTTCTTTGGAAATTACTATTATTGTTTTTGAACAAAGACGCTTCTGAGTTCTGGCTTCTACTTTATACTGAGATCTCCGTTTGTCTCCCACTTGACAAGTTCGTTCCATTTCGTGGGAGCCCTAGAGGGTTTTGTTTCTGTCACTTCTTTTCCTTTTTTGGGTGAACGATTTATTCAGTTTTTATGGACTATAAACTTTGTGTACGCCTGCTGTTACTGATTGAAATTGTTTCTTTTGTTGTGATCGCTAGCCTCTCAATATATTGAACCTGCACATCTTGGCTCCTAAAACTGTCATTGCCTTTGAATTTCCCCCTTAGCAAAGTTTGCGGACTGCAAGAATCAAGGGCACTATGGTCTCTTTAGGGCCGGAGCTGCGCTATTTCGGGGCGGCTGATTCACTTAGACATTCTAAACACTTATGGAACAAGGAAAATAGAGCGTGGTGTTGAGTGGTTGAACCACCCCCAAACCTGTTGCTTGGTGTTTGTTCATCCTCCCTCCCTTCCATTCTATAGAAAGGAGATAAACAAAAATTTGCTTCTCTCTATTGTCTTTAGACCAGAGACCAGAGAAGGCATGTGATCTGTTAGATGCTTACATTTAGAGTGCTTGTCATTTACAATTTCATGATTTTCTATTTTTCTGTATGTGATGGCAATGCAGTTTCATTTTCATATTCTTCTTTATTTGGATTATGCATGGAGTTGGTTAACTCATCATGACAGTACAAGTATTCTTGGCCTAGGAATGGGATTTTAATCTCTGCTCTGTTGGAGCCCTTAACAGGGGTCAAAATTTAGTAAATTATAGTCTTATCTTTCTTGCATTATAAATATCTAGAAATACTGGAACGTTGGGTACATCTTGCTCTTTTAACGTACTTGGCTTCGTATCTACTGGCTTCCTGAATTGGATTCCTAACTCTACCAACCTGTTTCAGTTGCTTCCTCATTATGGAAGCCAATGCAAAAATAAAACTATTTCAGGTGCTAAATATCATTGAAGTTTTCCTAACATGAGCTGTTAATAAATGGATTGTGTTTGGGTCAAGTAACCACCGTATGTTCCAATGAAATGTCATGTTACTTTCATGTCTTATGACCTTATTGTGTAAATGGGTCATTTCAGTTGGTATTACATTTGTGTCTTATGGCCTTGTTTTGGATAAGTGGTGTCACAATCTTTTGATGAATGACAGTAATAGACTTGAACTCACAACCTTGTGCATGGAAAGTAGAGGTGAAGCTAGCAAACTACAAACCTAATCAATGTTTAAATACATAAATATGTAATATACTCATTCTCTTAGGAAGCTTGGTTTAGATGGAGTAGAGCCGGGGATGCCAATGAGAAGTGCTTAATCATGTTAAAGGCCTAATAAATTAATGAAACTTAGGGGTTTGGTATGCTAGTCAATTTAGAGGAAGAAGAATTTGTGGGAAAGGACAGATCTGGAATTGGTCTTAAGATGAAAATGGTTTATAGTGAAAAAAATACCGTCTAATTGTTGTCCCCCTGGCTTTGTTAGTTTCTACCCCATATTCCATCTTTTCCTAGGGACTGGATTATATATTGACAGCAGCATTTAGAAATTAGAATGATGTGTTAAATCCAACTTATCTAGGAATAACAAGGAAAAATGCCTCATGTTGACTTTGTTATTATAAAGTTGATTGAAAGTGATTTGGTTCATAATTAGTTGTTGGTAAGGTGAAGTACACAAACTGTAAAATCACATTTACTTATTGCAGTCATGTAGAAGACCCATTTGTAGATTGTGGGTGGTCACATATCAACGATTGGCAGGTAGGGACGCCTGTTAACTCTAAAATCTTGATAGGGAAGCCTGAAGAGAAATCCTTGGGAAGTACTGCGAGATTTTGTAATTGATCTGGATATCAAAACTAGATCCATGATTACAGCAATTTACTTATGCAATTTGGCACAATTGAAGCTCATGGTTCTATCTGAAATTTATTTTCCCAACGCTAAACATAAACTCTGAGTCTTGTACTTGAATCTTTTTGCTTTTAGTTATACAGGTATTTATCGATTTGAAAGTCTTTTTATTTTTCTAGTGTAACTAAATGTTGGATTTGTTTCTCTTCTGTTATAGATCAATACACTCAAACAGGGATGTCGGTAAATGCACTCAAAGATGGTAAAGTGGGCTTTCCAAAGGCCTATATTGAGAAGAGGTCTGAAAATGTTGATAAATTGCAGAGGAGAGATCCTGGTCTGTTGGCCTCAACTTTAAGTAATGAAGGTGAATTTGTGAATACTGGAACAGAAGTAGGTGTGCCAGAAGTGGAGTACATAGAATCTGAAAACCTGAGCGACCTAGACGATGTGGATACTATTCTCAAGGTATTAGTTGGTCTTCCTTTTCCTTCCATTGTTGTTGATTTCTTAAGTGTGTCAAAGGTGTTCTTGTTGATGATTTTCTTTGATGTTCTGATGCTTATGGGTTAACATTTTGTTTCATTGCCTCTTGTTGTTTAGACACTGGTGGCAGGACTAGACTCCAAAGATTGGGTTTTGGTATGTGAGGCATTGAATAATGTTCGTCGGTTATCAATATTTCACAAGGAGGCAATGCTTGACATGTTGTGAGTGATGATTTAAAATTTCTTATGTAACGATTGTTTGAGAATACCATTAAGCATGTATGGTTTATATGGTCACTTTTTTTACACATGTGCATGAGGGGGTTCTTCTGTGAATTTTCATAGACTTCTTTAATCACCATATTATCCTGTGTTGTTCCTATGGTGAATTTTCAAGATGCACTTGTGTGGACATATGCCAAAGATTGAGAATGAGTGACTAAGTTATTTTTATATTTTTCTATTTTAAATATCATTTTCTTCGACATTTACTTGTGCTTGTGGGCTAATTTTCCTCATTATCTTTTGAAACTTACTATGCAATGCCATCATGAACAGGGGCAATGTGATCTCATTAATTGTGAAATCCTTGAAGAATCCAAGAAGTGCTGTGTGTAAAACTGCGATTATGACATCTGAAGACATTTTTAATGCTTACAGTGATCATATAATTGATTCAGTTGAACCTCTGGTAGGTTATCATTTTTAAAATTTTCAATGTTAAATAAATACTCTTTATTTACAAAGCTGTACTGTTGAAAATACTTGCATTCTGGTTCAGCTTGTTCAGCTTCTTCTCAAGTCTTCACAAGATAAAAGATTTGTATGTGATGCTGCTGAGAGAGCTTTGGTAGCAATGACTACTTGGGTTTCCCCCACTCTGTTGTTACCAAAGTTACAACCATATCTTAAGCACAAGAATCCTCGAATTCGAGCGAAGGCATCAATGTGCTTTTGTCGAAGTGTACCGAGAATGGTATGACTCACTCTTTCTACTTTATTTGATTATTGAGATTTGAGACTTCTATATTTAGTTTCTTTTTCAAATAGAGAGGTTTGTTTGAATTTTGATTAGTGATTACTACTTTATCATCATTTACTGTTGAACTTGGTTATATTCCAGGTTTTACCTGCCATTGATTATGGTTATGAAATGAAACTCAATGGGTTATTTCATTCCCCACCCCCTTTCTTTTTCCTTTTTTTTTTTTTTTTTTTTTGGGGGGGGGGTGAGAGTTTAGTTTGCTTAATATATTTCGTTTTAAAATAACAAAACCTGATGCAATGTGGTATCGGCAGAAACGGGGTTTGGGGTTTAAAACTATTACATAATCATCTTTCTATTCTCATTGGTGTATATCTTCCCTCATTCAGTTATGAAAGATGTTGAGCTGGTAGTCTTGGCTCCTTGGTTTTATAATAGTGCTTGATGCTAAAAAGTATGAGATGCTGTACTTGAATATCTGATGCTGTAGGGTGAGATCAGCCAAATTATTTGCTGATGTAGCTACAAGAGGGGCCATATGCTGTTAACTGTCTTAGACCTATTAGGGTTTGGCAGACAGAAATAGTTCATTAAATTCCTCCTTGGAAGTATGTTTTCACATTCTGAGAACTGATAAGTGCCATCAATTACACTAGACGTCTCCATGCTCGGTCCAATTACATCCTTGGCCAGCAAAGATCTGTTGGAAGCTTCCTTCCTGTTGTCTTGGGATAAATGAAAATCCTGAAATTTTTGGGATCCTTCCCCTCTGACCATTAGTGAAGGCGTGATGGGAATTTTCCGATCCTAACCTGCTATCTATTAGTGTTGAGTTCACTACAGTCTGAAAATAAAGGGTGTACCCAGTGCACGATGCTCCTGCCACTGCAGGGTCTGGGGAGGGACTAATGCATGCAGCCTTACCCCCTGCTTTGCATAGAGGCTTTTTCCAGATTCAAACCCATGACCACCTGGTCAGAATAGAACAACCTTACCATTGCACCAAGGCCCACCCTTTTCACTACAGTTTGAATATATTGGTTAATAAGTTGCAGTTTTTTTAGGTTTCACTGAATCTGCTGTTGCCAGGATGTTTTGGGCATTTTTTTTTGTGGTGATTATAAGCATGGAATTCAGTTGGCTGTGGTTTAGCCATTTTGAAAATCTTGGCCACCTTATTTATTTCTTGTTGTTTTAGTTTCTATTTCTGTTTGGGTATTTACATGAAGTCGTAGAGCAACTGGCATAAATTTAGTAGTGGTTAATCTATGTTTGGCAAATCTCAGCATAGCTTTTGTCTCTGACCCTGTATACGTTTTTGACCAAAAATCAACTTTAATAACTTGTTGATTTTAACTGAATGATAAAATGTAGCTTTCTTGAGAATTGAAACCCAATTTCCTGTGTCATTAGAAGTTGTGCATTTCCCATTGGGTTAGTTTCTTGCATTTCAAGCCATCTGGTCTGTTTAGTAGGAAGAAACCATCTGGTTTGTTTAGGGGGAGAGACCATCTAATTTATACCCATGGATTAAAAACTGTTGGTCAATATGAATGTGTCCTCATGTGGCATTTGGAAGAGATGTCCTGAAGAATGATAGCATCAAAACTTTCTAACATGTGCTCTCTATGTTATCTCGTTGTTCTGTATTTACCTGCTTAATACTGAAAGGTCAAAATGAAGCATTGCTATTGATACAATTCCTATGAGGTTTTTGTTTGGACAGTTGGGATAGATGCTGATTATTTTGTTCCTGGATTTTTGCTAGCCTTTGAATATTTCCTATTCTTCTCATCAAACTTGTCTGTTTGTTGGACCTGTTGTCTGCAGGGAAGTGAAGGAATTAAAGCTTATGGGATTGATAAATTGATCCAAATAGCTGCTTCTCAACTCAGTGATCAGCTTCCTGAGTCTAGGGAGGCTGCTCGTACTCTTCTTTTGGAACTGCAAACTGTATATGAGAAATCCCACATCGTTGCACCAAGTGTAGAATCTGAGCCTTCAGAAATGGGTTCTTGGGAGCACTTTTGCCAATCAAAACTCTCTCCGTTAAGTGCACAAGCGGTTCTGCGTGTTACCAACATTGCAAGGGAGGGTCTTGTTTTGGGCTCATAACATTAGATGGTGTATGAGTGTAATTGAGGATGCTCTGAGGTTTAATATTTTAGAGCCCCCTCATACTTTCTTTTTGTTTGGTATACGATTACGATTTTTTTTCCATGTAAATCCTATCAAATAGTGAAATGTTTGGCAGTCTGGTTGAAGAATGTATTGAGCTGGAAATCAATCCCCTCTTTATCTTTGCTTTCTCTTGTTTGATTTGTGGAACCAGAGATAAATCAGCTATAATCACATTTGTTTCGGCTTTTGATTCCAGGCTTGTTTCTGAGGTTAATACCCACATTTTGAAGTTGAGTGTTTTGAATTGATAAGGAGGCCTAACATCTTTATTATTGGCACTGCTTCGAAGAAAAAGTATAAGCAGCACTGTCCTTCAATTTGGTTCTTATGGAAAGTAATTTGTTCAATTTAGCTGTAATTCTGTGGTAGCATGTAGACGTTGCACCATTGGGTGGTCAACATAACAGTTCCTAGTGTATCCTCAGACTAGTACCTCAATAAAATTGCCTTGTCACCTTTGTTAAGCATGCTAATGATCGGATTCCTGAAGCTCGGTGAGAAAATTATATGATGACCCTGTGATTATTTGTACTTTAGTTACTGAATGCCAGATCACCTAAAGCTTGGTGAGAAACTTACATCTGCCATTCTTAGTTTGATTATCTGATGTGAAGGACTTGATATTTAATTTCCATGTAGTTTTTGTGGGTGAGATTTATAATCATGGATCCTTTTGATTTAAAATCTTAATTTCCTGTGTGGGGATGTCTTAAACATTGATTAGCATTTTCATGCTTTCTCATTGAATTTTTCTTTGACAAAATGACTCGTTTCCTTTATAGACTGTAGACATCTTAATGGAGCTTCCATTCACTATTTTATGGTTTGAATTCTTCTTGTGCAGCTAATGAAAGCAACCTTATTGCTCCAATGAGCTTCTTGTCTTTTCATTGTAAGATAGGCCATCTGCCATGCTACAGTTTACCTTTTTGTGCTTTACCCTTCTAATCATTGCCGAGATTGGCGTAAGGTGAGGATTTGCTGATTAAAAAAAAATAAAAATTAAGAATTAATCTCTGTATTGTAAGGTCACTGTTTAGAGTCTTCAGACTATAAATTAATTCAATTTATTTTAGTTTCTGATAGCATAATTATCTGAGAACTAATCATTGTTTGGAGACTGGAAATGACTCATTGGTACTTGCCATTAATGATGGCCCAAGTTTATTTTAACAAATCATAAACTAATATGATTAGAGTTGAATATGTTGTTGCAAATTGCGCTGGAGTGCTTTCTAACTGCGGCCTTGGTTACTGTCAATATAAAGTTTAATTTTACCAACAAAAAAGAAAAAAAAAATTTAATGGTAAGAATAGGGATTTTAATTCTTTCATGCCTTCATGTTAGCATGAGTAAAATTATGTGGTTGTAGTTATCGTGTGCACATATCGATGTATTGGTATACGTGTACAGTGAATGACAGCCACAGGATTTTCCTCATGCCTACATAAGGGCATGATAGGATTTTAATCCGAAAATCCTAAGAATAGTACCATTGTGTTTTACCAGTTCTTGTTATTTTTCTGGAATAAGTTCACGGAACGTTAATTCTGTGAAAAGAACATTGTTCCAGCAGAGAAACATAAAATACAATTTATGAAAAAAAAAAACATTATTCTAATACAAAAACATTACCAAACACAGCCTTATGATGGTTGTAGCCAGCATTTTAAGGTTTTTCATTTTTCATGGTTTATGGTGGAGGGGCCTCCATTTGGTGAGATGATAAAAAACCTAAGTTGCTAGAATGAAGACTCGGATGCTGGCAATACTTAGTTGAGTTGAGTTGAATTGAGTTGGTACAGAGAAATAAGGTCTGAGTGACAATGAAACTACAATTTCTCTGCTGGGACTGTTTTCACTCAACCCAAAAAATGAGATCCTTACCTGGATTCTCGTGTAGATTTATATTTGGGAGTAAAGTTCTATATCCATGCATCAGATACGGTATTGACCATGTTTAAAATCAATCCGATCCGATGTAAGGACCCAATAGAAAACTGTCACATGGCCAATACCGTATATAATAATATTAGAAAAAGACTAAATCAAGAATCAATCAAATCCAAAATCGATTCAAATCAACTATTCTAATACCAATCATTATTGAAAGTGTAGGGCTCACCAATGTCATTTCTCTACTGTTTACAACTTTCCTTGTATTCAAATTTACTTTTCCTAGATGTGAAGAAGGTTATATGACTTCCATTCGGCTGATTATCCTCCTTTAAACCTGGGGATGTAGATTATAAGTAACATGAGTTGGCTGAGTAAGGTATACGTTGTCTCTTACCATATATTTTAAAAAAATTTCCCTCTTCAAAAAATAAATAAAATATTGAGATAGAAGAGGAAGTAACACCACCAGTTCAGAGATTAATTGCCCTTTACAAATTTTATAATTAATTTTAAGTTAAAAATTTTCATGCTGGCACAAAATGGCATATTTCTTAAATTTCTGATGTGGGTTTTATCTGGATCATGCTGTTCCCCACCCACGCCATCATTACTGTGGTGTGGGAGATTTTTCCCCACATTGGCAGAATGAGAAGCTTCTCATATGGGGAGGACAAGGAAAGGGCCTAACCTACTTCAATTGTTATTCAAACAGTGACAAAATTCAATGCATACTAGAGAATGTACCTTATTTATCTAAATAAATAAATTGAGAAATATATTATTGGGAAAAGGTTTTCTGAATGGTGAACCCTATGCCAGTACCCCCTTTCTCTCTCTCGACTCTCCTCCCTATTTCTCATTGTGAGATCATAATTCAATTACATTTTCATATAAATATATTATTTTCTTTTACCTCTTGAATATCTTATTGATACTGGGTCCGTATGAAAGTGCAAAACCCCCTTCACCTTTCATGGTTCAAATTCAAAAACTGTCCCTGTATATTGTGGTTTCCGTGATATCTTCCTGAGTGTACGTCAAATGGAGCTGATATCAATTTCATCTTATTTGACGGGGTTTCGATGCTCAAGATCCCATATATGCATAGACCACCATGGCTTTAAAAAAAAAAAAGTTGAATAGCAAAAACCAAAAACAAGTAATGTAGAAAAATAATTTTTTTTCCTGGTAAATCGTAACTTCATTGAAAAGAAACTGAAGATACAACTGAAGCTTCAGCAAAACATAATGCTTACGGAGTCAACAAAAAACTACATGGAGGAGCCTTCTCAAGGCAGTAACCCTTAAATCAAACTACATGGTGTTAGAGATGAAGACACCCCTCCAGCACTGCCAATTTAGTTATATATCAGTCTGATTATATTATGACAATATGACATATTAACTAGATTCCAATCCTAAAGTCTCAAATGGAGTCTGTACTATAGATAAATTAGCCATCAATCTGGACCATCCATTTGATCTAATCAAATTTCGTTGATCAAATCATTCTTACTAACAAATTTAGAATAATTAATGTAATTAAATCTTTCAATCAAAAGAAGAAAAAGTGGATGTAACGCAATCCAGGCATTAATTGGAGGAAGACTTCAAAAAGAAGTCATACAAAATGATATTTTCACTTTCCAAGTGCTGAGGGGCTGGGGTGGATTTTTTCCTGCTCTTACAATGGAAAGGAAGAAAACAAAAATTTATTCTATGGCATTAGAGATGTGCTGATGCTGATAGTTGATCTTTGTTGAAAGAAGCTGGAAAGATAAAACAGAGAGAAAAGCTAAAAGTGAAAAGACAATTTTAGAAGATCTTAAAAAACTTCCCAATCTTCCCATGACTTTTGTCCTCACCTAATTATTATTTTTTTCTGTTCTATCCCCACCCACACCATGAGATAATCAACCCACTACCCACTAGGTATTAAATATCTCCTGAACTTCAAACACAGTGTTATTGGTCAGCTACTGTCTACTGCTGCCATCACGAGTTTGTCAGTCTCTCTGAAACTGGAACCACTCCACTTGTATGTAACAATTGCAAATCTTCAGTTTCTATTAAACTCTGCCATCAACCACTTTTTTCAGGCCCTTCAGTTTCCTTTTCCTCTGAATTTTGGGTTTTCTCTCAAATTTTGAACTTTTGTTTTCTTATTTGGTTCAAGAGATTGCTACTAGGAGATATGAAATGGGTATGAAATATTTTTGGGAGATCTGATCGATTGGTGGATTTTGTAGGTTATGGGTTATATAGGTCAGGGCTTTTGTAGACTTGTACAGGGAAGATCTTGATGGTGAAATTTGGTAAGGAGAACTCTGGATATTTCTGAATTTTTTTTTTGGGATGAGAATTGGAGATTGTAATGAGGAGTAAAGCGCTGGTTTTTGTCATACAGATTATGGTAATGGCAATTGTCATCTCGGTGATACTACTATTTGTGGGCATAGCTTTTTTGGTCTTAGTTCATGTTTGTGTTGTTGGGAGAGCCTTTCGGAGAGGATTCAGCACCACAAGCATGGGCGAAAGGGGCAGTAATGGAGGCAATAGCATGTCCATTGATGATCTAGAGAAGCTTCCATGTTTTGAAGTCAAGTCAGTAGAGAAGGAAAGCAGTGATGTTGAATGTGCTGTTTGCTTAGAAAGTTTCAATCTGGGTGATAAATGCAGATTACTGCCTATTTGCAAACACAGTTTTCATGCTCAATGTGTAGATTCATGGTTGTTGAAGACACCAATTTGTCCGATCTGTCGAACCAGTGTTGATTCTCAAAAGTACAGCATGGTTACTGAATTGGGTTCCAACCAATCAATGTTGCAGGCTGCTTCAGCTTCCCAATCTGAACTTCTTGTGTGAACTTTGTATCTGAAAGGAAAATACCTTCAGTTGAAATTTAAATAAAGATCATGTTTAGAAAAAAAAAACCATGTAAAGATGTATGTTGCAGACAAAATCATTATTTTCTTTCTTTTGATTAGAATATCCAGACAATTGGGTTTTTGTCATGAGTTCCAATTTTGAAGGTAAAAGTATCTTCCAGCACTTAGGGTTTTTTTTTTATATGTTTAGTATGGAATTACTGAAGATTTCAAGGGGTGAGTATTGGATTGGAATCTTCAATCTTGGGTTTGGTTGTGAAGAATGAAGCCATGTAGGAATGAGCCAAAGTTAAGGACAGTGGTTCTTACAAGTTTTTCTTACATAAATTAAAGTATGGGAGCAATGTTGTGGTTGGCAACCCACAAAGGAAATTGAAGGGTGGGTGCTAAGCCAGGTGGTAGTTTAGATGGGACTGAAATTTTACATGTCAAATTTCAGTTCGATTGAAAATTCGACAAGTGGCAAAATAAAACATTGAAAATTCATATGAAGATGCACGGGACTATGGATGAGATACAAAAATATACACAGGAGGTTATACTATTACATTACGGGTGAACAGATTGAATATGATGCTAAAATTTGGCGCATTACCAATCTAGACCATTCCAACATATCTAGTGGTCCGAATCGCTACATCATTATTCCACTTCGTAGAACAAATGCATCCAACCACCCATTTTGCTTTCATAGGGATGTGATCACTTATTTGCAGTTTGGTGCCAGGACATCCCCACTTAGCATCCAATGGGGACGCTTTACATTTATAGTCATATTTTGAGACATATATTTTTTTGTTTGTTCCAAGGGAGCTTAATAGTATCGTTGACTCCTTTAGCAAGGAGGGTTGTGTCTTTGACGTGTACGACAGTTTATCCCATTTTGTTAATAAATTTCCATCTCTCCCCCCTCCCCCCAAACCCCACCTCAAAAAAAAAAAAAAAAAAAATAAATAAATAAATTATTATGTCAATAAGGAGGATGATTTACCCAAAAAGTCAATAAAGAGGATAAATGATTAAATTTGATACTAAAATTTTGCATGTGACCAATATAAATCATTCTTACAAATTGAGTGGTTGCAATCACTACATCACTATTCCACCTGGTAGAACATATACATCCAACCGCCAATGTTGTTCGTGGTTTGCCGATAACAAAAGCTTTTAACTTAGATGGGGTTTCACATTTTTAAAGTCCATGTCATTAGGGAGGGTAGTCTGTAAAATTGTGACCCTACACACGAAATTGCATGGTTTCAAAACCCTTAGGGATCACTATATAAAATGTTACAGCCTTTAGCCTTTAGGGAGAATGGCAGCCTTTGCAGTCACAAGTAAGGTGATTGAATGAATAAGCGGGTCCTTCGTGAGTATAAGTTCTGCACAACATCCTAACCAACAAACTCAACCAAGAGGTTCTCAACCTTGCCAAAGTCACTCTTGCAGTTTCTTGTGAGAAATTCCAAAGGGACTTAAATGGTGCTGGCGATTAAGCATACATCACCGACTTCAACTTTGGTGACCATCGCTTGATCATTAAAATTTGTAGTTGAACTTTGATTGCTTGGATCTGGATCTTACAGGGAGCTTAGAGAACTCATCAACAGAATTTTCTTTTGGAGACAGCGCCTTGCATAATCAACCATTAAACCCATACCATTGTGAACTGATGATCATGGATTTGAATTTAGAAACAGCCTCTAAATGAAATGGAGATAAACCTGCGTACATAAACCCTTCTCTAGTCGCCGCAGTGACAAGGGCCTCACGTGCTATGTATGCCCTTTTAATCTTGCACCCAATCAGAAGTGTGGTTCCTATGCACATATTTTGCTGGCAGCTTCGTACACTTCGGCTCCATTTGTTTCCATGTAAAAATCTAGGAAAGGAAAATTTTCCTTTGCAATAGGATTTTTAACGTAAAATGCCTAAAAAATAAAATTTAAAGAGAAATTTTTTATCACGTAAAATGTGATGAAACAGATTTTTTTTTTCCATCCATTCCCTGCAACGATCTGCCTAAGCTGCAAGTATACGCAGATGGCTTCTCTCACGTGTGTCGAAGATGAGCTTTCCTGCTCAAGGCATTGTTCTTATCACTGCAGGGTCAAAATCCAACCTAAATGGATCTTAAGTCACGGTAAAACTGTGAGTCTCATTCACCAGGCAGTTGGTCTTTCCAGTAAACAGAACAAATAGAAAATCATGAGCCAATGGGCATGCTTCCCTGCCGTTAATATCCATGGAGTCATCATCTATTGATCTTAGGGTATCATTGATAATCTCACTAATTTAAAACACCAAATGCAGAGACTGAGTCTCCATAAAGTGTAAATTTCTCCAAGATCCCAACTCAGTAGATTAAGGAGCCCAAGAAGAGGTCAAGTTTGAGCTTCAAGAAAGCAAGTTTTCTACAATATGCTGATATTTATCTCGTATTCATTACTAGAAACATGACAATCAAAATTGCAGAAATGCCGGATGGAGCTTACAACAGATGCACTTAGCTCTTCTTAGTGTTGTTGTCCAGCTCCCTCCTCAGCTGCAGTGAGAAGTCATCATTGACATCATCATCATCCCAGTCGTCTTCCCACTGCTGCATGACATCATTTCCCTCTTCCTTGTCATCCCACTCTGCAAAACAATACAACAGGAGGAAGAGGGGAGGTTAAGCAAAGAAACAACACATAATGTTTCATGTTAATGGATCACTTAGCAAGAAAAATAAGGTATCACTTCATTACTCCCATAGACGCTATGATCACAATTCACATACTAAACATCATTGTAAACACCAAGTGTGCAGTTGAGATCATAAAAACACTATAGAAAATAAAAAAATAAAAAAAAAAGCAAAAATTATTGAAACGTACCACAATATGCTCCACTTGATTATGTGAGAGAGAGAGAGAGAGAGAGAGAGAGTTTCTTGTCGTGATTGACCAGACCAGGAGTTAATCAAAATGAACATCAACAATCAATATATACATAATATTAAGTGATCAGAGACTCCAAAAGTGAAGGCTAAAGCACACGATTCCTACCCACCCATATATTTGTTGACAGTGTGTGCTTTCTAATTTTCGTTGCCAACTAGGGCTACTATTACTATATAATTAATAAATGGACAAAATAAACAAACGGAATAAGAATTATTGTGAAATAAAATTTTCATCCTAGAGATTTACTTCTAACCAAAGTAAATGCACTTTTTCCTACTTGAAAGATATTCTAAATAACAACAAATCACTTAATTTTTAACTTAAGAGACCACCAATGTAGGAACATCTCAAATAAACCAAGTCCCTAACCCTAATTGATGATGACCCAAAGGCCAAAATAGCCCGTAGTGTACTTTTAACATCCATAAGCAAAATAATGTTCAAAGTTCAATGTAACAGAAATCCAGAACTGAGTAGGAATCAGCTGAACAAGCCTCAGGCCTTTAATATGTAACCCAATCACAGGAGCTGAATACAGGAATAGAGTACAACGTTACTCACAAAATTTTAGTAAACAAACAAGAATGACCTGCTTGAATAGCTTAATCAACTTCTGCTATGTGCAGATTTCGATATCTCAGAATGGTAAACCAGACCAGACAGTTGACTAGTGAATCAATGCCTGGGTCATGAGGTTCCAGGGCAGTCATAGCATAGCCACCGAAAATTTAATCTAAAACTGATAAGCCTAAATGAGTTTCCAGGGATTCAACAGATTTAGTGACCAGATTTGTGAAAAGATACCTTAGACCTATATAATAACTACAAAACAGATCTTGACCCCAAAATATCCCTATAGTACTAATTGGGGAGGGGGAAGGAGGGGAGGTGGGGGGGGGGGGTGTCTGGGAACGTTGATCTCTATCGATAAGACGACCAACACAAATAAAACAGTACTTGTATTTTAAGCTCTTATTCATACAAAGAGAAAAGCTAGCAACAGCTTATATAGCAGCAAAGAAGAAGCAATAATGAAGAATAACTCAAATCCTACACTGATGTGAATCCTCAATTTTTATTTATTTATTTATTTATTTTTTTTTTTTGGGGGGGGGGGGACAGATAACAACAGATTATATATTTTTATGAGAGAAGTACAAAAGCCTGATTACAGTATTTTTTAATTAATAGAATCTCTGATCAAGATTCAAACAAGATACAAAGACCCAAACAAAAAATGTATCAACTGAAAATCGTACACCCTACTCCTGCAATGGCAAAGAAGTCCCTTCACTCCACCTAAGCATACGGACACCATGTTGGCTGATCTGGACCTCAAACAATTCAATCGGAAGCTATGGATCTAATATGCTTAATTACATGTCAAACCTCCACAGTAAATTCTTAGACCCTTCTGACATGAATATGGGCTTATTCACCAGATGGGGAAAAAAGGGAAGGAAAGAATAGGAACTAAACAAAACTAAAGAGCTCTACTTGCTCAGTTGGTTGGTGTCCTGCAAGTAGAGTGCAACACCTAGGAGGTCATGGGTTCGACTCTCCTGTCTTCACTTTGTACCTTAAGGCACTCCCCAAACCACCACAGGGAAAAAGACGAAGAGCTAGGTTGGAATTAGAAACTCCTACCAAGACCCAATCACTCACTGGGTTTGTACTCCTAAGATATTCTTCCAAAACTCCCAATATAGAAATAAAGAGAAACCAATTTCTCTCACAAACCAGATCAAAAGATCCATTGAAGTTAACATAAGTACCCTCTAACTTCAAACTATGCATAGAATGAACAATCCTACATAAGAGTGCCTATGATGCTTCAGTATTCTCATATACAGAATAACTTCATTTCTTTTCTTCTTAAATTGTGATCACCTCCATTGGAGTTGCTCCAGTTGGATGGAAGATCAATGTGAGCTGCTCAAATGCCACCAATAGTTAGAACAAAAAAAAAAAAGAAAAAAAAGAAGAGGTAAGGTTAGAATTAGAAACTCATACCAAGACCCCATCACTCATTGGGTTCGTACTCCTAAGACTATCATTCTTCCAAAACTCCTAATATAGAAATAAAGAGACACCAATTTCTCTCACAAACCAGATCAAAAGATCCATTGAAGTTAACATAAGTACCCTTCTAACTTCAAACTATGCATAGAATGAACAATCATACATAAGAGTGCCTATGATGCTGCAGTATTCTAATATACAGAATAACTTCATTTCTTCATAAATTGTGATCACCTCCACCATTAGAATTGCTCCAGTTGGATGGAAGATCAATGTTAGCTGCTCAAAGTGCCATTTTCACATCCACATGGAAGTAAATAGGACTTCTACTTCTTCTCAACAATGTCCTAAAACAAAAACAAGATTCAGTTTCTAAATAGCTGACTCAGTCCCTCAAATATCCTTGTAATTGAACAAACTCCAACTGCTTTTAGATCCTCTACACATGTATGGCCACCTAACCAATAGCATCTCCCTTAGGTATGAAGTCACACCCTTATCCCTTATGAGGAAAAGGTTCTTAAACGAACCTCCCTCCCCCGCGGGCGTGCGTGCGAAGAGAAGGGAAGGGAGCTACATGCTAAGGTCAGTGAGCTGATGGACTAGATGATAAAGCGTGAAATAAGGAATAAGGTTTTTGCAGCCAAAAATAACAATGTCAATATGAGTAGCCCTCCATTAATAATTTTTTGCAACTTTCTTCAAATTTCTCCATTAGTAATTTTTTGCAACTTCCTTTCATTCTTCATTTGTCATTCCAGTCACTAATAAATGGAAAAGGAAAACAAAAAAACCATAAACAATAAATTTAACAAGGGAGACAACATTTTCTATCCCCAACTGAGAAGATGACAATTATTATCCTCCATACCATTTTGACCAGTTAGATTGGCCAGGCAGGATATCAATGTTTTTTTAATAAGGCAAGAGAAACAATTGCAACAATCATGGTTTTAAGTATCGTATCGCCGTATCGTACGATACGTATCGGCATTGATAGTAGTTGATATGATACTGCTTGATACGTATCTCAATTTTAAAAGCGTAAGTGTATCGAGCCTTAGCGATACGGCTCGATACAGTGTTTTGGTCCAATTAAAAAACAAAAACATAAAACAAACCTGTATCGACCAGTATCGAACAACCGATGCTGGTCGATATAAGTCAATACAGGGACTATATAAGTTGATACATATCGACACAGGCTCGATTTGCACAATCTTCTTCCTCTTCTCTGATCTGCCTCACTTTTTGTATCGATTTCAGATCTGATATCAGTGTATACCATTATTAAAGTTCATATAATCAGTTTATATTATCAGATTTCGTCAGTCACAAACTTATATTCAATCTAGATTTTATGTATGCAGTCCATATTTTATTATTCAATCCATATTATAGTATTCAGTCCAGAATTGTATTATCAATCTAGATCTGACATCAATATATTAATTTCAGCCTCTCCACCATTTTTAAACTTCAGTTTTCATATCAGTTATATACATTACAAACCTGATTATATGCATGGATATGCATGGATACACATGGTACTGATCTATATATAACTTATATATCAAATTATGTCACATTTTCCTTCTTAATGTTGCTAATTATAGTGTTTTTATGTTTTAAAATTGTGTTTTGTATGTTCTCTAATCATTCCCGTGTGTATCTACCATATCCATAATACGATACGATACGTCTCTTAAAATCACCTCACCGATATACGATACTTTAATCCTTGGCAACAACTCTCTTTCTCAGATGAGCCAGTCAAGAGTAGCCTGCAGACTGATGTTTAAAAAAACTGCAACCATAAAGAGAGTATCATCCAGATACTAATATTATCAGTGGTTGGCTAATCTGGACTTCAGCACACTCATGTCAGATCACCTGGAAGATATAATTCCAGAATCTTTACGGGTGAACTCAAATCATGAGCTGATAAAGAAATATTGCATTTTGATTCAACCAATGCAGATCATTGATCAGTTTTAACAATTCTAACCAACACACAGTTAAGTTTATTATAAAAATACACAACACGAAGCAAAACATAAATAACTCTTCAATAGATTTCAAACAAAATCATTCAGTGCATGAAATCAGAGATTTCACTGAAGTAATGATATACGGATTAGGATGTATATATAGTGAAGTTATCCTACAAGGGTAACAGATATATCACATTGTTAATAAAATTGTTCCATTTACTTGGTGAATCAATATTGCCATGTAAATTTATGACTTCAAACGCCACATGAAATAAAAGGTGGACAATTCAAGGGGGGAAAAAAAAAGACAAATCCAAAGCCAGCAGGTTTAAGCTTGAACAATAATAACTAGAAAAACAATATTCTCACTGTAAAATGACGTTTAACAAACATGTGTAAATGAATGCAAAGAAGGAAAAAAAAAAAATATGTTACCTTCGCCAATTTCAAATTCTTCGAATTCATCATCGTCTTCAAAAAGATCAATTTTGGCATCCTCCGACACAACCTTGGGTTCCGTCGCCATTTCAAACAGTTAACAGAAAGCTACAAATAAGGAGCAGAGTCAGACGCAGACCCCAAAACTGGGAAATCTGTGAATACGTTGAATAGCAAAAATAATAAGGTTTTTAATACTGAAGATTATTTAGAATTAGGGAAAAATCGACGGCCTTCCTGCACTGTGAAGCAGAAAGAATAGAGAGATGAAAATTTACCCTTTGTAGCTACTAGAAAACCCTAGACTTTGACTTCAAGCACACAAGGAATCGCTTTCCAAGAAATTAAAGAGAGAGTGGACAGTGATGCTCAATGGAACCTGGTTGAAATATCCAGACAGGAAGAGCGCATACATACCTATTTGAGCCTTTTGAGGGATCGTTGAGTGGTCAGTGCGAGGTCAGTGCGAGAACAGATGGTATCTCTAGAGCTATGTTCTTGACGCTCGGCTGCTTCTGGAGTTACCAACTCCCGTATATGGGGACAACGATGTAAATAATTAGGAAGACGAGGATATTATGGGAAGAGTAATCAAAACCGACAGTCAAGTGGGAATTCCTACACTGTCGTCCATGGATTAATGATCTTGTAATTCCAGCATTGGACAAATGGGCTGAGATACCTCACATGTCAATTCTAATTTCTTTTTTTTTGGTAAAATTCTAATTGCATCCTTAGATTTAAAGTTTTGTTTAAGTATTTTATCAACAGGTCCTGTGGCTGAATTTGGCTTTAATGATTTTTTTAATAAAGTTTAGGGCAATGGTTCTCAATTTGGTTTCATGAAAGTTGGATGAAGCTCTTCTCTTGTGGTTCAATCGTTCATTAGATAAGGTTACATTAGCATGCGTCTTGACCACAACAGGTTGTTTGATGGATGATTGGAACTACTATACGACAAGAAATGATTTCGCTTTGTGAAAAATTAAGGCAAGTGTTGTCGAAGGATTCCGTTCAGCCTCCCAAATCGAGTCATGTAGTTGAAACACAAACACAATAGGAAAGTGGGCGGGATATACCACGGGACCACTCTGATGCTAAAATTAGAGAATTCCGAAGACGAGCAAAATGGAGCTCTCAGTGAATCACTAGAGCTCCTTAGAGACGGGGTTCTCTGAGATACGGGAGCTTAGTAAACTTCTCCTCTCTTCCGGTGAGATAGAACTTAAGATAAAAATGAAGAAGAATGTCTCAAATGGCTGTGTTGGAATACTACCCGAATGGGGTATTCTCCCTTTGTGATAAGAAATTCTGGATTTGAATCCCTTGCAGTTATTCTTTCACTATAGGTCCAATTAGAGACTTTCCCAACAAACTCCTCCCCACCTACCACCATCACGATCACCTACCACCTAGAGAACAATAAGCTGGAGAGATTACGACCCCTTAGGACAGCACTAGGATGTCTTATCAATCGCTTACGACCCCTCTCGACCTTCTTCGACGTCCTTTTAGTCCACAACCTCCATATCTTCTGACAACTGTTTCTGCCTTTACACTTTTACCAAGTGTCAATCTTGCTTTTTGCTGATTCGGCCTCTGATACGGTGACCTAGCCGGTCAAATCCTCCTATTTGACATTTATGATTGTTATCGATATTTATGAGCATTAATGACAGATCATTAAATGCCCAGCTACCTCCATCAGTCTGTCCAATTATAGCCTGATCACCTAGGGGGTCGAACACGAGTTCATCTCCCGAACATTTCTTATCCTCATGCTTTATACCTTTGATAATGACACGTGTTCCATTTTCCAAGGACTATCTCATATTCTCCATCCACGGTCAGATTTAAATCCATGATTATTTTCCCCCAACAGCAAGGATTCCCTATCTATTTGTGTGTCACAACCCATATGAGAGGTGTGTTTTCAATTTTAAAAATTTGATGCAAATGATATTTTAAATAAAATTTGCCTATATTTTTTTAAAACAATTATTTACTTTTTATATAAGAAAAAAAATCAGCTACCCCTCATAATAGTTTTGAAACATCACCTACCACCCACACCTTTCAAAAAACATCAACCACACCAAAGTAACCGATGGAAGTGACATAAATCAGCATTAGATAATTTTACCCTTTATTTTATTAATTTGAAAATTTTTAAAAATAGTAAAATTACTAATATAACCCTTATTTCTTCTTCTTCTTTTCCTGTCTCTTTCTTCTTCTTCTTTGCCTAGTTTTCAGGAAAAAGAAAAGTTACGAAATTAGCATAGCATCATTTTAGATTAATGACGATATTTGAGATTAAAATAGAGAAATTAGATTTTGATTTGTCGGGGGAGTAAGTTCCGATTCATCTTTGTTTGGAGCGGCTTCGCTGTATTCTATCACGGCTCCTTTGTCGTTGGGATCTTCTTTAACTTTAGGTTCTGTTGATTTTGGATTTCCTAGCCAGATCCATCCTAGTTCGGAACCTAAGAATGGAGATGATACGATGTCGTTTTACGAATCTGGGGAAGATTCCCCAAGAATGTCTGGTGTTTCTCCTGAATTTCTGGTAAGTTGTTTCACTTCCATGCTCTCACCGACAATCAGTTGCAGGACTGTTGCTCCTTTGCCGTTGGGATCGTGGCCTTCTAGCTGACCACGATGGTTCAAAAAGTGGGACAGTGGTTCCTCCGACCGGCGATTTATTACGATAAGGGATCGTTGCTGGACTGTCGTTAGCACCCTCGACTGAAAGACAACGATGGATCTCTGTACTCTGCAGCTGGCCTAGTTCGTCACCTACACGGTCGGCCTCCTCCGATGCTTACAGATGACCACTTCAGTTCATGGTCCCATTTAATGCCAGCATGGCCCCCTCCATTTGATGCATTGAAGATCAGATCTGCCATACCATGCATCTTTAGCTATTTCAACATCATCTATGAAGAAAAATCCTTTGTAAATGTCTCCAAGTTAGTTTTTCTTGAGAAAAAAGAATGAAGGGAGAGGTTTAATGGAAGATCCTTCGATTCTTGCCATCGATTCTGGTTCTTGAGGTTTCCCAACTCTTCTAAAACTCTTCTTCCATTTTTCTAGAACCTCCTTTCTCTAATATTCCAAAACCAAAAGCAGAAGAAGGCTTTTGTCTCTGATTTCAAACAAAAGATAACCCTCTTAACCTTTGTACCGTGTTATCCGAAAAACAAGTCAATTTATTTATCATTTTAAAATCCGTCCAATACCATTGATTTTGTACCATCTTCTTTTATCTCTTGATCTCGTATGCTCTCATATTGGTCGTCTCACTTGCCAGCGACTCTATCTATCGAGTTCCTTCTCGTCTCCTTCGCTCTACGGTGTGAGATGGTGGAGGTAGCGGTGGTGTGCTTGGGGTAGAGAGAGAGAGAGAGAGGGAGAGAGAGAGAGAGGCAATGCAGGAGGGTGGAAAGAGGCTGTGATGGGTAGCGAGAGAGAGAGAGAGAGACCATTTAGGGATTTATGGTCGGTTAACTAAGGGAGGGTAAAAAGGTCTTTCAACTTATCTATTAAGGTATTATTGTTCAATTAAAATTCATTTTTGGATGACATCAGCAACTAACGGAATTAGTTAAATGAAGTGGATCTATTTGATTAACGGTGGTAAACGTTTGGGTGGTAGCTGATTTTTTTGAAAGGTGTGGGTGGTAGGTGATGTTTGGAAATTATTATGGGGGGTAGCTGATTTTTTTCTTTTATTTAAATACAAACGACAAAAAATCATATTTTACAATAAATTTCTTTTAAGCTTTTTACATAGAAACAAACAGAACTCAATTGTAATTTTTTTTTTCCGATAGCCATTTTGACCTCAGCAACTGGCCATGATTCTTACAATCTTCTCTCATTGGAAGATGATTTGTTATACACTTATACCTAATACAAACAAATAAGTTAGCTAAGGCTCTCTTTGGTTAATTTTATAATACGTTATTGACATATATTGTTGTTTGGTATGATTTATATATGGTATTTATTTATATTTAAAATAAATTGATATAATTTAAAATCTACAAATAGATTAGAAAATCAATCCATTATTATTTTTTTTATGTCTAGTGGTATTAAATGGTTATTATTTATGCTTGAGGATTAATATGTATGAGTTATTTATGACAAATCATTTATGGAATAAATTGTGAATAATGAATAATAACCATTTGACACACTTGACATAAAAAAATAATGATAGATTATCAGAATAATGATAAATACCTTCTAACCTATTTGTAGATTTTAGATATGAATAAAATAACATAAATCATACCAAACAACTACATATATCATAATGTATTATATAATTAATACTATCAAGAGAACCTAAATAGACATATATGACAAATGCTAAAATAGAAGAATCTTTCACAATCAAACCTTCTTGGATTTACACTAATGTTTAGCCTTTATTTGTCAATCAGAGCCTCAGCTTTCAATCAACAGAAAGCTGAGGAAGAGATGAAGAAGTCAATGACTAGATAAAGAAAAAGACAACTTACCAAAAAATAAGAATTAAAAAAAAAAGTGATATTTCCATTTCCTTTCCTTCCATGAATCAGAATGTAAAGCAGTCATGGAGCCAGTACAGTACTGGAGAAGGGTTTGGAGATCTCTCAATGAGGATCATGGTTTTAGGAATCAGTGTTGAATTGGTTTATTTGTATCAATTTTGGCCATGACTGATCTTGATTCAGATCCCATATCTGATTCTTCCATATTTTTATTTGTTTTTTTTTAACTAATATTATCCATGTGTTGCCATTGGAGCTGTACCCAATCCAGATCAATAATTTTGACGGCAACCATACCTGAAACTAAAACCTTGTTGAGGGTGGAAGCCCTCATGCTCCCATTCCTGACATTATTACAATCAACAACAATCTGGGCTTGAAATTAAGATTTCTTTTTCACTTGAAATATTGGATCTTAACCTGGTCACACATCTTTATTTTCTTTAATCCAATAAAATATACCAGAGATACAGAATACCCGTGTATATATGTATATATGTATACATGTACATAGCTTCATAGTCAGAAGCTGACTCAATCTTTAGCTCTTCAAAAAACCGAGCTAATATAAAAAGCATCCATATTTACAAGAACAGATGCTTGAAAAGAAAAAAAAAAGAAGAAGAAAATTTACAGGGCCAATGGAGAAAAGAATAACTATGAAAAATTGGGTCAACGGACGTGAACAAAGCGTTCTTGAGGTACCTCGGGAGCCAACAATCCAGTGGAATTAGGACTGTGAAATCCATGGAGGATGCTGATGAGTGAACTGGCCTTCTTACTAGCACGTGAGTTGCCCTCTGTGAGCAGAGAATACAAGGACGCCATGAGAGAAGGGGAGTTCTGCAACATGGGAATTACCTCTGCTCCGCCGTTAGTGCACAGGGAAAGCAACAGGGAAACACAGTACTCCTTCTCTACTCGAGATGTGGTGGAATTTAAAATTCGTATCAGCTGAGGTAAAGCCGAGGTCCCCATGATCGCAATTGTCGCGTCTAGTTTCTCTGCTAGCCTTGCTAGAACTGCTAGAGAGTCAGTAACGAGATCTTCTCTAACGGAAGATGTTAGAAGATCAACCAGAGAAGGAATTGCCCCGGCTGCAATCATCCTGTCGTGGTTCCCTGGGTAGACGAGGAGACCGAAGATCGCCACCACTGCGTTCTTTTTCCCTCTCGGATTCCCTTCTCTGATTAACTTTACCAAGGAGGGGATTGCATGTGGTATTTCTCCTATCAATTTCCTGTACTCTTCCACTGAAGAAAGATAAAATAGAGTTGCAGCTGCAATTTGGCGACAATCCATCTTCAATCCCCTACTTAGAACATCCAGAATCAATATCAATCCCCCATGTTCGACAATCTCTGTTTTGCACTTGGAATATTTGGATAGATTCAGTAGGGCTGCGATTGAATTCTCTTGGATTGATGGGTCAGTAGAAGGAAGCATCATCAGTAGAGGAG
Source organism: Protea cynaroides (assembly GCA_028583415.1). Classification (NCBI taxonomy): domain Eukaryota; kingdom Viridiplantae; phylum Streptophyta; class Magnoliopsida; order Proteales; family Proteaceae; genus Protea; species Protea cynaroides. The sequence goes on from CM053273.1 coordinate 9,054,606, forward strand.
CAATCGCATTAGCTTTGCAGAAGCAAGACCTATTGAAAATACTGGATTTTGCGAGCAAACGGATCTCATAGGCGGCTTTGTTCTTCTCTTCCCCTGTTCCAACCACAAGCCTGCCAGCGAGATAGTTGGCAAGCAGATTCATGGCTTCTGCTGCAACGTTACTGCCGGCACAAATCGTCCTCGTTATGTCTCGATTCTTACTGCCAGGTTCAGCCATTGGAGTGCCTTTATTGGAACAGAACTGCCGGATAAGCTTCCGCAGAGCTGAATTAGGGACCAGTTCCGTGCTTGTTAGCTGCCCCCCTGTTTTGGGACAGGTGATGCTTCCTGCTTTGAACCATTTTTGGATTGAAGATCGATCATAAGTATGCCCTGTTGATATGGTCACTGGATCTGTCATGAGCTCAAGAGAAATGGGGCACTTGAAATCATCCGGATTCAGGCAACTGAGCATCTCGCCATTGCATCTGACATCCGAACGGTCGTTACTTTTACGGTCCACAACATCGAACATGACGACTCTGCAGTAGCACATGAAAGCCATTACACTACTCAGAAGCACGACCTCCTTCTCATCTCCGTTAGAGCTTTCCCAATCGATCTCCTCGTCCAAGAACTTAATCTCCTTGTCACACTGGCTCCAGCTTCGAATCTCAAGGTAATCAATAACCCGTCTGAGATCGATTCCTCTGGGAGCGACCTTGCTCTCGAACTCGTTTAAAAAGGTGAGAACATCGTTCATTGCCCGTTCATCATCTGGGTCGACCTTAAATTTCGCCTTGAAAGCCTGCTTGGCCACTAATTCAACCAACTCTCGAACTTCGGTGGAGACATGGATGGAACGCAAAGGAAGAACATCCAGCGCAGTAGCTATGGTTTTGATTAATACACGGAACTCAGACGATACTCGTTCGGACCTCATCAGAATCCAAAGCCGAGCGCCTTCGCGGGTACAATCTTCCAACAAGAATCGGAGCTTCTGCAGAGTAAGATGGAGCTCGGAGAAACAAAGCCTGACAAAATCAGGCAAAGATGAATCATGTCGGTCTCGAATTTCTTCGAAGAAGATATGAAGAAGCCCTATTTGACGAATTGCTTCTCTTGCATTCCGCCGCTGGGTAATAAAGATCTTCGATTGGTAATCACATATGGTTCTTGAGATATCGATAAGATCACAAAGAAGAGTTGCAGGCGAGACACCTTCGCAGGGATGGACGGCCGGAAATCTCAGAATCCGGCGATTTCGATCGTCAGATTTTTGAATCATTGAACTTTTGAAGAAACCAGAGGAAGATATTGAAATCAAGAAAGAAGAAGGGAAAATCAAATTTAGAAAATTTTCTCAGATTTCCTTTCGTGAAAAACAGGACAATCTACTGCTATCCTATAGCCGACGACGTTCTTATTTATAGGTGAGAAAGAAGTGGAATACGGCAAGATTGAGACACGTGCCCACATCGTTGACCACGACACGTGTAAGGGGTATAGGATGCCCGACGGAGAAAGGCGGCTTCTTGGATCGTGGGCTTTTCTTGATTAATGGGCTACCAGGACCCAGATAAAGACTGGGACACGTGGTAGCATGAAATAGTGACACGATGCTATCTTAAGATAAGGATGGGCCCTTTCCTAAAACTGGCCTCAGATACTGTGTCTATAAAGAATGTCTAACGTGAAACATTAGCATCCTTAACCATTGATTTGTTGAAATCTCAACCGTTAGAATGGAATCCTATCCATTGTTACCCCTATTGTAAGGAAATAAAAATTTTGACAAAAAAAAAAAAAAAAAAATAGAGAGAGGGAGGATTCCTTGAGCAAGCAGTATGGCCTAAGCCACTCTCTTCTTAAATTAATAAAAAACATGTGAGATAGAAATCAGTAATAATTAAAGGTTTTAAAATATGGTAGCTAATTTTTACATGTCATTGAAAAAAAAAAATTCAATAAAAAATTTAGATTAAAAATAAGAAAAAATTTAATTGTCATTTATAATATGTTGTTGAGTTAGTATATAATTATTCTTGGTAATTGATTGGAAATTTTATTATTTTATTTTTATCTTAATTTTATTTCACTTCACTTCGCAGTCTATGATTTAAAAAGGAGAAAATACAGTAGACGAAGTTTGAATAATAGAAAAAAAAGACTTTAGACTCTCATTGGTATAGTTTATATTTATGTTTATGAGTTTTTATAATTAATTAATAATAACAATAAATTATGACTCATAAATAAAAACCAACTGATACTATTTTTTTTTAGTAAACACCATTTGATATTACTAGACATAAAAAATAATAATAGATTATCACAATAATGATAAATACTTTTTAATATAAATTATCCCAAACAACTATATATATCATAATATATTAAATAATTAATTCTATAATACATACAAAGAGAGCATAATATATGTGAATTATGACTTATGATGTAACTCTTGTTTGTCTTGCTTGATTATCTCAAATTACATACAATAAATTAAATTATTTTCTATTATCTCCTTATGGTTTACAATAAATTAAGAAAAACAATAGATATCACGTGATAGTAAACGGTCATTTGCTTATATCTTTTTTTATTCGAAAAGTCCTTGAAATAACATCATGAGTTTTTGATTATTGAAAAAATGGTTTTAATTTCCCCTTAATCCGAATGACTCTGTCAATAACGTGTATGACAATTCGATTGTGTTCCACTTTTTTGGCGGTTGAGCTTTGTATATCATTTCCCACACGTGATAATAGATTTTATTTTATTGAAAAAAAATATTAATTAATAATTGTTAGATTAAAAAAATAAAAATTCTACATAACCATGATCATAATCCAATTTTATATAACATTTATAATTTGAACTCAAAAAATTCTTTTAGTTACCCATTTTTATAATTGAATTAAGGACTGAGGTTCTGTGTGATTTCAATAGAAAAATAAACATAAATATCCAAAAAGAGGGATAAAAATGTCATTTTAAAGCCTATGTTGGAAGGAACACGGTAGGGTATGAAATTTTCTCTCTATAAATCCTTTGGTTTCAGCTTTATTTGTTGGTCAAAGAAGACAATTGGGCCATCTATTTATTTGGTGGGTGCCAATGGTTTGAACTTTGAAGGGCCCCACATTCTTTAGCATATTTATTTTATAACTATCTAATAAATGAATCATTAATGGGTCATGCATGTGTGGTCCTTGGTGTGTCGGTAACCTATCAAATTAAACACACTATACAAGAGTCCTTGACCATTGACGGGCATGACCGCATGAATGATGAGGTGACCGGGGTCTGGATCTGGACCCGGTCAACTCAACCCCATTTGAGTTTATCCTCCTATGGTCCTGTGAGACCTGAAACAATGCCTAAATGGATCAGGCCTCATAGATCCAGATGGGTCCTCTAGCCAGAGGATTCTGAAACGTTACGTTGTGGATTGGACTAAAATACGAATCGTTCATTCAAAAGTTCGAATTAGTAAATAGAGAGACTCTCAAATATATAAGATATCAAGATTCTAATATCTAAATAATGTGAAACTATTCCCAAATTCTCAATACTCTTAGCCACGTATAATTCTACCGTTGAGTGATAGTATACATGGCAAATGTGGTCCCACTTTTAGTTAACTGTTGTCCCTCTTTTATTAGGTGACAGGTCCCGCTTTTTAGGTGACTGTAAAGAAGGGGAACTATTAACGATAGTGGTTCAGGGCCAAGCCCATCAACAGTTGGTAGTAATACTGTAATACGATAGTTAGTTTTAGTTTTAGATATTTTCTATAAGACTAATGATCACCTAACATGTGTATGGTCATGATAAGGACACGTGTGGTTACGATAAAGATGTTGTAAGTTGTATACTTGTGAAACCAAAACATTCAGTTCAACAGTTCAATAAAACAGGTCGTAATCCTCTCTAGATCTCTCGTGTATTTTCTTGAAATTCTTCGTATCTTATCAGGAACCATTGGGTCGCTGATGTGTCGCCATCAGATAGGTGGGGTGATTTTGTGTATATCAGGTCTCATCATCAATCATCATCAAGACCGAACCAGCCTGATATAACCCGAACCCAGTCCGGACCGAACCTTAATGGACAGGTTTCGGTCTCAGCTTGTAGAGCCCGACATCGTTTCAGCCTAGACCGAAATCAGACCGGACCGGCCCGTTAAGAAGCCCGAACTAGCCCGAATCAATAATACCCAACCCGAACACCGGTAAGGTCCATCTGGGCCCAGTTTTTTAATTTTAATGGTTTTAAATTTTGATTGATTATATTACACTATTATAGTTCACTTCTTGATCCAAAAGATTATGTGAATCTATAGTTGAAAGGAGTATGTTAATTGTTACAATTTACTGAATTACATACACATAGAAAGAATGATGCCAATTTTATAGATAAAAATAATAAAATAGGCTGTATATCTTACATATAAAATGGACCCGATAAGCTTGATAAGCCCGATCCGGACCGAACCAGCCTGAAATCACCTCAATAAGCCCAGCCCGATAACAAACTGACACCGGACCAACCCGTTAGTTATTGTGTCCAGCGCAGCCCAACCCAGCCCTAACTCTTAATGGACATGTTTTGGGCTGGGCTTATAAAATCCGACACCGGTTCAGTTCGGACCGAAATCGGCCCGGACCGGCCCGTTGACACCCTTAGATCTCCCCCCCCCAACATCAATCCGCAATTCATCTTCCCAATCCCAACACAAAGACGAAAGGGGCTTATCTCTAGTTGTGCAATTTTTTTAACCGTTGGATCACTCATTAGACCGACTAAATATCTTGAGATGAACTAGACCCCACAAAGAGACATAATCATCATCAACTATCAGTTTATGGGGTCCAAATCCTCTCCTGCAGTAGTTGGAACTATTGATTGATCCAACAGTTGGAGTTCAATTGATACGTATACCAATACATCAATATATGCGCTAGATGAATTCCACCTGTTAGATCATTTTGGCTGCCGAAACTAACGCATAAGAGAATGTCTATACTAATTTATGAAGATTCATAAATTTGGAACCCAGGCACAGTAAGAATAGGTTACGAATGGTACCTGTTTCAGTTTATACCCAGTTTATATGATCTGTTTTGTAATTACGTATGATGAAGGATCACAAAAGTAATACACAAAAAAGAAAAAGAAAAAAAAGGTAACGTGGACCAACCATGGTGAGACACTTGTTACACGTTTGATTCTTCCATACATCAATCATTGCAAACGTTTTTACCAAGCTTCTTCCTTACTAAAAACACATTTCCATAAGCATAACCCGCCAAAAGATCAACGTCACGTAGACATACCGCTACCACCTCATCTCGATTCAAAAAAAAGTGTCGGTGCCAAGTGGAATGGAGCCTGTCCATTCATTCTTTCCCCATATTTTTTATTTTTTAAATTTGTATCGTTATCACCAAAAAAATAAAAATCTTTAATAAAAATCAGGCAGATAAGATTTTAATAAAAAATTTTACGTCAAAACAAAGATAATGAAGAATCAAAAGAAGATTAAATGTATCTCATTAAACTGTAACCAACTCTATATTTCGTCATCTAATTGACATTTTGACATCAGTCGTTCGATTTGTAGGATTTGAGTTGAAATATAATCATAATTTTAGTAAACGATATCAGATTGATCATATCAACTGATTCATATCAGTTTTAACTTTGATCGATACAAATCCAATACCAATTTTTTTAGCATTTTTATTACCTTTAAATGAGTATCGACCATGTATCTGAAGCTCAACAACAAAAAAACGAATACCTTGAACCTTGTTCATACGCATGACTCATTCCATACTTAGGTACTTCAAAAATAGAGACATTGATACAAGTAGATAAACGGGTAAATAAGAACCCTTGACGTCTTGCAGGGTGCTTACAGGTTACTTGAAAGCAACCGATCAACGATCAACTGAGCAAGCAATTGTTTTTTTATTTAATATCTACCATTAATAGACCTTCATTCGGAGAATTCAGTGGACAAACATGTTAGTGGGTAATTTTTATTTTTCAGATCACAAAAGAAAAGGATGTTTTTGGGCTGGACCGGGTTCATGTTATTAGGCCCAGGTCCATGGTTACCTCTAATGAAATTATGGGCTTTTTGCGTTTCACAGTTCATGGTTTCACCAAGGATAATTCAGATCCTGCATGTCGATATTCCTACGTGGCATGATGATTGGACAACTCCAAAACCCTTGAATGAGAAATGGACACCACTTATGTATTAACCAGGTGGCACATATGGGCCCCAATTCATTTGTATACATTTTCTAATCAAAATTTTTAAATTTTTATTTATTTTATTTGGCACGTGTTAGAATCAGATTGGCATATAAGGGTTGATTCTAACAGTTCCTAAGTTTTGGACCCCACGTAATTTGCCACATGGCAAATGATTTTAGGGAGGTGGTCAAGCCCCAATTTTTTACAAAGGCACCCAAGCTTCTCTCCTTAATCACACATTCATATCATCTCTTTAAAAAAAGGTTTCATTGGTGGATAATGGAGAAAAACATGATCAATGGACTCAACTGCCTCACCACAACGTCTACAAGAATAATCCAGAGGAATATTCTGATGATGAAGTTCACCACCCGCAGCCAACCCATGCACACACGCTCTCCACAAGAAAGCTTTAATTTTAAGTAAGGTTTTACATGACCCGATTCTTCTCCTCACCGATGTCGGGATACATTTCCAACTGGCAGACCATGAGTACGACGCCTTCTCTTGCTCCTGCACCTCAAAAAGCTGATTTTACTATAAATTTTTCATGCTTATTCCCATTCTAAACCAGACGGTGTTCTTGGGGAAAAAGGCTTAGAGGGATATCAACACGAAAAAGTCTTGTCCGGTGAAGTGGATCCATAAGATTTGTTAGGGATGAATACACAACAACGAGAAAGAGATGAAGATCAAGCAATCACACAATACAGAATTTGTTGTGGTTCAGCACTCAAATTAAAATGCCTACCTCCATCACAGAGAAACAAAGATTCTTTATTACCAAAAAAACTTTCTACAATTCTCTCCACCTAACATAGTGTCCTCCTTTGCTCAGACCTCACCTAGGTTTTCTTATACAGAAACAATATATGGAGAAACCTAGAAACCCTAATCCTACCACAATTATAAGTTTATCCGTATATGTAATAAACTCATACCCTAATACAAATACTACCTTTTATAATTACGTGGATCCCACAAAATACAAGACACCAATCCAACAAAATTAACAACCAAAAACTCAATACAATATGGCAGAGTACTTGGAAGAGGTTTAAAACCCTTAATGAAAGGAATCCAAGGATCCTTCCAAATCCTAATCGAAGCTCTTGTATCTACTTCCCAAATAAGGCCAAGAAGGAGCAAGAAGGAGGAATTTCCAACCCTCTAGAATACTCCTCCAAGCCTAGGAGGGGTGGCTTCCCGCATTAGCATGAAGAAAATCTGACTTGGGAAAATAAAGAGATTTAAGAAACAGACTCCAGCCTAGAAGAAGGTGATGACCAAAGCCTCCAAGCCAATTTAGTCAGAAGAGTCATATTTTGAAAATAAGGATCCCTCTAATCAAGCCCACCCTTATCCGTAGATTCACACAACCGAACCTTTGAGATATAGTGAATCTGCAATGTCTTTCCTTATGGACTGGTGATGAGACATACGTAATCAAAAATGCACCCCAACAAAATTAGCAATACTTCCTTACTTGAATGAGAAAGAAGATTACTCCTCCAGCTAGACATTTCATTCGAGGCATGCTCATGAATGTCTTTAAAACACTACTGTTTGGAAAGACCAAATTCAACTGGAAATCTCAAATACTTTGTGGGACATGCACCATAACGAATCTTGATGATCCTTGAAAACTACCTCTTAATCCTGTTGGGATTATTAGGGCTAAAAAACAAACTTGATTTTGTATGGTTTATACCAAAAAATGATGACCTGATGCGCTACAGAAGACCTCTCAACAATACTTAAGTTCAGTTTTTCAATTGACTAAATCAACCCTTTAATATATTTCCCACCCCTCTAAAGCCTTTAATCCCACAGGATGTTAGGTTTTGATTAGAGAATGTGTGTGAGAGAGCATAAAGGGATCATATAAATTAAGGGTGTCAAAATTGAGTTCGAACGAAAATCAAAACTAAATCCTATTGGATAGCAACAGGATTGTGTTTTTATAATCCGATAAAAAATTAATATTATACCAGATCAATTGATAAGATCGAATCAAATTAGACCAATATAATCAAAACCAAACCAACCCAATAGTAGACCGATAAGAATTCGCTAAGCTAACACTTTATTTAATATACATGTAAAGAAACCAACATCAAAACGAAACAGCTCGATAGTGACCCTATAGAACCCTTTAAGCCATCTTGTTACTACATATATACTGTTAAGAACCCAATAAGCCAACTTGATAAAAACGTGAAACCGAATTGGATCGAAACCAAAACCAGATAGGAACTGGATTTTTTTATTGGACAGTATTGTGTATAGACCGAAACTGGACCAAACCGAGCTGTTGACCCCCACTACTCCTTTCAAATCGAATCAGTATTTTATTTGTTTTAATATTTTGAAGGGAAAAGGTTTCCCATGTTGCCGTGGTATATCATACATGAGATAAAGATCCCATTGTGGAAATTCCCAACTAGCTTAATCTTTTGATTCAATGTAGCACAGGATGGAGTGGGGAATTCAGTTGACAAGGCCGTTGATAGGAAACTACTTGGGAATGAAGCTTAGCAAGGATCTATTTTAGCATTTCGGATCATTGTCTCACATGGATATTTTTTATTATTTTATTTCTCCTTTCACCATGTGGTGGGTCCCATGTAAATGATACCGTTTCCTACATCATCATTGGTGTGGTATGGAAGATTCTCCACACTGTGGTCGCAGTACGGGAAACCCTCCTTCCAAATTTTAAATTTTTTTAGGACAGTGTACATGCCCACAAAACCTTTTGCCTTTCTTTTATAATCCCTTAGTTAAAAAAGATAGGTTAATTATTGTTGTGGTTGAAAATCGTCCCCCGATCAATCTACAATGAGGATGACTTGCGATCATAGGGTAGAAAGCAGAGGTGTTTGGACGATTTAGCCTGGGGGACACTCCGATGCCTATGTCAGATTCTGAATACAAGCAGTCAGGAAATGTCAGGGATGAACTCTAGTTTAAAAAAATGACCGTAGAGAGAATTTGTATGTAAAAGAGAGATCAATTAATTATTTTTTTTACTTTTGGGGGACTATTATATTTATAGAACGAGACATGAAGTGTTAGTGTTTGGATCCAACACTGAGTCTGTAGGACGGAATGTCAAGTGTCATGCTGTGTTGTGTCTAAGTCTTAGAGTCCTAGTCGGAATGAAAGACTACGACGTGGATGGCCGAGTCTAACTAGTTCGGGAGGACAGGTGTCGTCCCCTGGATGAATCCTCCTCAGAGTAAGTCGTCGACGAGTATGAGCCATATTCTTTGTGGGAGCAGACTTCTGTAACCTGATGGGATTTGTCAGAGAGACCCAAGGGCAATGGATATGTCTCCGTACGTTGTATTTTGCGAGCGATAGGATTCTTCTGACATGTCCTATGAGGATAAGACTTTCTCGGATTGAGAATTGGTTGATGCCATGGTCGGCTAGGTGTATGTTTGGTGTGCGTCAAGGGTTCGATCGAATGTGTTGTGCACATGTCCACTAGGCCTCAACAGGATGATGTGTCATGCGTCAGTTTTTTTTTATATTGGGGGATGTATTTTCTCCTTAATAGTTATCCATATAATAATGGAGCTGTGACGTTGTCAAAAATGACAAGACAAATATAAACTATTCACTTTTAAGGTATTTTCAATTTGAATTGTTGGTTATTAAAGTGCATGTACACAACAATGTCTTGAATACTAGTACACATGCATGGACATATATAAGATGACACACAACACACCAATACAAAAGAGATATTTGATTAAATTAGTCTTCAAAATCTAACCTACGGTTAATTTGAAATATCATTCTGGACCATGTCTATTTAATGGTTAAAATGGACACATCATCTATTTGAAAAAATAACATACATTTTAAAATCTGACATGGATCCTCTCCTATTGTCTAGCTGTGCCAGCTGTCTATTGGACGGATTAGGATACTCGACACACATGCCGATGCATCTCAATTGATTCAATGGACCATTAACCGATTGAGCAACTTGAGAGTTTTCCTTTTTAAACATACGAAACCTCAAGTAACTCAAAATCTATGTACGAATAGCTCCCATCAAATGGACAATACAAAACCAATAGAGTGATGACATGACTTTTTAACCATTTGATTTGAATGTGGCTTTCGATCTGCAACTCGTAGGCTTGATAAGAGAAAATCTAACTGCTCTTCTTGTCATAGAACAGATGATCCATACTTATATACATGGCTGAGGCTGATACAAAAAAGTGCACAAAAGTGACACCAGTGGCTGTGGTTCAAAGCAATCATAAGAGGAGCACGAGAAATGTCTTTCAGCCATTAATGGTTATTAGGACCTTAGGGGACCGCTGTTTATTAGCTGGGAAATAGCTGCAACACACAGATTTCCAGCTGAGATATAATGGTTGTTAGTGTACTTTCCATTCCATCTGAGCTGTGGAGAACTGGCGATAGCTCAAATTGGAATAGATTGATTGAATCTAAAACCTGCAATTTGCACAATTTGCAGAAGAAATTAAAAAGGGTGATGGGAGAGAAGGATAGCAATCGTTTCAACAACTTCAAAACCAAGTTTTTGATGAATTTGGCCATTATCAATCACTTCAATCATTGATGTGAACCCACCAAAGAATACATGCGTTGGGTTTTCTTTTTGGAAGGGTACTAGTCTTGCTAGCTTGACAACAAGGACATGCACTCGTGTCTCAATCAATGTGGGTGGGTTATATGAGATCAGGTTGTAGGTTGTGTTTGGTATGTATTATTAAAAATACATTCTTAAAATTGAGAATGTATTTTTAAAATAGGAAGAGCAACTCATGGGCAAGAACTTTCTGTTTTGGGTTAAGAAAGCAAAATGGGCTAAAAAGCGCATTACAGGATGGGTCACATTCCCTAATGTATTCGGTAATTGAAAAACAAGAATGCATATCAAATGCGATTTCCGATGTGTTTTTGGACTAGAATACATTCCTAGAATGCATACCAAAGGCAAGCCAAAGATTTATGTTGTGTTTAGTATACATTCTAGGAATGTATTCTTAGAAATGCATCTCCATTTTGAGAATGCAATCTTAACATAAAATGAGAATAAATTAAAGACAGACATTAGAATACATTCTAGAATAAGCCCCCGTTCTCTAACGCACTCCATTATCCAAGAATGAAAAAACAACCAACCACCATTTTTTTTTGTCATCTTAAAATGTATTTTATTTCTTGAATCATGGCATGCTTTAGAAATGTGGCTCACACTAGAACATCCGATCTTCAATCATTCTGCATTCAAAGCCCAAAATAAAAATATCTCGTTCTTTTACTCATTATCATCGTAAATTTTGGATTACATTTTTCATTCTAAGAATGCATTATCAAACACAACCTTAATTATTCAGATCACCGGCCAAAGAAAGGACAATTTTTTTCTGGTGAGAGGGCCACTAACAATAAATAAATTTCGTATTTTTAATTAATATTAAACCTCCACAGCTAGACAACTTCCTTCCTATAAATGAACATTTAAATACTCAGAAGTTATCTCCTCTCTCTCTCTCTTTACCATGAAAAAAATGCCACATTTTAAAGAACATTTCCTGCTAGTAGGACTGCTGATGATCATCTCCTGCATTGAAGTTGAAACATCTGGAGAAGGGCACTACACACCTCCAAATGTTGCACGTTTAACTGGTCTCTTTCCTCATCAACCATTAAACCAGGCATTTCTTAAGTTTTTTGGAGGCTCAAACATCCGTTCAGCCATTAATGGATCTTATGTGCAGCTAACTCTCAACAAAACTTCAGGTGATGATAGTTGTTCATGTCTGTAAGTTGGCTAATGAAAATATTTTCAATACTAATCTTATTTTGTTTTGTTTAATTTTCACAATTTCACAGGGTCTGGATTGATCTCTAGAAACAAATATAAATATGGATTCTTCAATGCTGCCATCAAGCTTCCCCCTGGTTACACTTCTGGTGTTGTAGTAGCATTCTATGTGAGTTCATTCATTATCTACAGATACACTTGCATTTATACTGATCAGTGCGTGCATGCATTGTTATTGATGTGAGTTGATATGATCTTGGGTTCTTTCTCCTATGGTTTGTATCTTGCATCTTCTGCTGCTGCTTCTTTTGAGCTCATCCTATAGTTGCATGAGTAGTTATTTCATAGATGAACATCATCTGGGTAACAAGATGCTATACATTCAGATGTCAAATGCAGATTTATTTCCACACAACCATGATGAAATTGACTTTGAGTTGCTGGGTCATGAAACTGGAAATCAATGGGTTCTGCAAACAAATATCTATGGGAATGGCAACACCAGGATAGGAAGAGAAGAGAAATTTCGACTGTGGTTTGACCCAACTGAAGAGTTCCATCAATACAGCATCATTTGGAATAATCATCACATCGTGTAAGGCTATTAAATTTATTTATTTATTTTCTCTTTTGGGAAGGGAGGTCAGGATTCAAGATCAAGAGAGACTTGAAGTCAGGTGAAGCATTTAACCTGAGAGTTATTTTAAGACTAGTTACAACCTAATGAATGCGCATTAAAGGGAATCATCACGGAAACCTCAATATATGTAAGGGATTGTTTTGGTATTTTATTTAGGGACTCATGCAAATGGTGACAAGACCCTTGTTACAAGGTTAAATGTAACAGTGCTTCTTACATAAAGAATGTTCCAATCTAAATAAAGCCTGGGTTAGGAGGTTTGGAATATGTATATATTGAAGGTCTAGTCCCACATCAATTACCAAATAGTCTTCAATCCCTTTATAAGTCTGAAAATCCCTCCATCTACTAGTTCGAACTTTTATAATTGAAAATTTATAGGGTATCAAAGTGGGTTTTTACTGTTCTATCTGATAAAAAAATGAAAGAAAATGTGAAGGGGCAATAAAAAGATGAGTGATGAGTGAAGCTGAGATGGGATGGAAACAGGAAATAAAGAAAAGAAAAACTCAAAAGATGAAAATACTATAACAGAAGAAAGTATAAGAGAGGCCATTTGAGCTATAAAAGCTCATGGCTCCAAAACCCACCAACCTCATAATACACCAAACTAGACATGAACCGGACCCATAGCTACGTGACTAGGTTTCATTTCATTAGTAGCCAAGCAGCTTGAAAGGGCTGATTACCCATTTAACCCAGGACCCTCCGACAGGATACATCAGATTAGAATTAGAGGGGCTAAAATTGAGCTCAAACCCAAAACTGAAACAAACCAAGTATTGGGCTTGTTTTTTAGATGATGAAAACTGAAACCGGATTGGCCCGACCGATAAGACTGACCAAATTAGACGAAACTGTAATGATAGTAATCTGATAATGGATCGATAAGAATTTATTAAGTTAATATTTTAATAAATATACATAGGAAACTGAAATAGAAATGGTACCACTTTAATATTGAACTGAAAAGAATCTATTAAACCAACCTAATAAAACTGAAACTGAATTTTTCTTAACAGCTTGGTTTGGGTTTTTATCAGTACTGAAACCAATTCGGCCCAGACCAAATTGATCAATTGGCACCCTTAGATTAAAAGGGCACACTCAAGGGAATTTGACATTTGTTCGATTTCTTGGCTCTCTTCCACATTTGGTTTTTGTAATCTATTTGATCAAAATTCTTTCACATGCTGCAGGTTCCTAATAGACAACATACCAGTTAGAGAGGTTGAACACACTGAGGTCATGTCAACAGTTTATCCGTCAAAGCCCATGTCAGTATATGCAACTATATGGGACGGATCGGAGTGGGCAACAAGAGGTGGGAAGTACCCAGTGAATTACAAGTATGAACCTTTTGTTGCTTCCTTTGGGGAGATGGAAATGGAGGGCTGCATTTGGGTTTCAGCAAGAACAGTTCCTTCCTGTTCAAAAAGTGGTGGACAAGGTCCAACAGCAGTGGACCCAGTTGAAGGTCAAGATTTCGTTAAGCTGTCACAGCAACAGAAGATAGGAATGGATTGGGCAAGAAACAGATTTATGTTCTACTCATACTGCAAAGATCCTGGCAGGTATCCTGTGTTGCCACCAGAATGCAGGGCAAGATAGGAAGAAATGAGGTTGAAGATATGAAGAATGATGGTAATGATGATGATATATTACATTAGTGCATGAGGTACGAGAGACAACAGAATGATAATTCAATTGGACTTAGTGTTGCTATATGATTCTTTTACCCTTTCATCCATGTTCATAAAATTTCAACCTCATCTGAGATGACCTATGAATGTAGATATGCCCGCGGAAAGAAACTCCACTTAATAATATACGGAGGTGTTTTGATTTGAGTCTTTTGTTGGGATAGATGATGGAGTGGACAACAGTTCCGTCAAATTTAGCAAACAAACTGATACGTGCCTAATGGGTCTGGTCTAGTGTATGAGTGCTAGATTGGACCAATCTAGTATGTGATAGTTAAATTGATTTAACGGGTTTCATCACCTTTAGAACTATTGACATATCGGGTAAGTACCTAACATTTGGTATCAGAGTCAACCATCAGGTTATGGATTCGAATCCAACCACTAGGTTACGGGTTTCACGAAAAGGATACCTGAAGTAGAGTGAAAGCCATGATATCTGAAACAGTTCCAGTTTCATGTGATAAAAATGGCTCTGCATCTTAAATATAATATCATCTTACAATTCGTAATGGATGCATCACTTGCCTGGAAGAAAAAGAAGCACTTAAAAAAAAAAAATGTAATCCACACAGACTCTGATAGAAACAAGTATGCATTTTATTGTCATGGTTGAAGCAGATGAACATAAACATATCAAAATTATAACCAGGCCGCATTTTCCACCGGAGAAACAACAGCCTTCACTTGTAAATAGTTTTGAAGACTGTAGATTCCTTTTTCTCTGCCATTTCCACTCATCTTGTACCCACCAAAAGGTATTGCAGCATCAAAGACATCATAGCAATTAATCCAGATTGTTCCCACTCTCAATGCACGCATCAATGTGTTCGCAGTTCCAAGATTCTTGGTAAAGACCCCTGCACCCAGCCCATAGGGACTATCATTTGCTCTTTTAATCACCTCATCAAGGTTCCTATCATCAGCCAAAAAAAATAAGTAAGTTGTTTAGGAAGGACAAAACAAAATCAATTTAATAGCCTAGTAATGAAATGGATTGTATATTCATATCTTACTTGAATTTCAAGATGGTCTGCACTGGGCCAAAGATCTCTTCCCTCGCAATTTTCATGTCGTCCTAATTAACAGAAGAATTAAAATTACAACCACACTAATTTTTCTAAAAAAATATACATGTTAACTGGAGCAGCTGATAGAGTGGTGTATTACCTGAACATTTGAGAAAACAGTTGGCTTAATAAAGTAGCCTCTGTCACCAAATCTTTCACCTCCAGCTTCAAGGGTCGCACCACTATCAATGCCTGATTTTATGTAACCTAGGATCTTCTCAAATTGATCTTGATCAATCTGAAATTTTGAGCAAAGTCAATAGATCACTAAGGAAAAGGTGTACAGACTTAAACAATTACTATATACAGTAAGTAAAAGCTGAAGATGCAAAACATAGATCAGCAAGACAGAACAAGGCTTTGTTGTGAAAATAGCAAGACAGAACAAGGCTTTGTTGTGAAAATAGTAGGAATAGAGAAACAAACAAGGTATCACAGTGATGCCTAAGCACACATAGTTATCATGACTTCCTGGAGATGGAAAGTTTAGCAAGGTTTGAGTGTGAGAGAGAGAGAGAGAGCAGTTTTACCTGAGGACCTTGCTCCACACCTGCTTTGAAGGGATCGCCAACAACACGTTTCAGAGCACGGGCCCTTGCTTTCTCGACAAACTCATCATGTATACTTTCATGTACAAACGTACGAGACCCGGCACAGCAACATTGACCCTAAAGGCAGCTCAGTGTCAACTGACAATCCAATCATCAAAAGAATCTAAACTCTTTTCACAAAAACAAGTGACTGAACAAAACCTGATTAAAGAACAGAGCAAAGTGTGCAATCTCAACAGCCTGATCAACGTCAGCATCCTCACAGACAATGAAAGGGGACTTCCCTCCAAGCTCTAATGTCACTTTTTTAAGATTACTTTTTGAAGCCAATTCGGATATGATCTTGCCAGTTCCAGTTGATCCCGTGAAAGCAATCTGCAAAGGGTGAGTATTTAACAACATGATACATGATAATAATGGAAGAAACAGATCATCTTATCAGGCATCCCTACAGAAAGAATGCTATAAGGCTATAACTAAAGCTGCAATCCACGGTTGACCAGCAAAAAATACAAATAGGATTGGTAGAAATGGATAAAAGCATCACACAGAACCACTCAACGATTTCATAAATATGTGTATGATCCCCACTTTGCCAAAAAGTAGATTGTAAACTGCTAGGTTAAATCCTTTTCATGATTATTTATAATTTCCCTGATCCCGGAGAGTACTTCATTTATTTTCTCATGAATATGTCCACGAACTTCTTGTGCCATTCCTTTAAATGGTCCATAAGTGCATTTGGAATTTTTGCTGTTAAATTGGCTGAATGGAGAAAGCTTTATTTTAGGAAACATGGGATATGACTTCTATTTCTATATGCTTGTATTGTTGCACTATCAATGATGCTCAACATCTTTTTCATGAGGGAGGAGTAATCCAGATATCTCCTGGATTAAATAGTTTACAACCTAAGACTACTGTAATGACCACAGTACAAGGAGATGCAAGTAACAGAGAGAAGTTAAGGGACATTTTGACACTAAAGACAATTGACGTCTCAATTCAAAGGGATTCAAATTCCTTGGAAAAATGGAACCTAGCCGGGAACTAGAGAAGCACCCTGATGTACACTCTCAGGCCCTAGCCCGAAATTCTAACAGCAGAGGACAAAGTAAAATGAAATTGGGGTTACTTAGTGCAATTCAATCAACTAAAAATTAATTTCTGCAGAACGTAGTTCAGATGGCCAGCTTAGGGAGAAAGACAGATTCCTTTATAATAGAACAGGGTCAATGATAGAGCTAAATGTGTAAAGATTTCTAGTTCATTAATTGATGTAAAACATTGATAACTTATGCCAGATAGAAAACCAAGTTACATGATGGATGGAAGGCGATGACAAGGTTCATCTCAAGGAGAAAGATTGTTCATTAAAATACCTTCTCCACATCCATATGACTGGCAAGAGCCGCACCAGCAGTTGGGCCAAACCCAGAAACCATATTTAAAACACCTGGAGGGAGCCCAGCCTGTCACAAAAAGCCACATGAAAATATATTATATCCCAAAGGAATGAAAAATAGGTGTCAACTAGAATTTCTTTGCTATCTGCAGAACAATTTTCCTTGTAACTCAGTACAAACTTGTCAAGACTCAGAAGTATATGTATGTGTATGTGTGTGTGTCTTACCAGAGTTTTATGGTCATAAAACAGCAAACTTTTTTTTCCAGAGAAGTGCAATAACTACTTTTATCAAAAGAACATATCATTGAACACATGGAACTCCAAAAAAACTGTTGTTTGTACATTTACATATTGAATAACTCTCCGAAATTCGTAAACTGCATTCTGGCATAGTTGATATAAATTGATACTTGATGCTTTCACGACTAGTTTTTAAGTTTTCACTTGAAAAACATCTTTGAACATGAAAATACAACTCTATGAGTCAGAAATATGTTATGTTGGGATTTGATGAGACTAAGAGCATTTACCATGCATCAACACCCCCAGCTAGATAGCAACTCTGAAAACATAGATGCAACTGTTTCTCATTTCACATAAACAATTCAGAGGTCTGGAAATTTAAATGAGTTCCCAGATTCCCCAAAACAAAGATTGTAGAAAAAGAACTATGTTATGAAGAAAATGAATGATAAATCATGCACCTACCTCATGGAACAGTTCTGACACATAGAGTGCTGATAATGGTGTCTGCTCTGCAGTCTTCATTACAACAGCATTACCGCATGCTAACGCAGGTCCAACCTTCCAAGCATACATAAGAAGAGGGAAATTCCATGGGATAATCTGCCCAGCAACACCAATAGGTTCATGCAGTGTTTGCACATGGTAAGGTCCATCAGCAGGAACTGTGAGACCATGAATCTTATCTGCCCAACCTGAAGAATTGCCAGAGAGAAGTATTAGATGTTTTACCCAAATCTGTAGAATTTTAAGGAAGCTCCTTGAATTGATGCAGCAAGAGAATATGGCCACATATATTTATTTTTATTCCTCTTACCACCATAGTATCGCATGAAACGTGCCAACATTGGTATTTCACCCTTCACCGATTGTTCATAAGGCTTTCCATTGTCCCAGGTCTCAAGTGCTGCAATCTCATCATTGTGCTTTTCAATCAAGTCAGCAGCGCGTAAAATAATGCGTGATCTTTCCTGGTGAAACAAGCATAATGGGAATAAGAATTTCAGCACAGTCGATAAAATTCAAATACTATCAAATGTCATGCCCAAAAATGTAAGAAGCAAGACTTGGAAATTCATACATAAGCAGTCATTTTGGGCCATGGTCCCTCATCAAATGCCTTTCGGGCAGCAGCAACAGCCCGATTGATATCTTCTGCATCACCTTCAGCAACATGAGCAATCACTTCTCCTGTCCTTGGATCAAGTGTTGGAAAAGTTCTTCCTGCAGCCAGAGGTAATTTGAGAAATCAGTTCTAGTTAGAAAATTCCTTCAACAAAGGAATGCTGAAGGAGAACTGCCAGAAAAAAGTTTACATCCAATAGCAACCTAGAAACAAATTTAAGGCTATATTCTTGTTTATGACAAAAGAAGACAGAAGTCCCACCCGATACTGCATCTACAAATTCTCCATTGATTAGAAGCTGGGTATGCTTTACTTGAACTGGTGGAGTGATTGGTTGTTCAAGTGTAGCAGCAGTGCTAAACCTACTGATGCCTCTCCCACAGTTAGAGTTTCTGCCTGAAAATAAATTGTGAAGACTGTTCAGTGATAATATCTGCTTTAATTTTCAATAAAACAAGTGCAAACTGATGAAAAAGAAGCTCAGGAAATTGCAAAACTAATGGGGGGGAAAGAATTCTATATACTGGAAAAATATTAATCCAGCCATCACCAACTAACTAACGAGAGAAAATATTTCAATATACATGAAGACAGATGGTGCGAAAAGATAAAGAGTAAAGAAAGAGAAAAGACAAGGACAGAAAAAAAAAAAAAAAAAAGTAGAGAAACTCTTAGATATCTGATATTTCTAATATATATAAAATAGCCAGAAGACGCAGCACCCAGGAAAAAGCTAAGAGTAACTAATAAATAAAAGTGGATCAAACCCTGTAGCAGATGTTTATTTATTATTACTGCAGGACAACAGCTCACTGTGTTTTCCTGGTCAGAATGAGATAAGACATCTAATTTATTTAAAAAAAAAAATTGAGAAAATATGACAAAAAATTGTGAATGAGAATTTCAACATCAATAACATTCCATTAGTCCTGCAATTAAAGTTACAAGAAACTCCCATTCATATAACCCATGGTGCCACATTCCCCCTTCAGAACTCATAAGTTACATAACCTTCTGATCGTTAATTATATTTTTCTCAGAGTATATAGAACAGATAGTAACATCATACATTTGTTAATTAGCACTGTAGTTGGGCAGAGATAACAACCCACAGTCACCCCTGTTCTTGTCTATGATTCTATGAAGAAAAGCTTATCAGTTCAAAGAACGTGAGAACTACACCAAAGTATTCAACATGCAGTACAGAATAAATAGATGATAAATTCTATCAAGTTTTCAAGGAACATTGAATGAATAACTTGCTGTATATCAACAGGGAAACGGCAAAAACAGAGTCCATGGAAGTCTCACAGGTAACATTGGAGCAAGAGTAGAACAGAACATCCGGTTATATTTTCCTTATTTTCTATGTTCTAAACTAAAATCATAGCATAGTTTCAGTCAGTTGAAATGACTTGGACGAATTACATGACCCCCTCGTCTTCTTCTTCTCCTTGGCAAAGTATTAAATATTTGTTCTTCAGAGCATGCATGTTTGAAAGTAACTAACATTTTCAATGTATATATGAATCAGTGAGTGTTTTGAATTTCTCACTCCTTGATGCTTAGAGTTGAGAGTATGATATCCATAACAAGTCATCCTTATCATTAACATCAATAATGAATACATAATGAATGTGGACACATAACATGTCATTCTTATCCTCAATAGAAACAACAAAATACATGAAGATACAATGAATGTGGACAGATAACATGTCATCCTTATCCACAATAGAAACAATAAAGACACAGTAAATGTGAACAGATGATAAATTATCATTCCATATAAAGATTTAGATAACTATTGTAGAGATTGTATCTTATCAATCATTATCAATCAGATTACAATGTCAAATCAACTGAATATTGGAAATTTCATCACAAAGGATACACAACAAAATGCGAAAATCTAATCAGATCTCAATAAAACCAGAAACTATAGAACAAATAAAAGTCAACATCGTTAAAGTAGGATTAAAAACACGAGAAAGGAATCACACATCCATCATTTCTACCGGAAAACAAACTTAATAACTAAAAAGCTGCATATGACGAACAATGAAGATGATCTTTACCTAGAGAGAACAAGGAAGAAGCAGTAGTTGACGAAACAGAGACTGATCTAGTGAGCAGAGAAGATAATCTCCGAGACGCCATAGCAAAATCAAATCTCTTGTTCTTCTGAGAGGATCAGTACTGGTAGAAGATTTATATATAGTTATGTTTAAAGCAATAAAAGAAGCGAATGGAATAAAGAAAAATAATTTGATCTGAAAGAGGTAATAGAGCAGGCGAGATGAATGAGACACCCACCACTCTGTAGATAGAGAGATATATATATATATATATATTATAAGATTGAAGCGCAGTGCAACTCACGAGTTCGTCAAACGACTCGTTGAGTGGGACCCACAAATTTTATTTTTTACTCCAACTTTCTATCGTCACCATCCAATGATATTTCAAAATTTATTCATTTACTTTATAGAAATATGAGCCGTCATGATTCGGGACTACTGATTGGTCAGCTCTGACTCAGCTCTCTGACTCCTTTATTTTTAGGGATTGCGGGCGTGTAGAATAATAGTTTATTCCGTTCGTCTCAAGTTGTGTAGGCTGATTCAATGAGTTATCCCGTGACGAGAGTCACTTTGTGCGTATATCATTACACGCTCACTGAATTCTAGTCGTTGGATCATGGTTGGAAGAATGTCTCCTGCATATATGAACCAGATACTCTTCAAAGGACAATCAAATTGTCGTCTCTTGTCGATCTGTCGCCTGTCAAGGGTGGGATTTTAGTCAGCCCACCTCCTCATGTATTGATAGGCGGGCCGATTGATCCCTAACCCTTTGGATCAGCTGCAAGACCCTCTTGCCGCAGAAGAGGATTTGGATCCCTTCAAGGGAGAGACTGAGATCCTCTGTACTAACTGCTAACAGCAATGAGGATCTTGATCACTCAACTTGCATCGAGACATATGACGATACACTTTAGATGACCAAAATCATTACCGCCACTTGACAATCACTACAGAGGATATTTTATATTATGTATTAGGGTCCCACTTACAAGTTAATCGGAGAAACAATTTGTGAGAAAGATTCAAATTCAAACCAAGGTTTCCTCCATCGTACAGTAAGAGATAGGGCGACAAGGGAGCAGAGACTATCAAATGAAAAAGAAAGAGAAAGAGAGAAAGAGATAAAGATGCTCGCTTAACCCCCACTTTGCTACCAACTAATTGTGAAAAAAATATAATAAAATAAAATTTTGATTCTCCCCCTTTTCCCTGGGGAGTTGTCCCCATTATAGATAGCTTTTATGACAAATGGATAAATAAAGGTGTGGAATTAGTAATTAAGTAATTATCCCTTACTTAAATGATTGGATAATTAATTTCAAAATATTATAAATATGATTTTTGAATTTTAGACCAATGACCTCTAAGATAAGGTTGTGGACTATGCCTCTCACAATTTGATTTATGTATTTATATATTTATTGTTAAAAGTCAACAAAGAAATATATTAATGCTGTAAATCATTTTATTTTATTTATTTTCTTACAGAAAAAAAAAGAAAAAAAAAGAAAAAAAGGCATGTAAGAGGATGAACTGTACCTTATAATACTTTTATTACAAAGTTTGTTTTTCTTTAAACTTTAAATAAATTCCATTTGATTTGAAAAGAAAAATAATATTACATTTAAAAAATATATATTAATACCAAATATAGTAAGAATTAAAATAGATTATCCAATCCAAATACAATACATTCCTCTTTTTTTTTTCCCCTAGAATTCAGTAGAAAAATATTATTAAGAAATAAATGTATATACTTAAAAGTTTGGATATACCCAGCCTAAATAATTACAATTTAGGCAAGTGCCATCATCATTACGTGGAGTGCATTGCAGATGAAGACATGTCTAGTGGAAAAATGTGGGTAGTTAGCAAAGGCTTATCTAAAATCATTTTGCCACTTGGCAATATAAAACATTGGAATTTTTTTTTATGTTTTTAATTAAGAAAAATAACATTTAATATAATAACAGTGAAAACAAATGTAAAAAAATGAAGAAGATGTAACCATTTCAAGTTTCAACTATCTAATCAAACCATTTAATCTTAATTTGAATTCGTTATTTTGAAAACCACATTAGCAAAGTTTTGGAAGCTTATACCTCAGTCTAATAAATTATAAATTAAAAAAGTAATTATTTTTTATTTTGAAAATTAAAATCTATAATCAGCAAGTAATTATGTAATAATTAATCATAAATAAATTATTATCATCTTGATGGCATAGTCTAATTCTAGGATGTTCTAATGAATTATAAATTAGAAAGTAAATTTTTTTTTTAAGAAATTAAAATCTAAATTCGGCAAGATTTTTTTTTTTTTGGCAAATAATAACTATATCTTCATTAAGTGAAATATATAAATTTTCTGACAGGTAATAATGTATTAATTAATCATAAATACAATAATATTATCTTGATGGCATTGCCTAATTCTAAGGATATAATAGAGATAAAATCAAATCAAATCTTCACGTGGATAAATTTTTATTTGATCTTCATATGCTTATAACATTTTCCCCCAAAAAAATTAAAAAATATATATAAAAAAAACCTTCATGTGGCAGGTGGCTAAACCTTTATTTGCTCTTCATGTGCTTATAAAATTTTCCCCCAAAACTTTGAAAAAATATATACATAAAAAATACCATCGTGTAATGCGTGGCTAAATCTTTATTTGCTCTTCACGTGCTTACAGTATTTTTTCCACGGAAATTTTTTAAAAAGTTGGAATAAAAAAAAATCCTGTGGCACCTGAATAAATCTTTATTTGCTTTTCATGTGCTTATAACATTTTTCCCCAAAAAAAAATTAAAAAATATATATAAAAAAACCTTCACGTGGCTAAAAATGGTGGCCCACCAAGGAAAGGAGCATAACAGCTAATAATTTTGAACTCAAAGCCTACATTGCATGCTTCCTCTCAGGGAATCAAGGTACAGTTTTTCCACAGAGGGATGGGTTGCACATACCCGTACCTTGTACTTTTTACAGGACTTTATCTCCGTCTAACTTTAATGGGTCTCACGTTTTAGATTTAGAGGTGGATCATTGGATCCAAATCGTCTCATCCCTGTATTTCAGGAAGGAGACGCAACGATCCCACTGGATGGTTGTCATGTAGGGATCGGATGAATCCAATCCTTCCGTTCGAGCCAACACTCTCTTGTTGGCTTGGCTTGTCAACTCGAACGGAGGGGTCAGATTCATCCGATCCCTACATGCAACTATCCAATGGGGTCACCGCCCCTCCTCCCGAATCTCAGGGAGGAGACGATTTGGATCCGGATCACACACCCTATGGGCATTGATGAAATCCTGTGAAAAGTTCACGTGCATGCGGAGGAACTGACTTCAATTTATAAGATGTGGATGCTTGGCTGCACTTCATCATGACCAAATTGTATTATTGCATAGCGATAATTTGGCCCACCACACCCAAAGAACTTCGGAGCACATCGTCTCCTCCCAGTGATTCTGGGAGGATGCGGCAACCTATCTCGGATAGGTGCCACGTGGCTCTCGGTTGAATCCGAGACCCACGTCTGAGCCGACAACCCCTGTCGGCTCGGCTTGTCGGCTGGGTGTCGGCTCGAACGTGGGTCTCGGATTTACTGAGAGCCACGTGGAGGCCATCCAGGATAGGTTGCCACTGTCCTCCCAGAACCACTGGGAGGACAGGATGCGGATCCAAGAACTTCCCCCAAGCCCATGCGTTTAGCCACACTTAATGACTTCCTTAATCCCATCATTTTTTTTTACTTCGGAGATGGGATTGTTGGGTACAAATACTAATGGCCTATAGAAATGTGATATGTGGCCATTCCTAAGCCCCCAGTCATTGGGGGCAAAACTTTTTCTTCACCAAAAAAGCCACTCAGGGGCACATCCGACATTACCTACTTAACTCAAGAGCTAGTCCGAGCTCAGCAATTTCGGAGTTATACGGTAATTCCATGCGGGACCCACACCAACTTTTTATAAATAAGAACCCAAACCTCGTTTACTATTCGCTTCACTTTCTACTACTCTATGTTTAAATTTCAAAGTCATTTATAACTATTATTGTTTCCTACTCAGAGTCCTTACTTAGGCATCAAGGTAACCCTTAGGAAATAAATCCGACTTCCTTCATCATTTTTCTCTGTCATTTGTAGGTAAGTTCCACCTTAAAAGCAACAAGGATTATGAATATGAGAATTTATGCTTTAAATTCAAAAATGTGATGCGATTCTTGTGTGATTAAAAACAAGAAATTCTCACCATGGAAGTAGAAGACACAAGCAATAAACTATTTGAATCTTTTTAATACAGAGAAGCAAATTTCACTGCTGGCTAACTCGCTAATCATGCCTTATAAGCTCATCAATATTTTGTTAACCAAGAAAAACTTTTCCCCATAAAAAAATATGGAATGATTCAGATCGAGTTAGTTATGTTGTCATGTAATAGTCAATTGCAATAATCAGTAATGATTACAATAATTTTCTTTTTTTCAATTTTTTTTCGATTTAAAATCTTCACTTCTATTTCTTTTGATTTTCCTTGCAATCGAACAGAGCTTAAATGCCCGTTCGCTGCACGAACAGTCAAACAATTGGACTTTGGAGTTCCAAACCCTAGTGTGGAAGCTCAAATCCCCTCTCCCACCCCCAAAATGCCATGTGTCCAGATTCAATAGGAAGGGGAAAAAAATCTAAGTTCTCCAATCAATCGCTATTTTAAATTTTAATGACCAAAATACCCTTTTAAGGTCTTCTTCATCTTTTCATCTTTTGAGTATGAACATGAAGAAAAGAGCATTTTAGAAAATGGAGCTGTATCCACCCACATTTACATCACAACTACTTTTATAATTTGTTCTTGATGTGAATGTGACCATTCAGAGGATTAAAATTCCACAAATGATCACTATCACAGAAGAAAAAAAAGGCATGAAATCTCATGCGAAGCTTAACAAAAATAAATAAATGAATGAATCAGTGGAAAAGGAGGAAAAAAATGGTTTCCTGCCCTATCATATAATACTCAAGAATATATTTTTGATGACAGGGAAATAAAATTAAATTTAATTTAATTTAATTTAATTATTATTATTATTATGATTGTGTAACTAATTTCAAATCATATTAAATTTTGGAAAACAAAGAGATTGTATTTAAAAATATAATTATCAAATATGAAATTAAGAAGGGAGACTCCAATGTAATCATAGCATGAACATTTCCTTCTAGATATGTGAAAATCAGAACTTATCGCCCGCAAAGATAGGGAATATAGGAAAGGAGTAAGAAAAGCAAACTCTGGTACTCATAATTATTGGTGATGGGATCTCTAGGCTGGCCAGTCTAGAGATGGTTATCCTAGAGAGCCTATATGTCGTAGGTTAGGCAAGCTTGTAGTCTTGTGGATAGGTGGATCCTAGGGTCTCCTACTCCTATCTCAAGTTTATTCTTGATTGGAATTGGCTAAGCGGCAAAATCAAGTGTTCAAAAATTAAAGATTTATGAAGAGATTGCATGCCAAAAAAAATGGATGGCTGACCACTCAAATAATATATGGATTTACTGAAGAAGATATTTGATCGAATTTGAGTTTGAAATTTGACATGTGATTAATCTAGAATATTTTCTTGATTTTCAACGGTTAGAATTCCCACATCATTCCTCCATGAAACAAGAATAAGTGATCCAACTAAAAAAAACCTATCCTCTCCTTGGATTCATGACCTCTGTCTTCATGATTCCTCGGCTTGTATCCGTTCTCTTTCTCAATAAAATTTCTTTTTACCATAAAATTAAAAAAAAAAAAAAAAAAATACTATCCATACACCAAATTTCAAAGCAAGCATGAGCTTTGACGTTGCCGACGGCCATGCATGCTTGGTGACTAGTTAGGCATCCTCAGAACATCAAATAGTAAGGTTGAATTCGGTGAACTCTTTATGTCATGAATAAAATCTGTGGAAATTCAAGCATTGTGATTCATGGCTTCAATATTCAATGCAAGAAAAAGGAAATTACTACCATGAATCACCAGACTCTCAAACCTGGATCAATCATTGGGAAGAAAAATAATTTAGTTGTTTTGGGACTCATTTCTGAAATATTTCCAGCACCAGCCATGCCATTCTTGGGTTCCTTCCATTATTTGTAATCTCTTCACAGAATTTCTACTGAGAAGGGCTTAAGCCCATTCTCTTACCTTCGAAATGGTCCAAAATGTTTGGTTGACATGGTTTTTGCTTTCTTTGATATTGGTTTCATGTTGAGGCAACCAAACCATATGAACCTGATATTTGTTCCTGCATCTCAAACTGCTACTTGGAAGAGAGCTTCTCCAAACATGTAGACATTAGATTTAAATTTAAATGGGTGGTTTGCACCTATTTGAAACTAACATTGATGTAGCAGAAGCATATCAGCAATAAGGCTGCCAAATGGTTGGATTTGAATCTGATCAAGAATCCAAATCCGATATGAAAATCTGCAGATTCAGTCAAGATGAATAATTTATTGGTTTCACTAAACTGATCCGAAATCCAATCCAATAAGGATTTGGATTCGGATCCTATCCAATTACAAGTTTATTCTAATATCTATTTTGAACAAAAACTGAATAAATAGAATTCTGAAAATGCTTTACCCCAGCTGAATAAATAAATGTCCTCAACAGTTTCTAAAATTAACAAGTTAAATCACTCTATCAGAAAGGATTTTGATTGACACTGGGATCTGATCAGAACTTTATTAGAAAGCTACAGTCAATAGGATTCAGATAAGATCTGGGATTCTGGATCACAATTCAATCCATTGACAACCCTAATCAGAGTGGCTCTTTGGTTTGCACATATGTCATCACTATACAAATTAGAACAATCATAAGTCAAGATTATTACGTTAACATTTAGGTCATTCTTCTACCAAAAAAGATAGAGACATTTACGTCATTCTGATTATATCAGTTTGTATATCCTTACTGAAAATCAAGATAAGTATTGAAACTGTAACTGACCATGATATACGCAAGCAAGGCTTCATGCTTTGATGGAAAACAGGCGGCTTTCAATCCTGGCTTAACGACAATACATATAAAAGTGTCAAACCAAAAGAACCTAGGAAAAACAAAAATACTAATACCCTAACAATGGGATACTTAAAAATAGATTTTATCCCTTGGATATGTTATGCTACAAAATATTTTCAACTCTTTCTTGATAGTTAGTTAGTGGAGGTTAAGGCAGATGCTTAGATCACAGCTTCATAAAGCCGCAAACTTATTTGTTTCTTTCCTTTTCTTTTTGCCCCCCTTTTTCTACCCAAAACTAACAACCCCCAGAAAAAAAAAAGGGTAAAACCGTAAAAGAAAATAAAGGAGTCTCTGGATTATCACTAGTAAAATATGCATACATGTTACTAAGAGCCTATCTAACCTCTTGTTCACTTCCCATTTTACCATCAACATGTTTTTGGACTACTTACCCACCATATCACTCTGCAGAAAAATCAGGCTCATCTGGCTTAAAAAGCTTGGGCATCTTTAAGCTGGAGGCAGAAGGGTCAACCACTTTGAACTTCTGGTTGACTCCTCTTTTTGTATTTGCAGCGAACCTTGAAGCCATTATTGTGGCCCCAAGATGCTGGGTGCTGTTTGCATTCTCTGTTGACAATCTTTCAGTATCATCACCCTCATAGTATACAACACCTAGAGTCTCATCACCATATTCTCTCTCTTGATTAGGAAGTTGCATGTAATCGTAGCTCTCATGCATCATGAGCTCTTTTGCTAGCTTTCTCTTCTTGTATCGTCTCCATGCGGCTTCTATAAAGCATGCTCCCCACGTCCTCCATTGATGGGAATAGTACCTGAAGGCATGTTGGAGTTTCTTGCTGTGCAGACGCTTGAACTGACCGGCTACAAACTTGAGGTCTTCAGCACGAAGTGCAAATGCTTCAACTTCAGTAAGGGCTCGGACTGTTCGAGTAGAGGAAGGCAGATTCAGATTTGGGGTGGGCATTAGAGCCCAAGTCAGCAACTCTTCACCACAAAAATCACCAGGTCTGAGGGTTATGGAATTGAAGAACCCAGATCTTCCTCCATTGGTTGTGGAGCTCTCAAGTTGCCCTCTGATAATGAAGAGCATCTCATTAACAGGATCGCCCTCACGACAGATATACGTGTCTTGGGTACTTAAGGATGAAACAAGGCGTTCACATATAGCATCCAGGAGCTGAGCATCCATTTGTGAGAAGAAAGGAACCTATGAAGTGGAATATAAGGTGTTAACCGGTAAGTTTCTAAGTACACCAAAAAGTAGGAAATTATATTCAAGAAGCTGGATTTGCCATTTTAACATCCATGTCCGGTGTTCCGGTGTTGCAGACCTTACAGCTAACACTAGCTTTTGGAGTAACTTAAGGCTAGAATGGTTTTTCATTTACCTGGGTAAATAAAAGACTTAAAAAGTTATAATACCAAAAAAAAAAAAAAAAAAAAAAAAAAAGAAAGAAAGAAAGAAAGAAAGAAAAAAAGAAGAATAAAAAGAAAAAAAAAAACCCTTAGAGGTTTAACTGTGAGGTAGTACACTAGTGCAAAATGAATACAAGATAATTGTTATCAGTTCAAAATTTTATATTATTAAGTAGTCCATAAAAGGGTGGCTGCTGTAATTATTTTCCTCAACAGATAATGTTATCAACAACATAGATGGAAGCCAGAAAATGACTTACCCTGCGGACAAGAGCAAGACATAGATGCCGCTGAATTTCACGACGAAGGTCTAAAGGTAAGGAGAACAATATAGACTCTTCGTCTACTCCTCTTGTAGCAAGCCATTTATACTGAACAAAACGGCGAACCCGCTCTTGAAGATCAAGAGGTAGTTGGCGATGCCTCATCCACTCTTCAGTGTCTCTTTGTTTTACTCTCCACTCTTCAAGTCTCACAGTCATAGATGCAAGATAGGTCTTCACAGAACAAAAAACACAGTATTGATAAGATACTCAAAATCAAACTTTTTTTTTTACTGAAATCCAACTGATTATCTCCATTAAATTCGATCATTTATCATTGGACAGCTACTGATATTCAAAAAATTAGAATAGACAGACTTCCAGTATGTCAGGTGACTACAAGTCACAAGCAATAGAGAACCAAACTTTTCTGCAATGAAACATCCAAACCTGCAGTTATATTTGATAGGATTAACTATAAAACTCAATCAGGAAAACACTGACTCCTTAATATTTAACATTATATAAGTTTGCTTCTATATAACAATTATTCAAAGTTAAAATGATATATGTACAGATACCACAAAACTTATATAATTATATTACCACTAGTATTATTCAAGGTTAAAATGATATATTTGTATGGGATTGACGTATTAACTCATAAAAACTGCTTAAAAATTTTTACTGGAAAGATTTCATTAATAATAAGTAAACTCAAACACAATCAAAACTCAAAAAGACAGAAATGTGGGTATCCCAACCGTTGGACAAAGAAGATATTATTTGGATTAGCCAAGTGCCATACTCAAATTCATTCAAATACCCTCCCATGTCAGTTCATTCACGCTTACGGTGATCCGACTGTGAAAAAATAAGTAAGAAAGAAAGAAGGAGAATGGAGAAGAAGGGGAAACAAAGGAGGAAGAGAGGTCGATAATGCCTCTCCCCTTCCACATGGTTTACTAATATTATGATTAAAGAAAGATAAATTACATAAATATCCCCCCACTACCAACTTCAAACTAAGAGGAAAAGCAAACCAAGTCGGCTACTTTGTTCAGCCGATTTAGACACAAGCACTAATAACTAAATATCATCCAAACATCACCAAAACTCAACCTAAATACTAAACACTAAACACCACCATACTAAACATCACTAACACATAAAATTATGTACCTCCATAAAAACAGAGATCCAATCTTCAACCACGACCGTCACTTTCCACTCTCATATAGTCCTACATTTTCGAAATTTTATTTTTTCCACTTGGCAAACTCCGTTTGGGCTGAGAAAAAACTTGACATGTAAATAGAGGACCTAGGGACCTATCTGTCCACAAAATTTGGGCCCCATCCAACAACACCATATGGCAGATTTTTGGGCCAATCAGATGAGCTTATGTTCAAGCTTGCACCTGTATACCAGGTCTGAAATCCATACCCAGCACATGGCCCTTATACCACATGGCCCATGCCAGGCCTGGCCCAACATACTATATTAGGACACAATCTCAGATTTGAATTAAACTTGGAAGCTTTAATCTGGTATGGTAATTAGGATCTAAACTCAAACATCTGATTCCTATCAAGCCAGATTTGCTTTCTTTGAAGTTTTATTTCTGCCAAAAGAAACAATTCTAAGAATACAGGCCATGTTTCAATAGGGTTGAGTTGGGATTGAGAAATTACTTTAAAGATTGTTTTCTGGTCTGGACATTGTTGAAAAATCTCCTTCTCTGAATTTTCTTAATTTTGCTTGAAATAGTTTGAATTATTTGGTATATTTTCAAGAGGGCTATGGGTTAAGAGTTCAATTCTAGAGCCTTATGGAAATTGTGCTTCTATAAATTTTTGTAATTTCCTAAGTATTTCTGGTTGGTTTCTAATATAATATTCACTTAGTCTACTTTGTGATGGTAAGAGCTTTATTTGATTTAGTGAATTGGGTGGGTTCACAAGCAAACTAAGTTTCAGGTTTTCTTAATCCTAGCATGAATATTAGCCTGAATTTTTGCTTCCTTAATTCTTTCTCATTGTGAGAAAAAAAAAAGGGGGGGATTATAGAGTTCTATAAATTACTAATATGAAAGGAACATGTAAAAGGGAAACAAAAGAAAATTGAGTATATAAAATAATACAGCTCAACCTGTAACCATGTATGTTGCTTCTTGGCCACCATGCAGTGCTACACTTCTAGCAAGAAAACCTGATGAATAGTCAAACATTGACCTCCATCAAATTTAGCATTTCTGGAGTAATTATTTTTCCATAATTGATATGGTTACTTTGCCCCAGGAACAACTAGATCTAGAATGAACATGTGGATGAGAATATTTTAGTAGGCATGGGTTGCTTATTTGGTTCATCACCATAATATCCTCAGTTCGCTACAGTTTTAATGAACTGTAGAACAATTTTGAAGAGTAACTAATCTCCCTAAGAAATGAATATAATGTCTTTCCATTTATAAATGAAGTAATGATACCCTAACAGGAATGAAAGTTCAGCTACAACCAACAAGGCCATAATAAGGATATGGATCCAAAAATCAGAACTAGGGGGCATTATGATGTGCTCAGTAACCTGGTAGGTTAAAAAAAAAAACTAATTATAAATAATAAGAATAAAAAAAAAATTGGAAAAAATCACAGTTGCATGCAAAAAACTACAGATGCAATCTGAAAACATCTTGATGCAGCAGAATCTGTAACCTGGCCCAGAGTCCAGTTGATAGCAACTACTTGTGTCAGGTCAGCATCCCCAATGTTTGGATTTTCCCGGGTAAACCTATGTGAGACATACTTCCTGACAGATAACTCTCCCAAAAGATAGGGTCTTTTGGAGATCTGTGTGACTTCTTCTCAACCTATTTTATCTGTTCTATATGATACTTTCATCAGAATTCATAAGGAAAAAATGGATTGGCATCTGTTTTTAGTTTCTATAGTGGCTTCTACTACTTCCTGGCATACAAGGTGTTAAAGTGTACTGTTGTAGGGTCCAAGGGGTGTAACATTAATTACGGATAGTTTAGTCATTATGTTTTATATTTAAGTAGGGGAATATTAGTCTTTTTCCTCTTATATTTTAGTGGTCGGTTTTTTTCCCTGGGTGAATAAAGAATTTATATTAACAAACCCAGAGGATTCAAGACTGGAAGCCCAACAGGGCAGCAGCAGAACAAAGAAAAGGGAAAAACAAATGGCTCACAGGATCTCCTATTCACATTAGAGTAGAATAGGTAGTAGGTCCCAAGACGAAATCAAAAATCTATTCCGTGGAGTGTCCGAGCAGGACCCGAAGTGTCAACAACAAAGAAGGCAGTCATCGCGGTGGTGGGGATTAAAACTGCCCCAGGCTTCAAAAACAATAGTGTTCCAAGACTGCTTGAAGCTTCTGAATTTGGAAGTCCAAGATCTGAGATTTCTTTCCATCACAGATATGGTAAACTGTCGCCGAGAATGCAAGTTTTTAAGCCTTGTCACAAGACGATTTCCCTTCGAAGAATTTACGGACCCATCTCCATTCCCTGTCGAATGGATTTCTTTGCAATTCCATTCTTCTTATTGTTAATACTACTCAAATTCCTTTTTACCGTACGGAAGCTCTTATATTTTTTCTCTCTTTTCTTCTTTCTCCTCCTTTCCTTCTACTCTATTTCCGTTCCCATGGTATCAAAGCTGGTTGATTAGAGAGTGCATCCTCGTTTGCTGTTTTGAGAGTCTAAAGCTATTCGTGGTGATTTGCAGCAGTCTTTGCCGCCCTTTTTCTTTGTGTGAAGCCTCCTCTTCTCGACCGAACATTAGAAACAGGAGGTTTAACATGTGTGGATGAAAAGCCCCTCGCAGATTATGGGATTGTGGCCTGTTATTCAAGAATCCTAATTGAAGGAGTCTTTAAGAAGTCATCCTGCAATTGGCAGGAATTTCTTCAAGTTTTTCAGATTTGTTCTCCTCCCTGCGGTATGGTTCTGCTCTATTCCTTAGCTCTCGGCTGGTTTTTGTTTGATGCTTGCGGATAGTTATTGCTCTTGGTTATTATGGTTTGATGTTATGTTCGGTGGCTGGTTCTGTTTTGTTATTGGATATTGGACTGGTAGATCTTATTGATTGATATTTTTCCCTTTTAGCCCTGCGGTTTGTATCTGCAGAATTCTCTACGATATTAGGCAGATTTCTACCCTTTGCAACTTGGACAGGTTCTGTCCTATCATATGTTAATTCTTTGATAGTAGACTGCTGATAGTTATGATTGGGTAGTGATTTTTGAAGTTATTGAATTTTTCCTAAGTTTGTTTGTTGTTGGTCATCCATTCGGTTATTCTGCAATGCTTTGTTCATTAATCACTCCAAATTCTTCTATTTCCACGTAAAGATCATTTCGCTCACAAGTACGTCCAACATCATTATTTGAGACATCAAATCAATCAACAAGTTTTCGCAATCTTAACAAGTAGCTAAAAAAATTTAAAGATATCCTATTGATTATTGATTAAAGTAAAGATACACGAATTAAAGATCCCTCAGGTATTGTTTCTAGTATTGCTTGCTCCTAGTTTTGGGTTCTTTCTTCTTGATTGCTGGTATTTGTAAGATTTTCTTTATTATGACTGCTGACTAAATCTCCTATTGATTCAGTGAATGTTCAAATCACCACCATTAAGTTGAATGGTGCATCGAATTATCTATTTTGGCCTTTTAGGCACACCAGCACAGGAAGTTAAAGTCTACATCAATACAACAACAACAACAACAACAACAAAGCCTTAACCCAACTAAATGGGGTCGGCTACATAGATTCTTGTCCTCGAATCAGCTCTATTCGATGTCATACTTGAAACAAGGCCTAAGCTATGCATGTCTTTCTTTACCACTTCCCCTAGAGCCATCTTAGCTCTACCCCTAGCTCTTTTAGATCTTTCAATCTGAATCAAATCACTCATCTGTACAGAAGCATCTAACGGCCTCCGTTAAACATGATCATACCATCTCAAACGGCTTTCTCGTAGTTTATCATGTATCGGTGCTACTCCCATATCAGCTCTAATACAATCATTCTGTACCTTATCCTATCTTTTGTTTGTGAATCCATGTAAAGGGTTTGGCTAGGTTTTTATTATGGAATAGTATGGAGCCATCTATGCCTAGTAATGTTATGTTTCACACCACTAACTAGGATGTGTGGGATGACATGCAGGAAAGTTAATCCCCAGGACAAGATACAACTCACTTCTTGCATCTTCTCCTAATAACTGGGTTATTGACTTTGGTGCAACCAATCATATGATTGGTATGTCTACTGTTTTTGCCATTCAACGCTACTTTCACGATGATCCTTGCTAATGGATCCTCTACTTAAGTTTCAGGACATGGTGTTGCTTCACCTACTTCTTTGTCCTTATCTTCTGTTCTTCATGTCTACAATTATCTTTAAATTTTTTATCAATGAGTCAATTAACTATATCCTTGAATTGCTCTGTTTCTTTCTATCCATCCTTTACGTCTTTTAGGATCTTTAGACAAAGAGGACACTTGGTAGAGGGCATGAGAAGGATGGCTATACTATCTAGATGGCGATTCATTTTCTACTACTGCGGCAGCTTTCTCTACTCCTGTCTCGCCTCAAGATTGGCATTTTCGTCTGGGTAATTTTTCTGATTCCAAGCTTCAGCTTATGGTCCCCACCTGCAAGTCTGTTTCCCGTACATAATGTAAAGTTTGTGAGTTGGGAAAACATCATTGTTCTTCATTTTCTGTTTGTGGTGTTTTTAGGAATCATTTATTTTCTTTAGTTCATTCATAAATTAGGGTTCCATGTTGTTCCAGAGTAGTGGTGGATTAGAATTTTTTTTTTTATACTTTAGTGGACAATCATTCTCAGTTAACTTGGTTGTATTATTAAAAGATTGTTTAGAGTTTTTCTTTTTTTTAAAATCCATTTATCATGAAATAAAAAGTCAGTTTGGTGCTTCTCTTAAAGTTTGTTGCTTAGAATTTACTCAATATGCTATCTCATCTTTTTGTTCTGAGAATGGTATTTTACATCAAACAAATTGCGCCTATACCATTCAATAGAATTGGCTAAAAGAAAAAATAGACATTTGTTTAAGGTCTCATGTTCCTTGTTGAATCATATGCATGTGCCAAAAATATTTTAGGGTGACACTGTTTTCTTTTTTTCTTTTTTTTTCTTTTTTTCTTTTTTTCTTTTTTTCTTTTTTTGTGAATAATTAGGGAGACAAGACAGAAGCCACAAAAAGCAAACCTGGAACAAGAGAAACAAAGCAAAAAAACCACAAAGAGAGCACTAAAGTTTGGAACTACCTTTCCTCATTGACATTGTTTTATCTGATTAATCATATGCCTTCTTTTGTACTTGGCAATCAATCTCCCATGAGCATTGTTTTTCCTGATTCTCCTTTGTTTTCTTCGCCTGTTTGGGTGCACTTGCTTTGCTCATGTTTTACAACCCAATAATGATAAATTATCTCCACGGGCTGTTAAATGTATTTTTTTTTGGCATATTCTCGCACCCAAAAAAGCTATTGTTGCTATGATCCTATTACCCATCACCATTCTGTAAGTGCCGATGTCACATTTTCTTAAGCACACAGGGTACTTTCTTTGTAAGGGTCGTGATTGCACACCTGACATCGTTGTGTCTCCTCCTGTTCCTATTTTAGCTCCTCGTTCTGATGCTACTTCTCCTTCCCCTTCACAGACAACACCTCTTCAGGTTTATCAGAGCCGCACAAAGCCATCTTCTCTAGTACCAGATACTCCTGTCCAATTGCCCTCGACTCAGTCTCATCTTTGACTAATGATCTTGATTCTACCCTGTGTCTGCTAATTTACCCATTGCACATCTCAAAGGTACACATTCGTGCACCCAACGGTTTTTCTGTGCTTATCCTATTGACAATTATTTTTTGTTTCACATCTTCCTTTTTCACTTCATTCTTTTGCCTTGTCTTTATCTACCCATACAGTCCCTAGAAACCATCATAAGGTCTTCTCTAATCCTGGTTGGAAGTCATGCAATGGATGTGGAAATGGATGCTTTGGTCTCTCGCAAAACTTGGGCTTTGGTTGATTTACTTTTAGGTAAGAGAGTTAGTTAAGTGTGATCAGGTGTACACTATTAAGTGTAATCCTAATGGATCTGATGAGTGGCTCAAGGCTCATTTGATTGTCAAGGGATACAGCCAGACTTAAGGTGTAGACCACTTTGAAACCTCCTCTCATGTACCATTTTAAATTATGTTCGTGTGCTTGTGTCTTTTGCTGTCAATCTTGACTGACCATTATATCAGCTTGATATTAAGAATTTTGTCTTCATTGTGACCAAGGTTGTCACAACAATCAAAGGCAGAGGAGGGTCGTTGGACGTCTTAGGTGCCCGCGTAGGCTACCAAGCTGCTCACCTAGGTGCCTAAGTTTCCAAGACCCTAGGCAACACTATGACAACAATGAAGGTGACCTACTTGAGGAAGTCTATATGTCTATATGCCGCAACCTACAGAGTATGTTGCTCAGGAGGAAGATGCTAGTAAGGTTTGCAAACTACATCAAGCTATTTATGGCCTCAAACAATCTCCCCGTGCCTAGTTTAATATATTCAATAAGATGGTTACTCAATATGGGTTTGTTCAGGGCTATTCGAATCATTTAGTATTGGTCTATCGTCATGGCTCCTGGGTTTTTGTGCTGGTTGTGTATGTAGATGATATTGTTATATCTGACAATGATTCTTCTGGCATTAGTGAAGTTAAAACCTATCTGCAACAGCATTTTCAAATGAAAAATTTAGGTGTTCTTTGCTATTTTATGGGAATTGAGGTCATGAGCATAGTTCTTAATCTTGGTGAGATCTCGGCAAAATCTCAGGAATCTTGAACTCCCCGTGATCCCATCAATCTCGGAAATCTCAAAAATTTCCATCTTTAAATGTTCAAAAAATGGGGCGTCTCAAAGAGATTTTTGAGATCTTGACGAGCTTGAAAATCTCAGAAATCTCATACCTCACTGAAACAGAGTTGAGATCCAAGATTTACAACCTTGGTCACAAGAATCTAAAAAGGTATTAATCTATCTCAGAGAAAATAAGTGCTCAATCTTCTGTCTGAGACAGGTATGTTAGCCTCCAAACCAACTGATACTCCCATGGATCCACATCAAAAATTTGGCACTAATGACGGTAAAGAGCTTGCAAATAAGCATCAGTATAGGAGATTGGTGGGAAAACTAATGTTACTAATCTATCTTACTTTGACTCGGATAGATATCTCCTTTGCAGAAGGGGTTATCAGACAGTTTATGGAGAACACCCAAGTTGGCACATTGGGAAGCCGCGTGTTGGATCTGACGATATCCGGAAGGTTCTCCATGCAAAGGTCTTATTTATAGGCAAATAGGCATGTTGATCTTGTTGGATATTGAGATACTGACTAGGCTAGTGCAGCAAGTGACAGACGGTCTACTACATGTTACAATACCTCTGTAGGTGGTAATCTAGTGACGTGGCAGAAGAGGAAGCAGACTATTGTGGTTTCTTCAAGTGCTCAAGCTGAGCATCGGGCGATGGCTCATACTGCTATTGAGTTTATGTGGTTAAAGTCTCTGCTTTATGAACTTGGGTTTCCCATTACCAAGCCTGTTGATATGCATTGTAATAATCAGCCAGCCATTTACATTGCTAGTAATCCAGTGTTTCATGAGAGGACCAAACACATTAAGGTCGATTGTCATTTTGTTCATCATGTTATGATGTAGAAGTTTATCTCTACACCATTCGTCCGTCTTTCTTAGTTAACCAAGGTTCTGTTCAAGTCTATGTTTCTTCAGGGTTGTTCCAAATTGAGAATGGGTGAAATCTATGTTCTAGCTTGAAAGAGAGTGTTTAAGTATACTAGTGTTGGCTCCAAGGGATGTAACATTAATTAACGATAGTTTAGTCATTATGGTTTTATATTTAAGTAGGGACCTATTAGTTTTTTCGTCTTATGTTAAGTGGTCGGTTTTAACTATGGGTAGTTTTGTAATTCCTTTCTTATTATTAATAAATAATTGTTGCCAAGAGGGGGAGGAATTCTACTTGAATTCTCCCTCCTTTCTACCATACAGAATCTCTTCTTTTTTCTCTCTCTTTTCTTCTTCTTCTTCTTCTCTCCTTTAATCCTATTAAACAACATTACAGTGTGGAACTCTTTGACCTACAGAGTTGGTGTAGGACTCTTTGACTACAGTTGCTGAGTTGGAATAAGATTCTACAATCCCATCGTATCTATAGTTTTATACAGTCCTATTGTAATTAGAGCTCCTATAGTATATGGACTCCTAATTAGTTTCTTAGTTTGTTTTATTAGTTTCATTTACCAATTAGGCTTGTTAGTTTCCTTTTCTTATTTGGAGTTTACTTTGTCTTTAGTTTGTGACTAGGACTCTGACTTGTAGAGTCCTATATCCTATCTAATAGTTGTTTTCTATTTTCTATAAATACAAGCTACAAGGAGAGGAGCATAGATATTCTCCCCCTCTTTTTTTCCTCTTATTTTTTCTATTTTGTTACAAATCCTTCCTTGTAGCTCTTTTTACATGATCTAATCACTCCTCTTTGTTGCTGTTACACAAGGCATGCCTTATGCTGCCCATGTTTCAACTCTAACCATATCTGATTCAAGACATTAGTACTATTTTTGAGAAGCAAAAGGTTAAGCTCACCCAAGGTAAGGATAAAACTATAAACAATATCTTTGATACTTCATCACAATAGCTTGACCAAAAAAAGATAGGAGAAAAAACTTCATTATGAGACAAGCAAGTCTTAACATTACAGTAACTATGTACGGTATTCTATGATAGTTACAGGTAGGAAACATGAGGAGATAAGATAGACAAGAAGTATAATTGGATCCACAATATAATTATTCTATAAAAACATTGCATCACTTGACCCGAATATTCTAATCTGATCCTATAAGGAATTATTAACTGTTTATTATTTTTATGACATTATCCATTTTCTATTAAATGTCCACTCCAAGATATTTTCTCATTTCCATTTTAATTTTGTGTTATGTGAGTATGTCCACTAACCAAGGTTTAAATTTTTCAGTTTTGACAGGCATTTTGCCCCTTGGCCAAAATTGAAATATTTCACCAAAAAGCAAAACTACGACCGAAATTTTGTATATTTCAGCCTGAAGTTTTGATCGGCCATTTTGGTGGTCAAATAGCCATATTTTAGCCCAAAACTCTAATTAAGCATCTCTAAACATGTGTGAACCTTTAGATAGGGAAAAAACAAAGCCAAAATGGTACTTTGTCTTTGGACCCAAGGTTGTTAGTGTACGTTGTATGCACTATAGCCTTTCCATTACAGCAGCCTTATAGGTGGGAAATTTAAAATTTGGCCAAAAGATGTTTCAAAGACACCCAAATATTGAAGTAGATGCTCTACAGACGACCTTTAAACCATAATTCAGCAGCAAAATGAAGGATTATGCCACGAAAACTAAGGTTTTTGATCAATTCTGGAGCTCTCAGGCAAAGGGGGGAATCTCAAAATTTCGACGAAATGAATCAAAATTCGTCAAAATATTGTTAGAAATGAGGCGAAATGAGTTTAAAAAATTTTGATCAAAATCTGATAAATTGGCCTAGTCGACATGCGTTTCCTTTCAAATCAGCTTGAAACCAAAATCTTTCGCCGAAATATGAGAAATTTTGGCAAAAATACCACTATGCCACAAACTCATGTAAGAGGCTAAGGATCATCAGGAATTTAGAGGTATGAGGTACGCCCCCTTTCTTCTTCCTCAACAGTGGTATCTGCAACCTTCTCCACCAACTGCTACTGCCTTTGTTCTTCCTCCTACACCTTCTTCATATTCTTCAGCGGCACCAATAGAGCTTCTGCAGCTTCAATACTATCTGGTCGAAGCAGTTGCTGCTTCATGCCCTGTTCCTTTTCCTATTTTTTCCCTCCATTTTAACCTTTTTCCCCCTGTTTCTGATTTTTTGGCCTTTCTTCTTAAGTTTTTTTGAGTTAGGTTGTCTAGACAAAAAAGCATCCATTTGCCTTGGCCTTCACAGACCACCTCGTAGGTGATGCCTTGACAACTATGCTTCCAACCAACCTGAGGCTGTAAGATTTGATCATGGGCATGAATATAGCTTTGTAGATAGGTAGTAATTAAAATCCAGATAGATGAATAGAAATGGAGTATTCTACTCCATGCAGTGGACATTGAATTGGTCAAAAAGTTCCTTTCTACCTATGACATGACAGACAAAAACGGGTAACAAATCATGTATGAAAGTAGTCCCTGTCATATTTCAACTTGCACATGTGTTACATGTGGCAGACCCCTAGTCTGGGGATAAGTGACAATGGGCCCCCCTTGGAGTTCAATTTAGTCAATAAACAGTCTTAATAGTTTGGTTTGGTGGGGATTTATCTTAGTAAAGAGTTGTAATTGAGTATAGATAAGGATAATTGAGTCAAAACCAAGTTGTCTAGAGCTGTTAGAGTTTCTTTTTTATTTTAATATATGAATCGATTTTATAAATCATGAAATAACATTTTTTTTTCACATTGTACTTGTAACCGAGTGGATATAGTTGACCATATTTAGTAAAAATGGGGACTGTCTGAAATAGGATCAAATATTTTAAGAACAGCAAAAAAACGAAATGGGTGGTACGAGTTCTAAATGTTTATATTTGAAAAATATTTGACCAAAAAAACGACATGCAATTGGTCCATCTCCTGCACATGACATAAGAAGGTCCAAGAGGAGTAAATCATAGTTATTTAGGTGACGACTGGGTGTCCAGCCTGTTGACACCACGGCCCAAAATAAGGTGGCAAGACGAAAGAATCGCCATCTACTAGAAATGGCCCAAGCTCTCATGTTTGCCAACCATGTTTCATCTCAATATTGGAGTAATGTTGCTACCGCCTATCTCATCAACCGTATGCCCACTAGCACTTTGGCATCCCCTTTCCCGATTGATGTTGTAATGGGTTCTAGCTCCTTTGTCATTCTTCGTTCCTCCGAAGATCTTTGATTGTGTGTGCTATGATCGCAATCATCAGTCTCTCGACAAGCTCGACTAGTGTGACCTCCAGTGTATTTTTTTGGGTTACTCAGTTACTCAAAAAGGATGTCGGTGCTACCATCCTCCCATGCAATGTACCTTAGTGACCATGGACATTGTCTTTCATGAGACCCTTCCATATTACTCACCGCCACATCTTCAGAGAGAGTCTCAGCATAGTGAAGATGTGTATGTTCTTGATATTTTTCCTGTTCCGACTCTACCTGAAGATACCCAAGCAATTCCAACTCAGAGGAAGCAATAGATACCAGTACCGTCACTAGCTCCGGTTCAGGCAGAGCCACATACACCAGCTCCCGTTCCGGCAAAGCCACCGACACCAGTTCTGGTTCAGGACAAATGCAGGAGAACCTGGATGAGTCAACCCTTCAAATCACTGGAAGACTCAAAAGAAAAAGCAAGTTAAGACCACTACACCTTCGATCATCCCGTCGCCATTCTTCGAGCCAGAACCTCCTACCCTTTCCGATAAGATTTCCTCTTCTCCTAAGTTACTATTGTTGTGTAAAGGCACTAAGATTTATACTCAGCACCCCATATCTCATGTTGTGTCCTATGACTCTCTTTCTGATACCTATCGTGCTTTCATATCTTTCCTTTTCTCTGTTAACATTACACAAAAATGACAAGAGACTTGTGCAGATCCGAAGTGGAAAGCACCTATGATGGAAAAGATGAAAGCTCCGAAAAATAATGATACATGGGATCCTGTTGTTTTTCCTCTATGAAAGTAATCTGTTGGTTGCAAATAGGTGTTTATTGTGAAACAGAAAATTGATGGGACAATGGACAGATAAAAAGCAAGGCTTGTGGCTAAAGGCTTTACCCAGACATATGGGATTGATTACCAAGAGACATTTGCTCCAGTTGCCAAATTAAATATTATTCAAGTTCTATTATCATGTATTGTACTATTGTTAATCTGGGATGGGATCTCCAATAACTTGATGTCAAAAATGTGTTTCTGCATGGGGAACTTCATGAAGAAGTATATATGGACATTCCTCCAGGTTTTTCTTCTGATAAAATTCATGGCAAAGTCTGCAAATTTAAGTGTGCACTCTATGGGTTGAAGCAGTGGCCTCGAGCATGGTTTGGTAGGTTTCACAAGACTATGATTTCAACAGGGTACAAGCAAAACAATGTTGACCATATCTAATTTATTAAGCAAGCTGGTAAAAAAGTCGCTATTCTTATAATCTATGTTAATGATATAATAGTCACTAGAAATAATAGTAACAAGATCTCTCGCCTCAAGGCTTCCTTGGTCGTGAGTTTGAAACAAATGATCTAAGAAAGCTAAGGTTTTTTTTAGGAACTGAAGTTGTTCGATCCTCAAAGGGCATCATCCTCTTTCAAAGAAAGTATGTCCTAGAACTTTTACCTGAGACTAGTTTATTGGGTTGCCATCCTTGTAACACTCCTTTAAAACCTAATACTCAACTCAAAAATAAAACTAGTGAGCCAGTTGATAAGGGTCATTACCAGCAGCTCGTAGGCAAGTTGATATACCTCCCACACACATGATCAGACATTGCCTTTGTTGTGAGTTTGGTAAGTCAGTTAATACCTGCTCCTCTCATATGGAGGTTATTCTTCGTGTTCTTCGTTACTTAAAGTCAACTCTTGGAAAATGGTTTCTTTTATCTCCTCATGATCATATGCAGATTGAGGCATACACACAAATGCTGATTGGGATGGATCTCTTCATAGAAAGTCTGTTTCTGACTATGGTAATTTTGTTGGTGGTAATCTTGTCACATGGCGTAACAAGAAGCAAAAAGTTATGGCAAGGTCCAAGTAGAATTTCGTTCTATGGCTCAAGGAATTTGTGAGTTACTTTGGCTCAAGGAATTTGTGAGTTACTTTGGCTCAGAAATTTACCAGATGCCTAGGTTTTCCTGTTTGTCTTCCAATGATATTGTACTATG
Source organism: Protea cynaroides (assembly GCA_028583415.1). Classification (NCBI taxonomy): domain Eukaryota; kingdom Viridiplantae; phylum Streptophyta; class Magnoliopsida; order Proteales; family Proteaceae; genus Protea; species Protea cynaroides. Next base: position 9,098,299 of record CM053273.1, read on the forward strand.
ATAACAAAGCTACAATTAGCATTGCCCATAACCCAATGCAACATGATCATACTAAGCATGTGGAGATCGACCGATATTTCATCAAGGATAAACTCGAGAATGGACTAATTTGTATGACCTTAGTGAAGTCAGAAAACCAGTTAGCTGATGTTTTCACTAAGGTTTGGGTGGAAAACTTTTCGATCCTAATTTGGCCAAGTTGGACATGTGTAACATATATGCACCAACTTGAGAGGGAGTGTTGAAATATGTAAGCCCGCAAGGGCAGTTTGGACCTTTTCCCATGGAACCTACTCTCTATTAGTAGAGTTAATCATGGGGAGCATTATAGTTTTTTTGTTTCTCTCTATTCTATTATAAATAAAGGCTGGCTGGTCCCTAAAAAGTAAAAACCATCCAAGGAAGTCCCTAAACTGTGCTTTTAACACCTAGGCCACCATTAAATTGGCATCAAAGAGAAAACGAATCGATCTGATCCATAATAATTCTTTATTGATCTCTTTTGGCAAGAACTATTTCAAAGAACAGATGAGTGCCAACAAAGTGTTCAAGCTGATTTTGAAGCCGCCCGCCGTAGATGTCAACTACAGAAATATTGTTTTTTGCCACAAGATGAAATGGAGCACTCTCCAATCCCAATGTCTGAGGACAAGGCAAGTGAAGAGGTGAACAAGCCGACAAATGACTACAAGGAAGCTGCAATTGATCCAGTGAGTAACCACAAGGACTTTGTGCTTTCCCAACAGTTCTCCATGACACTTGGACTGAAGGTCGTTGATTATGTTCCCTCCGAGCACAATGTCTTCATCCAGCTGTTTGAGAAGGTCGCCAATTTTATGGTCTTGCTTATTTGAACCATGGCAGAGTTGAAGTTGAAGTGTTGAACAGGCAGAGCTACAAATCTTGTCTAATGGGCTTAATTAAGTTTACATTCAAAAGTCCAAAGAGTTACACAGGTTATGAGCATAGTATTTTTTATGTTTTTTGGTTTTCTAGAAGTTCAAGTCAAGTTTTCAATATGTAATTACTTGGGTAAAAGGTTAATTAGTTTAGGAAAGTTTCTAATTTTCTCCACAGGGTTATAATCAATATATATGGAATCTTATTAACAATGAAAAGCAGTGTGTGAGGGATTAATGGAATGCCAATGTGTTGGTTTACGGTGAAGAATGGGTCTTCTCCGATGGATTTGTTGGGCAACCTTTGGTTCATGGGGAGCTGATCGTATTCTTCTTTGATCTTGTTCTTCTTCTTCAATCTTCCTGTTTCCCTATTCAGAATTGCCCCTAGTTTATTTAATTTGAGATTGATTGTTTGGGATGGAACATAGCAACCTAATTAGGTTCTTTGAACCCTAGGTGGCCATTATGCAGCTTACAGTCAACTTGCAACCTCAGTATTGCTTTCAAATCAAATTCAATTTTCAAAGTTCCTAATGCACAGTTGCCTTATCTTGATTTCCATCAGTTTCATCAATTATTTCCATTGATAGCCTATTTGACACTCCCTCCTAAGTCCGCATACAAATTTTGACCAAAAACATAATTTGGTCTCATCACATGTTCTAAGACAGCAAAGGTTTCCATCTTTTATAGCTGTTTGTGATGCAGTCCAAGAATTGGTCCATGGAACCAACCTAAAGCCAAGCCCCAAAAGCCAAGAACACTGTTCACGGTACTGTTCACGTGGACAGTACCAACAGAATTTTTAGAAAGTTTTGTTTTCTTCCTAAATTCAAAAAAAGTTAGATTTGTTTCCTTAAAATTAGTCATTAGTTTTGTTTCCTAAACTTGTTTTGTTTCCTAAGGTTGGTTATCATATGAGTCAGTCATAAATGTTATTTGTTTTGGAAACTTTCCTAAAAGTTATAAAGGGAAGTTTCTCTTTTTTATTTTGGGACATTCCTTCTAGGGACTAATCCTTCTATCTTTTGTATTTCCTTTTAGCATTATAAATAAAAAGGAAGAAGATGCTGGCAGCAAAGTTGGCTAGAGTTTTTTATTAAAAAATTCTGGGAATCAACCGAAACTCCTATTCTGTTCATTCCCGTTTTCAAATGATAGTAGTTTTTTTTGAAAATTCATAACATCTTCATCCATGGTTGGATCACCTTCAAATTTCGGTATGTTATCAAGCACAACCTAGAGTACTTCCTCTCCAAGTTTGAAGACTTTCCAACGGCTGGATTTCAAGATAAATGAATTTCTTCGTTACTTTCTAATTCTGGTTCTGTTAAAATATTTGTCTGAGACCTACGGGCAAGATTGGTTTCGATCCTACCTGTTGGATCAAGCTCATCTTCTGGGATATTGTTCCTCATATCCTAAGGATCAAGGATCCTAAATTTTAAAGCATTCTTACAGTCAAATATGAAGTTGGGGAATTATTTGTCTAAATCAATAATTCTTGTTTTTTTGTTAAAGATTAAATTTGGGTTGGACTGTGATAAGATCCTGCAGAAAAGAAGGGTAATTGATTTGAATGTGTTAAAAACCCCCCTTTGCCATCAGTTTATTAATTGGGCTTTATTGATTACTCAATTCAAGTTTCACCCAATTACGGATTGATTTCCAGTCTCAATCCCTATAGGAAGTTGAATCTTGTTCCTAGTCTTATGAGACAGAGACTTCTTGACTTTAACATTTAATTGGTACTGGGTGCCTGCTCTTTCATCACATCTTACACGTCAACCCTGTGTCCATAATCACAAAACAACCCATAAGTGAAGCAACAGGAAAAACCACATTTTCAAGCTTTTTTATGATTGCAAGAAAACAATTGTCAAGGTCTCAGATATTTGAATACTGTTAATCTGTTTTCAGCTATATGATACAGAACCACAAGCAATTGTCAGAACAACACCTCCCATAAATCCAACATGACCCCTAAGGTTTTTTTTTTTTTTCTTCTTTTTTTTTTTTTTTTATTTGCATGAGAGAGCAATTAACATCACCAAGAAAGTTATAGCTATGCAAGACTAAAAGGCCTCACCAATATATAAAGAAAGAAAATACAAAATACCTGCATGTTTCCAATCAACTGGGAGAACAGAACTAGACCCACAATGCATATTAGAATGCAAAATGCTGTCTCACTAACATATGTGGTTGATCCCAAGTTTTGCCCATATGAGCTACAACGCAATAAATAAATCCGTATGAGAACAAAATAAACTCTTGCGAGCATATTCCGTAGTATATGGAACGTAAATTTAGAAAATATCTAAAAACAATAATCATAAACAAAAGCAAGGCAACCAATGTAACTTTGTAATTTTATTCTAGAAATAATGACCACATTACCAACTCTAAAGGATCACATTGATAACCAGAAGAGAATGAAAATAACAGCAAACAAAGCATCACCCTTCAAGGGAACATATCATAAGCAAAGTTCTGTTAGGAGTCAACTGACGGGGTAGTTATTCTTAAGAGTTAATAGCCAAGGAATGGGCACACACCATAGTTCTGCTAATATTTCAACCACAACAAGAAAATAAAACTTACACAATCTGCCTAATGCAGAGCAAGACTCATTGAATTGAAAGTGGGTTCCCCATGGCTTACTTGCAGAAAACTTCTAATCATGATGGAAATCAATAAATTGAACAATACTGTTTTTCATTATCAACAAAGTTATATTTATATATCAAGGGGTAAAAAAGAAGAAGAAATCAAGTTGAACTCACGCTTTCTATCAAGCTTTTTTTTATTTCTGTGGGACCAACACAAAGTTTCTTTAAAGGTGACTTCATGTCACCAGACAGAGTTTTATAAGTAGCATATGGGGTGAAATTTTCATAGGAGAAAGATTAGAAGATGTGGTCAGTCAATTTTGTGTGGTAACAGTAGTGTTGAAACTAAGAATAAGAGTACATTGCAAATGTTCTGGAAATTTAATTTCTTTTGATGTATTTGGGAATTTTAATTTCTTTTTCAGTCTGTATGACTCAAGTCTCTATCTCTCTTCATCTGGCTCCTTCCACCGCTTCTGCTCAACCATCCTCTTTGCACTTATCTTTTCTCATCAAAGCAAGAGGTGGAGCAAACTCTACTAAACTATTGCTTGAAGGGATTTCTGTTTGCAAGATGGCCGATTGGCCTCATCACCCAACAGTCCTTCAAAAGGTAACTGGGCAGCTCAATTCTGGTTCAGGTCCTTCCCAAGTGACACGCAAACCGCAGTGGCTTCTGTAAGCCTATCAATAAAAAAGAATTGATTATGGTGTTGCAGTGCAGAATTGCAGAAGCCCTCAAGCCAGTCATGTCCTGGAACCTCAACCTGCCCATGGTTTTACTTCCAACAGTACACCCATCTTTCTTGATGTTGGGATGTCAAACACCAGGGCTGAACTCTTCAGTGGACCTTCTGCTATACAAGCACTGCACTAGGGAAACCTATTTATTTCATCTCATGCGAAGTCTTATGTAATAACCCAGTATCATGTGGTATTGAGTTGTGGGAAGTTTTCCCTTCTTTACAGGGTTTTTCGGCGAAAGACAATACTAAAGGGGTATTTTGGTAATCTTGCCAGTTAGAGTAAGTTATTATGTCATTAATATTATATTATTATTGGTAAATAATATGCGTTAATATGTGTGTAAGTGTATTCATATATTATTATTTTTATTTATATTAAGTATAAGACTATCTAATACGTTTATTATGAGTCCCTTAGTTATAAGGGTTAGTTGTTAATGGAATGGGGAGAGGTGCCACTTGGCATGAAAGGGCTTAAGGGTTGAAAACAAAGGATAACTACTACAAACGTAAAAGGGAGAGATGAAGTAGGAGGTGGCAAGTGATGAGAAAAAAAAAAAAATACAATACCAAACTAAATCACAAGAGAAAAAAGAAAGGGCGGTGCAGCTACAAGGTCACACCATAGAATGCCACCATGAGGTAAAGGTGTCACTTGGCAATGTCTTTAATGCCACCTCATGGGACAAATGGAAAAAAAAACAGGGAAGGGAATTGTAAACCGTTGGGGTTGGCTTAGATTATCATAAATTTAGTTATGGTTTACTTTTAGTTTAAATTAATGATAGGGTTTAATAGGTATTAATCATGGGTAAATCAGTCCATTTACTGTTCTAATTAAAACTTGATAAATATATAATAAAAAGATGAAGAAGAAAACAGCTTCTTGTTGCTATTCCCATACGGTTTCAGAAAGAATGAGGGAATGTGTCGTGAGAATGAGAGTTTAAGGGGAAAAAAAAATTACGATTTGAGTGGTGAAGGATAAGAAGTAGAAGGAAGTAAAGAAGTGGAAGTGTGGAAGGAAACGGAGAGGCATCTTCAGAAGTTGCTGTACGGGTATGGAAGTCATGCTTTGGTAGGAAAGAAAAAACAAAGAACTGAATTCAAAGTTTTAGAAAGTAAATAATATGTTGTACTGGTTTAATATTTTCTACAAACCATGAAGAAGGTAAGAAAGAGTTTTGTGATTATAGAACTGGTTTTAAATGGAAGAAGATGAACTTGTGTGAGGATTTAAATTTCCACTACAGTAGTACCTAACCAATTTTATAATCAAGGTGAAAGGTTTTTAACTTCTGTAGTGGTAGAAGAATGAAGTTTTGTACTTAATGAATACATGTATTCATGATGATGTTTAAAGTTTAAAGTACTTAAAGTAATGTTTTACAACAAAAGTACGAGAAGAAAATTTCAAGTGAAGATACTATTTTCAGTCAAAATATGATGCAGATAATGAGTGATGAAGTTCAGATTTAGAGAGAGAGAGAATAATAAAGTTGGAAGGCTAGAAAACCAAGTCAGATTCGGGTCCCAAATCTGTGTTGAACTGGCCGAATGGACCGGCCGGCCGGCCATGCGTCCAGCTTGGTACAGTTTTTTTTTGGGTAAATTCCAGCTCGGTACAGTTAGGAAGCCTTCTCAGCCTATTTTGCTATTTGGACATTTGGAGGCAGTCTGCAGCCGATTATTGCGGTCAAGACATCTCCAAAAGCCATTTTTGATTAAAAGTTGATCTTGGACATTAAAATAATAATAACAATAATAATAACAGAAGGAATACTTAAACATTCTAAAAATAAATAAAATATTATTATTTGTTGGGAATTTTGTTATAGCGTTGGTTATAGATGTATATTTTTTTATATTGTGTAGGTAACAATACCATTCTGTGAGTTTGACGGTAGTTTGGAATATCAAATTGGTCATTGTTGAGGTGAGGAAAAATTATCTACTTGCACTTGTTGTTTGATATTTTACATGATAATTTGAGCTATGGTATACAATGGTTTGTGAATAATGATGCATGAATTTATGTGGAGTGTTTATTGTGAGAAGAATTACCTACTTACACTTGTTGTTATTTTATGTGGTAATGTGAGCTATGAGCTATGGGAGCAATGTTTGATAAATATTGATGCATGATTTTATGTGAACTGTGTATTACGAGAATGCATAAGATTACATGGAAAATGAGGCAATGAGACAGTATGGCAATGTGATGACAATGTGATAGTATATACAATGAAAGAATCAGTTAAGCCACTAGCACCAGGCTAGTAAACTGAAAAATGTATGATGATGTATTTGAGAAGTAAAAATAAATAAATGTTAAAACCCTGTATTTGCTGCCCCCTTCTCATTAAGGGGTTAGGTAATGAGTGGAGATACGTGATATGATAGCCTGATCAGCTTAAAAGACCCCATAATAATGATAGCCTAGTCAGCTTAAAGGACCCCATGATAATGATAGTCTGGTCCGCTTAAAGGACCTGGTGGCAAAGGGGTTAAGACGTCTCAAATTAACAAGCCCTCTTTGCTATAGGATCTTAATTCAGTCCAACACAAAAATCTGCAGAGAAAAATAATAGAAAAAAATTCTTATCTGGAAATCCAACCGTCAGAAATTGATGAAACTTGGGTTGAATGGCCTTTATAATAGTTGTGAACACCCATCCAAAGTTGAAGACGAACAGAACAAAACTGAAGAAGATATGAGACCCCAAAGCTGGCTGGACCTGGTAGCACCTGGTTCTGGACAGTGTTCTGGAGCTTTTGTGATCTGGTTTCAATTCAGCCACAGAACTTGAAGGAGCTTGTACGAACAGTGTTGCCAGCCAAGGTATAGTAGGCCTAGATCGAAGGAAGAACAGAAATTGCAAGGAAAGAGAAAAGAACAAGAGGTTGAGTCTCACAACCAGGTGAGGCTCAACCAGAAATTAATTGATTCTCAATTTTTCTAGAAAAGCTCTAAGAGCTACCGCCAGCTTCTACTCCTTTTATTTATAAAGAGAATCCTTACAATTAAAATAGGAAAGAGAGAAAACTACTAAAACTAAACCTCCTTATAACATAGGAAGATTTTAATACAATGGAAAGAAAACTTTCTAAATCTGAAAATAGGAAAGTAAATACTTGGTCTCCAAATAATTGACACCTACTATCAATCTATAAATACTTGGTCTCCAAATAATTGACACCTACTATCAATCTATCCTATATATTAGGAAATAAATTAAACAATGAAATTAGGAAACTAACTTTTAGGAAAGAAATAACAAAAGAGTGAAAAAATTTGTTGCTGGTACTGTTCACGTGAACAGTACCACGTGAACAGTGTTGACCATGTGGGCTGGTTGCCTTCTTGGAATGCATCAGGACCCCATGATAGCTTGGTCAGCTTAAAGGACCCCATGATAGCCTGGTCAGCTTAAGGACCACATGATAGCCTGGTCAGCTCAAGGACCCCATGAGGAAATGTGCATATCACGGCTCCAACTATTTGTGCACACTACAGCAAGCACAGACCCCGAGCCTAGGATGTATATGAAGTAAATTGTTAGAATTAACTAATTTGGTATTTATTTACAGTTGTCCTTGTTCAATGTGTGGTTCATGATTATTTAAATTTTAACTGCTCATGAAATTGCTTACTATTGTTCTGTTTATGACTTTGATCATTTATATCATTTATATGTGTTTGTTATGTTGTTCTATTTTGTTTGTTGTGTAAGTATATAGTTTTGCTTCACTGAGCCGTCGAGCTCATCCCATCTTAATCAATGTTTCAGAGGAAGAAAATGCAAGTCAAGAAGTTATGCTAGAATGTGAAGAACAAATCTCTGAGGAGTGAAGCACTTGAATCCTTAGGATCCTCCATGTTAGTTTAAAGTAGTCATTGTAAATAAGTAAACAAGTTTGTGTAAATCTTTGAGCATGATGTTGTATATATTTTTCTTCTGTCACCAGATAGCGCACTAAACCTTTGTAAATGTGAGTGTGTGAGTGTTTATTTGAAGAGGAAAAAAAAACTGGTACATTATGTGTTCCGCTGTTCAATATTATGTGATATTTGTGTGTGTTTGAGCATTCTATGGTCCTGGTTGTTACTTAGAAGATTGTTCATGTGACGCTTTTGGCCCTGAACCCTAGGCTGGGGGCATTACATCTTACAACTCCAAGTCTCTTCTGTTTCTCTTTAAAACCCTATTTGAAGTTTTTAACATTTGTCTTAATAATGTAAGCCCATATAATCCTTCTGATTTCATAAGTTGGCTTCCTTTCATTGTGTTCCTTCTTTGCTCTTCCTCCCTTGCCATGGTCTTTCCCATCGATTACTCCATCACCCCATCCTTATTTTTCTTAGCTGGACCAGCTACCCTTGCCATAGTTTTCTGCTACTTATCCTAAGCAAATTCAGAGAACTAATATAAAACTACAATAACTGATAGAATCATATAATAGAGCACCATTAAATCCACTTTATTTAATCCCTTAGGCCTTTCTATATTCTCTCTCTGCAAGCATGTTCACCAAAATTAAGTTAATTGATGAACAAAAGGTAACATAACAAAGAGCACAAACTAACATAGCATAGGAAATTAATGTCAGACTATTACCTCTAAGTTAAAAATATAAACAAATTAGTCAACCCATTGAACAAATGGCAACAGAATATGTATGTTATTACCAAAAATTAGAAGTAAATGCCAAATAGTCAACCAAGTCATTCAACTAAAAACTTAGTATTAGTCATCTCCTAGTCAGCTAGATGATCCATTTAGCAACACAGTCACACTAGTACCTAAATCGGTATATGTATGAAAGGACTAGTCAACAAGTCCAAAAGCACTATCAATCACTGCTGCCTGAAATACACCCAAGAACCATTTAAGCCTACAACACTCAAAGACATCCCCATCCCCCTTTAAATTCAGAAACTAATATGCTAAAGAGAACATACCTTAAAGTTTTCAAACCCCACCAAAGACAAAATAAATACTTCTCCAAAAACCTTGATGTAACAACATCATTGATTAAAGCATCAGAATATATTCCATACTCAAACTGGACATTACTATTTGTAATGTCGCAACTATCAAAAACACGAGTCATATTCATCCAAGATTTCCGATCATCCCGTTCCAAACTTCTACAATCCAAAAAAATGGGATTACAAGGAACCAGCATAGCAGTCTCCTCTTTACGACACTCTAATCTCCAGCAGGTATACTGTCGTTCAATGGACAACAGATACCAGGAAGCTCCTAAAACCTGCAGAGCAGTAAAATAGATAAATAACTACAAACAATATTAGCAAGGATCTCAATGACAATAACATTGCAATTATGAAATTTACCCTCCATTCCTAAGGAACAATCATGTCAACAACATAATACATGCCTTGACTTTTTGTGAATGAGCACTATAGGGGACCCTTCCAGTGGTTGGTATTTTAACATTTATCAATTGACATTTGAAAAATGATGAGGCCATCAAGGGTTAACAAGGAGGTTACCACGTGTGTTCATGTGGTCCTTGTGAAAATTTTCAGATCTGTACTTCATAATGGAAATATTCATGCCCTTTTTTTTTCAACAACCAACAGTTTACAAACAAAAATGGGAGATTAAATACATACATGACTAGCCAGCATATAGAGGAGAAGATTGTATGCAGCTCCTGCCCAAGCAGTCCTAGCAACAACCCCAGTATTTTTAATAATCCGACGATTCAAAGGGAAAATCAGAAATAATCTAGGAACATATTGAAAGAGAACAATCAGAGCAAGCGTGTTGTTAGCATGATCAGTACTGGAATTCCTCACTGCTGGCATAATAAACCAGATGACAATCTGCAAAACAAAAATCAATATTAACTTAAGCTTTTAAAGAGGCAGATAGCATGGACACCAATTATGTAAAAACAAAATGGTGGAAATTTCCAAAACATAATAATTAGCACTTCAATGGAGTAATAATCTGCATTTCAAAGTGCTTGACATATTTTAGGTTGCAGTAACAACAAGTACCACTAAACGCAGTCCCACTTAAGCAACACAAGCAATGAATGGGCACTGGCAGGTAGCAACATAGAGAGCCAACTATAACAAAATTAGTTTGACTTCTTTTTTTTTAGCTTCAAAAGCCAAATGAAGTCACCAAGAGGGAAAAATGAAGCAGAAAATGACTCATTTCAACAAAGCCATTTTCCCAATATGAAGCAGAAAATAAGTATGTTATTCTTAAAGAAACATATGACACTGCTGAGGCCCACTAGTGTGCACTCTAAGAGTCTTTAAGTCCAGAAAGCACCCATGCCACCCATAGTCCCATACCACCTCCCAGTCTGTACAGAGGACGAACACCTTGGCAACATATTGCCACCTATACCTACAGTAGAGAGGCCATGACCCAAAATTTTCAGTAAGCATCACGCATTCACCATATGGTTCATTTTCCTTTTACCACTGACCACATTATGAAATTTCAGAAATTAAAAGTCTAACATGTTGCTCCATAACAATTTTGTGAAAATAAATGCAACAATGATGTGTTGGTTATTTTTGTGGTATTATAATTATTCTCCTTCTCAAGTGTCATCACACCAAATAGTTGTGACGATACAGTCTCTAGGTATACTAAAAAATTTAAATTGTACTAGTTTATTCTTGGAGTAGCTAATAATATAGTTACTTCTGTAGTCTGTATGGACATCACATAACAGTTATAGTCATTTGCCAATACAACAATATAGACACTATATTCCTTTAACTGGCTACCTGTATAGATTATATCTAATCTTATAAGATGGTTCTCAAAATGAAAAACAGGAGAAACAAAAAGAGGGGGGAAGAAGAGTACAAGGAGAACAAGCAATTGGGAATTGAGCTAATCTGTAAATCAATAATCTCAATTCACTCTTACTTGCAATAAACTAGCCAAGAAATTACAAATTTTCTATAATAGATGGCATAAGAGTGAACCACCGAGATGAAAAAAGGAAAAAGGATGTAGTTACCCCATTCTGTAAGACAAGAAACAAAATACTATTTCTGTTAAGAAGTCTCACATAGCTCCAAATAAACATATCAAGGGAGGTGTAAACAGATCTCATGGAACACTACCGTTTTAAAATGTTTATACCATTGTAGGGGATAAAACTAATTTTACCAGAGTTTACATTCAACACGGGGTTTCAAGTTCTAAATGTTAATAAATTTTGTCGCATCAAAAACCATCCCGATTTTCCCCATTATTTATTTTCTCTCAAAACTGATGGTTTCACTTCAGTATCATAAGATAAAAATCAACAATGAAGGTACCGCGTCAAAGTGTTTTAAGGGAGTTTTGAAATTTCATTATTTTGCAGCAGAAACAAGTCCTTGACCCGCTTTCAGTTCCCATTCTATGGAGAAGAAAAATACTGGTGCAAATAATTCTTTCAAACTTGTCCTACAAATATTGTTCTGTTAATAAAACTGGTCAGTTTTATGCACTTTGCAACAGATATGAAGAGATATGAATAGCGCACGACAATAGACTATTCATATGAAATGAGACATTCAAGTATGAAGTAGCTAACCTGCGGAAGGGGGAGAGTTGCGGCAAAATCAATCACAAAATCTGACTTCAGGTACCGTAATGCAATCTCTCGTCCATCCGTGACAAGCTCGCCCCTTCCAAAAACCCTAGAACTAGGCGCAACGAATGCTGTCCGAAACTTCAAAATCACATGCACCAGATAGAAAAAATCGGCCACAGAGCGGAAAAACATTATTACGATACCCATATTCCCGTCGACAGTCATGCAGGTGGGGCCTCCCACCTGAGGAAGATAGAAATATAGGGGGTCGAGGGATAGAGCAATCAGACAAGACACAAGGAAGAAATGATTCCACTGCGTGATAATCCTGCCGCCTGGATGCAAAATTTGATACCACCATGGCGTCTCTTGATCGAGTATAGAAATTCGCCGGAAAGGGCGGAAACTCGGCGCCGGCGAAGGATCGCTGTTATTCATATTCCATGGCGCGGACGGATTTTCCCGATCCTGCGATACCCTGCGAGCGAAAGGAACACCATGCAGCAGTAGTATGGAATGGAATGAGAAAACCAACACCGAACAGACAAGCAAAAGAAAGAGAAGGTAATAATTGAACAACAGTAGGAGGGGAAAGGACCGACGTTGAGGTTGGTGGTAATGATTAGGACTTCATTCCGTGCGAAATTCGCGGGAAACCAGAGAAGCCGCAGATATTTCAGGGTCGCCATGGCAGCAATGCGCGAAGCCAGAGTGGTGTTGGCGTTGTCTCTCGATTCCTTTTTTGAATGTGGATGTGGGCGCTGGGCGCGCAACGACGCAGATGCTCGAGGTCGAGGACTCGGGTTGGGTCGGGTCTGGGTTTGGGTTTGGGTTTTTTTATTGGCCACATAAATTCGTGCCGTTTCTTTTTTATGCTGTACGTTAAAATACAATAATAATAAAAAATTTATCTCAACTAAATAGGGTCGGTTACATGGATTCTTATCCCTCAATCAGTTCTGTTTAACGTCATATTTGAAACAAAGCCTAAGGTATACTTGTCTGTCTTCGCCACATCTTTAGAATCATTTTAAGTTTGCTCATGTTCTTTTAGATCTTTCAATCTAAATCAGATCAATCTTATATACACGAGCATCTGACAGTCTCCATTGAACATGGTCATATAATCTTAAATGGATTTCTCGTAGTTTATCATACATCAACATTATTTCTTACTTTATCCTTTATAGTTTTGCTACAAATCCATCTCAACATCCGTTTCTTAGTAATACTAAATTTATCTATATAATGTTTTTTTAACTACTTAACATTTCACACTATACATCATATAAGATCAAATAATTGTTCTATAAAATTTTCCTTTAAAATTTAAAGAAATACATTAATCACACAGCACTCGAGACGCTAAAGGTGTTAAACGGCTTACAATCGATTTAACGGTCCGATCTGATCAAATACAATGTCTAAAAGGGTAAAATCATAATTGAACCGATTAACTAAACGGTATCAAAATTAAAACCAGAACTAATTAGTAATCAGTTTTGATCTATCGATTTTTAAATAATTTTTCATTAATCGATTTTGCTTGCGGTTTATAAACGATTTAATGTATAGTTATTAATCGCTTTTTTATAAATAAATAAAAAATGTGCTTTCAATCAAAACTGGTACTCTTCCAAATAATATCAATATTAAACCCATGGTTTACATCGACAGGTACACCCTACATACAACATTAAAGACGAGTAATTATTAATTGTAATTTCTTAGTCTATTTAATCTACAAAAAATGCAACTTAAATTTTCAAAATCAAAGGTAAAAAATCAACCATAATAACTAATGATAGCCGCGTGTTTTTCAATTCTATAATTTAACGTTGACTATTGTTTCCCCCCTTTTATGATATCATTTAAAATTATTCTTTCATTACAAAAAAATTGTATATATTATTTTGAAAAAAAAAAATTATCAAATCAACTTTGTTGCAACCACCTTGGCTATTGATATGACATTATACCTAATGGCTGGGGTTATGTTTCCTAGAGGTCTTTTTTCTTTTTTCAATGGTTTGGGCCCTTGGGAAATAGGGTTGGGTATTGAAAAATTTATTTATTTAATTGCAATTAGATTGGGATTGGGATCTTTACTCTTTAATTTTTAGAAATAATATATTAATAATATAAAGAATGAGTTAGCTTTTAGAAAATTAACGGTTCATATTCTATTTGGTTTAATTGATGTCCAGTCGGTGTAACCCATCAGTTTAAATGGTTCAAAGTCAAACCAAACCTGCTAAATAAAAGGTGTAATATTTGAAATGGGAACCAAATCGATTATTAAGTGATCTATCGGTTCTTGTATAAATGGTTTGGTTTAATATTGATAAATGATTTTGGTGTAAATGTGACACATCCACTTTATCTATCTTATTTTAGTTTTATGTGAAACATCATCATCTATATTACCTTCTTTATTTATTATTAAATCTACACATCTAAAATGATCACTTTGTTGTATCTCCCTCTCAATAATTTTCGTAATCTTATTATCCGTTATTGTGTGACTAAAATGATGAATGTAGACAAAAGATCATACTCAAATGAGGTCCACTATAAGTTTGGAATAGCCTATGAATGTATAGAATATTTTGACTAACTAAGTTGTTCAATAAAATTATGAATGAATTAAAAAAAATGTCAGATGAATGGAGGAGAAATATTATGGTTCCAATATATAAAAAAAAAATGATATTTAAGGCTGTAATAATTATATAGGCATAAAACTAATATGTCATATTATGAAATTATCAGAGAGAATTATTGAAACTCGCATGAGAAAATAAACTACTATTATAGAGAACCAGTTTGATTTTATACCAAGTCGATGAAAATTATATACTTGTTCAGGAGACTAGCAGAAAGATGTATAGAAGGCAAAAATGACCTCCACATGGTCTTTATCAATCTAAAAAAAAACTTATGATAGAGTTTCTAAGGAGTTAATTTGGCATGTATTATAAAATATAAGTGTTTCAAGCAAATACATGAACACAATTAAAAATATGTATTATAATGTGGTGACTAATGTGAAAAATACAGGGGATCAATGTAGTGAATTATCAATTACAATGGGGGTTACATCAACGATCAGCTTTAAGACATTTTCTATTTGCCCTCATCATGGATGATTTAACCAAATATATTCAATATGAAGTTCATTGATGTTTGTTTTTTGCTAATGATGTTTTGGTGGATGAGAAAAAAAATAGAGATTAATGTCAAATTGAAGCTATGAAGATCAACATTATAATTAAAGAATTTTAAAATAAGTAGAATGAAGACGGAATATATGATGTGTAACTTTAGTCACACAATAATGGATGTTGTCGTTGGATTTTGTTCAGTGCTTAAGATGATGTCACGTAGCTGCATGATACAAACAAACAGTGAGGTGGACGGGTTTGACCCCGAGGCCACTCCGATGCCAAATTCAGTAGGTTTCCAGGACAAGTAGAATGAAACTCTAAATGAGACACCCGAGTTCCTTAAAGAGCAGGGTTCCTGAGGTACAAGAGTTCTACGAATCTTTCACTCCTTTTCCCAATGGAGAAAATGAACAGTAAAAATCAGGGTAGAAAGTAGTAGATTCAAAGTGAAATTATATAGTAACAGTACATCAAGGTAGGCAAACTTTCGATCCATAGCAATCGATAAACTTAATCATTTTATAGAATTGTAATAAAACTTCTCGAGCAAGCTTCTCTCCCACCTACCACCATCTCCATCACCAAACATAAAGGGACAGACTAGGATAGGGCGGCTACGACCCCTTACAAACGGCGCGTATATGTCTCATCTATTCTTTTCGATCTGTTTCCACATTTTTCGGTTCATCATTTGTCCATACCAGCTACTTCTTTGCCTTATTGTCATTTCCTTCTCCCCGAGCAGATTTGACATCCTTAGTAAAGATTTGCCATATCTTCGGTTGAGAAATCAGTCTCATCCGTCCACAATTCATTTATGGTTATTGTCGGTATTAATGAACATTAATGTCTGACATTAATTACCCACCTCATTCCTTCAAACTTGTTTTGTCCCCACTAATGCATTCCAAAGGGATCAAATGGTTTCATATTTCCAACAGTCAAACATAGTAGGCAGGAATCGATCAAATCGAATGAATAAGTACCTTTTAGATGATCGCCACGTGCTACCAATCTGTTACTCCATCCTCAAGATTAACCTATGGTTTAGGATTGCGCCACATATATTACCTTAAGTGCACCCGATTGATCATTTATCAGTGGTCATATTTAATTCCACCTTATTTTTCCCCAACAACGAATAATGAGGTGAAGAAATTTTTTGAGAGGGAGATACAACAAAGTGATCGATTTAGGTATATAGGCTTAATAATATATAAGAATAAGATATAGATGATGATGTTTAGTAGATGATTAAAATAAGATGGATGAAGTTGAGAGTTCTGTTTGAAGTGTTATGTAATCGACGTATTCATTTAAAACTTAAAGAAAAATTTTATAGGATAGTTATTCGGATAGCTATGATGTGTTGAGTAAAATATTGGACAATTAAAAAAATCATATATATAAACTTAGTGTAGTTGAAATGAAAATGTTGAGATGCATGTCTGGTAAAACTATGAATGATAATGTATGAATTGATCGTATTAGAGTTGATTTGGGAGTAACATCGATACATGATAAATTATGAAAAAATCGTTCGAGATGGTATGACCATATTCAACGAAAACCGTTAGATGCTCATGTACAAATGAACGATTTGATTCAAATTGAAGGATTTAATAAAGCTAAAGGTAGACATAAGATGACTATAGGGGAAGTGGAAAAGAAAGATATACATAACTTATGCCTTGTTTCAAATATGACATCGAACAAAATTGATTGAGAAATAAGAGTCCATGTAATCAGACCCTATTTAATTAGAATAAAACTTTATTATTGTTGTTGTTGTTATTGTAGATTTTAACATATTATAAAATAATTTAGTTCACGGAATAGGTGCGACTTTAATTATAATATATCTAACCTTTTGTGTTTATGTGTCGAATTTCAACATAATTGACTCGATTAAATATATAAAAACATATAATACATGATAAATCATATAATTGAATTAAGATATTTTCAATCTATATTCAAAACATGATGAATATATCTTATTTCCTATAGTTTTTTTATTTTAATTGGCAAACCACGTGATAAAATGCCATTTATAGGTATACGCATAGATATTAGGATGCACATCGTCTCCTCCCAGTGATTTTGGGAGGATGCAGCAACCTATCTCGGATGACTGACACGTAGCTCTCGGTTGAATCCGAGACACACGTTTGAGCCGACAATCGCTGTCGACTCGGCTTGTCGACTGGGTGTCGGCTCGAACATGGATCTCGGATTTACTGAGAGCCACATGGCGATCATCCAGAACAGGTTACTACTGTCCTCCCAGAACCACGGGGAGGACAGGATGCAGATCCTAGATATTAATGGTAATATTTATTAAAAAAAAGAAAAAAAAAGAAGGAATATTTATTGATTTTTTTGTTGTTGTTTGGTCAGATATTTAATTGATTTCAGTGATTTTGAAAATAATTAAACAGTGGCAATTATGTAAAATAGAGTAATATCATGGGTGTTACTATATTCTGACAGTGAGAGTCCCCATAATTTTCTGTCTTGCTGCCTTTTGGCAGTGAGGGATCCAACGGGTGGAACTGCATTAGCACACGTGCCAAATTATTTCCACCGTCGAATCCCTCCAAACGGCAGCTCCGCACAACCCTAATTGAGAGTTCTATCATTTGGTTTTATTTTATTATTTTTATATGGATGAGAGTCTCATGATATATATATATAGTATGTTGTACTTAAATGGTAATAATTCACTTTTACTGTAGAGGCTCGACAGTCCGTGTGAGTCTGTGACTGGAGCGTTTTCCCTAAGCAGAGATTTCTCTGGCGTTTTTTTTATTTTTATTTTTATTTATTTTTGTTTGTTCTTCATCTGTCATCGGTCATCACTTATTAGGAGTTCTTTTTCCGTCGAAACAATCGTTGTTGGTAGATTCTGATTGTGCACTTCAAAGGCGGAAAAAGGTTTATTCGGCCTTGGGTTCTCTTGAGGGAAGGGAATCAATGGAAAAAGACAGCAGCGTCGTCGCTTCTGCTGCAGTAGTGTTTTCTGAGTTTTCTGTTAAGAGGCCGAGAGAGGAAGGTGAAGCTATGATTGATAACAACGAGAATGGTGTCTCTGCTGCGTCTTTATCTGTCGAGATGGAGAATAGGAATGAGCCCGATTGCATTTCTTCTATTATCCCTGGGTGGTTTTCTGAGGTTAGCCCAATGTGGCCGGGTGGGTTTCTCTTACAGTCTCTGTTTATTTTTGTTTAAGCTCCTTTTTATTCCTTTTTCCGTTTCACTGCTGTTATTCCGATCATTGGGTTCGTCATTTTTTTTTTCCTGCTGGTATGTGTTATAATTACTGGGTTGCACTCCATCGTTGTCTGTTATTATTACCCCCTATTAGTGACTACACTTTTTATTAGCTTTTTTCTTTTTTAATTTTTTCCTGGATGTTTACGTGACCTTTTTATGGTTTCCTGAGATTTGCTCAATCTCTCCAGATGGGTGTTTGTTATAACCGGTTGGTTTCTCTTTTAAATCTCATATTCTGGATTACCATTTGTTCTAAATTTAAAATTTTCTGCATATCATGTTTCTACTCTTTGGCTTGGATGTTGAAGTCGATTCACAATTTGTTTTTGAGTGTGTCCTGGTTTTGCATAGATCATGTTCCTGGAATTACGTGACCTTTTTATGGTTTCCTGAGATTTGCTCAATCTCTCCAGATGGGTGTTTGTTATAACCGGTTGGTTTCTCTTTTAAATCTCATATTCTGGATTACCATTTGTTCTAAATTTAAAATTTTCTGCATATCATGTTTCTACTCTTTGGCTTGGATGTTGAAGTCGATTCACAATTTGTTTTTGAGTGTGTCCTGGTTTTGCATAGATCATGTTCCTGGAATGTTTCTAGATTCTGGTATTGATTGCAACTGCCAAGTTCTTCCTTAAATGTGTTTTGAAGACATGGGCTGCTCGGGATTTTCTCCTGGTTTTCATTCTCTCGGATAATATTTGGTTAATTTGGATGGTTTCTGATGATTATGGGAGGTGTTATCGACATTTGATTTTCCATGGGAGGTTGTGAAACTAACGTTTTGGTTGCATTCGCTTCAACACAACTTCTTCCCCCCCCCCCAAAAAAAAAAAAGAGTAGTTAATATTTGCTTTATACTTGAGGGGAATTTTTGAAAATTTTGTTACTGTATATGTGGATTGGTCAGATTTTTTTTTTTTATATGATAGAGTCCAAGGAGAGTTGAACTCATGACCTCTTTGAAGTGTTGGTCTTGACCAACCGTGCTACCCACCTCGGGGTTGGATTCGTCGGAGTTGATCTCCTTTTGGGTGCGTTGTATGGAGATACTATCAATTGCATGCTATACTCGTATATGTGGAATTTTATTTGGAAGGTATGATGAATAGTCCGGTGGTAATGTTCTGCAGACAACTGTTTACTTGTTTTCTGCTGAAGTGTGATGCAGTGTGACTCTCTAGATTCATGCTTTTCATTTTTGTGACCATATTTCAGAGCCTTTAAATTGACATTTTGTTCTTTGAGCTCCTGTTTGCTTCTCAATAATTTATGGATCTCAAGGATTGCTAATTATTTTTCAATTTACTATGTGTGTAACAGATTACACTTTTTAGGTACAAGATATCTATCAAATTTTTTAATACATACGCACATTTATTTTGCAATATTTGTTGTTGCTCTTGGGCCTTTGTTTCATTTTTGGTTTTCTATGCCGTACGGTAAGATTGTCATATTGTAAACTGGTGGTCACGGGTTCAAAATGTGGAAACAGTCTGTCCACGTTGCGGGGGCAAGGCTACGTACATTCTGCCCTAGACCCTGCGATAGTGGGAACCTCATGCACTGGATGCTTTATATATATATATTACTATTATTTTTGAAGCTCAAAATAATTGTTTTGGTTGACTTAATTTTCTTTGTTCAGAAAAAAAAAATGGTAATTACTTCTTCCTTCCAATAGTTGTAACCCACCCATACTTATTAAATTTGCGATTTATAATAATTTAAGAAATTTGGAAACTCAATTGCGACCTGGTGGTCACGGGTTTGAATCAGGGAACAGTATCTCTATGAAGCGGGGGTAAGGCTGCGTATATAAGCCTCTCCCCAGACCCCGTAATGGAGGCAGCCTCATGCACTGGGTGCCCCTTTTTCAGAAACTGAATGTGATACTACAAAAGATGATCATTCATTTCCTTCAAGGAAATTTAGTTTATTATTCTTTTGCCACCTAAAAATCGAAGTTCAACATAATCCTTATCATGATAGCTATCAGATAAATATCATATATTAATGTATTCTCTAATGTATTATCTCCGTGGCTGTCCTTCATTCTGGCCAACCATGTGAACTAGATATACACCATGAATTATGTAAATGTAATGTTTTCATCATGTATGGGCACACACTAGTCATTGTATAGGTTTCGATTAGTGGATGAGTGTCGAATGGATGCTATGATTGTATGGTACCCTTGTGGGAAGGTTCCAATTAATCCGCCTTAACGTGTAATAGATTGGAGACTTATTGATAATTTGGCCCAATTATGGGAATGACCAAATTACCCTTCTTTCAGGGTTGGTCCCTGCTCCGTGTCTATATATAGACAACCGATCCCATTGTTGGTTGTTGTTTAACGTATATGAGAAAATGGAGTAGACAAAATTGAAAGAGGATTTGACGATGACTGATAGAGGATGCTCGAAAAGCTTGTGAGACATCTCTCCTTCAAATGCAATGGATCCGGGCTGGTTGGCCTTGCGGACTGGCTGGATAGCTTGCCGACTAGCCGGCTGGCTGGTTGGCTTTTGCCGGCTTGCCTTGAGTAACTTTCCTTCCACTGAAAACCATATTTTTTTATTGAAGAATGAATTATCAAGGTTTGTTTGATTGAGGTTTCGAGTATGATTCGATTCGTAATTTGATTCGAGTCTAACCTGCCTCTGATACCACAGTAAGAATAAATAATTAGTTGAATCAAATATTTACATACCCGGATCCATTGATGTTGAAGGAGATTTCGTCCATTTAGCTTTATGAGCGTCCAAGTCATATGTCAGTCTTGTCTACTCCCTTTTCTCATATACGTTGAACAACAGCCAACTATGGGATTGGCTGTCTATATATAGACGGTTGTCTATATATAGACAGGGAGCAGGGACCAACCCTGAAAGAAGGGCAGTTTGATATTTTCCATAATTGGGTAAAATTACCAATAGGTCCTCAATCTATTATACGTTAAGGTGGATTAATTGGAACCCTCCCACAAGGTTACTGTCCATTCAACACCCATCCATTAATCCGAACCCGCACAATGACTGGGGCATGTATATTTTATTTTTTGAAATGTGTGAAATTTCTAATGGAAAAATTTGTTTTAAATTTAAATCTCGAAATTTGATTAGATATCATAAAGTTTCTTGGGATTTGAGTTTCCTTTTTCAGTGTACTGATTGTTACCAACAAATATTCACTCTTCACCTTAATGCGTGAGGGTAGTTGCAGAAATGATTGACGGTACTTCATTTGCTCTTCAGGAGAAGCACACTCGCTGAAGGTAGAGAAGATCTTATTTCAGGGCAAATCAGAATACCAAAATGTTATGGTATTCCAGGTATTTTCTGTTCCAGGAAAAAAATACAGCTTATATTGAGTTGTGTTGGTGGACATTTTGAATATGTTCCCTGACACATCCTATGTAAATTGATTGAATTTCTTTTTGAAGCTGGTGTTCTTCCTTGTTTCAGTCATCAACATATGGGAAGGTTCTTGTCTTGGATGGGGTGATTCAACTTACAGAGAGGGATGAATGTGCATATCAAGAAATGATTGCTCACCTTCCACTTTGTTCTATTCTGAACCCAAAGAAGGTATTCTCATCCTTGTTTGGAGTGATGTTCCATGCACTGTTTTCCTCCCCAATTTTTTTTGTCAGTTAGGATTATGTTTTATAGGGATAATTTTGATGAACTAGGTATAGACTTCAAAATATAAAGTTCAAGACTGCTGATGTTCCTGAGATTTAAGAGTTTTTTTTGGTACCTATTCCTTGCTGTCCAATAACTGGGCTTGGGGCCTCTACCTATTTGAAATGTTTTCTTCTTGTAAAAATAGAAAAAGAAATATGGTATTTCTCTCAAATTAGGATATGTATTTACACAAAATTTGTTTTATGTAGTAAATTTGAGGGCAGCAGTTGGATTTCTTTCTGCTGGACTCTAATGTCTGAGTTTGTGTGGATGGTTGTGTAGAGAGGGAGGGTGGATCCTGGGGGCAATCTAGAAGTAGTCATTATAAAATGTACTAGAGACTCCAGAATGTTTCACACGCACTCTTTTTATTATTATTTTTTTTGGGGGGGTTCTTCGGGGTTGGGTGTGGAGGTTCAATGAGGTCCCCCCCAATCCTCTAAACCCCACCCCCAACCTGCAGGGGACAATGACGTTCCCTTAATCCCATAAACTCCTCCCCCAACCCAACCCCCCGCCTCATGTAAAGGCAGATTCAATCCCGGATCACAGCTACAACTACCAAGTGACCTTACCAGATCTAGCTGGCACCTTTAAGTCTCAGTGGTTGCACTAAGGTAACCCTTTGCAGCAATTCATCAAGTGTGTCTCTTCTTTTTCTGTTTAGGTGAGGTTGAGTTTATGGTATCTTCTTCTCGCTTCATTCTTCTTGTAGCGTTCAGGCATAGTCTGCTCAGAAAACATTAGATGAACATTGATAAATAGAGTAAACAGGTAATGAAGGAGCACCTACCGAAACTTAGATTTGCAGATTTATGTTAGGAAGAAAATGAACAGAAGGATGATGCCATGGCACTGACAGGTTTTGTGTTGGCTTGCTTCAGTGGTGAAATCTTTACATTGTAAGTCAGCCCTGGGACCAAATAATATTTCAACCGTCCAACTTGCCAACTAACCACTAACTGTATCACATCGTGTACCAGGAAAGGCGAAAGAGAACAATATAACTCCTTTTCATTCTCAGTCCATGGAAATGCCTTAAGACCAATTTTTTTTTTTTTTTTACATATAATTCCTGCTTGCTTAACTCTTATCAAGTTGGATAAGGTGATCTGGCTTTATATGGACACCTCCCAACATTTCTGCCAGAACCTTGCAGAATCAAGCATAAATTGTAGCAACGCAAGTTCTTGGTTCATGCTGAGGATGTAGGCCTAAGTTATTGGATAATGTTTTCATGGAGCTAAAATGATATTGAAGCACATTTTCTTTGTGCCTGAAGGATTCTACTTTCTGTTACCTTCTTTATCTCATTGAATTAGATCATTTTCCTTCAGGTGCTGATCATTGGTGGAGGAGATGGTGGTGTTCTACGAGAAGTATCTCGCCATTCTTCTGTTGAGCAGATAGATATATGTGAAATTGATAAAATGGTTGTGGATGTGAGTAAATATCACCCGCTCTAGGCTTTCTTTTTTCTCTAGTGGATTATATTGTTAAAATGATGGGATGTTTGTACATGGACAATAGAGCACTTCAAATGTGTGTGTATTTTTTTTTTCCTCTCTTTTTTATCCTAGAAATTAGTGGTTATAGATTTTGAGTTTGAAAATCAATTCCAGGTTTCTAAGCAATTTTTCCCAGACGTAGCAGTTGGTTATGAGGATCCCCGTGTGACCCTCCATGTCGGTGATGGTATGATATTTATTCTTATTATTTCTTTTACAAAATAGTTATTATACTGCGCCTCCCTCTCCCCCTCTTTCCCTCCTTTTGTTGAGAATACTTATTTTGGCTTGAGCTTCATTTTTTTTTGTCCTGCGCTGTTTGATATGCAGGAGTAGCATTTTTGAAAGCAGTTTCTGAAGGTACTTATGATGCCATCATCGTTGATTCTTCTGATCCAATTGGTAATGCTCACTGCAACCCTTGCTATTTTATTACTTGGGGATTTATGTCATTATTTAGATCTCATTTTGTTGTGATCATGTTTAACATCAATCAGGGCCTGCACAAGAGCTTTTTGAGAAGCCTTTCTTTGCCTCAGTAGCAAAAGCTCTCCGCCCAGGAGGAGTTGTCTGCACCCAAGCAGAAAGCATATGGCTTCACATGCACATCATTGAAG
Source organism: Protea cynaroides (assembly GCA_028583415.1). Classification (NCBI taxonomy): domain Eukaryota; kingdom Viridiplantae; phylum Streptophyta; class Magnoliopsida; order Proteales; family Proteaceae; genus Protea; species Protea cynaroides. The sequence continues at coordinate 9,122,403 of CM053273.1, forward strand.
ACATTGTCTCAAACTGTCGCCAGATATTCAAAGGTTCTGTCAACTATGCTTGGACGACAGTCCCTACGTATCCCAGGTATACATTTTTCTAGACACACATGTCAACAGGGAAACGTGAGATGTGATGTAAATGATACATTTTCATTGCAGTGGAGTGATTGGTTTCATGCTTTGTTCCACCGAGGGGCCACCAGTTGACTTCAAGCATCCAGTGAACCCCTTAGATGTCGTCTGTGAGAGCAATAGCAAAGGACCATTAAAGTTCTACAACTCGGAGGTTTTATCCTCTTCCTTCTGTCTATCTTGCTTTAGTCATTGTTTACTGGTTTTCTCGTTATTGACTTTTGTGATGTTCCTTGCTGCCCTTTTTTCTTCCAGATCCATTCAGCTGCGTTCTGTTTACCATCTTTTGCAAAGAAGGTGATCGATGCCAGAGCTAAAGGAGAACATCCAAGTCCATAGGCTAGTACCCTTTAGCTGTTGTAATTTACTAGGGATCTCCCTCATTGAAACAGACCAGGTTGCATCTGGCTGCTGAATAAATGGAGATCTGAATGTTCTGGAATTGGCTGTCGTTTTAGCTGCACTATTCAGTTAAAACAGAATGGAGCTGCAGCTCTATTGTTGAGGAACTTAGTGCTTTACTTTCATCCCGTTCTGTACTCTTTTTTTTTTTTTTTATGTTTTTTGGGGAGTGGGGGGGTGTTTCCTACTGATCATGTCTTTGAAAATGCAAAAATCAAAAAAGTTAAAATGTGCTGTTGACATTGCCTTTTCTTTTTATTTTTTATTTTTATTGATGACATTGCTTTCCATAGATATTAGGAATCTATCAAAGCGATATGGAGCTACAGATGCTCTTGATTGCTATCTTCTTTAAGCTGGGGACATGTGAAGATCAAGCAAAAAGGTTCACCTCAAATAAACTGTATAAAGTCTGTAGATTGTCATCTTCTGACCAGGAAGAGCTACATTATCTTAGGTGTTTCCATATAATCACATAAGGAATACGAATTCTTATTAGATGTGAAATGAAAAATAAAAAAGGAGTAATAAGTTTTATTCATTAACCCACAAAAATAAGTTGTATTAAAATAAGGTTGTGTTTAAGATAAAGTGTTGTTCTTGGTAAGATCAAAAGCAATAAGATATTTATTTAAGCTACGGTCAAATGGTATGCCTCTGATTTTTTGTACCATTTTTAAGGCAAGTGCATGGCATAAAAAGTTATTGGTGAAATAGATGTGATGTTGATCCTTTGTTATGTAGGCCCATCCACTTGGAGGACTTTAGATCATGGTTGGGAAATCAGGTTTTTCAACTTGACTCATTCTACCCATAAAACTCATTCTGAATTTAGGTTGATTACCAGTGTTGCACCTGCTGTTAATTTCTGTTAAAACTTTGAAATTTAGGATAAATCAGTCATATTACATGTCTTAAACTTTAAAATTAAAGGTAGATCAATCATATTACATGATGGCTTTCTTGTACTTCTTTAGAAAATTGCAGAGTTACAGTCAATGTACTTTGCTCTCGCAATACTCTAGAACCTTTGGAGTACTACAGCTACATCTCCAATGAAGACAATCACTACTAGAAACGGAGATCTCTTCATCATGGTTTTAGGTATCCGGATCGGATCGGCCGGATCAATCAATGAGTATCCGTATCGGATATCTGATACCTTCATTTTTTAATATATTTTTTTTCAGTTTTGTATCAGCCACATGTCCCTCTATCATTGGTTCTGCACCAATTCTCTATTGATTTTCAAAGTGACCAATACCCCTTCCGATACCATGAACTAAATCCATGTTTTTCATGGTTTGATAACGGCAACAGCAGCACAACACAACCAACGAAGCACAACCTCAGTTAGAAGCCATCGCCAGCTCTGGCAGCAACGACAATTTCCAATTGACCGGAGATAATTTTGTGAATTGTGAACAAATGGGCTTGGAGATTTGTGACGCAACTAGAGCCGGTGTGGGCTAGGCATAGTTGAGCTAAGTCTCTTACGCAGGGACAGTTCTTCACTCACTACTTTTGATTCTCACCCACCCAGCGTAGAAAACCCCTAACCTAGGTTAGCAGCGTAGAAAACAGAAGTGCGCGCTAACAGCGAAGAAAACTACATGTCGCTAATGCGCCCCAGCACTCATTGCTTCGTATTATGTGGATCCAAGGAAACGGTCATTATATGATGTATCGATCATATCGTAACAGAATACGAGCCATGTATTACCGAACTTCATGCGGCAGTTTACACGAGTATTGAAGAGCTAGATGTGTTTGGAGATTCTTCACTGGTCATAAGCTAGACCATCGGTAAGTGGGAGATTCAGCCTGAGAGGCGGTGGTTTACCCTGTGCCGGATGTCAACGGTTCGAGTCTGCTTATCTCCAGCTCGTGAACTTAGCCGATACGAAGGTATATGATAGCACCCAGATGGCAAGCGTTACCTCTGCTACTATTGCAAATGGCGAGCGACCTTCGGATGTACCGAAACAAGCAACCTTCGGATGGACTGAAACTAGCGCTACCTCCTCAAGTTTTGGGCAATCATAGCGAGCAAGGTTTTTTTGTTTTTGCATTTCATCTGTGCTAGAAATCGGTTTCAGATATACTTGTAAAGATGTCTAAACTAGAATCCCTGGAATAAAGGCTGAATAGGTTAGATTCACGATTATTGCAATGAATTTGATGATTCCTGTTCTGTTAAGATATAGTATAGAAATTGTCTCCTGCTAGGGGTTTGGCAGGAGACTCGACTGGCGAGCCATATCCAGCCCATGCCCAACACGTGGGTGTCAACTGGATCCGAGCCGCCCATCCCAACTGATCACTGAGCCGACACCTCTCTGCGTTTCACCTTAAAGGCTGGGATAAATGGCTCAGATCCAACCAACACTCATGTGTCCCCATGTGTCAAGCATCAACTGGATGCAACCGAGTCTCATGCCAGGCCCCTGGCAAGAGACGGTTTGGATATAGCATCAAGGCTTATGACACTTTGTTTCTGTTTCTGTTCAACTAAACATCAATCTTTCTCACCAAACCGAAAAACAAAAACTCCAATGTGGAGATTAAATTCTATTATCGCAGCTTGGGGAATCCATTTTTATCTCTCTGCAAGGTGTTCGATGATTTGCCAGAGAGATTTGATTTTTTGGACTGATTTAATATACCTACATTACCCAAAAAAAAAAAAAAATTAAATATAACTAAAATGGCAAAATCATAAATAACCTAACTGGCTGTTGCATGACCTGGTAAAAATTACAGAACATACAGAAAATGGGACTAACCAGGACTTGGTCCTGGTAATTTTCTAAGCCAACGAAAAGTTTCCACGACTCCTGACTAGGTTTAATAATTTATTGATTCAAATCAAGTGACTCGCCCAAGTGAAAACCCAACTTCCTAACCATGCTTTAGATACAGGATCCGCTCAGATAAACATCAGCTTAGGCCAAACTAAGACACCAATCAGGCAATCAAGCATCAAGCACCACAAAAGCACTACTCTCCAGAAGGGAACTGAAGAACATGACTCAAAATATACAATTAATTTCTCCACCGCAACCTTGTTTCTTCAAAGAACATTCCACTCAATTCTAGTCACAATTAAATTTTCTGAAACCGTTTTGGGCCATGAACCGAAAAAAAGAAATGGCACCCAGGGGCCTATAAACAACTTCACCATGATTCATTAGCAGAAATTTAGCCCCACGACGACAAAGGTATTGTTGCAGAAGAATGCCCAAAAATGCCACAGATGACAAACTTCTGAGCATTTCCAGTTTCTGTGCTATCCAAGCTCGCTAAGCACACGGAGAGACACAGATGGTGTGGCGTAAAGTAGGCAGGCAAAGATGAAGGGATATGGTGAAACTCAGGTGCAGTGAGAGGCCACTTTAAAGTGACAAATGAAGCCCTTTTAGCAGAACCTCAATTAAGTTTTGTTGTAGAATGATGCACATGTAAATATGTCACACGACCAAGCTTCTGAGCGTTTGCAGTTTCAACAGGTAACTCAAGCTGGTAAAGCAAAAGATGCACAGAAACCTGTGTGAAGATATGACGGGTAGATGGAGTGAAGCAGACAAGCAGAAAGATGAACAGAAACCTGTGTGAAGGCAAGTATGCAACAAACGGTACCGTTTTAGCAGAGAACCACACCTCAAAACAAACACACAGAATTACCTCTACTCCAAACTAGTCGATTGCAGAAATCTGAAGAGACAATCTTAAAAACATATAAAAAGTAATAACATGAAAATATGAAGTACGAAAGTAACCTCCCCAAATTTCAGTAAGCGGATGTCCATGCAAAAGCCGGGTCCAAACCACCCCTTTGACATGTAGAAGCTCAGTTAATCAAAGCCAAGTCCTAACAAATCCAATTGTCATTCAGACAGAAATAACAAGATTCTCTTTTTGCCGAACCATTCTATCAGGACTACATAAGATGTGCATATAATCTCATCACATGCACGCGAGTCTGCTTCAGCTCCTGCTCCGGCGTTGATCTCTGGCAATAGAACTATGACATCAAAATAGAATGGGTTTAAATTGTAATTAAAGAAAATATTATTAGTATACGATCAGGTAAATGGTAGGCTAAAATGATAATAGTGCTATCATCCGGATCATCCAAAAGACAGATCATTCTGAACTAACCCACTTCAGAGATGCTTTCTAATCCCTTGTTATAAACTCAAATTGGTTGGTCAGGCACATGCTAACCATACCATTATCATCCTCAAAAGAAGTCTTGGCTTATAGGTAATAAGATTGAAAAAACAAGAAACCTTGATCACTAAAGAACAGGACAATGGCATACCCGTTAGCGTAAGGTGAATCACGATGAGCAGGACGATACGGTGGTGACCTGCTGTAGCTGCGGCCACGACGAGGTGGTGATACACTAGGACGTCGAGGAGATTTTCTACCACGAGGACTGTAACTCCTGCACAAGTTGAAGCATTTGTGGGGAATTTAAATATTCAAGAAAAAAAATTCTCACGTACCATTAACATTCCAGTTGGTAAGACTATTAAAACACCAGGGCAAGTACTTGGAAGAAGGGATCTTCTCCCAGCAACCAGTAAGAGAAGACTTGACCCTCTCCCTCTCTCTCTTTTCCCAAAGAGAAATATGAACAGAGTAGTGCAACTCTCGGTTTTAAATGAATGTAAACGAAGGTCTTAATTAATGTGCAAATCTGAGATGCATGCAACACAAAATGGGTAATTATAAACATACCTACGACCGTAACTTGGGCTCCTACGATGTCGAGGACTGGGGCTTCGACGCCGTCCACTTCCCATGCCTCGTGAACCAACCCGCAAGCGACATTCTCGAGCAAAATGACCAGGTTCGCCACACTCATAGCACTTCAGGTCCTCACCACCACCACGTCCACGTCCACGTCCACCGCCACGACCTCCACCACTTCCCTTAGAATTATGGGAAAGTTCCACACGCCAGCCATTCTTCCCTGATTAATCCATATAAATAACTGAATGACATTAATCATGAGAAGAAGTCAATTTAAGCTGATATCATCAAAAGATGTAACCTTGTCACAGGACATTGTGCAACATGTCATCAAACATATAATACTTCTCCGAAGCCAATGCACACAAATAATACCATGATACAAGAAGCAGCTCAGAAATTTGCACAAAATCTACACACAACAGAAGCAGCGAAGTACCAAAACAATTGACAAATCAAGCTGTACTGGTAACCTGATACATTCAAGCAGGTTCAATAACCAAGGATCTAAATTCATAACAATGGTCAAGAGCAAAAGATAAGTAGAGCTCTGTAAGCAGGAGATTGCACCAGGTACACGCAAACTGATGGTCCATGAAGAAACATAAGTCTTGTACATTACGTTTTGATCAATCAGGAGAGCACCAAGCAACATAAGTCTTGTATATTACATTTTAAAATTGCAATTAGCAATGAACTGCTATGCATCCAATGTTTGACAAAATCACTATGCAACCATAAGCAATGGGCGGGCTGGCAAGCTGGTTCCTAAGCAATCTTGTACCTGAAAGTCAAGATGCCCAGCTAATTCCTTAGGGAATGCGGGGGAGGGGGAAAGTAAAAAAAAAAAAAACACATAGGACCTCAAGGATCTCTCTAAGCTTGAAGATGTCTTCAATCTTGGTATTAAAGTATGTAAAGAAACAAAGGGTAAAGTAAGAAGAAAAACTAACTGTATACTAAAAAAAAGAAAAAAAACCTGTTAATCAATTATCTCTGACCTTTGAACAGAGGCAACTAATAGTATAGGCTATAAAGCATGTGTATTGAAATTGTATTTATTAATCACTTAGTAACAAATCCATTTCCAAAGCAACCTACATTGCACAACTGAATAAACTGGCACCTAGCCAAAATTATGCCTAGGCCAACTAGAGACTACAAAACCATCTATGGCTCATCTGGACTGGTGTAACCAGCACACTCTTTATAGCCACCTGGCCACCTAGTCTATGTAAGAAGCTATGGACCACTGGACACAGCAAGTCAGCAGCTTGTGGGAAATCAATAACAAAGAAATGTCAACACAATATGAAGTATAACAAGAGCGACTCTGAAAAAAGATGACGTAGATAACATTTTATAAACAATATGTGGTCTGTTCTCTATCAATCAGTCCATTACAGATGTCCATATTTCTGCCTATGAAAAGACAGTAGAGTTCATCTGTCAAGAAACATGTGAGTATGGGACTCTAAATCCTTTCCCTGGCTCTACCCATGACCTTCAAGGCAAACACATTGATCAAATCCTCCATGACTAGCTCCTCTGCAATCAAAATTAGAGAAACTTGTTGGATTTCCTTGATTCAAAACAGCAATGTTGGCTGAGTTGATGAGCTCAAGCCAAGATCTGTCATGTCTACTAGACTACTCCTTAGGGACACACTGATCCTATCTCATCTCTCTCTCTCTCTCTCTCTCTCTCTCTCTCTCTCTCTCTCTCTCTCTCTCTATATATATATATATATATATATATATATATATATATATATATATATATATATATAATTATGATACAGCTCCTAGAGAGTTAATTCAGAAAGTTGTAGAGAAGAAAAATGCTTTTAATAAATACATAGAAATAGTTAAAGATATGTATAATGATGTAGTGACTAGCATAAGAACCATGGAGGACTTCCCAGTTGGATTACATGAAGGATCAGCTCTAAGCATGTATTTGTTTGCACCGAGCATGGATAAGCTGACTAGAAACATTCAAGATTAATAACCCTTGGTGTATATTTTTTCCTAATGATATTGTTTTCATGGATGAACAAAGGATGGGATAAATGCAAATTTGGATTTCTGGAGATCTACCTTGAAATCAAAAGAGAAAGATAAACAAAACAAAACAAAAACAGAGTATACGATGTGCACCTTTAGAAACAATAGGACTAAAATGGGGGTGGTGAAAATTACTGTTAGGCAGTAAGAAAAAAATTTTGGACAAACTTATTGTGGATGAAACCTAGGAGTAGCCCTAATTCATGATAAGTTGCGTAAGTGAAATTTGTTTGAGGTGGCATGGACATGTGCAACAGAGGCCTCTAAGTGCCCCAGTATAGAGAAGTGATTTATTACAAATTCAATGGGCCAAAAAAGCTAGAGAAAGACCCAAAATGATATGTATATCTTAAGATAGGAATCGCGTATGGGCCGGTATGGTTTTGAATAGAATTGATTGGATAAAAATGATCCATGTAGCCGACGCCATTTAATTGGGATAAGGCTGAGTTGAGTTGAATAAACTCCATTGAAAATATTACAGCTAGGTTGCTAGTTGAGCTTTCAAATTGATCTTCTTACAAAAATGTGTTAATAATCATTTGAAGGAGATTGGATCTCTGTAGAGAAAATCACATTTTCTTTGTCATAGAGATTGTTAAGCCTTTGGCTCCTTCATGGATCCACCGTAGAGATCAAGTGTAAAAAAAGAAAATATGGTAGCAGTAACAAGTGCTACTGTTTGCAAGCGTGCATGGATCCACCAAATTGACTATAATCCATAATAAGGACATGGCCTTTTTCTCTGTTTAACAAGTACAAAAAATGTGAAATTAAAAGACAATGAAAGCAAGACAAAATATACGCCAAAGAAAACCATGAGACACGGATAAATATTTAAAAAACAAAGACAAATAAAAAGATATAACTATTTATTCTAGATGCTGAAAAAGATACTTGTTGAGTTTTTACTTCATGAAAACCCAAAAATTATATGGGGGCAAAGACCAAATACTACAAAATTAGAAGTGAGAGAAGAATAATGACATTAAAACAAGGGTCCTGCTAATCATCACTATAGCCAGTGAAGTAGTTCATTTCAATGCCTTTTTTAACCCTCATAATATACATTGCTGAGTTGGGATAGAAGGGTAGTTTCTGTAAAATCACATTTACAAGAATCATGTACCCAATTCCTCCATCTTTCTTCCACTCCGGCTTCCCCTATTTCTTCGGTTCTCCCTTCCCTCTGCCTCTCAGGCTCTGATTCCCCTCTCCCTCCCTTTCCTAGCCCGCCTCTCCTTCCCTCGCAGCACCCGTTCCACCTGCTCGGCCCCATCTCCTCGTTATCTCAAATTTGTTTCTGTTTTACAATTTCCATTGCTCTCACTGAACAATCACACCTTCCGACGACGAAATGAATTATCCAAGGAATGATGCTTCCCGAGCTGTTTGATATCGAGGGGTTGCAGCAGTTGCAACTTTAGTCCCTCCACTTCTTCCATTGAAACAGAAGCAGGTAGGTCTGAGATTGCACTAGTACCTCAGGTCTCGACCTTGCTCTTAACCTTGAATGGTTTTGTCACAGTTCCACAGCTTGGTGCTCTGGAGACATTGCATGTATTACGAAGAACTCTGCCATGGCCAAAATCAGGCATGGGAAAAGAAATCGAGCCATGATCGGCAAGTAATTATGACATAAAGCAGACGCATTGGAGGCCAAGCATTATCTAACAAGTCTAGAAGCCTTGATAGAGAGAATGCTAGTACTTTGTATCCCCCAGTGGGACTGAGGAGAGGCAAGCGTAGGTTCCTCAGATATAACCAGCAGCTGCCTCAATCATAGTCACAACAGCCTTGGGTGTCCAGTGTCCTATAGCAGGGCCAAGGTAAGCCATGATAGTAGATACTGGAATATCAACACAAAGTTGCCCTGAAGTTGATTCTGTTGAAGGAATGAATGCCTAAGACCTCAAAGGTAGAAATACGACAGAGGGGATGGCGGAGGTGGGTGCAGGAGTGGGTGGGGCTCGGAGATGTAGCAGGTGGGCAGGTACACACACACACACACACACACACACACACACACACACACACGCACACGCACCCCCACCCCCATGATGCATGGAATCAGGCATATGTATTTAAAAACAATAAAAATTGATACTCAACCCCCCTCCCTCTTTTGTATAAATCCTCGTATGGAAGATGTACCCTCAGAATGCCTTTGGTACACCTAGGTACCCCTCCAGCACCTTTGCTCCTAAACAATGATTGAAATCAGTATTTAAACATCAACTGAAAATGGCACCAACCAAAATTTTTTTAAGAACATGACATGTCAAATGCATGCCACTGCAGGTCAATGATATTCCAATGGGTGTGTCAAACGTAGGCACCATAAATCCCAGAACCTTAGTCTTGCCATGTTTTTAAGATGTAATATTATGTACCGCTAACATTGCCATCAATGATTCCTTGTGCCGTTTTGACCTAGACAACTCAGTTTCAACAGGTTTGGACCTAAATTTCAACACAAGTTTCGACCTAGGTTTCAAATTTAACTTTGGAAAAAGAAATCCGAGGTTTCAATGGTAAATCTCAGTTTCAACACTGGTCAAAACTGAGATTTTGAACCTTGTCCCTATGTGCAATACCTAATCCAAGCATCACCTTTCAATTAGGAATTTGATTGCATCCAACAGTGCCATTATAGTGAGAAAAAATAGAATAAAAAAGGTAAAGCACGTTCTTTATTGAATAAAGAAGGCATACCATCACACCATCCAAAATTCACATAGAAAAAGATATCTCCACCACTGAAACGATAAGATAATCATGGCCAAACATTGAAAAAAATTCTTATTAAGGATTCACCATGCACTGAAGAAACCTTAATAATATCATACCTGGATAGAAGATCATAACCAAAAGATGCGATGCATCTTCAATTGGTTTCCACTCACAACTTCATGCAAGGCCTTGAGAATGGATATCCCAACTGAGTATTCTCAGCATCCATAAGAAATATAAATTCAACTGGCCAATGAGATTACATTCCAACAACACCTTTTAATCCACAGGCATGAAACAACAGGTTGCCAAGCCAAAGCAACGGTGTAAAATCACTTTGCTGTGCACCTGATCTCCAGTTGCAATTGTGAGGATCAACATATCGGCTCGACAGTGTATGCAGTGACCAGAAATCAACAACCAACCACCTCAAAAAACACAACATAGCCCCCAAAAAAAAGTTCCAAATGACAGCCTCTTTCCATCCACTATGCACCCGAAAAAATCCAGTAATGGTATACCTTTCATGTTTTAAATAACAGAATTAAAAAGAAAAAGACAGCCAAATCAATTAGAGATTGGAAAAAAACTGACGAAATCCTGGACCTAGGCAAAACAAATGGAATCCTTATTCCCTCTCGAATGTTACAGGGAGTACTTCCTGTAAATCTTAAGATATAAAACAAGCAATCCATAAAGTCGGCCAGTGTCCTAAAGAGCTACAGGTGCAAAGGCACCAAACAAATACAGTTTAGCAGAATGTATGAAAAACCTGCAGAGACATTTTAATAAATAAAAAATAATAAGGGGGAAAAGGCATTATCTGCATAGATATAATCACAGATATATTCAGGTTCTAGTAGTACTACAAAAGAGAGTTATATAAGTCTACACAATATTAAGAACCACTAAATAGATATGTTATTCCACAGAAAAGGGAAAAAAAAAGGGTAAGTAGAGCAAATTTTGCGGAGCACTAACACCAAAACTTATGTAGCCCTTTCAAAGGTTAATTCCATGGTGAAACAAGCAGAACAGTATATGTACCAACAGAAACATTAATAAACAAGTTAAATAATGAAGTTTTATGCTGCAGGCTAATTGAAAAGTAACTACACTAAGGAACGTGATGGAAAACAAAAGTAATATTCATGGTGGAAGCATCCAAAAAAGAGTTTACCAAAAATTTAAATCAGAAAAAAGATTCTTACGTACCATCCAATGCACGAACTGCATCTAGAGCATCTCTACGATCATCAAACTCAACAAATGCATAACCTGGTGGCTTCCGAGCAACCCAGACGCTGCAAATTCACACTACACACTTGTTACATCAACAATTATTGACTAAAACAACCTTTGTAATAGGAAGGAATGAAAGGAGTTCAACTGATGCAGTTAAGATTTCTTGATTGGGCTTCAATTTAACAATCTCAGACTTGGTATTGGTTAAAAAAGATTCCATTTGAGGTTGCATGGGTCCTAGAGTGTTTATTTATAGTTTTTATTTTGTAATGTGCCAATGTATAAACCCAAATAGGGTTATATGTCAAGTATGAGAATAGGATAATTAGTCCACATCTTAGAGTCCTACCAGGATTAACATTAGCTTAAGCATTTAGCATGCAAGTAGTTTAGCTTTAGAGTTTGATGGGGAGTTTTGAGTCATGAAGTGATTAGGAATTTAGGTGATCAGCTATATCTATAAATGTTGTCTCCAGCATCTTTATAAAACATGTTTATTTCTGCTTAATGAAATTATGTATTATTTTGAAGCTAGATCGATAGGTTTTCGGTGTGTGCATGTGTAGCATTTTCCCAGATTCAACTGATGATTCTAATTCTATTGTTGTTTGCTTCTTCAAAACAGATCAGAGTGATTTGACTTCTCCCAATCTAAAATCTGTTTTAGATCTATGATGTTGTAATTTATCTGTCCTAGAATGATTAATTAGATTTTTCAAGAACTATGAAGAACTACATATCAATTCAGATTGGCCTGAAATTTTGTGAAATAGTTTTCTTCTGTGGATGACTTTGACTGCAAAGTTTGAAACTGAACAGAGTTGGGATTTAGGATATCTCGAGTCTCAACTCAACTACTGTGCTGGCACTGTAGATTCTACTCACATCAGTTTCAGGAATACAACTTTTATGATTGGTCCTCCGGGCTATTATTGACTGAATTTAAGAGTTCTGCTAGTTTGATACTTGACTTAAAATTTCACCTTGATTGGGCTTATATTGAGTGAGTTGGTTCCATACTGGGTTTGAAATTCTGCTGTTCTAAAATTAATTACCAAGACATATAAACTGCATATCTCTTCTGGTAACTACTGTTTATATTACAAACCGTGCCTCCAGTTCAAATTCTTTCCCAAAACAATTTCTGCAATAAAATTTCATCTAATTCTGCTTAACTGCTAGTCTCTGTAAGTTTCTCTCTTCGTTCCTTACATGCAGAGGCTAGGATTTTCCATCCCTAGCTACTGCATTATCGACCAATGGAAAAATATCCTTGTCTATTTCATCTTAATTCAAATCTTACCCTTAACAACAAAATTTTCATTATCTGCTCTATATCATATTTTAATCAAGCCAGATCCCATTCAAAAAAAAAAAAGAGTTTCTTCAATAGTTATGTAAGAACAACTTAAACATCTACAATTATTGAAGGCATTGTATTGTGTTCAAAAAAGATGTAGCAAGGACAGTGACCATTCTCACTACGAAGCAATGATTAATTAACAAGAAAAATAATATAGTCAATTAAGATATAATATTCTTCAAATCATCATACGTGTTCTCTAAACTTTTTCCTTTATTGGCACAGAGTGAAGCTGGGAAATTCTACTCCTGGATATCAATTCTCCGAATACCATGAGCTGGGTTTTTGTCCCACCACCCTGTTAAGGATGAAAATTTGGCCGGATTTTGTCTTATCTAATATGAATCAAACTTCGATCAATTGGTTCAAATTGTATCAAATATCCCAACCCATTCCTGGACAACTTGCACCCTTACTCCCACCTACCACTAAGTATCAATGCAAACTACCTTCAACGCGCAATCATATTAATATACAGGTAATACCATTTACATTAGTTAAATAACAAATATTTTTATTATTACTTATTCTTTTAAGTCTTCAATCTGGATGTGAACCTTGCCAACACATTGTCATGAAGTTTAGAGGTCCTACAATCCGAGCCAATCGGGGATATCTCAATGGAGGGGTGCTGGATTTATTTATATATTTTTTAAAGCTCCTTTATCTTTTAAGCAGACGAAAGATCCTTTTTCTTTTAAGCAGACGAAAATTTTCTTCTTCTTCTTCTTCTTCTTCTTCTTCTTCTTCTCTCTCCTGGGGGTGGAACCTACGGAGGTAAATGGAAATTTGAAAATTTGACCAAACAATCAAATGAGCTTCAGAAAAGCGGTCCTGACTTAGCCATGAACAACCCATAACAAAACATAAGATCTATTATGGTACTCAAAATTCCCCCCCCCCCCCTATGTAATTCCATTTACTTCTTTGGTGATAAGATTTATCTTTGTGAATTAAAATGATATACATGTAAGATTCCTATCAACTACTGAACCCGCGTTCTTCCCCAAACTAAGCAATAATCTTTTAATTAGAATAGAATAAAGGAATAAATAATCAACCGAACCAGCATTAGTAACAAGTACCGCCACTACTACCCAATAATAAAGTACAAAACGAACAAAAACAAAAAGTTTACCTCCGAAGAACACCGTACGCTCGAAATTCATCTTCGAGCTCTCTTTCTGATACTCGCGGATCCAGATTCCCGACATAGAGTCGAGACATTATCGTGGAGCGATTACAACCTACATATCAAATCATAATTAATTGCATGAGGAGGAAAACATGGACAAGATACTGTAGATTACCAGTAAACCCTTGCAAGAAAGAGAAAAACTAGGGTTTCTCCCTTCTCAGACGAGATATGCTAGGTCGAAATTGCGAATGGATGCACTAAAATAAAACAGTGGCTTCTGTAAACTTACTCAGAGAAGAATCAAGGAGTGGGTGCTGCTCAAGAAAACCCTAACGAACGTATGGAAACTGCAAATGAAGAATTTGGATTTTGAAACGGTTAACTCTAACTCGCTCTCTTAAACGGTTAAACCCTAACGAATAGAAAATCAACCGTGACAAACGTGAACGACTACTTATACCAATTACCAAACAGGCAAACAGCTCGCCGACCGTACTGCGTAGTGCACGCAGGACGCGACTCGTCTGTCTGATTTGTTAACTCAAGGGGCTGACCCGGCGAGTGGAAATTTTCAATCTTGTCCGACGACAATCCCCAAATGTACGCCCGGCCCAACCTAGTGAGAGCCCCGTTCTTAGGTTCAGTCCGGGCTCGATGCTTGCAGAACCAATCGACCTGGCCCGTTCTGCAGTGGGGATTCGAGGATAGGTACAGACGGATGGAATCTAAGGACATTTACGTAATTTTGCTATATGATAAATCAAATGGTGTCCAAATTTGTTATATTATTTTCATAAATGATATATTATAAATAACTCATAAATATAAATATAAATTATATCAAAGAGAAAATTGTATGGAAGGAACTCAACAGTGCGATACAATAAGTTTGGTGGTTCCATTCTGATTCGGTTCAAAATATAATGAACATAGATTAGGATTGAATCGATTGCTAACTAGATGCAATTTTCCAAATCAAAATCGATTAGTAATTGGTTTGACTTATTTGATTCCTAATCAACTTCCCATCCGTATCATTTTTCTCTTTGTATTATGTATCACCACAATAGTCTCCCCACTAGTCCATATAAATTTTATAAGAGTTGTGGTAAAAACCACTGGTTCAACCAGTTAATCCAAAAAAGATAAACTATCTTTCTTTCCCAATCCCCCATGGGGTAGAATTAGAGTCACTGGTCCAGACTCTCCAAATCAAGAACGATGAAAAAATCATCCACAAAATTCTAGATATTTGACCAACAATTATGGACAATAATTGTGTACAAATCTCCCTCAACGGTTAGAGTGCTAAAATCAAAGGAATTGGTAGGAAATTTGCAAATTATGCTTGAAATAGCCTAGAAGTCCATTTAAGTTGATGGACATAAAATGGCTATGAGAGATGAGAAAACACGAAATAGAGAATAGAAGATATTATAACATTCAATTGATTTAACGGTTTATTTGATTTATTAGTTTTCAATTGACGATTTTTCGGTTAAAACCAAAACTGAACCGATTGTTAGACTTTAAAACCAAAATTAAACTAACTAAATATGGTTCAGATGGTTTCGGTTTTTTACCAATCAATTTCAATTCATTTTATCGGTTCAAATTCATAGTTGACACCCTCACAATGAAGTATTAAAATATAAGAGCAACAATTTTTCTGGTTTGTCCGATTTGCTTAAGGATTCCATGGTATGGAGACTGGAGTCATACACCCTAAAAATGGCACAAAACCCCATCTCTTTGCAAATGAAGTTCCATCTACACTCTCATCCCATCCTTGTGCCCTGTGAATTTCATTGGTTCCCATTAAGGGTGTCAAAACTGGGCCCCGCCCGGTAGCACGGACCGAGCCAGCCCGATATAACCCGAACCTAGTCCGGACCGAGCCTTAATGGACAGGTTTTGGTCTGAGCTTGTAAAGCCCGACACCGTTTCAGTCCAAACCGAAACCAAACCAGACTGGTCCGTTAAGAAACCCGAATTAGCCCAAACCGATAAAATCCAACCCGAACACCAGTAAGGTCCGTTCGGGCCCAATTTCTTAATTTTAATGGTTTTAAATTTTAATAGATTGTGTTAAATTATTAGAGTTCATTTCATGATCTAGAAGATTATGTGAATTAATAGTTGAAAAGATTATGTTAATTGTTATAGCTTATTAAATTACATACATATGGAAAGAATAATGCTAATTTTATAGATAGAAATAATAAAATAGGCTATATAGTTTACATATAAAAGGGGTCCGATAAGCCCGATCCGGACCGAACCAATCCGAAATCACCTCAATAAACCCAGCCCGATAACAAATCGACATCGGACCAGCCCGTTAGTTATTGTGTCCAGCACAGCCCATCCCAGCCCGAATTCTTAATAGACATGTTTTGGGCTGGGCTTATAAAATCCGACACCGGTTTAGTCCGGACCGAAACCGGCCCAGACCGACCCGTTGACACCCTTAGTTCCCATGCTAGAAAACATTTCATTAAAAAAAAAAAAGAAGAAAAAGAAGAGCAAAAGCGAGATTCTAAATACCGAACTTGGATCCTATCTACAGTTGGGCTGCTCAGTGAATCTTTGCCATCATATCCACTCACTAGGCGACCCAATGCAGAAAAGGATTCAGCGCATAAATACCTACCATTGAAATACCAAAAACAAACCCCATAAAACTATTTATGATAATAGTCCATCGCATGTAACATCGAAATACCTTTATGGCAATAAGTTTTGTACACAAGGTTTCCATAATTGAATGGGAATGGTAGAAGATGTGTAATATCAAATTTATCGTTCCTTCTTAATGAAAGGTTCCATGCACAACCATGTGTGTATGTACGTGGCATATGCATGAACTTTTTCTTTTTTTTTTGGAGGGAAATTAAAGAACTAAGGTTGTCTTTGGTATCATTTATGTTTTTTATTTTTGTTCATATAATTTTGTTTTTGTAGGTGTTTGGTATTACTTTTAGAGCTATTTATGAAAAAAAAATTAAAATCAAGCCCAAATTCAAATTTTGATTTTTGGTCAAGTTGTTTTTTTGTGCAAAACACTTAAAAGCACATGTTGTAACCAAAGGGTAAGAAAGTCTCTTTTTGTTTTTTTTTTAAATGAAAAAATCATCGTTCTTTTGAGAGTTCAAAGGAAATAGGCAACTTTTATGGGTTCGAAGATTTCTAAAATGAAGGCATAACCTCAACCGTCGGTCGAAGTTCCTCTCAGAACCCTACTCAGGCCGTGGCACCCCTTTCTTTGTGCTGATCGTGTTCACGAGAGTGATCTCCGGATCTTGCTTGCTTGTAGTGGCTATCTAAATCATTCTCGTTGAGCATGAACCATTCGGTTTGGAAAGATCCATGCATATTAATTATTTCATAGGTATGAGCTCCAAAATAATCTCTTTGAGCTTGGACCAAATTAGCTGACAACTTCTCCCTCTTGTAAGAATCGAAACAAGGAAGACTGATCGAAATACCAGGAGTACTTATACATGAATTGATTACAAGGCAAACCACTATTCTCCAAACTGATTGTCGCTCAAACATAGGGCAAAGTATAGGGGAGGTGCATTGAATTTTTTCTAAATTTATGGAGTGCTTGTTTTAGAGGAGGAATGTCAGTCATACAAATATTATTTCATACAGTTGTGTAAGGGTCCCATTTATTTACATTGTACCCTAAGAGTGTTAAAAATGGACAGGAACCATGAATCAAAACCAAACCGAATCATTTAAATCGAAACCATGAAACAAATTATTAAACGGTTAAATTATGGTTTACAAAAAATGAAGTCCTTTAGTTAACTGTTTGATTCTGGTTTAAATATGAAACCATTTAAATCGACTATTTATAATTGTTAAAACCGACTAAATCCTTATATTAATCCCTTCATGCTAAAGGTCTATATTTGTAAAAATAAAATTTTATTTTAATATTTTCCACATTGCTTATTTTTAATCGTAAATCCACTTTCACATGACTCTGATTGGCTATGAAGGAATAAAAGGAAAAAGAAAGTAAATTTTTTAAACTTAATAAAGCAACTTTTGTAATTGTTACAGCTCATGCTATCACATGATTGTAAAATTACCTCCATATTTCTATATTGCTCCATATTTAATTATAAACCTATTCCACACTTTGCATATAAATCCTCCGAATTTGATAAGTAAGATAAATTTTACATTTATTAATATGGTAATAAATGTAGATACTATAAAGTCATGTTGTATTATAGTTAGAAAATTTTTCTTTATGTTCGAAAATTTTAATTTTCCTTATTTTTAATTTCCCTTGCAACAAAATTGAGCTTATCTGATTAAAATTATGTCTTCATCGGCTTTTCCTCTCATTTGTTCTTAACTCTCTTCCTCTCCCTACTGTCAACGAATCCATATAAAATAGAAGAAATGAAACCGGTTATCATTTGGGTTTGTTAAGTATTTTGAAACCATTCAATAAATGGTATGGTTATGATTTACTCATTAGACACCGAACTGAAACCGAACTGCATTGCTAAACATAAACCACGCCATTTAAACGCCCTTACATTGTAACCCATCATATGATGTTGTTGGTTAGAAGGTATTGGCCACGGTATGCTGCTGATAGAGAACGAATAAAACTGTCAATAAAAAAAGGACACATGTTCAACGCTCGCACCAATGAAGAGGGGCCATTTGTCACCATCTTTAAGGCTGTTGCCAACGCTCCCTCATAAGGAGAATAAACAGAAAGGTTACCCCCATTATCTCAGGAAAAACCGTAGATAGCGTAATGAAGGGAAAATTCCTTAATACCACTATGTGCCAACTAGAGAGAATATATCCAAGCTAGGATAATAGAAACAACTAAGAGAGGTCCATCACAAGATCACCATCCAACGGATCAGAAGGTATTCTACCCACGTATGAGTTCTACTTTTAAGGGATTGGATTATGGGAATCCCATATTTTCATGATGAAACCGTCATTAAACATGATGACGAACTACATATATTTAGAGGTATGCCCAGGATTACCAAGATCGCTTCAATCAAGGCCAAAATCTATCACATCCCTTGCCTATATAAATAAAGCCCAGAATGTAAGGGTGTCAAAAATGGGCCCGGCCTGGTAGCACGGACCCAGCCAACCTGATATAATCTGAACCCAACCCGGACAGAACCTTAATGGATAGGTTTCGGTCTCGGCTTGTAAAGCCTGACACCGTTTCAGCCCAAACCGAAACCAGACCGGACCAGCCCGTTAAGAAGTTCGAACTAGCCCGAACCAATAATACATAACCCGAACACCGGTAAGGTCCATTCGGGCCCAGTTTCTTAATTTTAATGGTTTTAAATTTTGATAGATTATATTACACTGTTATAGTTCACTTCTTGATTGAAAAGATTATATGAATCTATAGTTGAAAAGAGTATGTTAATTGTTACAATTTACTGAATTACATGCATATAGAATGAATTATGCTAATTTTATAGATAGAAATAATAAAATAGGCTATATATCTTACATATAAAATAGGCCTGATAAACTTGATAAGCCCGGTCCGAATCGAACCAACCCAAAATCACCTCAATAAGCCCAACCCGATAACAAATCGACACCGAACCAGCCCGATAGTTATTGTGTCCAGCGCAACCCAACCCAGCCCGAACTCTTAATGGACATGTTTTGGGCTGGGCTTATAAAATCCAACATTGATTCAGCCCGTACCGAAACCTGCCCGGATCGACCCGTTGACACCCTTATCAGAATGTAAGTAATCTGATCCTAACTCTTGCTCTCAAGTCTTTACTCTGTCAATTTGCTTTGATTCCTCCCTACGGGAGTTCATATTCTCTTTTATGTGCACTATACTGCTTGCTTATCTGTTCAAATTTTGACATCGGAGTGGTCACAAGGTTTACGAGCCCGCCCTCTATTGTCTAATCTGTTTTTGCCTTGAAAGGTGTACCCACCAAAAGTTATAGACAAGAACCAACAGCAAGATTTGCCATAACCAAATTATTGGTTACGTGAACTACCGATCAACCAAAGAATGCCACGTAAAAACTTCCACAGCTCCCTTACCATGATTTCCAATCGTCTAGCCACATATCCCATAAAGGATAACTCTGACACCCCCGCTAGCCCGATTTTGGTAAGAATTCATCTTACCTTATGAAGCCCACCCAATCTAACCTTATACAACTCGACCTTATTTGGAAATAAATTAACCTTACCTTGCCTAGTTCATGTCTGTGCTCCATAAATGGGGTGCAATCTCTCTAGGATTAGACGCTTCACTTTTGACTATTCACATAATTTTCTACGGTACAATATATACTTAAGAACTCGTTCTCCTAATTGATCGAGTTCCATGATTGTTTATATTTCATAATACTTAGGCATTAGAGTGGTCTCAACTCTCAGGGTTCAATATTCCTCGTATCTGGTGGGTGCTTCCATACTTCTTTACTTCAAAGGAAGACCGTGTGAATTCCGACAGTAATATGAACCAAAACGATTTAGATCGAATACAAATACAACTCCAATAAACAGGGCCACATTTGCCGCCGCAACAGAGAAATATAATAGCATTTTTCATCGAAAACATCCAACGATGCTAAATGATTAAATCTACTGTGCGTACCAGAAATAGAGATTTTGCAGGAAAGTTGGAGGAAACTTTCTATGATCTTATCGCTTGCTCGTTGGCAGTGGAAGGTACTTTCATAAAAACAATAATTAAAAAATAGAGAATTACATTTATTAAACACATGGGAAAAGGCATTAATGGCGGAGGATTGCATTAATTAAGCACATGGAAATTTGAAATTACATGTTTTGGCTGGGATCACAGAGAACACATTCCCATACCCAAGCCCTAACCATGGACTGCGGTACCCACCACATGGGGAGACGGTCTGGATCCCACTTATTTTATGTTTTTTCATTTAATTTTAATAATGAAAAAGATTCTTATTCGATGGTCTATATCAGTAATTAGATATAGGAGGGTGAAATGCACCCCTAATTGGATTTTTGTATATACAGTCTCTCCAATTGGTCTCATACTAATATTGGAACCACATAGCAGGATAAGAAACCCTTTCATTATAATAATTTATTAGAAAAATATATTGTAATATTACTTTTTGTTTTATTCAACTAAAACTTAATGAGGAATTTTTGTCTCTATCTCCTTTTTCCTTTAAAATCTATATATTTTCTCTCTCATTCTAGTTACTTGTCATTAATGTATTTCTATTTTCTTCCTGAACATCAAATATATAAAATTTCAATATGCCCCGCTAGCTTCTAGATCACCCACCCATATTGATAAGTCACTTTTTTTTTTTGGAGGAAAAAGATTACCATTCATTAGTAATAAGTGCTTGTGCCTAAACAAAGGAGGATGCATATGTGTATGCTCCCATTGGTCTCAACGCTAGTGCAAGAACCATAAAGCTCGATATTAAACCATTTTTCAAATTTTTTTCTAGATACTTGACCAAGAATATTCAAATCATCTCCTCCTAGTGGTTCTGGGAGGACGAAGACACGTCCCTGTCGGATGGTCAACACGTGGGTCTCGAGTGAATCTGAGCCCCACGTTCTAGCAGACATCTAGCCGACAAGCTGAGCCGACAAAGGGTGTCGGCTCGGACGTGGGACTCAGATTCACCGAGACCCACCTGTCGGCCATCCAACGGGGGTGTCCCCTTCATCCTAGAACCACTGAGAGGAGAGGATGTGGATCCTTACCAAGACTTACCGTTGGTAATAAGATGAAAGCTAAAGGGAGGGTTACAACTTCCTAGTTCCTAAATCCAACTGCTTGGTACAACGAACAAACACACGCAAAAGACAGGTTTCCTATACTGTCAATGTGAGGAATCTCTCATGCCACACCAATTAGGGATACAATAAACGGTTTTGTCAATGCAAGCCCTAAATAGTTAAGAACGAGTGATAGTGTCATTGTTGGTCAATGTATCAAGATGTGAAAAGCTAAAGTAAAAAAATCTAACGTGATTGTTATGAGAGAAAAACATCAGTCAATGAAATTCTTACACGTGGCATCCAAAGTCGGCTAGGCCGACCAGATAAACAATGTTGCGCTCTGTTTTTCAGGCTCAGAGTAACAATCCTATCCGGATGCGTTTCGTGGACGGAGATACAGTCCTATGAGGACACGATGCTTGGTCAGTGGCATAATCCTACTGGGTTACGTTTCCTGGTTGGATGTCAGAGTCCTAAGGCGACTAGGTTACGTCATATGAGTCATTCTCCTAGTACAATATGTTGTCGACCGTCAAGGCCCTACAACCACTCGTATGGTGACATGTGTTACTCTTATTACTAATTGACTTGGCTTCCTTGACTAGAGTCTCGTACTCCTACTTGGAGTCTATGACATAGGCGTCTCTCAGAGCGATACCTGACAATCCTATTGACGATCTGCATCCTTGAGTCCTGGTACTTCCATGCTTCTTCCTAATCTATATAAGTAAATGATGAATCTCCAAGGTAATACTAACTCACAACTTCACTATTCACCATCAGTTCTTTCATACGTTCAAACTCTCTCATCATTCTCTTTTTTCTCTAAACTAGAGGTAGATTCTGTTATCTCTTGACTATTTACATTGAGAATCTGACTTAGGCATTAGAGTGTACCCGGAGCTTACTCGCCCAACTCTCTTGTTTAACTTATTTGATTGCAGGTTGTTCGGATAGCAAACCGACGGATGATTTCCAATCGTAACAATGGTATACACCTCCACCATGCATTCAATGAAAATAGTTAATCTCCATATATACATGGACTTGTATTTTCATTGTGATCCCATCACCTCTCTTTTCCAAAATGTGCTTTCTCAATAGCCTACCTTAGTCGAAAGGGCCCATTACAATCTTCCGAAAAGCTTTTGCGATTTATTTGACAAGAATTAGGACAAATTAGACACCCCTAAGGGGGACTCAACAAGAAGGGACATGCCATATCTAATAGATCCCACACTCCATAGATGGGTCTAGAGGGACCCGATAGAAAGGGACATCCAGAATCCATATCTAATGAATTCCATACTCCAAAGATAGATCTCATACGTCAATGGTGATGAATCTCATAAAATATACAAGTACATATAGGTGATCTACTTTTATACTCGTTTATAGTAATTAGGGATACGGCCAATATTTGGAAACTAATCAGACATTAAGAAAAAAAAATCTATGAAATTTAATACGTGTACGATACAACCACGTTCCCTAAAAAAAATACCAACTTTAAAAAGAATATCCTTTCCCTTACATAGCCTTTTAGGAATTTTTTTTTTTTGGGTCTGTGATTGTGTGATTGAGAGAACAGGTCCACAATCCAATCCGTAGGCCCTAGATTGAATTCAACGTCTTACCTGTTTCCTGTATAGAATATCCTAGATAAAAGATTCCAATATAGCGGTCACAGATTGGGTCTACATGGACAGCTGTGTCCGTCACTGACTACATTGTTCTATCTGATATTATTGAATGTGTGGTTCATGCACGGTTGACTTCAACAACAAAAACTTAGGTATCAAAAATAAAAAAAAATATCAGATCTATGGATTTAACTCTATCCCTTTGATCTATTCTAGTTCATTTTTGTTAAATGTGGACATAATATCAATAATCATGGCTTTTTTTGCTATATTATTTTTATAAATGATTTGTTATAAATATCTTATAAATATAAATATAAATTATACTAAAGAGAGGTAAAGAAGGAGTTCAACCATGCAAAACAATAAGTTTGGTTTTGGTTTATTGGTTCGATTTTGATTCTGTTCAAAATATAATGAACATAGATTTGGATCAAATCGATTGCTGACTAGATGCGATTTTCTAGTTCAAAATCGATTAGTAATTGGTTTGACTTGTTTGATTCCTAATTAATTTCCCATCTATATCATTTTTCTCTTGGTATATGTGTCCTCACAATACTCTCCCCACTTGCCCATATAAATTTTGCCCATATAAATTTTAATGAGTTGTGATAAAAATCAGAGGTTCAATCAATGAACCTAAAAAAGGAAAACTATCTTTCTTTCCCAATCCCCGATGAGGTGGAATTAGAGCCACAGATTCAGACTCTCGAAATCAAGAACGACAAAGAAATCATCCACAAAATTCTAGATATTTGAACAACAATTATGGACAATAATTTTGTACCAATCTCTCTCAACGGTTAGAGTGCTAAAATCATAGGAATTGGTAGGAGATTTGCAAATTATACTTGAAATAGTGTAGAAGTCCATTTAAGTTGATGGAAATAAAATGGCTATGAGAGATGAGAAAGCACGAAATAGAGAATAGAAGATATTATAACAGTCAATTGATTTAACGGTTTATTTGATTTATTAGTTTTCAATCGATCATTTTTCGGCTAAAACCAAAATTGGACTGATTGTTAGACTTTAAAACCAAAATCAAACTAATTACGTATGGTTTAGTTGGTTTCGAATTTTAACCAATCAGTTTCAGTTCATTTTATCGGTTCAAATTCATAATTGACACCCTCACAATGAAGTATTAAAATATAAGATAAACAATTTTTCTGGTTTGTCCTATTTGCTTAAGGATTCCATGGTATGGAGTCATACACCCTAAAAATGGCACAAAACCCCATCTCTTTGTAAATGAAGTTCCATCTATGCTCTCATCCCATTCTTGCGCCCCATGAATTTCATTGGTTCCTATGCTAGAAAACATTTCATAAAAAAAAATAAAAAGAAGAAGAAGAAGAGCAAAAACGAGATTCTAAGGGGCTGTTTGTTAAAACTTCAACTCTGGGATTCTTACTTCTGGTTCAAATTTGTACTCCAACTTCAAAAGGATTCAGGAGTATATAGGAGTAGAAACATGTTTGTTAACCTAATTTAATCATGAACTCCAAAATGGTGTTGGTGGGTGATGGATGGTGGCACTAGTGGTGAATGATGATGGTTGGTGACGGTGGTGGTGGGTGGGAGGTGGTGGTGAAGGGTGGCAGTGGGTGGGTGGTGGTGGTGGAGGGTGGTGGTGGTGGTGGTGGCAGTGGTGGTGGGTGATAGTTGGTCGAGGTGGTGGTGGTGGTGGTGGTGGCGATGGTAGGTGGCGATGGTTGGTGGTGGATGGTGGTGGCGGTGGTGGGTGGTTGGTGGTGGTGGCGACGGGGGGGGGGTGGTGGTGGCGACGGGGGGTGGTGGTGGTGGTGGTTGGTGGCTGGTGGTGGTGGCGATAGTAGGTGGCAGTGGGTGGTAGTAGATGGTGGTGGCGGTGGTGGGTGGTTGGCGGTGGTGGTGGGTGATAATTGGTGGTGGTGGTAGGTGGTGGTGGCGGTGGTTGGTGGCTGGTGGTGGTGGCGATGGTAGGTGGCTGTGGTTGGTGACCGGTGACTAGTGGTGGTGGCGATGGCGGTGGGTGGTGGCAATGTGGTGGTGGTGGTGGTGGTGGCAGCAGTGAGTGGTGGAGGGTGGTGGCGGTGGTAGGTGGTGGGTGGTGGTTGGTGGCTGGTGGGTTGTGGTGGTGGTAGTGGTAGTTGGTGGTAGTAGTGGTGTGGGGTGATTTTTACTCCAAAATTGTGCTTTGAAGTCGAAAAACATCTATTTGATGCTCCAAAAAATTGGATTATAAAGTTCATTTGGAGCCGGTTCACTCATGGATTTTCCAGAAGTCCGAACCGGATTACCAAACAAGCTTCTACTCCATTTATGCTCCAGAAGTCAGAATCCAACTTCTGGAGTGTTACCAAACACCCCCTAAGGGCCCATTTGATAAAACTTCTGTTTCTAGATTTTGAATTTTTGTTCAAATTTGGATTTTACTCCAGGCTACTCTCGGATTATTTTGAAGGAAAAACTTGTTTGATAACGTAATTTTAAAATGGATTTTAGAGCATATTTGGATTAGAAACATGTTTGATAACACACTATCCTTCCAATCGAAGTCTAGAAAAAACGGTCATGGTAGTAGTGGTGGTGGGTGGTGGGTGGTGGTTGTGGTGATGGCGGCGGCGGTGGTGGTGTTGGTGGTGGTGCCGGTGCCCGCAGCAGTGTTATACAGTGCAAATGACACAAGTGAAGGAGTGAAGTTCATCCCATTACCGGCACCAGAAAGTGGATCAAACTCAACTCCTGTATCAACGCCACCACCACCACGATGGATACTCACTGAACCAGAGAGGCCAGAGTTTGACCCACCATTCCCAAACTCGGTCTGTGAAGGAATTGCACCACCTTGCGTTGTTAGAAGGCCATAGTTCGATCATAGAAGTGAAGGTGAGATGGATTGGACACCAAAGTTGAGAGAATTTAACTAGAACATCATGAAAAAAAAAACTCAATACCAGGAGCCCCAAAGAAGCAGCTGTTAGAATTTTTAATGCAAGTTAGGGTTTTTCCCATGGGATTTCCCATGAACCCTAACGAATCCACCACACAAATTACTAGAATACAATGGGCAATAAAATAGATGATAGAACACATACCATTTGCTGTAGATTGATTTTCGACCGTTTCCTGTAGCTTTAATGCCTCGATTAGAGTCTTCCACAGCCTCTTGGGATCCCCTTTTCTTCTGTGCGTATGGGAGCAACAGAGAGATAAAAAACAATGGCTGCGGGGACCCTAACCATAGTATTTATAATACTATCCTTAACCCAGAACCATTCCCACAGTGGACCGGGTTGGTAGTCTCTAACCAGTGACGAACCAGACCTGAACCGGTCAAACCAATAATTGAACTCCCACTTAATAACTGGTTAAGTAATTGATCAAGCCCACACAACAAGAATCTAACATCAGCAACCAAGCAACAAGACCCAGACTAATGGATCTGACTCAACCCAGCGGATGTATTACTCTTAAATCCAGAGCTCGAGACCACTGAGTTCTCATTTGCACACAAACCAGATGTGTAATTGTTTCTTGATCTATGTACGGAGGAAACCTAAATACGTTCCAGCCAAAACCGTGATGGCAACTGCCACATACAGAAAGCAGCGCCACATGGTAACAACAAAGGCATCGAAGTTGAAAATAACAATGAACAAAATAAACAATTCATTGAATAATATGTGGGTCTTTTCCGAATGGAGTTCAAAGAGACGGGCAAATGCTTTGGGCGATGGGCCGTTCACCAAACGGTACTCGGATGACTCGAGGTGGTAGCTAAGCTTGGATCCTATCCAAAGTTGGGCCGCTCAGTGAATCTTTGCCATCATACCCACTCACTAGGTGGCCCAATGCGAAAAAGGAATCGGCGCATAAATACCTACCCTTTAAATACCAAAAACAAACCACATAAGACTATTTATGATAATAGTCCATCGCATCTAACATCAAAATACCTTTTATGGCAATAAGTTTTGTACACTTGGCTTCCATAATTGAATGGGAATGGTAGAGGATGTGTAATATCAAATTTATTGTTCCTTCTTAATGAAAGATTCAATGCACAACCATGTACGTATGTACGTGGCATATGCATGAACTTTATTTTTATTTTTATTTTTAGGGTGGGAAATTAAAGGACTAAGGTTGTCTTTGGTATCATTTATGTTTTCTGTTTTTTGTGATAACATTTTGTTTTTATAGATGTTTGGTATTACTTTTAGTGTTATTTATGAAAAAAATAATAAAAACAAGCCCAAATTCAAATTTTGATTTTTCATCAAAAATCGATTTTGATTGTTTTTTTGCGCAAAACACTTAAATGCACATGTTGTAACCAAAGGGTAAGAAAGGTTTTTTATTTTTTATTTATTTTTTAATAAAACCATCATTCTTCTGAGAGTTCAAAGAAAAGAGGCAACTTTCATGGGTTCGAAGATTTCTAAAATGACCGCATAACCTTGACCATCGGTCGAAGTTCCTCTCAGAACCCTTCTCAGGCTGTAGCACCCCTTTGTTTGTGTTGATTGTGTTCACAAGAGTGATCTCCAAACCTTGCTCGCTTGTAGTGGCTGACTATCTGAATCATTCTCGTTGAGCTTGAACCATTCGGTCTGAAAAGATCCCTGCATATCAATCCTTTCATAGGTATGAGCTCCAAAATAATCTCTTTGAGCTTGGACCAAATTAGCCAACAACTTCTCCCTCCTGTAAGAATCAAAATAAGCAAGACTGATCGAAATAAGGCAGACTACTATTCTCCAAACTGATTGTCGCCCAATAATCTCTATGGCAAATTATGGACCTATGAGAATATTAGCAAGTTTTGGGTTCCTATCATAGGCTTTCTTGATATGATCCAAGAATGCAACACGGATAATACAACCCCCCTTTCATGTTCTAGACAGCTCCCCCAATCTTAAGGCAAAGTATAAGGGAGGTGCGTTAAATTTTTCCTATGTTTATGTAGTGCTCGTTTGAGAGGAGGAATGTCAGTCGTACAAACATTATTTCATACATTATTGTGTAATGGTCCCATTTATTTACATTGTACCCTAAGAGTGTTAAAAATGGACAGAAACCATGAATCAAAACCAAACCGAATCATTTAAATTGAAACCGTGAAACAAATTATTAAACGGTTAAATTATGGTTTAAAAAAAATGAAGTCCTTTAGTTAACTGTTTGATTCTGGTTTAAATATGAAACCATTTAAATCGACTATTTATAATTGTTAAAATCGACTAAATCCTTATGTTAATCCCTTTCATGCTAAAGGTCTATGTTTGTAAAAATAAAATTTATTTTAATACTTTCCACATTGCTTACTTTTAAATCGTAAGTCCACCTTCACACGAGTGTGACTGGCTATGTGAGGAATTAAAGGAAAAAAAAGTAAAAATTTTAACCTTAATAAAGCAACTTTTGTATTCATTACAACTCATGCTATCATGCTATCACATGATTATGAAACTACCTTCATTTTTCCATATTACTCCATATTTAATTATGAACCTACACCACACTTTGCATCTAAATCCTCCGAATTTGAAAAGTAAGACAAATTTTACATTTATTAATATGGTAATAAATGTAAGTAGTTTATAAAATCATGTTGTATTATGGTTATAAAATTTTTCTTTATGTTTGAAAAAATTAATTTTCCTTCCTTTTTAATTTCCCTTGCAACACAATTAAGCTTATATGATTAAAATTATGCCTTCATTGGCTTTCTGGCCCTCTCCTTTGTTCTTAACTCTCTTGCTCTCCCTACCGTCAACGAATCCACATAAAATAGAAGAACTGAAACCGGTTATTATTTGGGTTTGTTAAGTATTTTGAAACCGTTCAATAAATGGTCTGGTTATGATTTACTCATTAGACACCGAATTGAAACCAAATTGCATTGCTAAACATAAACCACGCCATTTAATCACTCTTACATTGTAACCCATCATATGACATTGTTGGTTAGAAGGTATTGGCCACGGTATGCTACTGATAGAGAACGAATTAAACCGTCGATCAAAAAAGGACACACGTTCAACGCTCGCACCAACGAAGAGGGGCCACGTGTCACCATCTTTAAGGCTGCTGCCAGCGCTAGCTCATAGAGAGAATAAACGAAAAGGTTACCCCCACGATCTCAGGGATAATCGCAGATATCATGATGAAGGGAAGATTCCTTAATACCACCATGTACCAACTAGCGAAAATATATCCAAGCTAGAATAACAGAAACAACTAAGAGATGTCCATCACAAGATCACCATCCAACGGATCATAAGATATTCTATCCATGTTCGAGTTTAAGTGATTGGATTGTGGGTGTTAGAGTTAACGATATACTGTGGGTCCCAACTATCGGTGCTACATATGATCTTGCTTCTATATTAGTTATTTCCATTTATTGTAGTGGATTTGTTTCCACCAGTGTTTATTTGTTTCCTTATTGGTTAGGTTTTATTTCCTAAGTTGTCTAGGTTTAGTTTCCTAATTGGTTTATGATTGTAATTAGGTAAGTTTCCTAAACTATTGTTTTTCCTCTTTGATTATAAATAAAGGAACCATAGGAGAAGAGAATATACACACATTGATTCTCCTTCTTCTCCATTCTCTCCAGCTTCCCTTTCTTTTGTAAAAATCATGAGATCAGTGGCTTGCGGTCCTTCTCTTGAAGTTTCAGGTGTTGTATTGAAGCTTCAGTGGCTTGGTGCTTTTTCTGTTCTCCGCCTCTGTTTTCCAGGGTTGAAGATGACTGCAATATGTTTCAGTCTCAGATAAGAAGAACTAATCTGATTATATTTCCTAAAGTACCCCTGGGATTATATAGAATTCTATTTTGTCCTCCTTTAAAATCTCTTTCCAAAACTACCCTTGATCCTTGTTAAATCTGTTTTGTCCTATTTTATATTTATAGAAAATCCCTTATTGTTATTTTCCTATTTTACCCCTTTCTTCCCATTGATATCTAAAGTTACCCCTTTTTTGTCTTTGAATACCCACACTAGCCTCATTTCTTTAAATGGAATTCCGATTTCCTATCATGTCCTAAGGATCTGTTTGGGTATCACATTCTCTTGATTTTGTTTGAAATTATAAAAGTGCCACTCACCTATATAAACTTTGATTTAATCACTGTTTTGCCATTGTACTCATATATTGAGTTTATATATTTTGGTGGGCCTATTAATGGATCCATTTAGGGTTCTACAATCCAGGTCCCACATCAATTGGTATTACTTTGCTTGGGTGGTCCTATAAGTGTGACTATAATTTACAGAATTGTCATTGGATCCATTTGTTCCCTTACAAAGGATCTGTTTGTCTTTTCCAAAATGTCCCAAACAAAACTGAATATCTCATAACTTTGGATTCAACTGACGGATTGACTTCAAATTTGGATATTAATTGCAACTACTCTTGCTTAAGGGATTTTTTTGTGATGTACATCCTTTAAGATGCTACCTTTGCTACTACGGGTACGAGGTGCTTGAAGATTATTGATTTCTTATTTTGTGGGTGTTCTTGTTGGGTGTTCTCCTCCATTATTTGTCCACGTGGAAGCTCCCCGTGAGGGGGAGACTAGGGATTCTTATCTGATCAAGTTATCAGTTAGAGATTTCTTATCTGCTCAAGTCATCAGTTGAATATTATTATTATTTGTTAGTTCGTGTCTACTCATGGAAGAGACACTTTTCTCTACCTTGCTCATGTTGGAGCCTACTACTACCTTGCTCATGTTGGAGTCCACTACCACCTTGCTCATGTTGGAGTCTACTATTACCTTGCTCATGTTGGAGCATACTACTATCTTGCTCATGTTGGAGCCTACTACTACCTTGCTCATGTTGGAGCTTACTACTATCTTGCTCGTGTTGGAGTCTATTACTACCTTGTTGGTGTCAGAGCCTACTACTGTATGATGTCTACTATTGCACGTGATGCAATATATTACTTATTTGTTGTGACTACTACATTGCTGCTCAAGATTAAGATTTTCTTTTGCTATTGCTGCCTCTACAACCTGATGCACCTTCTACTACCTATATCTGATGCGATCTTTACTACTTGGTTCACAGTAACCTATACTGTGCTGCTACTACTGCTGTTACTACTGTTGCTGCCACTGCTATTGGTACAACTACTGTTGCTACTATTATATTGTTCCAAGCTGAAGCTCTTACATTCCCCCGTGCTCCAGCTTGAGGGGGAGTGTTAGAGTTAACGATATACTGTGGGTCCCAACTATCGGTGCTACATATGGTCTTGCTTCTATATTAGTTATTTCCATTTATTGTAGTAGATTTGTTTCCACCAGTGTTTATTTGTTTCCTTATTGGTTAGGTTTTATTTCCTAAGTTGTCTAGGTTTAGTTTCCTAATTGGTTTATGATTGTAATTAGGTAAGTTTCATAAACTATTGTTTTTCCTCTTTGATTATAAATAAATGAATCATAGGAGAGGAGAATACACACACATTGATTCTCCTTCTTCTCCATTCTCTCCAGCTTCCCTTTCTTTCTTTTCTATTTTGTTACAGTGGGAATCCCATATTTCCACGATGAAACCGTCATTAAATCTGATGGCAAACTACATATATTTAGAGGTGTGCCCAGGATTACCAAGACCGCTTCAATCAAGGCCGAAATCTATCTCATCCCTTGCCTCTATAAATAAAGCCCATAACGAAAGTAACTTGATCCTAACTCTTGCTCTCAAGTCCTTACTCTGTTAATTTGCTTTGATTCCTCTCTACGGAAATTCATATTCTCTTTTCCGAGCTCCATATTGCTTGCTTATCTATTCTAATTTTGGCATCGAAGTGGCCACAAGGTTCACGAACCAGCCCTCTATTGTCTAATCTGCTTATGCCTTGAAGGGTGTATCCACCAGAAGTTTCAGGCGAGAACCAACAACAAGATTTGCCATAACCGAACTATTGGATACATGAACTACCTACCAACCAAAGAATGCCACGTAAAGACTTCCACAGCTCCCCCACCATGGATTCCAATTGTCTAGCCACGTATCCCATAAAGGATAACTCCAACAACCCTGCTGGCCCGATTTTGGAAAGAATCTGATCTTACCTTATGAAGCCTGCCCGATCTTTCCTTATACAACTCGACCTTATTTGGAACTTATTTGGAAATAAATTAACCTTACATTGCTTAGTTTGTGTTCGTGCCTTAGAAATAGGGTGCAATCTCTCTAGGATTAGACGCTTCACTTTTGACTATTCACATCATTTTCTAGTGTTCCATTTGTACATAAGAACTCGGTTCTCCTAATTGATCGAGTTCCACGATTGTTTGTATTTCATAATATTCAGGCATCAGAGCGGTCTTAGGGTTCAATTTTCCTCCTATTTTGTGGTGCTTCCATGCTTCTTTGCTTCAAAGGAGAACCATACAGATTCCAACAGCAACATGAACCAAAACCGATTTAGATTGGGTACATATACAACTCCAATAAGCGGGGCCACGCATCTGCCGCCACAACAGAGAAATTGATGCTACGATTTTGTAGAATAGCATTTCTCGTCGAAAACATCCAACGATGCTAAACGATTAAATCTACTGTGCGTACCAGAAATAGAGATTTTGCCGGAAAGTTGGAGGAAACTTTCTATGATCTTATCGCTTGCTCATTGGCAGACTGGCAGTGGAAGGGATCCAAATTGTCTCCTCCCTGAGATTCGGGAGGAGGGGTGGCGATCCCACTGAATTGTCACCATGTGGAGGTCGGATGAATCTGACCCCTCTGTTCGAGCCGACAAGAGAGTGTCGGCTCAAACGGAAGGGTCGGATTCATCTGACCTCCACATGGCAATCATCCAGTGGGGTCGCCGCATCTCCTTCCTGAAATACAGGGAGGAGACGATTTGAATCCCAATGAAAGGTACTTTCATAAAAATAATAATTAAAAAAATAGAGAATTACATTTATTAAGCACATGGGAAAAGACATTCTTGGCGTTGAATTGCATTTATTAAGCACATGGAAAATTGAAATCACATGCTTTGGCTGGATCACGGAGAACACATTCCCATACCCAAGCCCTAACCATGGACTGTGGTCCCCACCACATGGGGAGATGGCCTGAAACCCCCTTATTTTATGGTTTTTCATTTAATTTTAATAATAATAAAATATTCTTATTCGGTAGTATATACCTGTAATTAGATATAGGAGGGTGAAATGCACGGATTCGCATCCTCTCCTCCTAGTGGTTTTGGGAGGGCAATGGTAATCTAGTCTCGATGGTCGACACGTGGCTTTCAATGAATCCGAGACTCATGTTCGAACCGACACCAGCCGACAAGCCAAACCAACAAAGGGTGTCGACTCGAACGTGGGTCTCGGATTCACCCAAGAACCATGTGTCGGCCATCAGGACTGAATTATCGCGTCCTCCCAGAACCACTAGGAGGAGACGATGTAAATCCTGAAATGCACCCCCTAATTTGATGTGTGTGTACAGTCTTGTCCAATTGATCCCATACTAGTATAGGAACCACATTGCTGAATAAAAAACCTTTTCAATATAATAATTTATTAGAAAAATATATTGTATTATTACTCTTTTTTTTTTTTTTAGTACAACTTGATAAGGAATTTTTGTCTTTATCTCTTTCTTTCTTTAAAGCCTATGCGTTTTCTCTTTCGTACGAGTTAGTGGTCATTAATGTACTTCCATTTTCTTCATAAACATAAAATATATAAGATTTTAACATGCCCCACAAGCTTCTAGATAACTCTTCCATATTGATAAGTCACTATAAAATTTTTTTTTTTTTTTTGAGGGGGGGTTCGGGGGGATTCACATCGTCTCCTCCAGTGGTACTGGGAGGACGGTGGCAACCTTTCTCGAATGACTACCACATGGTTCTCGGTGAGATCCACGTCCGAGTCGACACCCCCTGTCGGCTTGACTTGTCGATTGGGTGTCAGCTCGAACGTGAATCTCGGATTCACCAAAAGCCACGTGGCAACCATCCGAGGAAGGTTGCCACCGTCCTCCCAGTGGTACTGGGAGGAGACGATGTAAATCCGTTAGAGGGGGGGGGGGAGGGGGAGAGAAAGATTACTATCCATTAATGTATATGTATTTGAGCCTAGAAAAAGGAAGATGCCTATGTGTGTGCTCCCATTGGCCTTGAGCGCTAGTGCAAGAACCACAAAGCCGGATATGAAACCCTTTTCCAATTTTTTTGTAGATACTTTACCAAGACTTACCGTTGGTAATAAGATGAAAGCTAAAGGAGGGTTACAACTTCCTAGTTCCTAAATCCAATTATTTGGTACAATGAATAACACACACAAAAGAAGGCAGGTTTCGATACTGTCAATGTGGGGAATCTCTCATGCCACACTAATTAAGTATACAAGAAACAATTTTGTCAATGCGAGCCCCAAATAGTTAAAAACAAGAGATAGTGTCAGTGCTGATCCACATAGCAAGATGTGAAAAGCTAAAGGAAAAAAATCTAACATGGTATACACCTCCACCATGCATTCATTGAGAATAAATTAATCTATATATATACATGTACTTATATATTTTCATTGGGATACCATTTCCTTTCATTTCCAAAAATGTATTTTCTCAACAACCTACCTTAGCCGAAAGGGCCTATTACAATCTTCGGAAAAACCTTTCACGATTTATTTGACAAGAACCAGGACAGACCGGCCACCCCCAAGGGGGACTCAACAGAAAAGGATTGGCCATATCCAATAGATCCCACACTCCAGAGATGGGTTTAGAGGGACTCGACAGAAAAAGGACATCCATAATTCATATCCAATGAATCCCACACTTCAGAGATAGATCTCATACATCAGTGATGATGAATCTCATAAAATATACAAGTACATACAGGTGAACTACTTGTATTTAGTTTATAGTAATTAGGGATATGAGCAATATTTGGAAATTAGTCAGACATTAAAAAAAATATTCTATGAAATTTAATACGTGTACGATACAACCATGTTCCCTAAAAAAGAATACCAACTTAAAAAAGAATATCCTTTCCGTTACATAGCCTTTTAGGAAATTTTTTTTTTTTTTGGGTCTGTAATTGTGTGATTGAGAGAACAGGTCCACAATCCAATCCGTAGGCCCTAGATTGAATTCAACGTCTTATCTGTTTCTTGTATAGAATATCCTAGATAAAAGATTCCAATATAGCGGTCATAGATCGGGTCTACATGGACAGCTGTGTCCGTCACTGACTACATTGTTTTATCTGATATTATTGAATGTGTGGTTCATGCACGGTTGACCTCAACAACAAAAACTTAGGTATCAAAAATAAAAAAAAATATCAGATCTATGGATTTAATTCTATCCCTTTGATCTATTCTAGTTCATTTTTGTTAAATGTGCACATAATATTAATAATCATGGTTCAAGGTATCGATATCGATTAATTCATATCGATTTTGTATTTGACTAATCTTGTTTTTCTTTTTAATATTAGGGAAAATTTCACTCACTCCTTTTCTATTTTAATTTTAAATCATCTAATCCTTAATTTCACGATTAATTTTACATGCATTCTTACTGTTAAATTGACTAGTAGAAAATACAAAATTACAAATTTCAAAAGATAATTTTACCATTAAAAAATTATAGACCATTAGACATGATAGGATTTGTGTGATACACGTTTAACAATAAAGAGGGTGTGTGAAATAAATGATAAAGTTGGAGATTGGATGACTTAAAAGTAAAATAAGAGTCGTGTGAAAATTTCCCTTTATATCATTATAATACTATATCGTACATATGTCAATTTTCCATTGAATCCGTACGATTTTAGCCATGTGTGAAATTGTTACTTTGGTACCTGCCAACAAGGGTTAGGAATAAGAAATTTATTTATTTATTTTTTCCAGTAATAGGCTAGGAATAAGAATACCACGAGAAAAACAAGTTTTTGTTTGCTTACTCATTATTTAGTTATCTTTACATGTATATGGAAATTGTCTCCCCTGCTTGAGTTTGGGCGGGAGACTTGGCGGTCCGGATGGATAGCCGCCACCTGGCTCTTGAGTGGATCCGAACTTTCTATCCGAGCCAACACCCGAGCAAACAAGCTGAGTCGACAATGGTGTCGACTTGAATGGAGGGCTCGGATCTACCTAAAAGTCAGGTGATGACCATCTATCCGAGCTGCTAAATCTTCGGCCCAAACTCTAATGGGAGAGGATGTGGATCCATCTTTCCGGACCAACGCCTGGCCAACGCCTGCGCCATCACGAGCCAATTATTGTGGGATAACATTAAAATACGAAACAAGACAACCGTTGTTACAGTGAAATGGTTTTTAAGTAAATTCAGTTATTATCCTGCCAGCACTATAATTTTAGTATCATTACTCCTTACTATAATTTCCAATTTGAGCTCAAGTTTTTTCCAGCCATGGCGGAAACAATCTCTACAGCCATCCAGTCGTTTTACGCTACCTGGGTTTTCATGTGATTCCCAGTACACTGACAAGTTTGAATTTTTTCTTCTTCTGTGTCTTTCAACAGCATAGCTTGTGAAGATAATAGAGTAGGAAGAGGTTCGGATCTTGATTTACATTCATAAAGAACAATTTTCTGCAACTTGGTTTCACTTTGCACGAGATCGCGAAGAGATTATCAGAATAACTGCTAAGGTTTAGTT
This sequence comes from Protea cynaroides, assembly GCA_028583415.1. Classification (NCBI taxonomy): domain Eukaryota; kingdom Viridiplantae; phylum Streptophyta; class Magnoliopsida; order Proteales; family Proteaceae; genus Protea; species Protea cynaroides. Next base: position 9,159,329 of record CM053273.1, read on the forward strand.
TCTTTCTTTTTCAAAATTTTTTTTTTTGGGGTAGGGGAGGAGGTGGTTTGTGGGAAATCTCGCGATTGGAACTAGATAATTGGATAGAAAAGGGACTCTTTTTCTCCCAGATTTTTTTCCCCTGCGAGTAGGTCCCTGCACTTAGGTTTTGACGAGTTGTCGATGACAATTTTGATGGAGAATATATGGTTGTTGTTCATTTCTTTTTCTTTTTTTCTAGTACCGCAGAAAAAGGAAATGGAGCAAGGAGGAATTGAGGAGAGTGTTCGGTTGGTTCGTTCGGAGTCTAGATGGGTAGATGGAAGCGAAGTAGATTCTGAGTCTCCCATAACATCCTTGTTCGAAGAGGACGGGCTCAGGGAAAGTCAAGGGTCTCTCAAAAGGAGGCTTGCGAAGAAACCAAAGAGAGTTGATTCGTTCGATGTTGAAGCCATGTCTATAGTTAAAGCCCATGGTCACGACCATTCGAAGGTAGTGAAATTTTTTTCATTTTTATCCTCGTACTCCTCTCGGGTTGTTGGGTTTTCTTCTGACACCTGTTTGCCTTTTGGTCTAGTGTTTAAATTGTTCTCTCGCTTTATCCGGATCTTTTATCGCCCTTTTGTTTGCTCTCTTGGAATGCCAAAAGTCTTTGCAGATGGCTGGATGTTTTAGTCCCACACCAGGGATGTTAAAGATAATCACTGATGAGTTATTTGGTTTGGTGTTGGGGGGGGGGTGCTGGCCGCTGGAAGTCAAGTGTAGAAGGTGCATGAATTCAACGAAGTAGTTTATGGGACATGATTTACCTCATGTGGTCGACCTATCAAAGTTTTATGTTTATCCATCAGTTGCCCTGGGGTGGGGGGCTTCATGCTGTACATGCAACTTCATCTGGTATAACTTGATCAATGTGGTCATAATTGCTGGTCATGGAGCACTTAGTACAAGTAAAGCTTGGTTTGACTGTTATTGACATGGCACATTAGTGGAGCAATCTATGGGAGGGAACTTTCAATCAGAAGCAAAATGAGAAAATGAGTCATGGTAAACGTTTTCCATCAAAACAAACATAATGAAAGATGGGAACATTCTTGCTGTTGTCTTATCCTTGGAGGTCTTTTGAATCACTTCTTGTGTCAATATTCATATGGTTGAAATCTTTTCTGATACTGTATAATTTAAGTTAGTCAACATATGCCAATGAGCCTGATCACTTCCACAATAATCTTGTTGATAATTGATGAAGACATCTGAAATGCAATTTCTTTCAGAAAAGCCATGAACATGAAGCTTGTCATCAGTTTTGTTCCATTCTGGTCACAGTGGCACATCTCTTTCTATTCTACACATACTAGTCACAAAAGGGAAGACTTGTAGGCATTGTTATCCCAAGAATAATCTGAGCACAGTAGTGAGCCTCCTTAAAGTATGATCACGAAAGGGCCTTCTTTTGCAGGATGGAAAATCAAATATACATACACAAACCTAATCTTAAAGTTGTAGTATCGTGACTTCTCATGCAAGGGACTGTTTAAGTCACTTCAAAATGACAATTAAACATGACAAACTCAAGACTTATTCTTTACTGCAGCTTTTGGCCTATTTATTATTAACCATTAAAGATAATACATTAATACCAAGTTCTATGCTTAGCCAAGTTATCAAACTCCAACCAATGAGATGGAGTTGGATAGCCCTAGGCTGAAAATGGGCTTACAGGCTTGATTGTTGGAACTATCAGATCACCAGTCCTTGTTGAGAAGGATTAGTTGCCTGAAAGGAAGAACGTGAAGCTTTTGCTCAGCCTTTACCTTAAAATGTTCACATTTTTACCCTCTTGTTGTCATTTCTGTGTCCATGGCATCATTTCCTCCGTCCTCAGTGGCCATTGGCCAACAGAAATGTTAGTATCGATGTTTAAGTCGTGGGTCAGATGTTTGACGTACAACCAGGGGAATTATTTGTGGATTTTCTTTGTAGACCTTTTGTTATGCCTTCCTGACCTATTTATTATTTATCTACCATCTATATGGTGTATTCGTCATGCATTTTTCACAAAGGCACTGTTTTCCTCTGTTATGGTTATCGCGAGAGGGGGAGAGGCCCTTGGGATTAGCCCGAGGCGCTAGTGCTTCTCTTCCTTTCTTTTATTTTATTTTTGTGCTTTGTCTCTTATACCCTTTTAGGGTTGTACTCTTTATTATTATATATCAAAGTGAAGCGGGAGTCTCAATCACATTGATTGAGGCTTCCAAAGTTGCAGTAGCCTCTTCTTCTTCTTCTCTCCATCTCTTTTCTCAATTCTTCTTTCTTTCACTATAGAATTTAATCCCTCCTTATACCTCTCAAGTCCCTCCAAAAAATTTCCTTGTGTTTCAAGATTATGTCTAAGCCCTTTTCTTGGTTTGATACTGCTACATGTTCCCGTGTCCCACCATGTAAATTGGACATAATTGTGCACATCCTACCATGTGCTAATTAATCTGTACTGAAAATATTTATTTCAGAGAGAATGTGTACCGAGCCACCGAGTACTCCAGGCTTATATATTATCTTCAAGACAAATTGACGAACAATGATTTGCATGCTTCTTGCATTTCACGTGTTATATATTGATGAGTATGTTAGGACACTTCTACCCTTCTTACTGAAATTTTATTTTCCATGTTCAGGATATTTCCATTTGGGGAACTCTTGCACTTGCATTCCAAACACTTGGTGTAGTCTATGGTGACATGGGCACAAGTCCCTTGTATGTCTTTGCTGACGTTTTCAGCAAGGTGCCAATAAGGTCAGAAGTTGATGTCTTGGGAGCTTTATCGCTAGTGATGTACACAATTGCTCTTGTTCCTTTTGCAAAATACGTTTTTATTGTGCTCAAAGCTAATGATAATGGAGAAGGTAAATTATGGAAACTTGGATAGATCTTGTGCCTGCTTTAAATTATTTATATGACCACATTACATAATGCAAAGAAATCTTAGGCATCTATCTGTTAAATCAATGTTTGTTGACCAATGGGTGATTGTTTTGGCAGGAGGCACATTTGCGCTTTATTCATTGATTTGCAGGTATGCAAAAGTTAATCGATTGCCAAATCAGCAGCCAGCTGATGAACTTATCTCTAGTTTTAAGCTCAGACTACCCACTCCAGAGTTGGAGAGGGCTTTAAAGATAAAAGATTGTTTGGAAAGGAGATCCTCCATGAAAACCCTTCTATTGCTTTTGGTTCTGATGGGGACCTCTATGATAATCGGGGATGGGATTCTTACACCAGCAATGTCAGGTACATTGGTTCGTCCTTATCTTTTTTGCTATTTATATATTCTGAGGATATGCTTGGGGAGTTTTTTTTTTTTTTTTTTTTTTGGGGGGGGGGGGGGGGGTGTGGGGGGTGCAGAGGTTTGAGGTAAAATACCCTGCTCATGAATCCCATTAAAGTGATCCCTTGGTGAGCTTTTGCAATAATATTGTAGATCTTAGACATTAATACATTGTTGGTGTAAACTTTACCTTGGTGGCTGCAACAAACATGACAAACATGATTTCACAGTTCTTACTTGTTGCACCATTAAATGAATGTGGAGAAACACTAACATAAGGCACCAACTTATTATAGTTGGGGTATTGCATATATTTGGATTCCACGTGCTTGCTCGAACTCACCAAGAATTATCATGAGTTCATGACCTAACAATGGCATAGAGCCAGCTTTACCAAGTGTACAAGGGTGATGCTTCCTATGCTCATTTTTATGCATAGCCAGACTTGTCTATTTGGGACCTTAGATATTATCTCTAGTGCTAAACTTTTGACACCTACAACAGGAATGCCTAACAATTAGGAAACCAGTTGTCTCCATATAAGTGATCAACACTCAATCTACTCTGAGAGAGAGAGATGAGTAAAATTCCAAGAGAGGAAAGTATCCCTTTATGCTTGCATGGGTACTAGTAGATGACCAAAGAGATGGTACAGTTTCTTACCTTTGTTTAGTTAAAAGAAAAGGTATTCCTATGCCAAGTTGTTGAATGGTTATTTTAGCCATAATTCTAAATTTTGGCTGAAATTTCGGATTTAGGCCAAAATGTTTCCATTTTTTTGCAAAACCGAAACAAAATGTATGGTCGAAACAAAAAAGTCCTTGATTTCGGTGATTTCGGTCCGAAATCACTGTTTTGATCATGTTTCGGCCAAAATTTGGTCCAAATACCTTATAAAATATCAAGTTTCTATTGAATCTTGTGTACTCAGACCTTAAAAGTCAGAGTAGTACAAGACAAAGAACAGTATACAGAAGCACACAACACTTATTTATGGCTAATATCATTTATCTTTTATATTTCATTTACTTATTCATAGAAGAAAATACCCTCCATTTGAATCCAATAAAAATAGTCTAAGTTTCAAACTCCAAAAGAATAAAAAGTTAACTTTCCAGTTCAAGAACAAAAATTGTATTTTCGATCGCGGAGCAATTTTCAACTCTCAAATGCTGGCTTTTTTCTCCAATTAAAAAATTTCATAAATCTAGTTAAAATAAAACATCATTAAAAACCAAGAGTCTGTCAAAATAATCTTTTGTTTTGTTGTCCAAAAAATTAATTATAAATACTTTAAACAGTAGTTGCATATTTCAGACAAGGTTTGATCGGAACGTAATTTTTTAAATATAATTCGGATTCAAACAATCTTGGATTTGTTGCAAAGTTGATTATGCTAGTTTTCCAACAAATTTGACATTGCTTGAATTTGAGTTATGTTGAAAGAGTTATGCACTGGTCAAACCTTGTTCGAAGTATGCGAATACCGTTTGAAGTCATTTGAATAGGAATAATTTTTTGGACATTAAAACAAAAGATTATTTTGAAAGACTCTTGGTTTTTAGTAATATTTTACTTTAATAAGATATATGGAATTTTTAAATTAGAGAAAAAACTAGCATTTGAAAGGTGAAAATTGTCCCGCGTTCAAAAATTCAGTTATTGTTCTTGAACTGGAAAGTTGACTTTTTATCCTTTTGGAATTTGAATTTTAGACTATTTTTATTGGATTCAAATGGGGGGTGTTTGCTTATTTATGAATAATATTTTAAGTAAATGAAATATAAAAGTTAATATTTAACTCTGAATACAATCCTCAGGTTTTAATGTACATTAGCATACTATGGTAAATCATAGAAATACCATTTGAGATTTTTTTTGGGTGCAATTCATTCAATGGATATGTTTAGAAGGTTAAAAATCCACCACACAAAAAAAATGGGCTCAAAACTCAATTTTTTTGGCTACCGAAACTGATTTTGAAACTTGAAAGTTCTTTGTTTCCATGGTTTCGCATAGTTGTCAAGGCGCCAAGGCGAACCAAGGCGATGGAGGCCTGACTAGGCGCCTAGGCGACCAAGGCGCCCAATTTTCCAAGGCGACCCAAGGCAGCCTGGGCGCCTAGAGGCGACGCCTTGACAACTATGTGGTTTCGGCGAACTTTTTGGCCATTGGGCCTGGAAGAAACCAGGCATGAAACCGAAATTCCGAACCTTGATTTTGGCTTGCGAATCAGTGATTGTTTGACGCATTAACTGCAGTGTATTACCATCCTTATGATTTTGTATGATGGCTGAGAGAATTCCCAAAAATTGAATTCATACTGCTTAGAATAGAAGTTTTTGATAATTTGTTCACATTAATGTGGTCTTTTACTTGAACTTTTCTTGGAATATCCTTTCACCTTTAGAAGATGTGGGGAAAAAAAGGAGACATGTCCTTGAGGGTAGTGGGTGTTCTCTTGACAAAAAAATAATTCTTTTCGTGGTGTAGAATTGCTATAAGAACAGATCTCATATTGTCGTATATTAATATTAGATTAGAATTAGAACTAGTAAAACACTGAATAGAACAATCTAATTAATTTCCTAGCTAGCAATGTTGCACACTCATGATCCAAGCTTGGTTGGGAACTTGGAAACTCTTGTCCATGGCATGTACAATGATTTTCCATGACTGAGACTATGGAGCACATACATAGAAGCTCTGCCCTTTGATTGTCCGCTTTGTAGGAATTCTAGGGCTGCAAATTTTGTATTTAATTGGATACTTTTGTACACTCTTACCACTTCTACCCCTTTTTGTATTTTCTTCTCCATAGAAATCTTGACCTTATGATCCCCCCCCCCCCCCCCCCCCCCCCCCCCCAAAAAAAAAAAAAGAAGAAGAGGGATCTAAAAACTCTCCTTTGGGGAATACTCCTTTGTTCTTAATCAAACATATTTTATGGTGTCAATTTCTTGTTCTCAATTTTATTTTATTAATAACTAAAATTCATTGTTGAGAGAAAGAGAAGAATGCTAGGAATTATATTAAATTAGAATCCTGTAGTTTGAGATGGTTCAGTGGCTCTTTTTTTCTTGGCAGATTACCATTAATACTAGGACTAAATGAGAGTTCTGAAACTAAAGTGAAAGCATGAAGTCCTTAGTGTAGAAAATATATATCTTAACTTCTTAAGTGGATAGGTAAACAAGCACAATATATCCGTTGTAAATGTAAAATCAATGTCACAGGGAATTTATTAAACAAGCTTATAGAAGACAACAATGAGTTAATGGAGTTGTATATCCAACTTAATTATGCATAAAAGCAGAGAAGGAAAAGGGACAAACTGAGATTATGTATTATTAGAGGTTTGTTCTGGTTGAACGATTATTTCTCATTTGTCATAACAAAAATTATGCGAAGGGGTTTTGTTTTCGTTATGTGCACCAGTTTTACTGCAAATGGAAGACCTCTCTGTTTAAGATGCCTGGATCTCACCACTATGTCTCATTATGCTTCTACGTTTATTGCAGTAATGTCTGCAGTGAGTGGACTACAAGGTGAAATTCCGGGATTTGATACAAGTGAGTAGATATATAATATCCCAGAATGTAAGAATTTGTATAATGTTCACACCTAGCAGTCCTCTTTAGCTTGGTAATTCACTGTGAGGCGTGGTGGTTTGATGAAATCCACTGCAAATGTTGGAAATGCCCATTGAGTGAGACAGTTATTATAACTAATCTGATATGGGTTATAGGGTTTTTAGCAAAAGTTGAAGCCACCATACTGTCCTTGCCATCTGATCACTTGGTTTCTTTTGTATGATTACAAATTTTCATCTTCTCTAAGAAGGTATGACCAAATGATCAGGATTATGCAAGTGACACAACTTTTGGCTCTGGAAATTGATTACATCGCTACACATAATGTGTAGGTATCTAGAAGCACACACTCATGGTTGGTGTGCCACGAAACTTATAAGCTTATTGATTTCAATTGTTTTGTTTGCAGATGCTGTGGTTATCGTCTCAATTGTATTCCTCATAGCATTGTTCAGCATACAGAGGTTTGGGACCGGTAAAGTTGGTGTTATGTTTGCTCCTGCACTGTCTCTCTGGTTTTTTTCCCTGGGATCCATTGGACTGTACAACCTAGTGAAGTATGATATTACAGTTGTAAGGGCACTTAATCCAGCTTACATCTACTATTTCTTCAAGAGGAATAGTGCAAAGGCATGGTCAGCTCTTGGCGGTTGTGTTTTGTGCATTACAGGTGTGTCACTGTCAGAAAGTTTGTTTCCACTAAATTTCTCTCTTCCCCGCACTTCTCTTTATTTGAGATCATGGCTTACTTCACTGTTTTTTCATTTTCGATTTCCCAGCTTTGATACCTTAAGTGAGAACCTAAAGTACTTCGATTCTAGCAGCCTGGAATACAAATCACACTACCAGAGCTTCTCCCAAGTAAATGGGGTTGGCTACATTGATTCTGTTTTGCCATTAAACAAGTCTGGAATATATGCCTAATATACAAGTTAAATCTTGGCTTCGCTTGCATATCTACTTAGGTAGGCAAATTCCTGTCTAATGGAATGAGATGATCAGAAGGGATGTATGGGATGGATCAGAAGGAATGTATGGAAATGGAGTTTCCTTATGAAGTGTGCAGTCTCAAAGGGCCATAAGAGTCTATAAGGGAGCCTATTGAGGCCCCCTTTGTAATGAGCATGGTTTTAAGTATCGTATCGGTTTCAAATGTGAGAGAAGTGAAAACTGAGAATCTCCAAATTTTGTGAATCGCCCGTATCATATCATATTGTATCGGTATTGGTAGCTACTGATACGATGCATGATACTGATACTTTAAACCTTGGTAATGAGTTATATTCCATGTCTTGCAGAACTTATCCTGACCAAGAAGCTGGAATCTCAGACTCCTTTGAGACACAAGTAGACCTGTATCTATGTGCCAAAACGATCCCTATAATGCAGTTGAAGGTTCTAGAAAGAATATGGAGCCAAAAAACTGCAAACAGTCCAGGATCAATACTTGTCGATTGCAGTTGTATGAGAGCTTCTGGAATACCACTATATATCAAATTATCCAACCCAAAAGCCTAAGCTATTAGGTGGAGAGGCCCAACTGGTATATGAAGTCATCCAAGGTCCCAGAATTAGTCGATGTGGGATTACTACATGACTTATATTTACTAACCCTGTAGAAGGCAAAAACCTATCTCTTAAGCCTTCTTAAATTAGCTTAAGCTATACAGTTAAAATCACTATTAAAATTTCTAAGTACCATTACAAAAAGTTAGCTCATAACTTTTATGTTAATGACAGAAATACACCAAAAAAAATTTTCAGAAGGTATTCTTGGTGGTAGTTTGGTCATTTTATGTACTTGAACAAGCAAAAGACTATAATGATGTAAGACATGATTTTACCTCTAATAAATTTGAAATTAAATATTGTGTTTTTCAATAGGTTTTTATTTTAAATATTTTATATGAGGGCTTTCTATCTGTTTTCCCTTATTATAATTATCACTTTATTTCAACGTATTGTATATGGGGGCTATTCATGAAAGCTTTCATGGACTTCATTTAGTTTTTCTAAGTGTGTTTTAAAAGATGTTTTAATAGACCAAGACAGACTGTTTGGTGTGGGATACTGAAGATGATAATAGTGTAAACTGTATAGAAATAACAGTCTACTTTGTTACTAAAGCAGTTGAACCATTTGATTTTGATTAAACTAATAAAGTTTTGTGAGGACAGTTTCATGGTGCACATAGCTAGAATTGAGTGCTTATTGACACTGAATTGCTAGTAAACACAATCCAAGCTCCATCAACACGACTCATGGTTATTCTATCCATTATTGGTTTGTGATTATTTCTCTACTCATTGGATGTTTTCTATCCAATATTGCTTCCTGTTATTCAATGGCAGACGATGAATTTAATTTGAGTCTGGTTGGTTCCATTGTGTATGAAGGGCAAGGAAATAGTTTTAAACAATAATCAAGAGCTGTATATCAGATTAATAATAATTAATAAAACAGTTTCTAGTATCAGAATATATAAGATAGAATATTTTCTTTCTAATACATTATTACATGTGTGATTGCAGGGGCTGAAGCAATGTTTGCTGATTTAGGCCATTTCTCTGTTGTATCTATACAGGTGTTACCTCAATTCTTTATCTCTTCCCATACATGTCTACTTCAATATACATATGGTTCATGCATAAGTACATGCATACACAAGTGTTTGTATATATGTTATATGACAAAGAATATGTATGTTTGATGGATCCCACAAACCTGGATGTTAGTGTCTTCTTATAGTCTTATTTGGAATCTATCTGGTGCCCACAGATTGCCTTCACCTGTGTTGTTTTTCCTTGTCTTCTCTTGGGTTACATGGGCCAAGCTGCATATCTAATGAAATTCCCAACTTCTGCCGAAAGAATATTCTATGATTCTGTCCCGGGTGAGCACCATCTCTAATTATTTTCAGTTTGACCCAACTATAGATAAATGCTTTCATATATTCTTCCTTTCATTCATACTAATCCTTGTAGCATTCAAATGTTTCTGACCAACAGATGGCCTTTTCTGGCCAGTCTTTGTGATAGCCACGCTTGCTGCCATGATTGCCAGTCAGGCCATGATATCTGCGACATTTTCTTGTATTAAGCAATCCATGGCCCTAGGATGCTTCCCAAGGATGAAGATAATTCACACCTCGAAGAAATTCATTGGTCAGATCTACATTCCTGTCATCAATTGGTTCCTGATGGTCATGTGTATTGTAGTGGTTGCCACCTTCAGGAGCACAACAGATATTGCCAATGCATACGGTTAAGTACTCTCTCAAGCTGGGCTTTTTGTGTGCAGATCCTGTCTTGTTTGATTAACATGAGAATGACCAGGTAATAATCCTATAGCATGCACTTAAAGCCAGTGATTCTTACAGAGGCAAAAAATAATTTTCTTGCAGGTATTGCGGAGGTTGGTGTCATGATGGTGAGCACGACCTTGGTGACACTTGTAATGCTTCTTATATGGCAGACCAACTTGTTTCTGGCTCTGTGTTTCCCGCTTGTATTTGGTTCAGTAGAGTTCATCTATTTGTCTGCAGTCTTGACAAAGATCATGGAGGGTGGTTGGCTCCCGCTTGCTTTTGCTTCTTTTTTCCTCTGTATAATGTATATTTGGAACTATGGAAGTGTATTGAAGTACCAGAGCGAGGTCAGAGAAAAGATTTCCATGGACTTTCTTCTTGAACTGGGGTCAACACTGGGGACAGTAAGGGTCCCAGGGATTGGATTAATATACAATGAGCTGGTTCAAGGGGTTCCTTCGGTATTTGGACAGTTCCTAGTCGACCTTCCAGCCATTCATTCTACAATTGTTTTTGTCTGCATCAAGTATGTCCCAGTGCCAATCGTCCCTCAAGAAGAAAGGTTTCTTTTCAGAAGGCTTTGCCCAAAGGACTATCACATGTTCCGATGCATTGCCCGTTATGGTTACAAAGATGTCAGGAAGGAAGATCACCATGCCTTTGAGCAACTTTTGGTTGAGAGCCTCCAGAAGTTTTTGAAAAGGGAGGCGCAAGATCTCGCATTGGAGACCAGCTTAAAAGAGACAAAGTTTGACAGTGTTTCAGTGAAATCTAGGCACTCTGGGTTCCCGGGTAGTGAGCTCGGAGAGCTTCAGGTTCCATTGATGCAGGATCAAAGAACAGAAGCAGGAACTTCTAGCTCAGGGGAAGTTGTCTCCATGTTGCCATCAAGTATTATATCGTTAGATGATGATCCAAGTTTGCAGTATGAGCTTTCAGCCCTTAGAGAAGCAATGGATTCAGGATTTACATATCTGCTTGGGCATGGGGATGTAAGAGCAAGGAAAAATTCTTGGTTCCTTAAGAAGCTAGTTATAAACTATATTTATGCTTTCCTGAGGAAGAATTGCAGGGCAGGAGCAGCAAATATGAGAGTTCCTCACATGAATATTATGCAAGTTGGGGTAACTTATATGGTTTAACCCAGGCACTGGTCTCATGTTTGAGCTCTTGGGGGGGGGGGTGGTTGTATCTGGTGTAAGTCTTCTGTAACTGTTTTCCCCATCAATAAAACAAATTGAAATATGTTTATATTCTCTGCAGCTTTTAGTTTCATTTTTTGGATTTGACTTTGTTACACTGATACTCTTCCCTTGGAGAACAACCTTGACATGGATGAGAGTCATGAGACCATGAGACATGTCAGCAGGAAATTTTTTGCTCTGTGCTTCAAACATATATGCAGGCTTTTCTCTTACCAGTATATACGTATAATACAGCTCAATGACATATTATTATATATTTGAATGATGTTAAACCCAAATTAGGTTTCAGATGACTGGCAAGCAGCAATCTCTATGTTCTTTCCCTAGGTACATTCCATGTGCCATCTGCCATATGCCATCCATCATTTGTATCTTATGTGTGCTTAGGTTATTTGTTTGTTTTTGTAAGTATTGTTTCCATGGAGTCATGGACCAGAGTAGGTGACCAACATGGTTCGAGGGAGTGAAATTGGCACTGGAATCGGCCCCTGCGGATTCCGATTCTGATTCTGCCAGAATCGGATATTGCTTGCTGGAATCAGTCTGTCCCTTGAAAAACACCCGATTTTTTGAATATGGAATCGGAAGGATCTGATGGAATCGGATTCCAATTCCTTAATCCATGGTGGACTAACTTGGTTGGTTGTTTGGACCGTCCCCTCCAGGCCCTGATGTTGATGTTCATACCAATTGTCTGGGCCATGGTCTTCTAAACTGTTGACTCCTTGATGGGATGTTCAGATAAATCAAACTGCTTAAACATCTAATGGTCCAGTCCAGTTAAATTTGATTACCAAATCTTCTGTTCCAGTTTCATAATTACTAATGGTGGGATGTGACAGTTTAGCCATTCAACACTTCCAGTAGTGAAAGCAATTCTTTTCCACAGAACCACAGATTGATAAAATTAAATATGGAATAATGGATAGTACTTTAAGTTTCTTGTGAAGCTGTAGCCTGTTGGATGACCTAGGATTACTGGAAATTCTTGAATTATTACTAGCCAGCTGGGTTTCTAGTTTAAATCAAGACAAGGCCAAAATTATTTGTATTTATGTCTTGTAAGAAATAAACAACACAGTTCACACAAAAGGAAACAGTCAATGATAAAGTGACAGTATGACAATGTTTACTGATATGGAGATATGGACATAAGTAAAAAGTATTCTTCTGCTAGAAGAATAAATTGAATTAGAGTACTACAGTAGATTCAAGTGAAAATGACAATCAAAATAAAACAGAGAATGCAGACACAAATTCTCACTCTCACATGCAACATTGATGTCAGTAAGTGTAGTGATCAGTGGGGGATCAAGTTTTTCATGAACTGTTCCAAAATTAGGAAATTTCCTGTCTCAGAGACCTCGCTTGTGTGTTGTGATCTCTGATTGTCTGACATCTTGTGAGTTTAACTTCTGGGGGTTTCCAAGCTCTCCTCTCCATCATCAAATGTTGTATGAGTTTTGGCACTTGGATGAGATTATTAGAATAATGGGGTATTTCCAACATTCCTCCAGTAAAAGGAGAAAGAAAGCAAAAATTTAACCAGAAAGGCAGGATCCATACTGGGGTTTGGTGGGGGCGGCAAGAAATCCAAGCAATGTTGTTGTCTATCAGAATATATTACTGAGAGAGCCGTCTCCCTCTGGGGAACCTCTATTTAATCACTATGTTAGGATATTACTAGAGGGAGGAAGAAAAAAATTATCCTTCTTCAACGTAGTAGCAACACAAACTTTTGGATAGATGAACGATCTAAAATGGATCTTGCACATTGGATGGATTGGATTTGATCGATCTCATGAGTAATCATGTTGGCTGGTTTGATCGATCTCATGAGTAATCATGTCGGCCGCTAGAATCCTCATATGGATCTTCTGTTGTGGGTCTGACCTGCAGATGATAAAACAAGGAAAAGGTGGGGTTGGGCTTGTTGCCTTGGAACCACTCCGATGCTAAAGTCAGGAGACTAGGCCACAAAAGATACTGGTCGGCCTTTATGATAGGCTGACTAGAATAGTAATGAGTAGGGCTGGAAGGGGTATAATGGTAAATATTCTGAACCATACAGGGTTGACAATGGACGAATATGGGAAATTGCACCTGTCAGGGCCAAAACTACTAAAATCTTCAAGTGAAATGATTTTGTTTGTTGAGCCTTATTTATAGGGATTGAGATCCTTTGTAGTGGGACCAAAGTGGCAACAAGGATCCTAACCACTCAAAGTGCATCGGGATGTCCTCACTGACCACTTAGAGTGCAGCTAGGATCCTCATTGTCACTTTGGCCTCACTATAAATGATCTTTTTCCTATTTATAGAGGTTGGAAATGCTGACATCATTGCCGTCTTTGGAGTTTAATACCTATTTTGCCCTTGATCTTTATAGGTAATTACGGATGCGTTCTTTTGGTCTTGTGAAATATCTTTCTTACCCTGTAGGGCTGTTATTCTGAGCAAAGCTACATGTTGTGCTTTTATTGGGTCGTGTTATTGACACCCAACAATTGGCAAAGACTGATCCTAACAAGGTATAAACGATTTTCAGGAAAACAGGGGCCATCCTAAGCCAAATCTGATCAAGATCATCGCGGGCCAATTTGTTCCCAACTCTGTGCACTTGAACCTTGTTTGTAAGTCGTCCCATCCAATTGGGGACCCTCTTTTGGAATCAATCCCAATTTTCTGCAAGGGAAAACTGGGTAAAAAAAAAAGAGTCGGTTTCATTTAGGTGGAAGGCTGGAAATTTTACCCCCCTATTGGTCACTATATAATTTTGTAAGTCTTACACTATTGGGTACATGGATCACTTTTATGTTACAAAAAGAAAGAGTAAATTATGATTACCTCCCTAGTTTGCCCTTAAATCAACCAAGTACATCATATACCTTTCAAACAATTATGAGTGCCTCCCCTCAAATTTAAATAAAAATACAAAAACACCCGCTCTGTTGGTGATTTTCTGGAAAGAAGAGGTTTAACCCTTAACACCTAGAATACCCAAATTTTATATTGAATAGACTATTTTACCCTCATTACTAAAAGAAAAAAAAAAAAACTAAATCCGTTACATGACAACCCTAGATCCCGCCACCCGCCACGCACCACGTCCTCTGAAGAAACCCTCTTCTCCTGATAAAGCATCTCCAATCTCTATCCCTTTTTCTTAATTTTCCCTCTTCTCTTGGTTGGTTAATCAGACCACTCAGAGATGAAGGAGGTATGATCCATGGATTCCCTAGTAACATCTTCGAGCTTTGAAGGCTTCTCCTTTCCTCCCAAAAGCCTGGCCAAGTCCCCATAGCGGTCGTCCTCGGTGGCACATCGATCAGAACCACGGCTCCCGGCTCCAATCTTCGCTCCCTCTTTGATCTTCACATTCCCCAACATCGTTGCTCCAGCTCCAATCAGAACCCCATCACCGATATAGGGATGTCAATCCCCTCCAGCCTTCCTAGTTCCACCCAGTGTCACATGATGCAAGATGGAGACATTACTCTTGTCAAGTTTCCAACTCAAAAGTTCGAACTAGTAAATGGAAGGACTCTCCATATATAAGACCACATGATTCTAATCTCATTAGCAATGTGGGATTATTCCTAATCCTTCCCCTCACTTATAACTCTACCGTTAGGTGGTGTATATGTGGCATTACATGATACTTTTCAGGTGACTGATCCCTCTTTGGGTGACATATAATCCATCTTTTGAGTGATCGTCCCTCTTTGAGTGACCATAGTCCATCTTTTGTGTATCTTAAGTTCCTCTTTCGGTGACTTAGTCTTTTTTTTTTTTTTTTAAGATTAATATGAGAGGGAATTTGGAACTCGGATACTATGTCAAATTTTCAACTCAAAAGTTGGAACTAATAAATGGAGGGACTCTCCATATATAAGACCAAAAGATTTCAATCTCATTAGTAATGTGAGACTATCCCCAATATAACTCCTAATCACGGCGATCTCTCCGATGACAACCCGAGTGGCATGATCGAGCAGAATCCTTTACCGATCTTGGCAGCGGGGTGAATGTCAACGGCAAAGACGTCAGCGATACACGAATGGAGGGCAAGAAGGAGTTTTATGATAAAATAGCCTGCGAAATTCGTGTCTTTGTTCGATTTTGGCAATACCACGATTTTCACTTTCTACCCTGCGCCCCTGCTCCGGTTGGATTTCGCTGACCGTCGTGCTCTGTTGGCCATCTGCCACCCGGTACCCTTCTCTCTCTCTCTCTCTCTCTCTGTTATGGCCGAATAAAGGGAGTGTTGAACACAGAGGAAGAGAAGGAAGAACAAGAATGGCAGAATCCTTCAAAAAATGGCATCGAAGGTGAAAATGAAATAGAAGAAGCAGAGGATTAAAGAGGAGGAGGCGAAAAAGAGTAAGACGAGTCGAGGCTTCTCTCCAACGTGTCATGTATCGTGGTTGTTGCCGAGGGGATAATTTCTCTTGGTACCCATGACAGCAGTGTTCACATCTTTGATTTACTGGGTAGCTAGGTATTAAACCCGTCTTCGTTCTCCAGTACTTGAGATAATGACGATAGGTTCTGTTTCTTAATCTGCCTCTTTATCTCAAGTACTGGAGAACGAGTCCGAGTTGTAACTTGTAGGGAAGTATTTTCAACGTAATCCAAAACAAAGGTAGAAGAAAACACAGTATATGCAGAAGTTGCGTTGGAAGATGATGGTTTCAAATGAGGAATAACAGATCTGGGCGGCGGATTTGGGATTGTCTGTTCGTGTCATCTTTCTTCAGCGAAGCTTCCCCTAGAACACCTGTACTGAGTTGAGGGAAGAGTATAGGTTAGAAAAGTAATTTTATTTTGAAAGTGACGTTTTTTGCTTTTAAATTGTTTAAGGGTATTTTTGTCCGATTAGTATAAAATTTAAGATAAATTACACAGACACCCCGTTGTGAAAATACACAGAATTACCTTGTTTTTACAAAAGTCACAAAGAATATCCCTATAACAATGCTATCATATAATCTCACTCCACCGTTACTCTCACCTTAACGAGAGAGGGTCAATTTTTTTTAACACGAAAATATCCTTCTTTTTTACTGCTAAATATGTTCTTTATCCATAAATTCAAGTTTGGTGTGCGATAAATCGTCGAGTAGCTAAGAGTCAAAGGATGGAATTCGACTTTAGCATGTTGATGCGGGTGAAGTCAAGATTCAAGTTGCAACACTGGTTTCTGGTGGAGAGGGGGAAAGATCAAGCGGAGAACCCAGCAAGGGCTGGGTGTCTCGACTGTTCCGACGAACACCAAGGCCTAACTGCCCATCTGAGGTTTGTCTGCTCGGTGACGATGGACTTGTGGTCCGAGCTCCAATTGAAGAAGAAGATCTTTCTTGCTCAAAGAAAAAATAAAAATTTAGAAATTCATCATCTTCGCGTTGCCATCGAAATTGGGATCGTTGCCGGAGAAAAAACAAACATCTTTGCTGTTCTTCACTCTTTGGGTCACACTAAAACAACTAGATGACAAAACCACCCAACAAATGAATCCCGACTCTAATCTCAAATCTGGTCTTTTTCTTGTTGTCAATCTCGATTCCTTACTTCTAGAGGCAGCCCCTTCTTGAAATCATAATCTTCCCTTCCCTAACTAAACTATTCTGAAAGCAGAGCAACTTCGTCCATTTGAAATCACGATGGAGATTATTGAATGTCGATCACGATGAATCATAGGAGTGAACTGAATAGCAAAGTATTTGCATTGATGAATACAAATCTGGTAAAGAACGTGAGCCACCATTGAGGATTTGTAGAGAAGATCACAAATTTGATGAAGAACTCGATGCCAATACAAATCCAAGAAAAAATTAGTTGCTGCTGGTTGATTGAAGAAGCTACTGGAATATATCATCACCACCGCAAGCACGGACCAAGGAAGCTACTGATCAGATCTATTGGGTAGTGCACTAATCGAATCAGATCAACACCAACCACCGGAACTTCACAATAGTAATACTCATTGATCAGAATTCTTTTCTTTGGCAAGACCTAAATGGCCATGTCTAATGTTTGGAATGGTGAAAGTTCAAAAGGAAACAGAGCTGAAGGATATAAAAAAATGGCAAAATTGCATGAATTCAACGTTTGGAATGGTGAAAGTTCAAAAAACGGAGCTTATCGTCTGATTGATGGCCTCTTCGTTGATTGAAAATGAGGTGTTTTTAATTTGAAGGAAATTAAGGGATGTTTCACCTTTCCAGAACACTTACCTGACGTCAAACAGGGTTTCCTTTTTTGCATCAGCTGGTTTGGCACTCGAATGAGATCTTTGAAGTTCATCTAATGATTCTGATCGTCGTCGTTGACGGAAGAAGCTTTTGATCTTAGAATTCTAAAATGGTTCGGCAACTCAGCTGGAAAATCGCAACCAAACACAAAGCCATGGGGAAGAAAACCCTTGAGAATAAAACGGAAGTGGAGAAGAGAAGAAAGAGGAATAGGGTTTTGTTGGGTGAGACAAAACAATAGGCTTTTTTAGTCATTTTACACATACTAAGGGTATTTTTGTCTTAAAAAAATTTGACCTTCTGCCGTTAAGTTGAAAGTAACGGTGTGGATGAGATTGTATGATAGCTTTGTTATAGGGGTATTCTGTGTAGCTTTTGAAAAAGTAGGGTAGTTCTGTGTATTTTCACTATAGTATAAGGGGTGTCTATGTAATTTACCCTATAATTTAACACCATCCAAAAATAGGTACACTTGTAATTGTTTGAAAGGTTTTGATGTATTGATTTAAAGGTAAACTACAAAGGTGGTATCTATAATTTACTTAAAAAGAAAAGAATCTAATGTGAACAACACTCCACGGAAAAGGTGTCAATAGGTTCATATACGATTTGATTAGGTTCAAAATTGTTAATAATAGAATTCATAACCGAATCGATTAATAATCTGTTCTTTTCCAAACCAAAACCCAACCGATTTACAATCGGTTTTAATTAATCGGTTCATAAACGATTTTTTACATGGTTCATGAGAAATGAGTGAATATTCTATGACTAATAGTTCAACAATAGAACACAAAAAATTAAATAATAAACTAAAAATATCATATCACATGGGTATGATATTATGTCAAATACATTAAAATTATATACTATGTGTTACGGTTGGAAATCGCCTGTCGATCCGCGCTCTGAATGACCTGCAATCACAGAGAAGAGACAAAGGAGTTGGGCACCTAATCCCCGGGTACACTCCGATGCCTAAGTAAGATTCCCAAGGTAAACAGTCAAGAGACAGCGCAGTGCTATCTCCAGTTTAGAGAGTGGGACGATGAAAGAGTTTGAGTGTGAGAGAGATGAATGATAATAGCTTGTAACTTGTGCGTGCGTAAGACATTACCTTGAGGGGTTGCCCTCTACTTATAGATTGGGAAGAGGCATGGAGGCACCAGGACTTGGGGAGGTAGATCGCCAATAGGATTGCCACGTGTCGTTCTGAGGGACACCTGGGTGGTAGACTCCGAGTAGGAGTCGGAGACCTTAGCCAAGGAAGCTAGGTCGGTCAGCTCTGGGACTGACACGTGTCAACGTGTAAGTAATGGTCGATCGGGATAGTCGGTGTCGTATCAGACCGGGAGAAGGACTCCTCAGGGGTGGCATAATCACATTAGGACTAGTCAACGGCTGAGAACCATAGCTTAGTGGGACTGTAACTCCGAGCGCTACCAGAGAGACCGAGCGCAAGAGAGGCCGTATGCATGATAGGCCGAATACATGATGCCGAGTGCGAGACACTCCGAGCGCTCAGGCTCCGAAGGCGCAACTTGACACGTGTAAGATTAAAAATAGAAGGGATTTTTCCTTCCTAACAGATGCCCCTTGCGCTGTCGGATGCAACGAATTCGATAGTGCAATAAGTCAACCGTTGAGAAAACCTGCGCCTATGAGGCCGATTGCAAGATTGATGGCTCCACTGAATGACTCCGAGTGCTCCTGAGTGGAGGCGGTTGCATCAACCGTCTGCACGCTTGATTGAGGCACAGGGCTCGAGGCGTAAAACTCGGGTTCCGCAAACATGATCGATCGTCAATCTTTTGATTTGACGCGGATCGACCCTTGATCCAACGGCCACCCGGAGGCGGTGTGCCTCGAGAAGGAGCGCCATTAACTGCCGCTCGTCTTCGAATGGCTGAGACTGAAGCGACACGGATCGACATATTGATTCGACGGCTATCAGGAGGCTGCGTGCCTCGAGGAGAAGCGTCATCATTACGCATGACGTCAGACTGTCACGTCGCGTCGGTGCGACAGACGACGACCAATGGAGCTGAAGCACGTGTCCGAAACCCAAAGAGACGGTTTACGGTCACAGGACCTATAAATACTCTTCTATTTCATTCATTCAACCATTTGCTTCAGTCGCAACCGGAGTTTCATCAGAGCACTCGGAGTCTAGTCGAACTTCCCCATTTTTTATCTTTGCTTCTGCAGTCGGAGTTCAATTTCTTCCAACCAGTAAGTCTCCTCACATTTCCTTTCTTGTTCTTTCATGCTTAGTAGCTTTTCTTCCAACAATATTACCTCTTCTGGTAGAGTGAGAGTGAGTGAAAAAATGGCCCTTTCCCGAACTTCTTCTTCTTCTGAGGGATCATCCTCCTCCAGGGAAGGATGGTCCTCTGCCTCCGAGGCTTTCAAAGTGGTTTTCGAGGAGGAACTTGAGAAGAGTTCCTCTGAGGCCGAAGAGCGTGGTCGCCCCGCGGGCCCTCCAGCTCAACGGGCTTCTCGTCAGAGAGGCGGCCGACCGTCAGTACCCGCTTTTGGCACCGTCCCAGCATGGAAGGTGCCGAGCAAGATCAAAACCGAAGCGGCGTTGTTATCGATTTGCCGGGCATACCAGCTCGTAGAGCCAATGACGAATGTCCACGTTCGGCTCCGTACCTTCGATGAGCGGGCTTGTACCGTGAACACGTCGGAGATCTGTGTGTATGAACACACACTGAAGTCTGGGCTCTGGTTTCCCCTTCACCCCTTAGTTGTAGAAATCCTTCAAAACTACCGCATCGCCCCCTCCCAGCTTGCTCCGAATGGGTGGCGATGCATATTCGCCTTCATCCTGTTCGTCCATCGACTGGGTGAGACTCCGACCTTGAACTTGTTTCGGTCGGTCTTCCAGTTAACCAGTCTGACCGAGGCCCAGGCTTTGACCGGGTGGTACTTTTTTAGTCAGAGGGGCGGAAAGAAGCTTCCGGCTATCACCCAAAAGCCTTCCTCCATCCACGGGTGGAAGGACAAGTTTTTCTTCGTGGGTCCTCCTACAGACGGCTCGGCTCTTCCTCTGTCGAACGTTTGGCTGGTGGTCGACGCCATGGGGTTCAAAAAAATCCCCTTCCTGACGACGGAGGAGAGAAAGGCTCAACGCAAGATGATGGCCGGGAAGACTGTGCGCCTCTCCGACCTTGCGGATCCCGTGCAGTTGGCCTAGCACGGTTTTCTTGGTGAGTTTAATAACATTAGGACTCAGACTATGTACTGCTGCTATCTTGATGTTATCACTAACTATTTTCTCATTGCAGTGAACTTCAAAGACGATAAGATCGTTGCCCGGATCATGGCCAAGCGGACGGCCGAGGCCACAAAGGGGGTTCAGCCGGTTGGCGGGCAAGCTGGCGCGCCTCCACGGAAGGAACCGAGGGCCACTGCCGAGGCAAAGGGCAAGGGGCCCATGCCCGAGGAGCCACTGAAGAAGAAAATAAAGTCAGCCGCGGAGCTTCCGGCCGACATATATAAGACAAGGTCAGCTCCCAGGCTCGGCCGTGAGGAGACAACAGCGGGGGCTGCGACGAAGGAAGTCCAGCCCCGCCAAGAGGCAGCGAAGGAGGCCTAGCCCCTTGAGGTGATCACTGCGAAGGAAGCCAAGGTTGATCAGGGCGCGGTGACGCCTGCGGCAAAGAGGGTCACCGAAAGCCCGAAGGTGGTTGATCTGACCGGGGCCACTGGGGCCTCCAAGAAGGAAGCCGAGCACGCGGCCCACCAGAAGGGTGAAAAGGAAGCTCTGAAGATAGCCTTCTCTCCTGCGCTCGGACTGAAGCCGACAGACTCGGTATTCAAGAGCACAAGGGTGGCTAGAATCATAGTCACCGAGGGACGCCTCCCGGAGGACATAGCCTTCACCTCCGGCTTGTCGAACGAGGACGTCTACAGACGAGCGTTCACGGCGTGTAGTCAGGTAATTTTCAGAGTCTTCATTTCTCTCTTTTTTTATTCATGTTATTTCCTGACTGGTTCCTTTTGTGCAGATGAGCAATCTTCTGGCTGAGGTCAGCGAGCGGGCTGCTCGGGCCTTCTTCGATCTGGACGAGAAGGAGGTCCTGGAGATCTCCCTGCGCGAAGCTTTGATGGCCACCGAGGAGAACCTTGCTAACAAGTCCTCAGAGGTCAAGGGCCTCGCTGCAGAGAAGACCAACCTCCGGACGTCCCTGGACAAGGCCGATGCCGCTCTCGACGAGGAGCACAAGAAAGTGCACTCTTCGGAAGAGAAACTTCGGTTGGCCAAGGACAAGCGGCGAAAGGCCGAGGAGGGTCTGCAGGCTGAGGTGCAGGTGAAGCTGGCGCTGGAGGAGAGGCTTCAGAAGGCCGAGGAGGCGTTAAACAAGGCCGAGGAGGCTCACCGGGAGAGTTTGGCTCGGACTGTCGACGAGTACAAATCTTCGGCTAAGTACGACGAAGACGTCGAGGAGGCCGCCTGCGGGTACTTCGAGAGGGGGGTCATATATTTGAGGGAACAACTAACGGATAAGGGGGCCTCAAGATAAACCGGTCGATGATCTCGATTGTCGCCCAAATTGATAGGTTGGAGTCCCTGCCCGTTGCTGAGAAGGATCCGGCAGAGCCGACGGCAGCTATGGAGGCTGATCGTATGCTCGAGGACGACCTTCCTACTTACGAAGTACCGCAGACGCCGCTCGTGGAGCTTCCGGACCTTGCCCCGCCATCTGAGGATCAAGCACCCCCAGCCGCCGAGGAAAATCGACCTTGAAGAGGCGATACTTGTATATATTTTTTGTTTTGTTTTTCACTTGTATATTTGTACCACTGCCCTTGTAGGGCCTTTATCAATAAAATATCTATTCTTTCCATCTACTTTGTCGCATTTTGTTACCTGTTCAGCAGTGTTGTCTGCTCAGTCCTCGGTAGGCCGATACTAATTAAAGTAGTTGGGGCTATTAGCTCGCGGTAGAGTCCGAGAACGAACGGTGTCGAA
Source organism: Protea cynaroides (assembly GCA_028583415.1). NCBI lineage: Eukaryota > Viridiplantae > Streptophyta > Magnoliopsida > Proteales > Proteaceae > Protea > Protea cynaroides. Next base: position 9,181,971 of record CM053273.1, read on the forward strand.
TCCGACCGCGGGCATTCCTTAGAAAAATGGCTAAGGCATTGTTTGGCTGCCTCTTACCCCGGAAGTATTTTCGGTTTGACGCTTTGGCTAGCCGAGAGCACTTAGATATATCCGAGCAGTTTAATGATTGAGATACGAGTCTGGTTTGCCACAGTCGGGCTACTGATACCCGATCGCATATTTGTTGTCGGAGTCTGCGTATGGGCCGTGGCAAGCAGATACGAGTATGGTCTGCATGCTACAATGGCCTGCTTGTGAGTCGTGTTCGGCAGATACGGGTGTGTCATTTATGCGACCATGGTCTGCTTGTAGACCATGGTCGGAAGGTACGAGTATGGTTTTCAAGCTACCTTGGTCTGCTTGTGGACCGCGGTAGGAAGATAAGGGTGTGACCTTCATGCGACCATGGTCTGCTTGTGGACCATGGTCGGAAGGTACGAGTATGGTCTTCAAGCTACCTTGGTCTGCTTGTGGACCGTGGTAAGCAGACCAAGGTAGCAAGATACGGGTGTGACCTTCATGCGACCTTGGTCTGCTTGTGGACCATGGTCGGAAGGTACGAGTATGATCTTCAAGCTACCTTGGTATGCTTTTGGACCGTGGTAGGAAGATACGGGTGTGACCTTCATGCGACCATGGTCTGCTTGTGGATCATGGTCGAAAGGTACGAGTATGGTTTTCAAGCTACCTTGGTCTGCTTGTGGACCGTGGTAGGAAGATACGGGTGTGACCTTCATGCGACCATGGTCTGCTTGTGGACAATGGTCGGAAGGTACGAGTATGGTCTTCAAGCTACCTTGATCTGCTTGTGGACCGTGGTAGGAAGATACGGGTGTGACCTTCATGCGACCATGGTCTGCTTGTGGATCATGGTCGGAAGGTACGAGTATGGTCTTCATGCTACCGTGGTCTACTTGTGGATCATGGTAGGGAGATATAAGTATGGTTAATGTTTTACCAATGTTTGTTCGTGATCGGCTTGGCCGGAAGGAACGGCCATGAAAGAATTGCTGAGATGACTGAACTATATGTGTCGTTCAGTATTAAAATGGAAACAAGCGGATGCCCTCTTGGGGTCCGGTATACAACTGAGAGAAAAAAAAATGACAAATCTGTAAAAAGTTGCTAATTAATGATAATATTTTCGAAGGTTGGTGGCATGCACGTCCTTAAAATTTCTTCACCGTCCATGGTGGTCAGCTTGTACGAGCCCGGACGTCCTGTTCTGAGCACGAGATACGGTCCTTCCCAGTTCTTGGCCATCTTCCCTTGATTTGTGGGATCAGAGACTACCGTTTTTCTAAGGACAAGATCTCCGACTTTAAATTATTTTGGTCGGACTGTCTTGTCGTAGTGACGGGCTGTCGCCTGTTGGTAACTTGCCATGCGGAATGCTGCCGATTCCCTTACATCTTCGAGGTTGTCGAGGTTCGCCCGTAGATCTTCAGAGTTGGTTTGCTCGTTGAGGTTCAACATCCGAAATGTTGGATGGAAGACTTCAACGGGGACGACTGCCTCCGTGCCGAAGGCGAGCATGAAGGGTGTCTCTCCCGTGGGTGTTCGGCTGGTCGTCCTATACGACCAGACGATACTTGGTAACATATCCACCCACTTTTCTTTTTGGTCTTCTACCATTCTTTTTCAGGCCGCACAATATTGTTTTATTGGTGGCCTTAGTCTGGCCGCTTGTCTGCGGATGTCCGACTGACCCAAATCTATGGTCTATTCGGAATTCTTCGCAAAAGTTTGCGAAGGATGCGTTGGTGAACTGAGTGCCGTTGTTAGTCACAAGGACTCTCGGCAAGCCGAACTTGTACACAACCGAGTGTCTGAAGAACTGTTCCACTTTGGAGGTGTCGATCTTGGCTACGACTTCGACTTCGATACATTTGGTGAAGTAATCAATGGCCACGATGACATATTTCCATTGATAAGTGGCTTGGGGGAAGGGCCCCATGATTTCCATACCCCATATGGCAAATGAGAGGGGACTTGTGATCGGCTACATTGGAGCGGCCGGAGCATGTTGCACGGGTGCATAAAACTGACACTTGTCGCACCTGCGGACAAGCTCAATGCAGTCGTCGTGCATTCTCGGCCAATGATAACCTTGGCGGAAGATCTTTTGGAAAAGCGATCGTCCACCCTGGTGTCGGCTGCAGATACCCTCATGTACCTCTTTCATAACGCTCTCGGCCTCGTCTGATCGCAGGCACCTTAGCAGCGGTAGGGTATAGGACCTCCTGTATAGTACATCTTTGTGTATGGTGTATTGCCGGGACTTGGCTTGGATGCGGCGAGCATCTTTTCTATCAATCGGTAGGGCACCCGTCCAGAGGTATTGGTATATGTCATCGTACCAGCTGGATACGACTCCGACGGGGGCTACGACTTCAACAGAGGTGCTGGCGTGGTCCAAGAATTCTACGTACACGGCAGAGTCCATCGCATGGATGTCTTCCAGGGATAATCTTGATAGCTCATCCGCTTCGATGTTCTCTTCGCGACCGACGTATTGCAGCTCGACGCTCTGGAATGTCGCGATGGCCGAATTCACCTTCTCGAGGTACTTTTGCATCCCAGGCTGTCTGGCCTCGTAGTCTCCTTGTACTTGGCGGATGACCAACTGAGAGTCGCCTTGTATCACCAGTCGATGTACGGCGACTAGGCTTTTGGCCAATCTGAGTCCGGCTAGTAAAGCCTCGTACTCAGCCTCGTTGTTGGTTGCTCTGAATCCGAACCTGATAGTAGACCGTATTTTAAATCCTTCCGAACTTTTCAAAATTACTCCTGCCCCTGCTTTATCTTCCATGGAGGAACTGTCAATGTTCAGGATCCACGCGGCCTCTGCTTGCTCCGGAGTCGGTACCACCTGAGGTTCTGCAAAGTCTTGGTCTGGTAAGGTACTTTCGACGATAAAGTCCACCAAGGCTTGTGCTTTGATGGCCGTTATGGGGATGTACTTTATGTCGAACTCACCGAGCTCTACCGCCCAATTGATGAGTCGCCCAGATACATCGGGCTTCGACAACACCTTCTTCAGTGGTGTGTTTGTCAGCACCGATATGGGATATGCCTAGAAGTACGGTCAGAGCTTCCACGCGGATGTGACCAGGGCAAGCGCTAGTTTCTCAATCGGCTTGTACCTGGTCTCGGCGTCAAGCAATACTTTGCTGACGTAGTAAATCGGTCGCTGGACTTTGTCTTCATCTTTCAAAAGAATAGTGCTGACTGCACGGTTGGATACTCCGAGATATAGTTGCAACTCGTCCTCTGGGTTTGGTTTCACCAGTAGGGGAGGCGATGATAAGTATGCCTTGAGGTTTTCGAAAGCCCTCTGGCACTCTTCGGTCTACTCAAAATTTCTGGTTCCCTTCAGAGTTTTGAAGAAGGGGAGGCAACGTTCGGTAGACTTAGACATGAAGCGGCCGAGTGCGGCTATTCGACCATTCAACTCTTGTACATGTTTGCCTCTGGTCGGCGCCGCCATGTCCATGATGGCCCTGATCTTCGAGGGATTTGCCTCAATACCCCTCTGCGAGATCATAAATCCCAAAAAATTTCCTGATCCGACTCCGAAGGCACATTTTGTAGGATTGAGCTTCATACTGTGTCTTCGGAGGACCTAAAATGCTTCACCGAGATCAACAATGTGGTGGTCGGCCTGCCGGCTCTTAACAAGGAAATCATCGACATACACTTCCATGTTTCTGCCAATCTGTCATCTGAAGACTTTGTTGACTAGCCTCTGATAGGTGGCTCCTGCATTTTTGAGGTCAAAAGGCATGACCGTATAGCAGAAGAGCCTCTGATTTGTGACGAAGGAAGTACATTCTTCGTCCGCCTTTCGCATCTTTATTTGGTTGTAGCCGGAGTACGCGTCAAGGAAACTTAGTAGCTCGTATCCGATAGTAGCATCTATCAGCTGATCAATGCGCGGTAGCGGATAGCTGTCCTTTGGACAAGCTTTGTTGAGGTCGGTGAAGTCTATGCAAATTCGTCACTTGCCGTTAGAGTTTGGCACCATGACAACGTTGGCCAACCAATCCGGGTAGTCGACCTCCCGTATGAAGTTGGCTGCCAGTAGCTTCTGTACCTCCTCGTCAATGACAGACTGCCGGTCGGGTGCAAAGCTTCTCTTCTTTTGTCGCACAGGCCGATGCTGAGGGTTGACGGCTAGGTGGTGTTCGATGACATCCCTAGGAATCCCCAGCATCTCAGAGGCCGACCATGCGAAGACATCTAAATTCTGCCTTAGGAATTCGATCAACTCTTCCCTTTGTTCCTCGGGCACCAAGGAGCCGACCTGGAAAGTCTTCTCGGGCTGATCGTCCGTAATCGGGATCTGTAGAAGTTCCTCCGTGGGCTCTCCTTTGTTGGGAGAGAGATTTTTGGGAACATTCACCATGTTCACCTGTGCGGTCTTCAAGTCCCGCTGACTGTTCTTCAGCTCGGTGGCGTACCACCTCCGCGAAGTGTCTTGATCTGTTCGGCACTCTCCGACTCCATCCATGGTCGGGAATTTCATCACCAGGTAGTATGTGGACATGCACGCCTTCAGCTTGTTCAGCGAAGGTCGGCCGAGGTTGACGTTGTGCACGGATGGTCGATCAACCACCATGAATTCGACCGTTACCCGCCGCTGTTTGGGCTTCTGGCCGAGGATGACGGACAATTGGATGCCCCCCTTAATCGTAACTGGGTCTCCGGAGAAGCTGATGAGGTCGAAAGTGACGGGTTGGAGCTGGTCGTCCGTCAGCTGCATCCTCTGGTAGGCATGGTAAAATATATTGTCCACCGGTCTCTCGGTGTCTACCAGGCACTTTGCAACATCACAGTGTCCGATCCCGACCGTGAAGACAATGGCATCGTCATGGGGGACCGCAACGTTGAAAAGATCTTCGTCGCTGAAGGTGATGACTTCTCCAGTTCGAGCTTTCTTCGACGGCCACTCTGTCTTGGCTACCAGACGCGAGTATGCTTTTGCCGACTTGTTGCAGTTGTTCTCGGCAGCGGGTCCTCCTATGATTGTGAGGACTGATTTGCCCTCGGCTTGAGGTCCCTTGGTGATTGTATAGACCCCACTGTCACCAGGGATGCGCAAAGCCCATTGCAGTGCGCTGTCGGTCCTCGGGCTGTGGATTGCCGACGAACCTCCGTTCTGCCTTTCTTCTCTTTGAGGCCGGATGGGACTTCCTTCTTCTCCTTCCCTGGCCTTCCGGCTCTGACCAGGATGAGATGGACTCGGACTGGGTATGCTGTCGACCTCCAAGTCTTTCTTTTTCCGACACTCTTTCTTTTTGTGCTCAAGATGAGCTTTCAACCGTCTCAAACTGGATGGCGCCGACCCACTGTCTCGGGGGAGTCGGCCCACCATCAGGGTCTCTGTCGTCCCTCCGAGCGGCGTTTTGATTATCGCCCGCGTCCGCTCGGCAGTTGTTGGGCTGCGGGTTTCTCGGAGGTGGAGGTGGTAATCCACAGTCCCTCCGAGCGGGAGCCGGTCCTCGGTCTGCATTCCGGACGAAGTTACCATAGTATCCTCGCCTAATGAGGTCCTCAATCTCTCCTTTGAGGTACTTGCATTCTTTTATTTCATGGTCATAGTCGCGATGAAAGCGACAATAGCGGGAGCGATCTTTATTCCTCCCGTCGCCGAGGGGTTTTGGCGGTGGTCGAAGGTTCCGATCGTTTTTTATTACTTCGAGGATCTCCGTCATCGAGGTGTTGAGCGGAGTATAATACTTGAAGGTTTTGTAGGGGTGCCGGTAGGTCTGATTTTTACCAGACTTCTGCTTCTTTGGGTTTCCCGAGCTCGGCGCCGGGTCGGCCATCTCGGATCTTTTCTTGTCTGCAGGCTTTGGATCGGCCTTCAGATTGTTCACGGTGTTATTTTTCTGGGCCTTTGTCGTCTCGTCTACGGATGCGTACTTCTCGCATCTGGCGAGCAGGTCGTCCAGGTTCTTCGGTGGCTTTTTGGCAAGGGACCAACAAAGGTGACGGTCGGTTACGCCAACCTGCAGGCTGGACATGTGCACCGCGGGCTCGACGTCTTTGATTTCAAGCACCTCTGTATGGAAGCATTTGATGAAGTCACGTAGGGACTCGTCCTTTTGTTATTTGACAGTTGATAAATGGTACGACGTCTTCTTGCGCACTCGGCTTGCTTGGAAGTGCGTCAAGAATTTGTTCGATAACTGTTCGAACGATGTAATGCTCTTCGCAGGGAGATTATTGAACCACGTGCGAGCGGCCCCCCTGAGTCTTGAAGGAAACATCCGGCAGATGAGGCTGTCGCTCAGAGAGTAGAATAGCGTTGTGGAGACGAATGCGTCTAAATGTTGTTCGGGGTCGGTACTCCCGTTGTAGGAATCCAAAACCGGTATCTTAAAGTGGTCAGGAGGGGGTGCCCTCATAATCTCGTCCGAGAGCGCCGTAATTGCAGTATAGGCTGTTCTCGGTAGGGCTACCCTGTTTTGCTCCACCTGCTGAAGCCGAGTAGTTATCTCCAATAGAAGCCGCTCGACCTCGAACTGAGGTGTGTCCGGAGGTTGAGCGCCAGTCCCTGGTGTCTTTGCATTAACTCTTTCCCGGCGGAGGGCATCGAGGAAGGACCCCGGGCCTCTCACCGGAGGTGGTGCAACTGGCGCCTGGTGTTGAGGTGGTAGGGGATGCCGAGCGGCGGACCCGGCCACGCTTCGTTTCGATCGTTGTTCGATTTTGCCCCGCGGAGCGGTGGTACCATCGACCGGTATACTTAAAATCAGGTATAATTGGTCGACTTCGGTTCGATTTTGTACCTGTTTGTTATCCGCTTGCCCCGTCTGGTCCGGTGATGATCGGAAGACCTGTCATGACACAAAACCAAGGTTTAGACCGAGTTTTCAGAGTGCGGGTCTTACAACTTCACCATCCTTAAAAGAAATTTCGTCCCGAAATTTGCATATAGGTTTCACAACTCCCCCACCCTTAAAAGAAATTTCGGCCTCAAAATTTGAACGTACCTTGATCGATGAAAAGGTTAGGGTACTCCTTCCTCATCGCGCTCTCTTCTTCCCAAGTAATTTCCTCCACATTTTGGCTTCTACAATGCACCTTCACATATTGGATATCCTTGGTTCGAAGTTTCTAAACTTTTCGGCTTGAGAGCATTACAGGCACCACTTCGAAAGTTAAGTCTTCAGTCAAGTCTGGAGGATCAGCGATCAAGATATGCGATGGATCTCTGACATACTTCTTCAGTAATGATACATGGAACACATTATGAACGCTAGACATAGATGGTGGTAGAGCCAATTGATATGCTACATTACCACATCGATTCAATATCTCATATGGTCCCACATACCTGGGGCATAGCTTCCCCTTCTTACCAAACTGTTTCAGACCTCGCACCGGTGATACCTTCAAGAATACCTTGTCACCCACTGCAAACTTCAAATCTCGACGTCGGTTATCCGCATAGTGCTTCTGTCGAACTTGAACTGTCTTTACTCTCTCTTTGATCTGATCAATCACTCGGCAAGTTTCTTCAACAAACTCTGGTCCTACAATTCTTCTTTCTCCCACCTCGTTCTATAACAGAGGTGTACGACACTTCTTCCCATAGAGTGCTTCATATGGGGCCATCTGAATTGTAGCCTGATAGCTGTTGTTGTAAGCAAACTTGATAAGTGATAGCTTCTCATCCCAAGCTCCTTTGAAATCTATTGCACAGGCTCGGAGCATATCTTCTAAAATATGAATAGTTCGCTCTGACTGTCCGTCCATCTGAGGATGGAAAGCTGTACTGAACTTCAACTTTGTTCCCATAGCTTTCTGTAATCCTTCCCAGAACTTTGATGTAAAACGGGGATCTCTGTCAGATACTATACTCTCTGGAACGCCATGAAGTCTGACTATATTATCAACATATAACTTGGTCAGTTTCTCCATGGTATACTGAGGTCTGACCGCAATAAATCGAGCTGTCTTGGTGAGTCGATCTACTATAACCCAAACTGCATCCACTGACCTTGGTGTCAAAGGTAAGCCAGTGACGAAATCCATAGTAATACAATCCCACTTCCACGCAGGTTTCGGTAATGGTTGTAGTAAACCTACGGGTCTCTGCCTTTCTGCATCCACTGACCTTGGTGTCTCACTTGTTTGATTCAGAAGGTATGTACAATTTCGAGGACGAAATTTTTATAAGTTGGGGGGAGTTGTAAGACCCGTGTCAATCTAACCCGGTCTTACCACCTTGAACCAGGTTTACCCATCATGGTCGAGTCAAATGGACCAAGGGCATGAAGGAGATCGAGATCCAGGTATGAAATCGACCCAAAAACACTTAATTCTAGGGGAGGGTCGCACACCCAATGAAGCAGGGTCGGACCTCCCAAAATAGAAAGTCAGACCCTCAGTTTTTGAGGGAGGGTCGGACAGCTTAAGACCCTAGGGTCGACGGGATCATCGACCCTCCCATCGACCCTCGGTTTCTGACGAAATTGAAATTAGGAAATTTCCTAATTTTCGGTTGGGATTCTTTCCAAATCTCAATGGGACTATTATAGGACATTCCTAGTCTATTTAAAGGACGTCCCTAAGCCACTTTCACTCCTTTCACAACCCTAATTGAAATGAGAGAAAGAGAGAAGAAGGAAAAGAGAAAGAAAGGAGGCTAGGAGGAAGGCTTAGCAAAAAGGAGAAGAAATTACAGAGAAAAGTAATCTTCTCAGGTTTGGATACAAATTCCATGAGTTTATACAGACCTTAGGTTAGATATGGTTGAGTGTAGGATTTCGGAGAAACTCAAACCATCCATCCATGGTTAGGTTTTCATGGAAAACCATAGGAGGATGCACGAAAACTATTTAGATGGTTTATACATGGTTCTAGACCATGGAATGAGTGTTGGGTGATTGTAGGAAGCAAGCCATAGGACCCCAAACACGAAGAATGGATTAAAAAGTGAAAATTGGACCAGAGTGCACCGAGGGTCGCATCGAGGGTCGATAGACCATCCGACCCTAGGTGTTTTTGACCATCGACCCTCAGCATTCGGGAAGTTCAGAATGGAGGGAGGGTCGATAGACCCATCGACCCTAGCATCGACCCTAGCATCGACCCTCAGTTGACAGAATGGGTTTTAAATTCTGAATTAATTCTAATTAAATTCTATCGACCTTGTTAGGTTTGCTAGCAATATAATAACATTATAAAGGTGATTTTAAAGCTTGAAAAAGTATCTTTTAGCAAGCTAAGATGAGGAACCTTAACCCCAAACTAAATTGGTTAATAATAAACAGTTTTCTATTTCTTGAGTCCTATGTCATGTTTGATTCTATGCGAATATGTTTGTAATGTGCATACAGCATGCCATCCAATATTTATATTACTTGTTCATGCATATTTACTTTATTGTTTATAACATGATGATAGGAATAGGCATGTGATTGTATGTGTGTGGTTGGTGTGCTTGATGCGAGAGAGTATCAGGGGAGGTGTGATGAGAATGTCAATAAACGTTAACCTTTGGCGGGTCTCAACACTTTAGCTCTATCTCTAACTCAAGTCTTGTGCATTGACATCGTCGTATCGCCATTACCTTAGCGGAACTATTATGTCGTAGAGTATCGGGGAGGTGGTCTCGGTCCTTGTAGTCTCGACTCTACCGGGGGCCTTAGCTCTATCTCTATGGATGTTCCGAGGGATCTTTGGGGTGAGGCCTTGGATACACTTGTTTGGCATTAGGATTGATTAGCGGCGAGCCCGGTTGCAAGCCCTCGCTAACAGGGGCTTACGTGTTGGTATAGCATTATATAGCAATAAACGTTAACCTTTGTTGTATAATGTTATGGTAGGGTGGATGGGGACGACGATAAACGTTAACCTTCGGGCGGGCTTCCACACCCTGTGTATAGAGGCGGTATCAATAAACGTTAACCTTTGATCACCCAACCTTTCTATTGCACATTGCAAACTATAAACCAAGACCAAAGATATAAATTGATTTTTTTGCATGCATATGTAATGTTGCATTGTTTTGGCTACTCACTGAGCCGTGTTGTGTGCTCACCCCTCGACGTCGAATATTTTTAGTTGATGATGCAGGTTATACAGTCGAAGATTATATGAACGCGTCAGCGTATGGAACTGTAGCAGCTATGGAAGTTGGAGCTGAAGATGATACACACGATCTCTCTTGCGAGTGCAACTCGTTTGTATTTGATTAGATATTTTTCGTAGGTTTCTTATTTGGATTTATAAGACATGTATTTGGTATTTAAATATTTATGTCTTAGTTAAACACATAATAATTTGATATTATTTATGGGTATCATTCTAGTTCTCAGTTCATATTATTTATAAATTTTCCGCTATTGTGTATTACTCTGATTATGATTGTGGATGCGTGTAAAGTTTGGATAATGCGGGGATAGCCTACTAGATCCTGGTTGAGCCGTTGTTTGTTTAGCGGTTCATCACACCATTATGAACAGTGTGGAATTGGGGTGTGACACATACAGTACATGGTCCATAATATTCGGTCAAAGCCACTTCGACTCCTAGTGGAGATCGAACTATCAAGCTTGGGTTCAAATGCTTGATTGGTAACTCCATTCGCTTCCCAAAAGAAATAGAAACAAAGAAGTGCGTGGCCCCAGAGTCAAATAATACTCTGGCGGGTATACCAGCTACATTTACAATTCCTGGAATTTTTTTTTTGTTATCCCTTAGTTCTATATGCGCATACACTCAATGAAAAGGTAAGACAAATAGTAAGGAATAGAGTCATACCAGTGACCACATCCGGTGATGCGGCTGCCTCTTCAGTGGTGACCGCATACACTTTTCCTTGCTGGGGAGGTTGCTTCTTAGGTAGAGTGCAGTTCCTTGCGACATGTCCCAGCTGCTGATAGTTATAACATTTGATATTTGGGTTGTGTCCAGCGAACTATGGCACAGGGGGTGCCGTGTTGTTCCTTGCGGGTACAGTAACGGTCTGAGCCCTGTATGGGCGGAATGGTCTAGTATTACCGCCACCCGAGCTCTCACTAGCAGGTCTCTTCACTCCCCTGTTCTGAGCAAAGAAGCTGTCCCTCTGACTGGACTCTATCACTCTAGCAACCTACACAGCCTCGTTGTAGATCTTCTTGTCCAAACCCAAGATATGCTCTCTGATGCTTCCACGTAGTCCCATAGTGAACCTACGTGTCTTGGTCTCTTCTTCTTGCATACTTGCCGGTGCGAAGAAGAATAGCTCTTCGTACCTCTGCTGATAAGCATCTACGGTCGATTGAGACTGCGGAAGATTGAGAAACTCTCTCTCCATTTGATCTCTGAAGCTCTTCGAAAAGTATTTATCAAAGAATGCAGTTTTAAACACTTCCCAATCCACCAGTGTATACTTGGTTTCCAGATATGTCCGTGTAGAATTCCACCAAGCATTTGCGTCTTCTTTCAGCATATGAGTGGCAAATAATACTTTTTCCTCCTCAGTACAAGTCATCAATCGGAAGTTCTTTTCCATTTCTGCAACCCACTGTGCTGGCCACAATGGTTTCCTTGTCCTACCCGTGAACGATGAAGGTTTCAACTTCAAGAATCTGTCCACTGATCTGCTCAGATCATGCTGCCCCTGAGTGTTCATTCCGTACCATGGTGGTGGATACGGATAGGCTCTCGTACACAGAAGGCGACGGAAACTGATGCGGTGCTGGTACATTCTGTGCTTGGCCCATCGGCCTTGGGCTACTCTGCATTGGTTGTGTAGTACTAGCGTCAGCTCCACAGCCTACACCTGCAGCACCACCATCTACATCTATCGCTGGACCATCTCAGCCTCCCTCCGACACCATGATGGGTATGATGATGGAGATCAGGGACACTCAGCCCAAGATGAGCCGCGACTTGGCGCAGTTGGCTCGCAGTCTCAGGGTCACACAGGATCAGGTGCATTGGCTCAGGGTTGCTTACGAGCGAGACTATGATATAGCGGACCCCATTCCTCCTAGGCCCCCTACCCCATGATTTTTCTTTCACTTACTCATGACTGTTTTACATATAACAGGGTAACTGTCCGGTTTGTAGACCGTACCCTGTAGCACTATATCATTTGCTACAATTTTCTTAATTAATGAAAATTTTCATGGTTTTTCCTAACTAGTGCATGTGTAAATGTTAAGTTCCACATTTAGAGTAGTACATTATTCTCTTTCTTAATCAGTCTCAAGTATCAAACAATGCTTAGGGTGTGTTTGTATTAAAAATTTTAATATTTCCTAACTCAGTTCATCGACCCAGTTAAGTGTAATATAGTCTGTAGACAGAGCCCGAGAGCTCTGATACCAAGTTGTCACACCCCAATTCTGATCCAACCAAAATGGTGTGAGTGAACCGTCATTGAACCAACGGTTCACACCAGGATCTCGAATAGGCCGTGTCCACCCATACAAACCATTACACATAACCACAATCAGAATATAAATATACAGCGGAAGACTTTAAATAGAATGAACTGAGTATCTATTGATAATGTAAAAATAATGTGTACACAAAGGGTGAGCTCACAACACAGCTCAGTAAGACAATCAGACAGTTTCACAAGATTATGCATGAGTAACAATCAATTTTATACTGTGGTCTGGTTTTAAGTTTACAATGTGCTATAGAAAGGTTTGGTGGCCCCCGCACCTCTATACACGAGTGTGTGGCACCTCATGGATCACACCCCCGTTGGCCCACATGCACCCATCATGGAATAGAGATAGAGCTAAGATACCCACGTACCTCCCCTGATACTCTACCCATACCAGTACCTAAGCCCCTACTGGCCAGGGCTCGCAAACTGGGCTCACAACTAACCAATCCTATATGTCATCAATGTATGCTCTATCCCATCACAGCCGTCTACGGCATAGAGATAGAGCTAAGGCATTCCCACACCTCCCTGATGCCCTATCCACAACTAACTCACTAGGATAGAAACATAACGCAGGTAGACCCTATCCCAACATAACTCCCTACGGCATAGAGATAGAGCTAAAGCATCGTGGACAAGCCAGCGTCGACTCGAAATCCACAGTACCACATAACAATGGCCGGGACAACATCAATATCGGAGACCACCGTACCACGACCTTCCCCTGATACCCCACCCGTACCAAGCATGTTAAGACAGAATACTACAAAAGGTGCTAATGTGAAGAGCGATCCCAGGCCCATGCCCCACTCCACACACTAACGAAAACAATCATATGCCTAACAATCACATCCTATCAATGCATGAACAGTAATAATAACTGAAAGTAAAGGATGGCATGTGAATATGCACAAATAACACATCTCATATAATCAGGTGATTAACAACAATTTACTGTCCATTAATTATTAGATTTAGGTCAGATTCCCTTACCTGACGCTCGTTGGTTAGCTTGCTCCACGTTGCAAGATCCAAACGGCAAGTCACAAAGTCCTACAATATTATTAGGGTTTCATTAAAATAACATTCTTAGAGTTTCATGTTGGTCGGAAACCAACATGGTTACAAAATACCCTCACAGAGCTGACCGGTGGCATGTATCGGTCGCAGCTCTGTGGAAAAGACTGGCGACCGGTATGGTCAGCCGGTCCCCAGAGACAACCTCCCGAGGGATAGCGGTCGCAACATACCGGTCGCACTATGTGCAACCGGTATAGTCGACCGGTATGTCTCCGGAAGACCATACATGGGTTTTTCGACTGTCGACGATCATCCTCCATGGATTTTCAGGGTTTCTCCTATCCATTCTAAGTCTAGGCTTTGAGTTAGAGTTATCCCCAACTCATTCAAGTCTTATTTCGATGAATATCATCTCGAAACTCAAATCTAGGGTTTGACGGCAACTTAGGGTTTATTGGCCAATTTAGGGTTTTAGATCAATACCTATTTTGCATGGTATTGATCCACCCACACAACTAAGATAGGGTAAGAAGATGGATTCAAACACTTACCATTGACTGGCGTAATGAGAGCGTTGTCGAACGGTAATGGCGGCACCTCCTTCTTCTTCCTAGCTCCTTCTCCTTTCCAAGCTCTTTCTCTTCTCTAGGGTTTGTGAGAGACAATGGAAAGGATTTGAGAAGGCTTAAGGGTGTATTTATAGGCTAAAAGTAGGGTTTAGTAACCCTACTAGGATTAGAAAACTTCTAGGATTCGAAATCAGGAAAGCGGGACCCGCAGAGACCAATTTTTAGATTCTCGCACATAGCTGCGCAGGCCATACCGGTCGACCGGTACCAAGACCGGTACCATCGACCGGTATACTTAAAATCAGGTATAATTGGTCGACTTCGGTCCGATTTTGTACCTGTTTGTTATCCGCTTGCCCCGTCTGGCCCGGTGATGATCGGAAGACCTGTCATGACATAAAACCAAGGCTTAGACCGGGTTTTCAGAGTGCGGGTCTTACAACTTGACACGTGTAAGATTAAAAATAGAAAGGATTTTTCCCTCCTAACACTATGTATGGTATATTATACATTAGTTAGGCAGTTAACCTGTTTGATCCGGTTTCCTAACCAGTTTTACTCGGTTTCTTTTTGTTTCATTTAATGGGAAAATTACTTGTACACCCCCTGGACTATGTTTTAATTCTACGTACCACCCAGTACTTTTTGACAATTACATCCGCTTCCATTTAACTGATAGTATAAACCCAAATAATTAAAAGACTGATTTACCCTTATGAGATTTATGTTTCTTCTCAATATGTTTGACACACGTTACAGTCTATATTTATAGACCATTTACAAAGCTGATTATTAGCTGGAAACAACCTCTTCACATTGTGGGGTTAAGGCTGCGTACATTCTGCCCTCCCCGAGAGCCTCGTGCACTGGGACGCCCTTTTTACAAAGCTGATTATTAGGAATAAATCATCTGTTTAAGCCTTTAAGGAAAGATAGAAATCTTCTCCATCCTCGGGTTGGATGGAGACACGGCTGCCTACCCCTGATGCGTGACACATGGGGTTCGGCTAAATCCGAGCCCTCCATTCGAGCCGGTGCATAAGCCAACATCCCCTGTTGGTTAACCTCATCGGCTCGAATGGAGGGCTCGGATTCAGCTAACCCCTAAGTGTCGCACATCAAGGGTCGACAGTTGTGTCTCCATCCGATACCGAGGATGGAGAGGATTTCATTCCTTTAAGGAAACATGAGGTGGTGAGAATCCTTTATTCAAAGAAACATTAGATGGCAAGAAAATGTAATTCTTATCACAAAAATCTATCAATACTATTTATGGGTGTCTTCAAGATAAGTTTGCCATGTAAACCTTTGGTGGAGAGATTTGAGGAGAAATCCTCTCGACCACTAATTGGATATTCTTATCCAGTATACTTTCGACTCTCATACAATTTCCACCTATTTTCTCATCGCACTATCGCAGTGCTTCCTCTGCTCGTAAATCACACAAATATCCTATTGGTCCCTCAAACTTGCGTGACGATTCTACCCAATGGTCTCCGTGTTGCGATAGAGTTGAATCTAGCGTGCCAAACTTCCACAGTTGGTGTCTGGATTGATGCGGAGAGTAGGTTTGAGACCGACAAAACGAATAGTACTGCACATTTCCTTTAACATATGATATTCAAAGGGTAGAAATTAGTATACCTGGGTTGGGGTTTGGGGTTCAAGAATCAATTTGTATTAGGAGTAAGAATGGAATGTTCCATAAAAGGTAGAAATGAGATTTCACTATTAGAAAGTTTGGGTGGTATTGGAACTAAAGCATAGTCCAGAGGGTGTACAAATAGTTTTCCCTTATTTACTAGATTTGTTATGGGTTAAGTGACCGTGTAACAGTTCAATTCTAACTCGAGTTTGATCAGTTTTAATTTTCTTGGTTTCGATTTAGAATTGACACCCTCATCCTTTTCTGTATTGAATGTTTTAATTCTTTTAGTTTTGAATTAGAATTGACACCCTCATCCTCTTCTGGATTGAATGTTTTAATTCTTTTAGTTTCGAATTAGAATTGACACCCTCATCCTCTTCTGAATTGAATGTTTTAACTTTCTTGGTGTCGATTAGAATCGACACCCTCATCCTTTGCTGGATTGAATGTGGCATCCAGTTATTCAGGTGCTAGCTACCTTTGCTGGCTTGAATGTGGCCATGCAACTATTTAAGAGACCCCAGGCCACGAAATCGACAATGTCAACTTCAACAGCTATCTCAGTGATCGTTGCATATGGGCTTACGGAACTGATGAGAATGATTGACGCGGACGCATGAGCGCAATAGGAAAGTGGTAAGTGGAAATCCACTCAGACAAAAAAATCAAACATTTTACTGGCATATTTCACTTCTCCCAGTTCTCATCCTGTCTCTGCCAATGAATTCATGTAAAGCAAAGTAAATTTTTTTGGACGAATCAACAATGGTCTATTGGCATTGGTGGGTTGGGTAACACTCTCTGTCTGCTGTTGTCTTCTCTCACCTGTCTTTTTCATTTTCCTTATCTCATATATATACAGATATATTATTATATTCAGCTGTTGTTACATGGGTGAAGGAAATCTGGGTTTTTATTTTTTTTATTTTTTTATTTTAATTTTACGTGATCTTTTAAGTGGGTTGCATGATTTTTTATTTTTATATCTCTAGTCAGATCTTTTGGAGTTGAGGGAGTATCTTAATCATGGATTATTATTTGACAACCCTACCCTACCCCACTTGTGTTGGGATGGAGGAAGTGAAGAACTCATTGCTTCTCTCACTCCCATCATTACTCCAATCTGAAGACCAAAAAAATGAAAGGGACTCATCCCGTGGGTGTGAGAATGAAAGATATGATGTGAGATCCCTTTCCATCTTTTTACACGTAGCATATGCTTTTTCTTCATATGGGTTATTGGGTCCATTGAGAGCACCTCATTCTCTCCCTTTTCTCCCTTTTTAGTATTATTGTAGAAAATACTAGAGGAGTCAAGACTTCCTTGTTAAGAGATTCTAAAGCCCTCACCTTGTATATACCAATAAACTAAAACAGAAACACACCATTGGAAGGGATAGAGGGGACTGTGGATACTGTAGAATTAGAGATGCCTTTCAAGTATTCTATATAAAGAACACATTTTAGGATGACAAAGCAGTGCATAGTATGCATTTTCGTTTCTTGGATCATGGAATACGGGAGATATAACGTGATTCCTTTTGGAATGTTCTCTTTAACCCATTCTGCATTCTTAACCCACAATGGAAATGCCTGTTCTTTAATTGGGATCAAACTGATCAATCATCTCTTGCCTTATATGGTCAGAGCACCAATTCTCATGTGAGGGTTTTTTTCCCAAGGATAGATGGTAGTTCTACCACTGTTTTAACCTTGGGGAGGCATGAGTGAGCCACTACCCAAATCATTCAACAAATTAATGAGAAACTGTCCATGAGCTCAAAGGCCATTAATCCTGCACTTCCAAACTTTTGGAAGACAATGGGAGCTAACCATGGATCAAGGTACCAGGATCCTATTGATCCTATTAGGTGTATTTTGTCCAAGTCAACTCGAATTGCCTGGGAACTCATATCTGTTTTAACGTGATGTAGAAGCACGGATTAGGGATCGGATTGGATTGGCTAGAATTGGCTGATCTTGCGCAGGTACCGTGTCAGTACGGCTGGCAAGGATCGATTGCAAGGTGTTAAAGTCATATTTATTGGGGTTATTGGGACGATCCCTTGCTCGATTCCATGTACTAGAACACTGGATATAAGATAACAAAATTACCCATTTACCCTGTTTACCCATTATGATGCTATAACTTTGCATAGTCAACTCAGTATGCTGACATTTCCTCTTTGTTTTGGATGTTTTGGATCCCTTGATTCATCAAATGCTTCTAAACTCATACATTTTGCATCTTCTTTTTCATAACTTAATTCCAAACATGCAAATAGTGCCCACTTCTACAGTCTCTTGTTATGAATATTTTGTTATTACAAGAGACTGTAGTTGATGTAGTTTCTGTCAAATATAAGTTATAGTTAATTTAGGCAAATATCCTGTAAATAAGTATTCTTGGATCTCTTGATGATTCTGATTTCTAAAGGAGAATTTAGGATAGGGCACCCACTAGCTCTAACCATACATCAAATTGTAATTAAAAATGAAAAGAAACAAGTAGTATATGCCATTCCCTTTTTAATAATTTTCGACCACAAAGGAGTTCATCAATTTTTTAAATTATCCACATAAACTGAATTGATTCTTATTAGGTATGTCAAATAATTAATTAACATTATTAATTACTATAATATAGGTTAGTGGAGTTGTAACTGGAGTTCATTAAAGTACTCCCATGGAGCACGCATCATCTACCCATCAAAGATTTGGGTTTGAAGAGTTGGGGACTGAACAGGTGGACCGACATATTGCCATTGAAAGTACTGGTGAAACAAGACAAATAAAAGAGTGAATGGAGAGGAGCTTGGACTGTTCTGAGAGCACTTTCCATTACTTAGCTTGTTTTCCATATTGAGAGGAAACCGTTAAGATCGAACATAAATGAAAAGCAAGACACAGTCCACCAACTGCAAAACAAACTCTCTTTCTCTCTCTCTGGCTCGCAAATTAGTTCTCTGATAATCTTCTCTCATTCTAACCACCCTCTGTTCCTTGTTACAAGACTAGTTTAATTCTGTTCTACTAAAATATTTTGTCTCTGGCGTTTCGTGTTTTTCCTGCTAATGTCTCCATTAAAGTCGTGGTTGTTCAACTGCTGTTCAAATTAATTTGTGAAAACTGAAAAGCTATATCTGCTTAAAACCCAATTCCATTTTTTTCTAGCAAGGAATGAGATTTCTGTTTGGGTTGTCTTTGCATCTCATTTACAGATTCACAGTTAAAGATGTGTTTGGAGATTTGAATGAGCTTGGCAATGGATATGGAGAATGGGATTTATGCTAAACCCATTAAGGTGAGATAGGTATTCAGTAATATGGGTCAGTGTGGTGTTACAGAACCTTCCCTTGAAAATTTTCTGATAAAGCTAACAGATTTTATTATTGTTGTTGTTGCAGAAGGAATCATGGAAGACCGTCTTGACTCTGGCCTATCAGAGCTTGGGTGTTGTATATGGGGATTTGAGTATTTCTCCTCTCTATGTCTACAGAAACACCTTTGCAGACGATATTCAACACTCAGAGACGAACGAGGAAATATTCGGAGCGTTGTCTTTTGTGTTCTGGACGCTTACACTAGTGCCGCTGCTTAAGTACGTGTTCATCGTGCTCCGGGCTGACGACAACGGTGAAGGTGGGACTTTTGCGTTGTATTCACTGCTGTGCCGGCATGCTCGGGTCAGCTTTATGCCCAATTGCCAGATTGCAGATGAAGAGCTATCGGAGTACGAGAAGGATGGCATTGCTCGACGGGGCAGGGGTATTGGGTCGAGATTAAGATTGTTACTGGAGAAGCACAGGGTGTTGCAGAGGTTGCTGCTATTTCTGGCCCTGATTGGAACTTGTATGGTTATTGGTGATGGGGTCCTCACTCCGGCTATTTCTGGTGGGTATTGCGATAGTTGTTGAGTTTCTTTCGAGATTTTCGGGAACTTTGGGTGCTTTACTCAAGTGATTACGTCGTTTTGCTATGCAGTTTTTTCTGCAGTGTCAGGCCTTGAGCTTTCCATGTCAAAAGAGCATCACAAATGTAAGACCCTTACCTTTCTTCCTTAGTTCCTTATGTGTGTGGTTTTACGGTCTGGCTTTCTGTGTGGTTTCTTTCTATCGAGAGTCCACTTGTGGTTGGGTGTTATCAACCAAGATTGGCATCATCTACTCCACACACTCTGATATTTCTAGAGACCTTCTGACATGTCATACCTCGCATAGGGCATCTCTGAACGTTAGGGTTGCCTTTCTGCAGTCATAGATTGTTCCAAAATCTTATTTATTGTGACTTTTGAGTGAGTCCAAATTCAGCAGTTATCAACCAAGATGGGCATCATCTATTGCACCAGGCACTCTGATGTTTCTGGAGGCCTTCTGACATGTCATACCTCACATAGGGCATCTCTGAACGTTAGGGATGCCTTTTTAGAGGTTTAAGACATTCCAAAATCTTATTTATCGTGACTTCTGTTCAGTAGTTACCAAAGTAAAAAACCTCCTACTCCCATGATCGGCAATGCAAATCCACAGAGATTACCGTAGAACCTCATCTAAATTTGTTCTAGATCTTGATTTAGAAGATATGTATATCCCATGACAAACACATACTTTAATCCATTAGATCTTTTTAGTTGTTTGTTGCCTACAACCACTTCAGTTGTTTGTGCCTAGATCACTTGAATGAAAGTTGTACTTCTCTGTCACAGATAATCAATGATATTATTCTTTCCCTATGATTGAGGATTCCTACAATAAAATAGCATAAAAGTAGGGACGAAATGAAGGGTTTTTGAGATTATCAAGTTAAACTGGTCAACTTTGATGTTGGAGGAACGTAGATGGCTTAGAAAGAGAGTTTTTGATTGATCATCTAACTTTTGGCTGGTGGAGTGCTCCTACATTGCTTGTTGAATGCTGGATTCTTGCATAGCCAGTGAATGCATTAGTATCATGCTGTCAATAGGTTGAGTTGCTTGCTCGTAAAGCCATCATTTTAGACCACTCAGTCCTTAATGTGGATGTGCCACCTCCATGGTATTTCAGTGAAATGGCTGGTCACCGGGCACTTGATTGACCTCTATTCAGAGGCCAAAATTGTCAAAATCCTACCATTATATTCTTGAGCACTAACTTCTAGAGATACCATTTCCATTATCACCTCTCCACTAGGGTGTTATCAAATTCTCTCATAAATCATCATCATCAGTATACTACAGTTGTCTCTTTTGAAAAGCTTTGACCCTTAAATGGTTTTTTCTTTTCTTTGCACTCAAAGAATTTGCAAGTGTACATATGAAAATTTTGTTACATATGATCGTTCTCAACTTACTGGTTTATTCAATCTTTCAATTTTCCCTAGAATCAAACTGATAGTGGGATTAAAATCTGGAAGTTTTGCTTTGGGATCAGGATATCTCAACTGTTTTAGTTCCTGCACTCATGTTACCACTGACCATGTAGGTGAATTAGCTAATCTTTCGTGTAATTTTTTTCCCTAGCAAAATTGTCTATCATTCCTTTAACCTTGTTTATGTCAGTAATTGATGTCTTTGTCATGAATACATGTAAAAACATAGGGCCTTTGTTGTATATTATAACTACTAGACACATGGTTTCATTGTTTAAAAAAAAATACTAAATCCTAGATTTTTTTCCCGTACTTATCCTCAAATTGGGACAACTTAACTCATCCAAACTTTACAAAGCCTCATCCTAGCTTCTTTGGGTTCACTATTTTAATTTGATTCCTTTGGCCATATCTTTTGTCAAATCATGGGTAGTTGGCTCTGTGTTGTTTCTAACTAATCCAATTTAATTTTTGACCTTACCCTTGTCATTTAATCCCTTCAACTTGGACCACATCACTTATTATCGTTGATGACATCCTTGGTGCTCCTAGCACATGACAGCACCATTACCATGGACTCTTACTCTCTTATCACCGTTTGATGCTACCTCTAACATGTGCATCCATTTTGTATTCTATCCTGTCTAGTCTAGCCCCTGGTATGTCTCAAAAACCTTGTCTTAGCTACACATGCAGTGTATGTGTTTCTCGGTTGCCCAGTATTCGTTTCCATAAAGCTGGGATGGTTGTATTGCTGCCTTATCAAATTTCCCCTGAATTTTGATTGTATGTTTTGGTCACTCATCACTCTAAGAGCTTCTTCTTTCCAGTTTGCTGTAATTGTATGTGCACCTTCCTGCTCAATCTCTCCCTCCTTATGGACGATTGGAGATGGTTACCTAAAACTGTTTGCTTTAGGGTATCTATTTTCTATCATTCTCATAAAAATTATTCATTTATTGACATTGAAATTGTCTGCATGGTTGGCTGTGAGCTAGCGTTTGAGTCTAAATGCAGAAGTCTAGTAATGTGGTTTGCTTCTGGGGTGTACTTTTAATTAAGTGTTTGATATATAAGGCTATTGAAAATAGTTTAGCAGAGTTGGTTCAGTTTAAACAGGTTAAGACATCTAATTAAAGTGGATTACAGCTATTCACTATTTTAGCTTCTTATTTATTTATTTTTGTACTTTTCTTACTTGTATGTGTGTTAATTCTTTTGTGGAGTGTTTTTTGTTAATTCCAGTGCTGAATAGAGAAATTTGGCTCTTAATGCTATGGCCAGGAGTGAGTCTCTTTTTTATTTTGTCGCTAAATTGACTGCTATTGGCACTGTTTAAAGGTTTATACATTCAATCTACAATTTTGGACCGCCAAAATTAGTTTTTGTGTGTTCTAGTTCAATCTGTGCTTCTCTTAAGGGGTTAGTAAGCATTAGTCATCTATCCAGTGTACTAGCAACCAATTGTTTACCAAGCAAATATGGTTCACTCAGAATGAAATCTTGGGGTTTTGTTTCTAACAAAGACCAAATATTAAAAGAAAAACTTGGTCAAGGTTGGATGTGGTTTGCCCTATGTAACATGTACTTCTTTATAGCTGGTCTTGGAGATTGCAAGTGTGTTTACTGGTAGGAAGTGTTTGGTCCACTTTTGCTGATCAGAATTTGAGAAGTTCCTCGTTTACTGTAATCTTCTAAAGTTTCATTAGATTTTGTTACCTATTGAAGCTTCTGGACTGATTTAAGTTCTATTCACACCTGGACTCCTTAGTTAATTGAGTTTTTAGGGCTTCATAGTCAATTGGGTCCCATTATATGCAGGATTCTGAGGTTTCTAAACCAGCCCTACATTGGGTAATGCTACAATTTTGTTGGGAGTAGACTACTAGACTATAGGGTCTGGTTGATGGTATAGGACTACAGGGAATATTTGAGAGTAAACTCAAGTAAGGATGAAGGTATGGATTGAAAATCCTAATAAAATACCCTATTCATCTAACCTGACATGCAGATGTCACAGTTTTTATCAAACTAAAAGGGCGTATCCAGTGCACGAGGCTCTCGTCACTGTGGGGTCTGAGGATGGGCAGATGTATGCAGCCTTACCCCGCTTCTCGGAGAGGTTGTCGCCAGTTTCGAAGCCATGAGCACCAGGTCACAATGGATCAACCTTACCGTTGTGCCAAGGCCCGTCATCTAGTTTTTTTTTTAATTTATTTGTTTTTATTTATTTTTTATTTTTTATTATCAATTGGAGCTTAGAAAAGAACGAATAGGTTCATCTTTGAAGAGACATTTAGAAACTTGCCAAGGAATTAGTCTTACATTGGTTCCATTTTAGTTGAATAGGCTTGCATTGAAGGATTTTGAAGGTGTAGAGGGAACAGACGTTGGTAGTCCATGATAGTCTGTTCACAGTCCTGGAATTCTCTATAAAAGTGGGTGTTTCTTAGTATGTATGTTGCTCGACTGAGTTGATGTCATGTTGATCTTGTTTTTATAAAACTTTCATTCACTTGTGTATTCTTTTTATAACTTGCAAATTTCTGCCTATGAAAAAAAATAAATAAAAGTAAAACTAATAAATGGAAGAGGGAATGTGAAGACAATAATTCTCTAGAATCGATATTTTACTAACTTGATGTTCTAGTTATCAGAGAACATTGAAGTGTCATGACTGTGTAAAACTAGGACTGAATCTTTCAATATTCCAACATGACCCTGGTTCCTGTGTTCTTGTTATCCGGCTTCAACCGAATTGACGTCCTACTCAAATAGCTTAGTGTTCAGCTGCAAAAGCAAAGCTCCCTGGTTGGATGAAAGAAAAGATAGTAGAAAGCTTATTTTAGAGATATCTCATATTTTCGAGCCTGTTCAAGTTTTGGAATTTATGACATGTTCCCACAATAACACTGGGGCATTTTGGTCCTATGTCTAGACACTCAGTTATCTACATAAAACTGAGCAAACACCGAAAGTCCCAGCCTCACAGCTAACTACAGCCAAACCAGAAATTGAAGGTTCAATTGTCGAAGTATCCCTTGCAAATAAAAAATTGAGAACTTGCATAGTTAAGGAATTCTCAGGCTAAGGGAATAGTAGCTTTAATGGTCAAGGATCTTTCTCAATTAAAACTCGATGTAAAGCCTTCTTCAGAGATCGACACACATCTTTTTGAAAAGATATCTGGGCTAAGGGCTAAGGGCTATCCATCCAAGTTTAGTTTTTCTTTTGATAGGGCAGCAGCAAGAGAAAAGCACTTTAACTATCAACTGTCTGATCGCAAGCGGCCTCCTTGTGCTCTATGCTTGTTACATGTGTTGAAGTGCCAAGAAGAATCCCCCTTACTTACAACTGTTTGCTCATGAAGTTTGTATGGTTTGAAGCTATCTGACGTTGGTATGAGAAGAAAAAGAATGTGGACTTTGACACATGAGCACTTTTGGAATGACATCTGGATGGCACAGAACGGGAGAACTTCCTCCACAGCAATTGGAATGGAATTAGTCGTCTTCTGGACTTCCTTCTGAACAGAGTTAACTCCATGACAAGTATACAGATTCACACTAATCTATAGAACTACCTTTTTATTCATAATAGTGAACTTCATTGGATTTTATGGTTTGAAACATGGTTTCATGATCAGCATCGGATTGGTCCATCATTCCTACTGTATTGGTTGATGCAGTGGCAAAATCTGGGTTCTGCTCATAGGATCAGCTGATCCTTTGTTTGGATCATCCAATCAGATCGATGTCATTGTGGAACTATCCAATATCCAATACCAGCCCTTAATTCCTTGGTTTGGAGCCTTATATATATCTTTTGCAATGGGTTCTGTCTTCCCCAGGTTTAATAAAGTTGTCAAATTTACCAAAAGAAAAAAGAAAAGAAAAGATGAATTAAAATACTAGATATAATACTAGATATTCAAATGTCTGAAGGACCCATCAGGGACTGCCAACACTCACAGTGGTGTGGTTGGCAGGACCTGCTTCTTGTCCACACGAGGCCGTGCAGTAGACTGAAGCTTACATCCGGAATTTGGCTGTATGGCTTCCATCATGAAGATTAGGCGTTGATGTTTTGGTGGGAGGAAACACCATTTGCTTGGATGAAATTTCTAGTGGATGTTTAGGAGATCAGAGTAGGCAGTCAGATTGGTTCCAACTTCCACTTGATTTCAATCCAATCAGAATTGGATCATTTGGGCCTTTCAAGGGATAAAAAAACAATCCAATTCTGATCCCTATTAAAAGTTCGTCGTGAGACCAAGGAATATTTTATTTTTATGATCAGACCAAGGATTATTTTGTTGCTATACTAGTAACACAATATGTATTTATTTTTTTAAAATAAATCTATTCATAACCTTACAATAATTTCATGGCTATGGTTGCTGCCATATGGAGCACGTACATGATAGGACTATAGAAAGCCACAAAAAATGCAAAGAATACATATATGGGTGGTATTTCAAATTTCCTGCAATGACGACCAGTTGTTGCCAGGTTCAGCGAGGTTGATTCCATAAAATTCTTCAGGGTGGATGCCCAATCAGCCCAACACTCCGTACATCAAGGCATGGCCTTTTGATCATTCCTGTTTTCCCCACAAACTCCTCTATTAACTTTTAAGTATGTGGTCCTGTACATGTAAATGCTTTATAATGTTGACAATCATGTATTCACGTAAGAATCCAGATAAATATCCAAAAAATATTGTTCTAGTTTAACTCTCAGTCTTCCTAAAAAGTTTTGTAATTTTGCAGATGTGGAGCTCCCGTTATCCTGTATCATACTGATATTTTTGTTTGCTCTCCAACACTATGGTACCCACCGAGTGGGATTCCTGTTTGCACCAATCGTTATGACATGGCTTTTATGCATCAGTGCAATTGGTGTGTATAACATATTGCACTGGAATCCCCATGTCTTTCAAGCCCTCTCTCCATATTACATGTACAAATTTTTGAAGAAGACACAGAGGGGTGGTTGGATGTCTTTAGGTGGGATCCTGTTATGCATAACAGGTACATGATGAGTATGTTAATGAACAACAATTTTCATTCCATTTACCACAGAAACACTTTTTCCTAATCTTCTCATATTTGTCATTGCAGGTTCAGAAGCTATGTTTGCTGATCTTGGACATTTCTCTCAGTTATCAATCAAGGTAAAACTTGTGGCATTATTCAAAGATTATTGAAGTTATTCTGTAATACAGTAACGTTATGGTTTTCTTTTTACAAGCTGTATGACATTTTCTATTATGATAGTACCAATCTGCTCATTTGTTTTGTTATTTCTATGTTACACCTTTATGTTCTTCCCAAATTTACCCTTCCTTGTGTCAATCTGTGATGCATTGTTATACTCAAGATGGGTGAGACCAGTTCTCCTGATGTTGCTAAACATCATGATCTATAAATTGTCGTTGAACTCACCACTAAAGTAAATGTTCATCTGTATTTGGATAGTGTGGATAGCTCCCCTCCTTTACCAACCCCCTCTCTCTGTCTTTGCTGCTTTTGTTTACATTTAGATAAAAGTAAATACTACTATATCAAACTTAAACATTGATAAGGTGTTTGGCCTGGTGGTGAACCTATGATTTCATCGCATGAGTTTTAGAGTTAGAGTCTCCTTGTGGAGAGTTCTTGACAGTTAACACTCATTATCCCTGTGACAAAATAGAAAGAAAGAGAGAATGAGAGACGATGGAGAAATAGAAGACTGTTTCAGGACTGTGAACAATACCGTGAACAGTACTGTGAATTGTGTTTTAGGGAAAATAGAGAAAACTGTATGTGTAGTCCTCTCCCCCTAGCATTTACTATTTATAGATATTCAAATAAGGGAAATAGGATAGGTCTAAGACTCCACATGAGAAGGAGTCCTATTTACAATGGGAATAGGAATTCCATATATCAACATGACCAGGAATACTAGACAAATAATGAATCCTAGTTACACAATGGGAATAGGAATTCCATATACCAATTCCATATTTTGTGTGAACTGTACTCTTTCGGTTATTCTTTGCTTAGTTTTTTGTATTTTAAGAAGCTGTATCATTGTTTTATTAGTTTTATGGTTCTAAACTACCTAAAGTAGTGATACACTAGAATGTAGCAATGAAGAGGGTGAGGTAACAACCACAGGTGACGTGGCAAATGAAGGAACAACCTAACAACTCCAAAGACAGATAAATAAGCCAGCTTGGATAACAGATTATGAGCTGTGAAAAAGAAAATAACAGACTTTTGGGAGGGAACAATAGGCGGGAGTTAAATTCAAATTTGTATTGATTGTATAGGAGGTATAAAAGGAAGACAACAATCACAGGAACAGCATTGAAGATTGTATTAGTTAAATTCTTCTTCCTTCTTCTGTTTTGTCACTTTTTAGTGAATTTGGAATCCTTCAACTCGAATCAAGAATTCTTTTCACTGTAACTCAGATACTCATCTTAATTGAAGTTCAGTAATTCTTACAATCAACTGAGAATCGTATTAAGTAGCTTTAGTATGGAATGTTTAATTTCCCGAGTCCCCTATCTTCTTATTTCTCCAAAAGACAGTTAGATGGAACCCCCAATGCTTAAACTTATCCTTTGTTCAGGCCTGAAAGAGATTATTGGCTCTTTGTTCACTTGTGATGGAGTATTAGCAGGGATTTGAAATCTGTATCCTCTTTTAATACATATTTTAAAAAATGGAGGGTAGAAAAAAAGAAAGAAAAAGAAACAGTAATTTTTTGCACAAACTCATGCAATTTGAGGCGTCTGGAGTTCTTTCTAATAAACTTACTTCTCTTGCAGATTGCTTTTACCTTTTTGGTTTATCCATCCTTGATTCTCGCATATATGGGACAAGCTGCTTACTTGTCCAAGCATCATATCATTGGAAGTGACCACCAGATTGGATTTTACGTCTCTGTACCAGGTAATTATTTAATTTTTTTCTTATAGAAGAATACAGTTTAATTATAGTAAAGGGATTCTGAACTAATTGGAACTAACCAATAATAATATATTAATATGTTAGAAAGGATAAGGTGGCCAGTTATGGCAATAGCCATACTTGCAGCAGTGGTTGGTGGCCAAGCCATCATTACTGGGACCTTCTCAATCATCAAGCAATGCTCTGCTTTGGGCTACTTCCCGAGGGTCAAAATAGTTCATACGTCCTCTCAAAAACATGGCCAGATTTATATCCCAGAAATCAACTGGATTTTAATGCTGTTATGCTTGGCTGTTACCATTGGATTCAGAGACACAAAACAGATGGGTAATGCTTCAGGTATGGCCATTCTGATTTAAAAAATTTCATCTGAATATTCCTATTTCAATAATTTTATCTTTTACTTTGGAGGCAACTATGTGGTATTTTCAGATAAACTTATCAACAATAACTTTTAGAGGAATATAGCTTATTCTTCTTGATCTTTTTATATGAGTAGTGATCTTAAACTTACCTAATGAAACAGAAGCCATCCTGCAAAAATAGATAAATACTCCAGGATTTTAGAATTCAAGAAGCAACTCTTTTTTTTGGTTACCTAGACTCTTTCCTGACCTTCGTTGACTTTTCATGGAACAGGCTTGGCAGTTATAACAGTCATGCTAGTCACCACTTGCCTGATGTCTCTGGTTATAGTTCTTGTGTGGAATCAGAGTCTCCTTCTTGCTGTTTGCTTTATATTCTTCTTTGGATCTCTCGAGTCACTCTACTTCTCAGCCTCCCTTATCAAATTCCTTGAAGGGGCATGGGTCCCTGTTGCCCTTGCCTTCATCTTCATGGTTGTCATGTATGTTTGGCACTATGGGGCACTCAAGAAGTATGAGTTTGATGTTCAAAACAAGGTCTCTATGAACTGGCTTCTGAGCTTGGGTCCAGGTCTGGGGATTGTACGTGTCAAGGGCATTGGTCTTGTACACACTGAGCTTGTTTCTGGGATTCCTGCAATTTTCTCCCATTTCGTCACCAACCTCCCTGCCTTCCACCAGGTTCTGGTCTTCCTTTGTGTCAAATTTGTCCCTGTTCCACATGTTCAGCCTGAGGAACGGTTTCTTGTTGGCCGCATTGGACCAAGAGAGTACAGGATTTACAGGTGCATTGCACGTTATGGGTACCGTGATGTGCACAAGGATGATTTAGAGTTTGAAAAGGACCTTGTTTGTAGCATAGCAGAATTTATCCGGTCAGATAAAGCAGAGCACAATGGAGGGGTGGACTTGGAGAATGAGAAAATGACAGTTGTTGGGATATCTTCTGCAAATTGCGAAGCGATACAAATATGTGAAGATAAGGATACTACTGAAGTCACAAGCCCATCGGAACTGAAGGAAATACATTCTCCAATGGTACCGAGGAAAAGAGTGAGGTTTGTGTTGCCTGAAAGCCCAAAGATCGATGATACTACACAGGAGGAACTTCAAGATCTGATGGAAGCAAGGGAGGCTGGGATGGCTTTCATACTCGGGCATTCCTATGTAAAAGCCAGATGTGGTTCAAGCTTGATAAAGAAGTTGGTGATTGTTGGCTATAATTTCCTGAAGAGGAACTTCAGGGGCCCATCATATGCACATAATATCCCTCATTCTTCTACCCTTGAGGTGGGAATGATCTACCTTGTTTGACTTTGTTTCTACCATGTTTTCTTGAATTATCTTATATACATTGTAGATTTCTGGTGAAATTCATGTAAACCCCAAGGTCCTCCCCTCCTCTGTCAATTCTCAGTCCAATCTGAGTTTCCCAAGTGGCAAAACAAGGCATTGAAAACATTAGGGATTCTTGTCCTGCAATCAGTTTTGTTCGATGTCGCACTTGAAACAAGGCCTAAGTTATGCATGTCGTTTTAGGTCTATCTAACTCTTTTAGATCTTTCAATCTGAATCAAATTATTTTTTCGTATTGAAGCATCTAATTGCCTTCGTTGAACATGAGTTACATGACCATATCATTGGATGGAAACGGATATCATGTATTTTTCAGTTGTCAAATATGGGACCTTAATTCTATTCTATTGCCCATCTTCCTGATTATCCTTATTTGGGCTAGAAGTTTTTGGGCCCAAATTTGACATGTAACTAGTGAGCCCAAAAGATGCATCTATTGAGAGTTTTCCTTTCCTATTTATACGGCCAACCAAAGCTAATCAATGTGAGATTGGGGAAGGGGACTCTTTGACGTCGACACAATAGGGTTGTGTTTGGTATGTTTTCGTGAAATATATTTTTAAAATAGAATGAGAATGAGTTAAAGGACAAAAAATTCCCATTGTGGGCTTAAATGCAGAATGGACGAAAGAACACATTCCAGAATAAGCCATGTTTTCTGACACCAAAGACTTGGCCGTACAATGGATCCCACCCAAAATTGGATGATCCATTTTCTTTGGACAAGTAGGCCCCAAGAGGAGTTGAACTCAATTCATCTTTTAGGTGTTGGTCTTTACCACCTGAGCTACTCCTTGGGATTAGCATGTTCTTTACTATTAGGAATACAAATATGAGAGATGCAGATGTTGGCGCCTTCTGGTTAGGGATGTAAATGAATCGAATTCAATTTGAATACGCCACTATCCGAATTTGAATCTGTTTACCAACTATCCTATCGGAATTTGATGAAACTATAAAAATCAAATTCAAATCCGAATTTGAATTCCCAATTCAAATCCGGAAAATGAAATTACAATACAGATTGCAAGAAAAATGAGAGAAAACTCAAGTTTAAAACAAATGTACCACCTACCCTAAGAAAATAATGAAGAAAATTGGCTATATAAACATTAAGGCTATATGCATCTTAACATTATGCTAAATGGAGCAGATATAATTTTGTACATTTGACTGATATCCGAATCCGACCTTAGCCGCCTGAATTTGAATCCGAATCCGATTGTTCGAATTCGAATTCCCCTAAATGGATGTGAATTTGAATCGGATCCAGATTTTCAGCTATCCATTTATATCCTTACTTCTAGTTCGTATTTTTTAATAAATTAATTAACAATAATTATTATTTATCTTCTAGTTTGTGTCAAAACAACTTTGATTTTCGGATATGGGCTTTCAAAGCAGAATACATGAGTTAATACAGCCAATCTAAGCCCAGCATAGCTGTAATTGGGGCCTCCAACGAGCCCAACCTAGTCAATCTCAGTGGGCCCCCACCAACCACTAGACCTTGGTTATAAACTTATACACTTCATCAGGGGCCAGTTCTACAGTTCGCAATCCGTAGTCGGATACGTCAATTTGTTTCGGTTTGGACTTGACTGATCCTCGATTCGATCTTATTTTAATATTATTATATACAACATTAGTCACATGTCAATTTCCCATTAAATCCGTATATTGATCCGAACAGAACCTGATCCAATCCAATTTATAATTCCTGACTTTTCAATCAGAAAAGTATATGATTCATGTCCACACCTACCATATCCCATCTTCATGTACTTCTTTTGATATGGATAGATAGATAGAGAGATGAACCTCAAAAAGGAAATTCAAAGTTCAAAATCAATACCAAAAGCATGCTCTGTCCCATATCCTTTCCCTCTAAAATATATTATGTATTTGACTTTCCTCTCTTCTTTTTGGTTTATTCACAAGTTAATCCTGAGCAAGTCAACATGATTATATATGTTTAACAATGGGAATTAGGGAAAACTCTACCGATCCGCATCCTCTCTTCCCAGTGGTCTGGGAGGATAGTGGCAATCTATCCCGGATGGTTGCCACGTGGCTCTCGGTGAATCTGAGACCCACGTCTGAGCTGACACCCAGCCGACAAGCCAAGCCAACAGAGGGTGTCGGCTCGAACGTGGGTCTCGGATTCACCGAGAGCCACGTGGTAACCATCCAGGATAGATTGTCACTGTCCTCCCAGAACCACTGGGAGGAGACGATGTAAATCCAAAAGTCTACTATATTCCGCTAGAGAGAGAAAGATCCTTATCAGAACTCAAAAAAGTCAGAAGTTGATTTTCTCTCAAGATCTGAAGGCCTCACAACAACTAATGAAGATTAAAAAAAAGGAAACAAATTCAAGATCAACCACTTCATTCTGATTTATTGACATTTTTTTTTGATAAATATTTTGATTAGTTCACAATATCGGAATAGGTATTGGTATATCAGAACGAGTATAAATATTGGACATAAGTATGGGACGTTATGTATACCTATTTGGTATCAATTAGGCATTGGTCACGTGTCGGCCAATAGCAATGGTTTCTATTGCGATTCAGTCATCCGTTCTTGTACGATTAGGTATCTGTATCAATCACTGCTAATACTGATACAACCTAATCCGAATACCTACAATTATGCATAGGAGCCCTTTGGAGTTGTTCGGATATGTTCATCCAATAAGTGAAACTAATCCGATCTGTATTGATTGAAACTGATGAACAAAAGTTATGATTTTATATGTTACTAAAAAAAGTATTTGATATTCAGGTCAACTCTAATGTATAATATAATTCAAAATTTTGTAATCTTAATTCATTCACATGTGAAGTTTCCTTATCCCTTCGAATTCTTTGTAGTATTTTGATGAATAGTCCATTTAATATTTGGATCTGATGTTTTTCACAAAATAATAATAATAATAATAATAATAATAATAATAATAATATAAAATAAACGGGAAAGTTTGGCTGGTCTGCAAGAGAGCATTTCATCTTCAAAGAGGTGCAGAGGCCTCATCGTTTATATCTGAAGTTCTCATAATACCCTCCATGGTTCATCTTTATCTAATCACCCACAAAAGCCTTTTTTTTTGTGGAAACGTAAAAAAGAAAACGTGTTTTGAGCAGTGGTTTAGGCTACGCCGGTGGTTTTTTTTTATTATTAATTCTTTTGAAGAAAGAGAAAAAAAATGAATAGAAAAAGCAGACTTAGGCTACCTCTCTTGCTAAAATACCATTTCCCTAATATAAGATACTGAATGAAATAGTCCGGGGAAGTGCTTGTAATGGCCGGCTAATGCATTTGGTGTAAGTATAGAAAGGTCGAGTTTCCGGCTCTCCTATCTTCATTGTGTGGCATGCATGCCACTCACTTTCTCCATCCCTCTCCCCTGGCCTTACTAAATGCCCAAAGCCACTGGAAGATCATTAAGGTGGGCCCACCTTGACTCCCTTTTTTTTCTTTTTCTTGGGGGGACATAGCTCAATAGTCAGTTATGTCCTTGTAAAATATTATAAAAAAAAAGTTGAGGTCAGTCCAAAATCCTGGACTCGTAATAATAAATTACTAAGAAATTTTCTTTTTCTTCTTAAGAGAATCTCATGGTCCATACTCCTTGATATCTAAACTTGAACATAGATGCAGATGTTTTCATTCGAGCTTCATAATTAATCATTGTTAAAGGGAAAAAATATTATCCAATGAAAATCTTACACATGGCATTTAAAATCGTTCTGACTGATCAGGTGTGGTAGAGTTGCACTCGGTTTTGGTCACTCGGAGGCACAGTCCTATCTAGATAAGTCTTCTAGTCGGAGGTATAGTCCTAGTAGGATACATCTCCTGATCGGAGGCTAGAGTCCTAAGAGCACTTGGTTGTTGTGTGGGAGTTCGTCTCCTATGGCAATGATGCCGACCATCATGGCTATATGACCACTCGTATGATGACATCTGCCACCCTTATCTCCATCGACTTAGCTTCCTTAGCTACAGTCTTCTACTCCTATTCGGAGTCAATGACTTAGACATCCCACAGTGCAACACTTGACAGTCCTACTGGCGTACAACCTTCAAGAGTGGTACCTCCATGCTTCTTGCTTACTCTTATAAATAGAGGATGACCCCTAGGGTAAAAGGGAGAACTTACCTCATCTCTTTTGCACTCAAACTCTCTCTATATTCCCTTTTCTCTAAACTTGGAGATAGCTTCTAGCTATCTCTTGACTATTTACATTGGAAATCTACTTAGACATATGAGTGTACCTAGGGCTTAGTTGTCCAACTCCTTTGTCTAATATTTGTGATTGCAGATTATCCAGATCGTAAATCGACAAGACGATTTTCAATCGTAATAATTTGGCGCCTATTGTGGGGCCCTAGACTGAGTTTAACGAATAGTGTACAAGAGAATTCAGCCATCATTCTATGACTCAAAGAAAAATACATGCTCAAACCGCAACAATTTTGGTGGAGGTAAAGGAAGACAGTGATGCCAGCACCACCAGAGTAGCTCCAAACCCAAGCTGGTGCACACCTCTCTTGTGGCTCTGCCAACGCCACCCATCGGCACAACCAGCACCACCGGCTCATCAACACGTGACTCACGAGAAGTTTGAAGTAACAGATCACACAACTAGCTCGACCTTTCAATACGGGTATTGTAGTATGCGCTACGAATCCGCCTCCAGCCCTGCTCCAACAACTACACCAACTACAACCAACTCGGTCGCTACAACTTCAGCACAGAGGTCATGACCAACCAGCTCACGGTCGATCAGCTCACAATTAACTTGCTCTCAATTGACCTGCTCACGGTCGACCTACTCACGGTCAACTTGCTCACAGCTGACTTGCTCTCGGCTGACCTGCTCAGGGTCGACTAGATCATTGCCGACCTGCTCATGGTTGACTGCTCATAGTTGACTTGTTCACGCATTACCATATCTCGACTTGTTCATGGCCAAGAAGAAGAGATCTGAGTAGTCAAATCAAAACTCAAAACAACGGTGACACAAAGAAGCAAAAGTTTAGTAGGGACTAGCCATAGAGGCACCCCTACAAAATCTTCAATTATTACATGTTGCTCACAACATTCATGTCAAAAAGCCTTGATTGAATGAAAAGTGACAGAAGCCAAGCCCGCTAGGGGCACCCACTCAGGTATAATTTTTATTCAAATTATTTAGTATAGTAAATCACTGTGTTAGCAACTATAACACAGGTCGTTCGGCGTATCCCAGTCCCCCAACAGATTTAAGTAGCTCACGTCATTCTGTCCAGCATACTTAAGCCCTCTAGCCAACTTGAGCATTTATGTCGTTCCATTAGACTCATTCAAGTCATCCTACGATGACTTGAACAATCTATGTCGTTCCATTTGACTTATCCAAGTCCATTAGCAGACTTGAATAACTTACACTGTTACATCCGACCTACTCAAATCAACCAACCGACTTGCATAATCAACGCTGGTCGAAGACAACACTTCAAGCACACTCAACATTGCACGATGCAATATCAACTACGCTATACAACAAATGAAGACAGTAAAAAACTACCACAAATTACGGCCGACCACGAAAGGCTGACCAACAAAGGAGTACTATGTCAATGGCCGACCAACAAAGGAGTGCAATGTCAATGGCCGACTATGCCATGTCAATGGCCGACAACGAAGGACCGACCTACAAAGGAGTGTCATGTTAATGGCCGATTGTGTCATGTAAATGGCCGACCATGTCAATGGTCCACTGTGCCATGTTAAAGGGTTTACACTATCAGTAGAAGAAGCAAGTATCGAAAGGTAACACCCCCAACTTCGAAATACACCACATGAAGTTGTGGGGGGTATTTAGAACCAGATGACCCCCCGCCACCCAACAGGCCGTCCGCCCGGTGCATTAAATGTGATTGACGATTTTGCATGAATGGCTAGCTTTTCGAGCCTTGGACCACTTCCACGTCAGCAGATCCGACATTCTATATTCTTGCCCCACCCCCATACTATCATGTCTCCTCGATACAACAAGGTAGTCCGATTATTAATTTCAAGTAGCTGCGTTGAGCATTGTCAGTTCGGCACAAAGGCATGGTTAGGTAGCCGGGCCCGCTAGGGGCACTCGATGTTCATAGTCATAATTACATAGGTCTTTTAGTCCAATAAGGGTTTATAGTACAGAGTTCGACAACTCTCTAATGTCGTTCCATTCGGCATCACCATACTTAAATCTGTCTACTCAGGTCCATAAGCAGATCTGAGTAGCAAACAAATCATACTTGAATCTGTCTACTCAGGTCCACAAGCAAGCCTGATTAGGAAGCAGACCATACTTGAATCTGCTTACTTAGGTCCACAAGCAGGCCTGATTAGCACGCAGATCATACTTGAATTTACTTACTCTGGTTCACAAGCAAACTTGAGTAGCATGCAAACCATACTTGAATCTGCCTACTCAGGTTCACAAGCAGACCTGAGTACTACACAAACCATACCTGAATCTACCTACTCCGGTCCACAAGTAGACCCTAGTAGCACGTAAATCATACCTGAATCTGCCTACTCAGGTTTACAAGCAGACCTAAGTAACACGTAGACCATACTTGAATTTGCCTACTCAGGTCCACAAGCAAGCCTGAATAGCACGCAGACCATACTTGAATCTGTCTACTCTGGTCCACAAGTAGATCTGAGTAGCAAGCAGACCATTCTTGAATCTGTCTACTCAGGTCTACAAGCAGACCTGAGTAGCACGTAGACCATACCTGAATTTGTCTACTCCGATCCACAAGTAGACCTGAGTAGCACGTAAATCATACTTGAATCTGCCTACTCAGGTCCACAAGCAGACCTGACTAGCACACAGACCATACTTAAATTTGCCTACTTCGATCCACAAATAAACCCGAGTAGTACGCAGACCACACTTGAATCTGTCTACTCAAGTTCACAAGCAGGCCTAAGTAGCACACAGACCTTACGCATCTCTGCCTACTCAATTCCACAAGCAGACTTGAGCGGGTTAAGGGGTGGGTAGATTTAACCCAACCTAGTTATGTCAACACTGGCACATTCAACACTTAGCAATTTTTTCTAGTCCTCTACAAACGCACTCGGCGTAGCAACATGCAATACAGACTAGTCGGACTCGGCTAAACTGTTAGCTGTCGAGCTGCCATACCATACTCCCACCTTGGGAATAATGACATAACTGACTTGGCTTATGTCTATATGTACGTCCCCACCTTTAGGATAACGGCAGAGTCGACTTGGCTTGTCCCTCTATGCACCTCCAAATCCACAGCATTAGCAGCTAGTAACAGCGAGCTAATGCTCGATCAAACTTTTACGCACAAAGATGTTCAAGTTGTCAATATTTAGCTAATCTGCAGGGCTTTATTCTGCACCTCCAAATGTACATATTCGCAGGCGTAAAGGGCAACCGAGTACGGCATGGCCGATCGAAAGATGTTTACACTATCGAACCCTTCGCGTCCGACAATTCAAGGGGCAGTTGTTAGGGGGGAAAAACATCATCCAATGAAAATTTTACACGTGACACCTAAAACCGTTCTGGCCAATCAGGCGTGGTAGAGTTGCACTAGATTTTGGCCACTTGGAGCCACAATCTTATTGAGATACGTCTCCTAGTCGGAGGTATAGTCCTAGTAGGATGCGTCTCCTGGTCGGAGGCTAGAGTCCTAAAAGCACCTGGCTGCTATGTAGGAGTCCTTCTCCTATTGCAACACGATGCCGACCATCATAGCTATATGACCACTCGTATGGTGACACTTGCCACCCTTATCTCTACCGACTTAGTTTCCTTGGTTATAATTTTTTACTCCTACTCGTAGTCAATGACCTGGGCATCCCACAGTGCAACACCTGGCAGTCCTACTAGTGTACAATCTTCAAGAGTCCTGGTACTTCCATGCTTATTGCCTACTCCTATAAATAGAGGACGACCCCTAAGGTAAAAGGGGGAACTTACCTCATTTCTTTTGCACTCAAACTCTCTCTACGTTAAAAAAGCTTCCCTAATTTCTCCCTAAAATCCAAACCCCTCTAATTGATCGATTATCTATTCTCCATGTACTCTCATTATCCTCATATACGTCAATAGCGTCTAAGGCTTCATTTAATATTTCTCCATCTCTGGATTCTTTAATCTGTCTCAAACGTAAAATAAAAACATGTTTAGTAACAAAGCTATTGACTTATTGGGAGCAAGTTGTAACATGACTACTTCGTTCATTCTTCATTCACCGAGGAAGAAAAAATCGTTTTGATGAAAATCATCAAGTACTCCCCTAATTAAATAGGAGTAAATTTTGATCTTTGCTCCTAATATTTAACTGCTTTTAAATTGCTCTAGCCAAGTGAGAGCATTTTTTTAAGCTCTCATATTCTAGTTCTGGAAATCAATTTTAGATCAGTTTACTTTATGAGAGTTAGAATCAAATCAAATTTACCAAATGTGATTCTGCTTCTTTGAAATCAGAATAACTGGAATCCACAATCCGAAAAGTTGTCCACCACCTTCAAAATATTTCCATCACACATTAGTTGCTTTGAAGAGGTTGATCCAGTAAGCACATGGAACACGTGACTATTTCTATTAAACAATAGTTACTAATGGATTCACATCGTCTCCTTCCAGTTATTCTTGGAGAACGTGGCAAGCCTGCTTCGAATGACTGCTACGTGGTTCTCGGGTGAATCTAAGACCTACGTTTGAACCGACACCCCCTGTCGACTTGGCTTGTCGACTGAATGTTGATTCGGATATAGATCTTGAACACATGGCAGTCATCCGAGGGAAGTTGCTCCTGTCCTCCTAGAATGATTAGGAGGAGGGGATGCGGATCCGTTACTAATTATAGCATATTTCAGACTCTCAAGTCAAGTCCAGATCACATGCTGACAGTGTATTTGGACAGTATTTCCTTTTCTCCATAAACAAATACAGTGTACACAGTAAAGGAGGGACAGAGTAAGGAAAGTAACGGGACTGCGTGAAAGATACGTTTAGAACATTCCATTGGGATGTGGGTCCCACCGTTAAAAGGTTTTGGATAAGGACGACGACGGCTCCCCTTACCTCATAAACCGTTTTCATCACCTCGCATGCGCTATCCTTAATTTCTTGATATTGCCGTGAAACGCGGCGACCAGACATAGCGGGATCACAGCTTCTTCCCACTTTACCAAATCCGCTGTCTACCGATTCACCCGGTTTCCAAACGCCGAAATGTGATTAATGCTTATCCATTTCCTCACGTGCTTTAATACGTGGCATTTAACTACGGCCCTCAATCGACCACTTCGTAATGACGTGGGTCTATCTCTCAAATCACGTTGCAATGATGGGCCCCATGTGGGTCCTGGGTTGTTTTGGTCTTGTCGTGGGAAGGAATGAATTTGGCTCACGTGGGAAACGTCTGTACGTGTTTCTGATGTGGGGCTTTGCCGCGTGGGATGTAGAAATTGGAAACTGGAAAAGCGAGTCATGGGGAAAAAAATAATAAAAAAAAATCTCTGTCTACTCCGACTTTATCTGCATTGGATGTTGAAAACCATTAAAACTCAAAAATACCCTTATATTTGACCCAAATTACAGGAATGCCATCATCTCGATGATACTATAATATAGTTAAGAGATCCCTAAAAGTATTACCTATAATATAGTTAGGAGAACCCTAAAAGTATTACCATTAAAAGTCAAATGTCGTAATCACGTGGGAAAGGGCAGGATGGGATTAACAGGTGGAGGAGGGGTATGCAATGCTTATCCAAATGCCAACTTGGCAGAGGCGTGCAGACTTGTGCGGGAGTTTTCTTTTTTTTTTTGTTAAATTACGAATGAGGACCTAATGTTTGAAGAAATAACGTTTGAGGTATTTATTGTTTAAAAATTACATTCAGGATTTCAAAACTAGGTTAACATTATTAATCTTGTTAAATCAATTCAAATCACATGGGTTTAATTTTTTTTTTTTTTTTCAATTTTACACATTGAAAAAAAAGAAGAAGCAATTCTCTCATTTAAATCGCAATATAATCCCATCCATTCCACATTTCTTTGATAAGCTTTGATCTCTAGTATTAGCAGGGTTGGTTCTTCTCTAATTTTTTATTTTTTAAACTCAATAACTGAGGAGGACGGTTAGAGTACGTGGTGGATGAGCATAAAAAACAGGTGATTATTAAAAAGAGATTTGGTCTTCCCTACCATCCTGTTCTTTGATTTTCCAACAAGTCCACGAGAACAAAAAAAGGTGATCGTAACCCAACTCACATTCAATAATTTAAGCCACGACTGCCCCTCTCCTCTCCCTCTCTTATCCAAATAGTCTTATCCATTTAATTAAAAAATCATAACATAATATTTAGGACTTTGTTGGTAAAAATTTTCATAATGCCAGCCAGGTAGCAATCTCTCACACCAAACCAATGGGGCATAGAAAATGAGATCTTCAATAAGTCTGACATGGTCAAAGCGGAAAAATAATTTCATATATGGGAGAGAAAATAATAGAACGTGAGCGGAAATGAAAAGAGATCCTACAACGACGCTGGAGATCTTTTTCCAATACTTATTTTTTGCATTTAAGAAACAAAGAGTTATATGATGTTGGGGTATTATTTCATTGCTTTCAAGGGGTGGTACTAGCCTTTGGTTTATGATATAGTCGTTCCAATTTGATATATACTAATTTATCATGTGTTACTTATAATAATGGATTAATGACTTTTTCAATTATTATCTACAAGTAAATTACCATAATAGCCAAAGGCTCAGTTGGAGTCAGCTACGTAAGAACAAGCTTGTGCTGCATTTGGTCTGCATTCTACTGTAAAATGAGAATTGAATAAACTGTGAGATATTTTTATTTTAAGCTCAAAATGAAAATTATGATAAAAAAAATGGATTTCATAAAAGACCACGTTTATCTTACCAGATTTTAAAATCCAAACTCAAAAATGTAGTAGAATGCATACCAAACACAATATAATGTGTTTAATCTATAGTTATTCTACATTAAATCTTTTTTCTTTTAGTATAAACCTCACCTCCTTGACAAATAGTAGGAAGCAATGGAAGAAATTTAAAATTGTTGAATGATGATGGCCAACCTAGAGGATAATGTTGTTTTATAGGCAGCATTAATCTTTTTAGGGAGTAGGTTTCCCACGCTATAATGTGGGGGGGAATCTCCAATGCCACAACCAATCATGGTGCAAGAAATGTATCATCAATAGGGGCACATATGGTAAGGGAAAAGCGAAGATTGGTACAGACCAAGACATCTCCACAGTCAACATGGGGTTTCCTCAATAGGGACACATATGGTAAGGGAAAAGCAAAGAATGGTACAGACCAAAACATCTCCACAGTCAACATGGGGATCTTTCACCAACCAAAACAATCCATATTTTGATTCGTTTTTACTTTAATATTTATCATATAATATTTTTATGGGATAATGTTTTTCGATTTGACTGTGTGTTCCTACACCTTTTCACATGGACTGCAAAATGATCCCTTTGTCCCTCTCCACTTGGATACTAATGCTTGTACTCTCATTGGCTTTCGCTCTGGCATAAAAGTCATGAACCCATACAGAGCACCCTTGTGGTATTTTTATTGTGTATAATTGTATAATGGAAAGTGGAAAATGATTCAAAAGTAAGAAACAAACCGTTGGATTAGAATTTGATTGCTAGCAATTGGTTCACTTCCTACACCCTTAACTAGCTTCTTCCATTAGCTGCAACATCGATCATCTCTGACATCCAAAGCCTATATACTTATTACTTATCATGCTCCATTATCTTCGTCCCAAACCTTATTAATCATGTGGTTGACAACTTGGCTCAGCGGGTCCTATATATAATACCGATATCTTACACGTGATCAATAAATTATCTTTTACCAAAAACAAAAAGAACCTCCAGATCAGAATATTATAATATTCAAAATGTCCTTGATTTAGGAGATACATTGGGTGAAGGAAAACCGGTTCGGAACCCTCTCCTCGCAAGGGTTCAAAGGAGAGCCGACTCCCACTAACCGGTGCCCGACATGTGGGTGTCGGCTGGATTCGAGCCCTCTCCATTCGACCCGGTAAGGTGAGTTGACAGGGGGTGTCGATTTATGCATTAGCTCGGTTGGAAGGTTCGAATCCAATTGACACTCATGTGTTGGGCATTGGCTGAAGGGAGCCGACTCTCCACTTAAACCCCTGGGAATAGAGGATTTGAATCCTGGAAAACCGGGTCTAATATTTATAAGCAAATTATTTGCCATAGGAAGAGGAAAAGGGTAATTATGTAATAAATGTAAGAAACGAGGGGTATATGGGAAAATGCTTAAAAAGAAAAACCAAGAAATCCAAGTGGGTTAAAATTGTCCGGGGTCATCAGTCCTCAACCCGAAAAATAAATATATATTCGGAGGTCGGCTTCTTGAAGACAGTTTCCTTTTTCTTCTCTAAACATTTCTGTCTTGCTTTGCTCTGCTTCGTTTCTTCTTTGAAAAGAGCAGAAGAGAAGAACCTTGCTCTGGTTTCCTGGTCATATTCAAACTGTAGAACCATCATTTTCTTGCTGGATACCTGACAAAACATCCTTCTTTGGTTGCTGGTTTGTGACGGAAACCTAAAGCTTGAATTTGTGTCATTTCTCAGGTTGGTTGTCGGTGGCTATGTTTTCTTGTTTCAGTTTTCATAAGATATTTGACGTGCTTGTTTTCTCTTGTTATTTTCTGGTTTGAATTCTAGGCCTTTTTCTTCTTTATCTGTTTCCTCTCATTATCTTGATGTCTCAGGGATGGTTTTATAATTAACACCTTTGGAGAATTTGAGTAGCTTTGGTAGAAGTTCTCTCATCGACTTTTAGTTTAATTTTGTTGCAGCAAAATCGTTGTTGTCCCCTTTCTTTCGTTGTCTTTGCGTTGCTACTGATATTCTGAGATCCGAAAGCTGGGAGCTCTCAAAGTAAATTAAAGATTATTTGCTGATGTTTCTTTTTTATTGTAAGCATTTCATTCATATTGTAGCTTCGATTCCAGACTTTAAGATCTAAATGTTCTCTTTTATTATCTTTTTGTTCTCTTTTCGTTAGGCTTGAGTCTGGCACTTGGAAATTCTGAGTTCATTTGCTTCTACAATCTCTTAACTTTTTCTTGGTCTTCGATAGTTAGAATTAGAAACTATAGGACGCAAGTGAAAATAAGATTTGGAACGCGCCGGCGAGAACCGTATGTCTACTACCATTTTAGCGCCAAACAGTCAATGTTTATGCGAGGATAATGAAGGAAATGAATATCAGAAATATACTTGTAAAGCTGATGATCTCAAAGAACTAGATTTATCAAATTAGTTGATGTACTCGAAAAACGGAACAGTTTGGCAAATATGGAAATGGTTAAAAACGTTTAAATAAGATAAATTCCACGAATATGATTAATATGTATCATTTATTGAAAATATATCCCGTTTTCTGTAAATAGGAAATGGATACAGGGAAGGTTGGATGGCTTCCAATTGAAGTACTCGATTTGAAATCCATGATATACAATCTTCTTTAAAAAAAAATCAAATTATTCCCAACTAAATGAGATTTCTCATGATTGCCTGGAACATTAAACCAATGTTCCAAGTTTATAGAAGTGTTACTCCATGCAGGTTAATGTTTAAGTAGTTTGGGCAAATGAGAAACAAACACGATAAGTAAGAATTTGAAGTAGTTGCCCTTGGATTTTTCTAATCCTTGCAACCGCTTGATAGTCAGTTTGGGGATTCTTATGCATGTCCTACGTTTATTATGTTATTCTAACTAGGTTTTCTGGTCATGCATTCTGCAGATCTTCCATTCCATTTCTGTTATATTGTTCTAGCTGAGAGCAAATATTTTTTTAACCTTTTGTAGACTAAAATATT
This sequence comes from Protea cynaroides, assembly GCA_028583415.1. NCBI lineage: Eukaryota > Viridiplantae > Streptophyta > Magnoliopsida > Proteales > Proteaceae > Protea > Protea cynaroides. The sequence goes on from CM053273.1 coordinate 9,225,604, forward strand.
TAGTGGGCGTAGATCATACCCACTTTATGGAGCTGTTCCTAGAAAATGTGTAAACTTTCTTGTGGGAAGTTTTCTAATGGAGATAGATGAAGATGCAGTAAGACAACAGGAGCTTCCGACCTCCATCTTTGGCCCTCCCTCGTTTGCACGCAAATCAAAGGATTTTGATAAAAGCTTCTTTCCCCCTCAATCCTCAACACATAGGGGCTCATCGTCAACTGGCGGCAACAATTTCATGATTGTTTTTTACTCCACTACCAGAAGTAGGCAGGTGGTAGGATGATTTAGATCGTTGATTAGTGTGAACTTGATGATTTATCTCCTTTATGATTTGGTGAATGGATTTGAATGTCAGAATTAATGGCATCTGTAGCATATTTTGTGGTAGGCATTGTTTGTGGTTACACCAGTATGGAAACCTTTAGTATGTTGATTTTGTTAATGTCTTCTTTTATGTTGTTCTTTAGGTTATCTAGATTTGGAAATGATGCTCTGTTCATCTGGTGATTCATTGCAATCAATACTTCTTCCTTTCTTTTTTTTTTTTAGAAGGAGGGGAAGGTTCCTGTGTGAATGTTCCTTTCAGTTTTATAACAGTGGGTGGGAATCATGATTGTTATGATATGCCATAGGGAATTGGAGGCAACCTCTTCTTTTATAATTATACGCTTTTAATTATCACATAGGCTGGAAAGCTTTGCATTGAGATTCAGGTGTTTCCTTATCAAGGTTCTTCATTATTTGTAGCCATATGACACCAATCTTTTAAGAGATTTCAGGGGATGCAACAATAGATCGTATTTTGTCTTTGGATCGTATACAAATTCTATTATATTTAATCCTTCCATGTCAGTTTTGTTGCTTCTTATTGATAGTGAGCCTTCTAGGAGCTTCAGATGAGATTACTAAACTTTGAACATCCTTTATCCTTATCAGCCCTTGGCATTTGCTGTTTTCCTTCCTCTACATTCAAATTTTGACTTCATGAAGATGCCTATTTAAGTGATGTTCTGTAGCAGCATTTCTAAGTTGGGCACATGTGAAGCTAGACTCCTTTGAGTAAAGTCATGGGTCAGAAAGCTATCATTTAGTACATCTTCCTCGCTCTCTCTCATTGATCAAGGCGGGTTTCTTTTATGTTTCGAAAGATTTCCTTTGTCCTCTGTTAAAAATATGTAACATACTAACATGTCATATGTCAGCTGGTCGTGTTGTGAGATCTTGTTGTATATTCGTTGTCCATTGTGTCAGGAAGCAAAAACCCCACATAAAAAAAAAGGCGTCCCAGTGCACAAGGTTCCCACTATTGCAGGGTCTGGAGAAGGCAGAATGTACACAGCCTTACCTCTACAACGTGGGGAGGCTATTTTCATATTTTAAACCCGTGACCACCAGGTTCCAATATGACAACCTTACCGTCACACCAAGGCTCACCCTCATAATAGTAAACAAGATATATATAAATCTATAGGAATATTTACATGGCTATGTAATAAAGGTGCGTTAAAATGGGAAATGGAAGATTCTAGATCATAGTTGTCAAGTCGTCGTCTATGCTACAAGGCAGTTTTCCAAGACTCACGTGACTGACTGCCTAGTTGTCTAGGTGCCTAGGTCTCAAATCCAGCAGAGAAAAGGGGAAAAGAGAGGTAAGAAATAAAAGCAGGGGAAAATGGAGGAAAAGAGAAAGGGAGGAAGAAAAATAAGAAGAAAAGCGAGCAGTTGCAGTGGCAGCCACTGCTGTTGGAATTGCAGTCAGAGCCACCATTGCTGGAGTTGCAGTGCAGCGGCAGAATGAATACCGACCTGTCTCGCTGCATCTAGCACTGCCGGTCTTGCTGTTATCGTCACCGCCATTCAACCTTCTAGGAGGAATGCAAAGTCGACCACCGCTTCTTACCTTCCTGTTTCGAAGAGGAAGAAGTTTCATAAATGGCTTCGGGTTAGGTTAAAACAATACATGTTTTATTTACATATGACTCCGTTTGATTTATATTTTATGCATAAATCCTTTTCTATGTATAAGTAAATTAAGTAAGATTTTAGTTTTACATATAAGTCCCACTAAAAATTACATCTTGAAAGATCACAGTTTTATATATTTTACACCTAATCACCTCTCTTTTGTATAGCACGACTACGTGGCCATGTGAGGCGCCTAGGTATATGGTGTCCCCATGACAACTATGTTCTAAAAAATATAATATTTATTTGCAATGATGCTTTGATTATATCTCTACGCAGTGGATTGGGATCCTATTTACACTTATCTTTTTATCGGATCAACTCACAATGCTAGAGCCTTATATTATGCATTAGTATATTTATGTTGTTTGAAGGGGAAAATTATATTTCAGTCACAAAATTCAGGATTCTTTAGTTTTTTGCATTTTGATCATTCGAGCAGTGCCTTTTTTTCAGGCAATTGATACTGATAACCTGTGTTATTGATCAAGTTATTGTGGGGTAGAAACTGCAGCTATTGTCATGAATTGATCCAAGCTTGTATTATTGAGACAGCAAAACTCTCATCACGACCATGGTTTCTAGATCATGCTCAAACTTTATGGACTTGGCGTCTGGGGCCCTACTTGATCTACCTTGTACTCCTAGAGCCCTACCACGGGTGATGACTGTTCCTGGGATTATTTCTGACGTAGATAGTGATGGGGGTAGTGATGGAGATTCAGATGTCCTCTCCTCCCAATGCCATGAGCGGATAATTATAGTAGCTAACCATCTTCCTTTGCATGCTCAGAAAGATACGGAAACAGGCAGATGGTGCTTTAGTTTGGATGAGGATTCACTTTTGTTACAAATGAAGGATGGCTTCTCGTGTGAATATGAAGTTATTTATGTGGGCTCTCTGAAGGTTGATGTAGATGTCAGTGAACAAGAAGTGGTTGCCCAGAAACTGCTGGAGGATTTTAACTGTGTGCCCACATTTCTGCCTCCTGACCTTCAGAAAAATTTCTACCATGGATTCTGCAAGAAACAGTTGTGGCCTCTTTTTCATTACATGTTGCCTATTTGTCCGGACAATGGCGACCGCTTTAACCGGTCTCTTTGGCAGGCTTATGTTTCTGCGAATAAGATATTTGCTGACAAGGTCATGGAAGTAATTAACCCCGAGGAAGATTATGTTTGGGTTCATGATTATCACCTTATGGTACTCCCAACTTTCTTGAGGAGGCGGTTCCATCGAGTCAAACTTGGGTTCTTTCTTCACAGCCCATTTCCTTCATCAGAGATTTATCGGACTTCTCCAGTTAGAGATGAAATATTGAGAGCACTGCTGAATTCTGACCTAATTGGTTTTCATACATTTGATTATGCTCGACACTTCCTATCTTGTTGCAGTAGGATGTTGGGTTTGCACTATGAATCTAGACGGGGACACATTGGACTTGACTACTTTGGTCGCACAGTATACATTAAAATTCTGCCTGTTGGTGTTCATATGGGCCGGCTTGAGTCTGTATTGAATCTTCAATCTACATCTGTTAAAATCAAAGAGATCCAAGAGCAGTTCAGAGGGAAAAAATTGATTCTGGGTGTTGATGACATGGATATATTTAAAGGAATCAGCTTAAAACTTCTAGCTGTAGAGCAGCTACTGCAGCAGCATCAGAATTTGCAGGGCCAACTGATTCTGGTCCAAATCGTGAAACCTGCAAGGAGTACCGGGAAAGATGTAGAAGACGCAAAGAGGGAAACATATTTAACTGCCAGAAGGATCAATGACATCTATGGTTTGCCGGGCTATAACCCAGTCATCCTCATTGACCGTCCTGTTCCTCTATACGAGAAGATTGCCTTTTATGCAGCCGCTGATTGTTGCTTTGTAAATGCAGTTAGGGATGGAATGAACTTGATCCCATACAAATACGTTGTTTGTAGGCAGGGAACTCCGCAGATGGATGAAGCTATGGGCATCTCTGTAAGCTCACCTCAGACAAGCGTACTTGTTGTGTCTGAGTTCATAGGCTGTTCACCGTCTCTAAGTGGAGCGATCAGGGTTAATCCATGGAACATTGATGCTGTAGCTGATGCCTTAAATTTGGCCATTATAATGCCTGATGCCGAGAAGCAATTGCGGCATGAGAAGCACTATCGTTATGTGAGTTCTCATGATGTGGCATATTGGGCTCGCAGCTTCATGCAAGATCTGGAGAGAGCATGTGAAGATCACTACAGTAAACGTTGCTGGGGAATTGGCTTTGGTATGAGTTTCAGGGTTGTTTCTCTTTCACCAAGTTTTAGGAAATTGTCCATTGACCATATTGTATCAGCGTACAAGAGAACCAATAAAAGGGCAATATTTCTGGATTATGATGGCACAGTTGTACCTCAAGCATCTATTAGTAAGATTCCTGGCCCTGAAGTTATATCTGTACTGAACAGCCTATGCAGCGATCCAAAAAACACTGTGTTTATTGTTAGTGGTAGAGGGCGGGATTCTCTGAGCGAATGGTTGGCCCCTTGTGACAAGTTGGGAATAGCAGCTGAACATGGGTATTTTATAAGGTATATTCCTCCCACCTCATATACATCTAAGTTGCCTTTTTGGTTTGTTCATGTGTGGACAGGCAAATATATCACTTGCCATCTGAAATGCTTTTTGTATAAATTGACAGTTGTGATTTTCTTCTTCGGGCAGGTGGAGTAAATCCTCTGAGTGGCAATCCAGTCGATTAACTGCCAACTTTGATTGGAAAGAAATTGCAGAACCTGTAATGAGATTGTACACAGAGACCACTGATGGGTCTTACATAGAGACTAAGCATAGTGCATTGGTCTGGCACTATCAAGATGCAGACCCTGACTTCGGATCGTGCCAGGCCATGGAATTGTTGGACCATCTAGAAAATGTACTTGCAAATGAACCGGTAGCTGTGAAGAGGGGCCAGCATATTGTCGAAGTTAAACCACAGGTATGTGTGGCCTTAGCCTCAGCTATCGCTACTGTGCCTTTGATGTCCTATTAGTTGTTTCAAGGTTTTCATGAATGCCTGATAACCTGCAGGGAGTAGGTAAAGGATTGGTTGCAGAGAAGGTTCTGTCAACATTGGCCTTCCGTGGGAAGCCACCACCAGATTTTATCATGTGCATCGGAGATGACAGATCCGATGAAGACATGTTTGAGAGCATATCAAGATGTATACTTACTAATCCATTATTGCCTGCTTATGCTGAACTCTTTCCTTGTACTGTTGGACATAAGCCTAGCAAAGCTAAGTACTACCTAGATGATACTGTGGATGTCGTGAAATTGCTTCAAGGCCTTGATAATGCTTCAAGCCAGAAGCCAAGAGATAGCAGCCAACATCATGTTTCTTTTGATACAACACTTTGAGATGCTGGATACCTGTTTTGTGCGTTCAGGATGGATATATGGTTGGGATGGAGCGCCTCTTCTGTTTATAGGTTGTTTTGTTTTGACTGACATGATCTATTGGGTTCGGTTTTGGGAAGGAATTCTCTGCCAAGAATCAGGATTAAGTTGTGACATTTATAATTAGATGTCAACTTAAATCTGATGAATGGTAGTGTGTTCGAAGATAGTTTTGGTTTTCTTGGAGATGGATAGGTGTTTCAGGAGGTTGGCTCACTTCAAGAATTCTGCTTCTGGCTCTGGAAATGGTGAAAATGGAGTTGTATCATTATCTTGGAGGATCAGTGCTCACTGGGGTTCTGGGTACTTTGGGGGGTAGGGTAGACTGTAGATTGTAGAGTAGGTTGGAGGGTGTTTTTTTTTTTGGGTGGGGGGGGGTAGTATGTAAAATTGTGGGGAACGTATAGGTGTTTGAAATTAGGTTGCAATGTTCATAGCTGGTATTTTGAATTTTGATATTGAGGGCCCCATCGATTTGTATAGTTATACAATCTCTCTTTTTTTTCTCTTGATGCTTTCATTTTCATTTGGGAATAGGAATGTGAATGTGAGACAAACAAAAACTAAGCTGTCCAGAGGAGAGGGATCGGATGTATGGTTTAGCGGCTTTAGCCTCTTGACTCCACTGTTTTGTTCCCCTTCTGATGCATTGTCGTCCATGTGGGGCATGTACGTAGACTGGGACCAAATCTGATCTAGTTCCCTTCTGATGCATTGTTGTCCATGTGGTCATGGACGTAGACTGGGACCCACATCTGATGAATCCACTGAGAAGCACTGTGCAAAAAAGATGAAGTCAGGGATGACATAATATGAGCAGACTTGCTGAGTTGCAACCTCATTTGACCACTCGAACTTTACCAGGTTTTACATTCGATTATGTCATATGGGCCGAGTGATTTGGAAATACCCAAGGCCTATTCTAGTGTGGCAACTTCTGGGCCGTTGTTGGTCCAATGCCTTGGCCTTTTGGGCCTTGTCTGAAGGCCTAAAAGGTTGGGTTTGGTTCAAGCCCAGAAACAGATCAAGCACGGCATGGGGATCTCATAGTATGCTAATAAAGAAATCTAGAAATAAATCGGGAGCTTGTTAACTTAAGCCATCTAGTAACATTTTTTTTTTATTTCATCACACCATGTTTATATGGTTAGAAAGTCTATCTTATATTATTGATTAATAGTCAGAAGGTCTGTTGCATCTCTAAATTTAAAAAAAATAAGGACAGGGTTTGTATAATAAATAATAGATATGTCATATAACGAATAGGGTCTGTATGATACATACGTGGAGGTCCGTATAATTAATTGTGAATTTGGGGAATGGGTGCCTTATAGGTGAAGTAGGTAAAGTACAATGGAGGAGAGGGAAATTTTCCCTAAAAAATAAAGTGGATACAACCCGTTCAATTGAGTCTTTCATCTTTATAATTCCTAATCGTGGTAATTTTGTGGAGTAGATCCTCTCCCTCACTCAGGACGCTTCGTGGGACTCCATCACCATCGTCCACAGAGTGTAGATAGTTCTCACACACTATTAACAGTGATGGATTCCACGAGTGTCCCCCAATTAAGAAGCGATCCAAACTCAATTCGTCCATGGAGCATAGGATCCACCATAAGAGTGGTCTTTACACTCCTTGGATGGTGATAGAATCCAGAATGTCCCCAATCAGGGAGAGGATCCGGGCTCAATTTTGTGGATACTGTTACCCACCCAAGGTAATAAATAGACTGGGATCGTTCGCTACACTCTTGTGGAGTATACTTGATCCTGAGCATTGGGAGGGCATCGAGGCACATGACCAAGGCTCTCCCAATGCTTAGGATCGCCTCTGCTCCACATGAGTGCAACTAATGATCTTTCTCCGGTAATAAACTCCCATTAAAAGTTGAAAATAAAGATGAGGAGACAAGAAAAGAAAGAATCTACAAAAGGTTAAGCATGCAAATCTTAAAGAAGGATTGTAGAGTGTAGAAATCTTCTCCCGCCCATCTGCCGTCTGCCAAGGGTGGGATTTCAGCTGACCCACCTCCCCATGTATTGATAAACGGGCCGATTGATCCCCAGCCCTGGATCAACGGCAGGAACTTCCTGCCACGGGAGAGGATTTTTATCCGATTGTAGATTGGTTCGTCTGTAGCTCATACGTATGGACCTTCATATTGCAAACAATCATGACTACAAGAAAAGCATCAATCAGGAATGAGCCCTACATTGATGATAGATGGTAAAAGGCCTGTGCCGGCACATGGTACCCCCTGAGGATCTAGATAGAAAAACAGTGGTCAACAAAGCAAATGAGCATCATACCACTTACCTCGAAACTTGTGACAATAGATTTAGAAAAGTAAAGTTTCCTTAATGCTTTGTTTGTTTTTTAATTAAATACTATTAATTATTTAAAGATTAATCTAAAGATCCGTAAACCATCAGCTTAGAGATTCCTTCCCACGCCACTCTCTACATTATTTTTTTATTACTTTTTGATAATACCAATTCTTGCTCATTAATTGATGTGATTTGGGAGAATCTCACAAAATGTTTCTTACATTGTCAATTTGTCAAGGTACCATACACTATTTTACACGGGATTTTTTTAAGTATAACATGGGAGTTTTCTCAAAATCTTTTTTCAAATATAATTTGGTTCAGGGTTTTTTTGAGTTTTGCTATTAGCATCTATAGGAGGTTTTATCCCATCACATGGCTAATGTGTCTTTTAAATTAAAGAAAAAAATTCCTACAACTCCAGTGGGGGATCTTTTGCCGCGTCCTCTCACATAATAAGTCATAGATCCATTATCGATATTCTCTATTTCGACAAAATGTGAGTCTTTTTTGAAGGATTCTGTCTCGTGTCTTTCATTGGTCTAATTTCCTATACTAAAACCCTTGTTGTTTTAATTATATTTAATTAAAAATATTAAATTACTTAAAAAATTATATTTCAAGTAAGTTTTTTAGATGAACCAGAAGTAACTTATATTAATTTGTTTTCATATAAATTTCAGATCTGCTGGTTTGTGAATGGTATTAAGAACATTAGGATTAAAATTTGGAGAGAGATTTAATCCAAAAATAAAACTGTATTTTTAAGATTTTAGGATACAGGGTTCATGTCTCCATGGAAGCATATGATTCCCTACCCTGTCCTACAATAGGACCCTTTCATTATCTTCCTGCTTTTTCCCATAATCATTCAGAAACGCCTCACTCTTTCAAGTCCACCGGCACTTAAAAAGGTTCGCGGACAAAAAGTAAAGAGCATCCCGCAGTGTCTACCTTGTTTTAGCTCTTCTCAGGGCTCCTACCCAGATGAGCTTTATAGGGTTTCTGAGAATGTAGCAGGCTTGAAATTGAGTCTGCTGATTTGAGCTTTTCTTTCTCCCTGTGGGGTTTTTGACTGTATGGGAGTAATGGGGAGGAATGGATGGAGAAATGAATTTGTTTTGGCTTTCATACTCATGGTTTTGCTTGGATGTCTTTCATCAGCTTCAGCTACTGCTCCTGCTCCTGCAAGTGTGTATAAGCTCTCCAGCTTCTTTGAGATTCAATCTTTCTTAAATTGCAACACTATATTTCATCTGTTTCTTGTGTACTTTTTTTGCAGGAATTGTTGGTGGGTTTGTTTCCAATGCTTTCTCTGCTCTTCTAAAATGGTTGTGGTCACTCAAAGCAACCACCAAAACTGGTAATGATATGGGATAGAACCCCACATTGTCTTTGTTTTCTTCTCCCTTTCACCAGTGGATCCTTGTGTTTTGGTTACTGGAGATTTTTATCATCATGGTCTTGGATAATGGAATTTGAATTTTCAGCGATTTCTGGCCGTCCAATGGTGAAGTTCGAGAGTGGTTACACTGTGGAGACGGTTTTCGATGGGAGTAAGCTTGGAATCGAGCCGTACGCGGTTGAGATTTCGCCCAGTGGGGGGATTCTGGTTTTGGACTCTGCCAACAGTAACATTTACAAGATCTCCTCACCATTGTCCCGCTGTAAGTGGGTTTTGCTGTAATGACTTCGACTTTTGGCTTGATTGGATCATATACCTGTTGAAGTACTGTTCTTAATTTCTTATGCGATGTGTTTCAGTTTCACTATGAAGTTCCTACAAATTACTTCTGCTGTTATGAAATTTCGAATTTTTCATGTTGATTCTGATAAGTTTGGTCAGAGATCTGGTTCATTTGCCCAACTGATTTATTCTGGAAATCTTTTGTACTGGTTTCTTTTCACTTACGTTTCAACTTTCAACCAGATCTCAATTTCATTTTAAATGATTGGGTTCCTGATTTTGCTTTTATTGAGCTCAAGAGCTCCACTTTTTAAAGTACGAAGGGCCTTTTGATTAATAATGCATGGTAACCAGCTCCATCTTTTTCGAAATTTGTAATCTTTCCTTTTTCTGCTAAAGCTATGTTTCTTCAAGGACAAACTTCATTTTTACTTCATACTACTGTCTTTTTCTTTCATGTTCTATATCTTGTCTGAATTTCATTGCCTCTGAGATTCTTTTATAACAAAAGCCAACTCATGTTATCTGAACACTGTGATATAATGCATTTTGACTTCACTTAATAACAACCAACTCTTCTTTTTCTCGAACTTCTGGCCTCCCTTGGATTTCTGTGGCAACCTGAATAATTGGAACATAAATAAGACCTAATCTTTGGGTTTCTCCTTGTTTTGGTTGGTCCACTGTATAAGCTATTGATTCTTCCGAAATGTTTTATGTGGTTGATTGTATTTCTTGGCGTATTCTTCTTCTTTTGAGTTTCTTTAAACTTTAAACAAATTACTGGAAAAAGTATATGTTTCGTTGTGGATTTTGAACGCATAGAAAACTGCAGTTAGCAGGCCAAAACTGGTTGCTGGATCATCTGAAGGTTACTCTGGACATGTGGATGGGAAGCCCAGAGAAGCGAAGATGAACCATCCAAAGGGACTTACGATGGATGATAGGGGAAATATTTACATAGCAGACACTATGAACATGGCAATCAGGAAGATCAGTGATGCAGGTAAAATGTTGGTATCCTTTTCATGATTATGATGCTCAAAAGGAATGGCTCTCTTACCCATTTAAATGTTAGAATATTAGAAAAGAAAATATTTCTTTTTTGTTTTATTTTCTTTAAATTCCATATTTATTTTTATTAATTTTTTCAATCTCTCAGTCAGTGAGACTATTAGTTAATTTTCTGGACTGGACTTTAATTTTGGATTTATAGTTAGTTGCTGAACAGAAAGAGTGATTTCTCAGGGTTTTGATATGCTTCGATTTTTTTATACAGGGGTTACAACAATTGCAGGGGGGAAATGGACCCGTGGAGGGGGCTATGTTGATGGGCCAACAGAAGATGCAAAGTTTTCCAACGATTTTGATGTTGTTTATATCGGAAGCAGCTGCTCTCTTCTTGTCATAGACAGAGGAAACCAGGCTATTCGAGAGATACAGCTGCATTTCGATGACTGTGCCTACCAATATGGGAGTGGTTTCCCTTTAGGTAAATTGAATCATTTGATGATTTTTCCCCTTCTCTTTGTTCTTTTGAAATTGGACATAAAATTGGTGGCCTAATCTTCCATTGAAGGGATTGCTGTGCTGGTTGCTGCTGGCTTCTTTGGTTACATGTTGGCTTTGCTGCAAAGGAGAGTGGGTACAATGGTCTCTTCCCAAAACGTGAGTGATCATTGTTCTCTGTGATTCTTTGACAAAAAATTTGTTTTGATTTGGTGTCTCCCACTTGATAGTAAACCCGTTCATCTCATCGCTAAATGTGTCATAAGCTATCTGCATCAATGGTCTTCATGCCCTATGGAAGAACATAAAACAGTTTACTCTTTTCTTGCTCTCACAGGATTCCATAAGTATGAAAACAAGCTTTTCATCCAGTCCATATGAGAAGCCAATGAAATCATCAGTTCGACCACCATTAATTCCCACTGGGGATGAAACAGAGAAGCAAGAAGATGGCTTCTTTGGTTCACTTGGGAGGCTTTTTCTCAATACTGGTGCAGCTGTGGTGGGAATATTCGGGGCTGTGTTCTCAGGTTTTAGAAGGAAACCACTGACCCATCAACTGCAACAGCAGTACCAGCCACAGCAAAAGCGTCCAAATGCTTGGCCATTGCAAGAAAGTTTTGTGATACCTGATGGAGATGAACCACCATCTATAGAAACAAGGACCCCAACGCCACGGAAGACCTATGCTTTCATGACCAAGGACCCAGAGAAGACAAACCATTTCCGGCAAAGTCGAGCTTTTTATAGTGGTTGGGATGGTGAATTTCAACAGCAACAACAGTACCACCAGCAGCAACACCAGCAGCAGCAGCAGCAGCAGCAGCAGCAACATCATCAGAGGCATTATTCGTCTGGCCCGAAAACGTACTATGAGCAGAGTCCTGACACTACAAATGAGATTGTGTTTGGGGCAGTACAGGAACAAGCTGGTCGACGTGAGGCAGTGGTGATAAAAGCTGTGGACTATGGAGAGCCTATATTTGATCATCGCAATATCCGGTCTCGTGGACATTATATGGGTTATTCTCATGGCTATTAATTATCGCTATTACCTATAAAAGATACAAGAATTATAGTCTTTTCACCTCTTTCTTTCCTGTTAATTGATATTTAAAGATATAGGTAACAGAAACTTTCAACATGACTTGTGAAGAATGAATTGTAAGGGGATAGCTTTTTTGTGTGATTATGTTCAAGTAATGTTAATATTCTGCACTTCACTCATTATCCTTCTGATATTGTACACCCTCCAGATATCAATTATCGCCCTATTATTGCTGTCATTTTCTTATATTAGATCAAAGAGATTTTATAGCTGATACAGATCAAGTTAAAGTAGGATTAAATATGAGAATTATTCTGAACTAAAGGTCCCTGTTTTTTTTCTTACATTTTCTTTTTGATGGTAGCCTATTCCAACCACAGGGGCAAAAGATTGCAACTTACTGTTATATAGGAAAAGCATCACTATGATGGTAGAATAGAGTTCTGAAACTGCTAGGGTGTTAATTCATATGAAAGCATAGATACGAAGACACAGTTTTTCAAAGTAGCTCTGCTAATCCATAGCATTGCATCTCAAGACTCAGCTGAAGAAGATATATTGAGGCACCCCTCACTGAAATTCTGAGAAGCAAGAATAGAAACTGTGCAGAGTTAGCCAGAATGTTATAAAGTTTCAAGTATCAGGACCGGTCGCCATCAATTGGCCAATACCACATCGATACTTCTCTGTATTGCCACAAAATCAGTAAGATAGGGAAATATTGGTCTAGCCTGATCTGATCTATATAATAACAAGTTTTAGATCCATGGACACTGACACGTGGGAATCTCTCGTTTTTTGTCTCTTCTCAATATATGATCATTGTTAACGAAACGAACCGTATAACACCTCTTCCTATACTTTCATTGATTTGACATGTCCAGACAATGCAATTGACCTAGTGATCCAGCCTTTTTACTTTATATCACGTTCCACAGAAATCTTTTTCAGAATTTGTTTTCTTATAAGCTTTTTGAAATATCAGTAAGTAGTGTCCACATTTACCAATAAAGTCCACTGCCTGGTTGGTTTAACAATAACCCTGTTTTAACCCTGTTTTGGATTTAAGTTATGTCACCCAATCAAGGGAAGAGTAAAGCCTTGACATGAAAAAGATTCCATTTCTTACATTTTCATTGGCAAACATGTAATGTTGGACACATGTATGCCACAAGATTGAAGTGTCACATACAACATGGGTGTGGCAGGTATCTCATTTCATGCATTCTCATTGGCTTGCATGTAAAGTTGGACATTAAGACTCCTCATTATTTTAAGTCTCCGGGCGACCTAGGGGGCAAATGTGCTTCTCCAAATTAAAAAATAAAAAATGGTTCACCAGTGGGTTCCACATGAAATAGATGGTCCAAGTAATACTGTAATAGGATGTTATTTTTTATTTATACAGTAATGACAAGATAAGAGTCTTGTTTCACATGATTGATGGTCTAAGTAATAAAGTAATCTTTTTGTTCTGAAACATAAGAACCCTTTTATCAAAAAAAATAAAATAAAATGATCTGGCAAAATTTTGCAAGAAATGTTCATTCTCTTTTATTCCAAGGGATGTTAATACCTCAGCACACTTCCTTGTCTAGAAAGCTATAACGATTTCAGGAATGTTCGATTGACCACTATCCATTCCGTGGTTCGTTGATCCTTATATCATAGATATCTCGGCTTGTACTCTTGTTTCTGATCAATAAATTTTTTTTTTATCAAAAAAATAAAAAAAATCTTGTAAAATATTCTTACTCCTTCCAATCAAGTATCCTGTACCTGCCATCTTGTAGCAGCGTGTATTATTATAATATTATGGGGTCCTAGTACCGACCTTTAATTTGCCAATGGCTAAAATGACAATGATTGTGCTTGACATCTACTATATTTTAGGTTGATTGGGATCCACATTTGAACCAATGCTACATCACACTGGTGATATCAATTTCTGCATAGATGGATTATATAGAACGTGACAAAATAAAGTTCAAAAAGAAAATATCAAAAACCCTTCTCATTGATGATTTTAAACATTATGGCCCTGTTTGTTTTGTCTTAGATTTCTTTATATAAATTAAATTTTTTATATCAAAATTTCTTATCCTTTTTTTTTATTTTTTATGTTAAAGAAAAAATTGAAAAATCTTTTTTTTTTTTTTTATATTGAAACAAACGGAGTCTATAGAAATAAGCATGAAATTGCACCACAAGACTGAATTAGGTTCTAATTTGATATCTAATCAATACATGATGTCCCCTGCCCATTGTGGACTCTAGATCCTCTACCCATATGGGTATCCGTTCGTTGGAACTTATACCGTCTATGTAATGTGGGATCCACCTCCGAACTGTAAATCCCACCGGACCTAAATGACATGAGATCCAAAATGAGGGTGTTGTTGATGGATTCTGTTCAATCCTCCGGATCAAGCCATGTAACTGAAACAAGAACAAAGTCGTCAGTGGGCAGGATTTACCCTGGAGCCACTCCAATGCCAAAGTTAGTAGATCCCAAAGACAAGCAGAATTGAGCTTTTAGTGAAACACTAAAACTCCTTAGAGAGGATGCACATCGTCTCCTCCCAGTGATTTTGGGAGGACGCGGCAACCCATCTCGGATGGCTGCCACGTAGCTCTCGGTTGAATCTGAGACCCACGTCTGAGTCGACAATCCCTGTCGGCTTGGCTTGTCAACTGGGTGTCGGCTCAGACGTGGGTCTCAGATTTACTGAGAGCCACGTGGCGGTCATCCAAGGCAAGTTGCCACTGTCCTCCCAGAACCACTGGGAGGACAGGATGCGGATCCCCTTAGAGATGAGGTTCCCTGAAAGACGAGAGCTTCAATAACCTATTTCTCTCTGGTAAAGTGGGAATTTGGCAAGGGTTTGAACGGGGATTATCTCAGAAGAACTTTGTCGAAGTAATACTTGAAGGTAGATGCTCTTTTTTTGTGGGAAATTTTGCATCTTTTGCAATCGATAATCTTTTACTATTTATAGGTTCAAGGTGAAGCTTCCTATACAAGCTTATCCTTATCTACCACCATCTCCATTTTTTGTTAGCTGGAGAATAATAGGTCTAGGTGATTACGACCCCTTAGGACGGCGCTTGGATGTCTTGTCAGCCGTTTACAACCCCAGTCGACCTTCTTTGATCTCCCTTTTGTCCACGTCCTTTTCTTTCTCTGACAGCATTAGCCGTCATTTATTTTTTATCGAATATAAATCTTTTTTTTTTACTGATTTGGTCTATAATATGGTGACCTAGCAAGTCAAATTAGACATTTATGGTGATTGTCGGTATTTATGAGCATTAATGGCAGACCATTTAATGGCCAGCTACCTCCATCAATCTGTCTAATCACGACCCGTTTGCCCAGAAGAGGGTTGAATATGATTTCATCCCCTGGATGCTGTCAGAAAAGACTCTCATTTGTCCGTATACTTAATAACTTAGATATATGCCACATGTCTCACTCCACAAGGCCTGTCATAAATTCTTCATCCACGATTTGATTTAAATCTGTTACTATTTTACCCCAACAAAAAATACCCACATGGGGAGGGGATCTAGACTCGCCATATGATGGCCAAGATTGTCAATGAGCCGAGTCAAGTCCCAATTGGATGATTGTGACCAAGAAATGTTCTCTTTTTTTTTTTGTGTCCAAAAAATCCCACCATAGTAGTGGCCCGGAGAGGATTGGATGCCTAGAGCCGAGGAAAGGGGTGTTACTTGCCACACACTCAATATGTGAGAGAAAGAATTGGAACATGAGACCAAACCCCAAGCCCTGCACCATCAAGTAAGGACCCAAACTATTCAACCAAGTCAAAATGTATCCAAGTTGTCATTCCTTTGCATGCTTTTCGAGTACAGTGGCAAGTGTTTTTATCCTCAAGAAAAAATGTATTTTATTAAAAACATAAAAAATAAAAATACAACTTTTTTTCACAAGCTTTGGCTTCAATAATTTTTCATTATATCTTTTGCTTAATTATATTTGTTCAAGTCATAATGCCATCCAGTGGCAAGTCACAGAAAACAACAACTAGAGTAGTTGATTGGTACCTCAACACCTCCAACCCCAAGTTCCAATTGAATGTAACCTGAAATACATTCTTAGAATAGAGAACGTGTTCCTAAAATAGGGCCCAAAAAAAAAAAAAAAAAAAAAAAAAAAAAAGATTAGAGAGAGGCATTTTCATTTTGGGTTCCGAATAAAGAGGTGGTAGAAGAGACGCATTTTATAATAGACCGTCTTTTCTTAATGTATTCCATGATTCAAGAAAAGAATGTATTCCAAACATTTTTTTTTTTCCAACTCAAAAAATGTGTTATTAAGAGAGAATACATCTCATGAATACATACCAAAGGTAAGGGTGTCAAAACTGGGTCCGGCCCAGTAGCACGGACCGAGCCAGCCCGATATTACCCGAATCCAGCCTGGACCGAGGCTTAATGGATAGGTTTTGGTTTGAGCTTGTAAAGTCCGACACCGTTTCAGTCCAAATCGAAACCAAACCGGACCGGTCCGTTAAGAAGCTTGAATTTGCTTAAACCGATAAAACCCATCCCGAACTCCGATAAAGTCCGTTCGGGCCCAATTTCTTAATTTTAATGGTTTTAAATTTTAATAGATTATGTTACATTATTAGAGTTCACTTCATGATCTAGAAGATTATGTGAATTTATAGTTGAAAAGATTATGTTAATTGTTATAGTTTATTAAATTACATACATATGGAAAGAATAATGCTAATTTTATAGATATAAATAATAAAATAAGCTATATAGTTTACATATAAAAGGGGCCCGATAAGCCTGATCCGGATCGAACCAATCCGAAATCACTTCAATAAATCAAGCCCGATAACAAACCAATACCGGACCAGCCCGTTAGTTATTGTGTCCAGCGCAGTCCACCCCAGCTCGAACTCTTAATGGACATGTTTTGGACTAGGCTTATAAAATCCAATACCGATTCAACCAGAATCGAAATCGACCCAGACCAATCAATTGATACCCTTAACCAAAGGTAGCTATGGATTTCCCTAAAAAAAATTTGTAAGTATGTAAGTAATGATGCAGTACCCCTGGACCAAAAAGTTTATTTTAATAGTCATGTAATAAACCTACAAAATTTAGAGTAAACAACTAAAAAAAAAGAAGTTATCCATGTGACAAGGAAAGTTGAAGTTTCTAAAATCAGAAACATTTGAAGTATCCATTTTTAAAATGTTTTTAATCTAAATCATTGGTTCTAACTCCATGTTAGGAAAGTACAATATAATGTCCAAAGTACTAGTAAACATCCAAAGAGACACATGGAATGTATATTAATACAAATGAGATATTTGATTTAATTATAATATGAAATTTGACACATAGTTAATCGAAATCATGTTTTTGTCATCCAACGGTTAGATTTCACATATCATCTATTCTTTCTTTTGCCAAGGACGGGTTCTAAACCTTTGGCCTGACTAGTCCCGCAAACCCATACTGACCCTATAACCGCATGGACAAGATAATTAAGGAGTTGAATGAAAACCATTTATTTACCAAAAAAAAAGAAAAAAAAAGAAAAAGAAAACCATTTCATTTGCATCCATAACAGGAAATAAATAATACTTACACCCCTGTCTCAGTGGCTCCAAGGTGATAAGAGGAGTTAAATTGAGAATCTTTTACTTACTGAAGCTCCTTGTCAACTAAGCAACCTCCTTGGGATTGACATATCATCTATTTATGTAAACGCCTTGTGATGTTTGGAAAAATAATATCTTTATATGACAATAATAATTTATCTAAACAAATTAAAAAAATAAAAATTGGAAAATGCCCTCTGACCTCCCATGTGTCTAGGCTATATTACAGTCACAGGTTCTTCATGTAAAAAGAAATAAAAAATAAAAAAAATTCTATAACCTTGAACTTGACTTTGTGAAAAGTGATCGTTAAATGACCATTTTAACCTAGCAAACATCAAAACGTTATCCTCTTTCTCTCTTACTCTCTAGTTCTCTCTTTAATTAATTCCAACAAACACCTAGTATGTTATAAACCATTGGGCTGGGAGAAGGAATACATATAATGAAATTTCAAGGGTTAGATGAACTAAATAGATCCGACAAGTAAGTCCTCAAGTCGTTCGGAATAAATCTAAAATGTGATTTCATTAAGGGCAATTTTGACATTTAAAAATTATGGTAACATGTGTAATCATACATACTTCAACAGTGGACAACTAGAAGAGTATAACAATTTGTAAACTAACAGAGAAATCCGTGCGATTGATTTGAAACGGGGAGTGGATACTGTAATATAGCCTTAAAAATAAGGAGATGAGCGTAAATTTCCCAAAAAATAAATATTACCATATAATCATGCGATTTAAAAACATGTAATATTCTTACCCCCAAAAAAAAAAAAAAAAAAATGTAATATTAGAATTAACAGCGAGTGGAAGAACGAGAGAAAGCAAATGATAAAAGAAAAGAAAAGAAAAGAAAAACTCCACACAATACATAATAAAACTCTCTCTCTACTTCTCTCAGATCCAATTTCCTCTGCATTTCTATCTGTCATCTTCTTCCAACTTCATTAGATCCCACAATTTGTTCACTCGGATCTGGACTTTTCAACTTCTCCGTCTGTACCTGTTGATACTTGATCGTTCTCTTCTGCTGTTATTTGGACCAGATCGAGCTCACCTAAAGCTTCCTAACGGACCCAATCATGAATCCATTTTCATCGGGAACGCGGTTAAGGTAAGCGGCGATCTCACTCGTTTCGTTCTGTTGCAAGATCGAGCATGCCAGAATTTAGTTTCTTTATTTCTTTTAAAAATCCCTCCTTGTTAGGTATTTCTATCCTGTTGAGAGTTATGGTAGAAGGAGTAATTGAGATAGTATTTTTTTTTAAGACTTTTTTGGGTAAATGAATCTTTGAAACTTTTTCGCTCATGGAGTTCGAATTCCCATTTGTGGATACAATTCTATTGCTAAACGTATCAAATTCACGGAATAATAAGTGCTATTCATCAACCATGTCTATATGGAATTGCAGATATTGGTTTTCCATTAATTAATTGACTGTCTTATTCCAATTAGATTGCTGTAAAATTCTATAGTCAACAGGAGAGCTTCAGTGTTTTCTTGTAGCTACAGGAAGGCTGGTTTGAGCTTAACTGTAAGAACCGGTGTTATATATGATTATATGGTTGTACAAAGATCGAAATTAAAGCGCTTGACTGATTCTGTTTTTCTAACCTAGATAAGTCTCAGACCCTGCATGCAATACTAATACTCATGCTCTTCCTATTTACTTCTTTTACATGGTTGGCTTCACTGTTAAAATGAGAGAGAGAGAGAGAGAGAGAGAGAGAGAGAGAGAGAGAGAGAGAGAGAGAGAGAGAGAAGACACTTCCAATAAAGGACATGGAGAGCCACTGAATGGGACCTAACTTACATTGCTGGTTATTTGCAGTTAAATATTCTTCAAGGTGAACTGCCATAGAAAGAATTGAGAAAAGGAGCTACTGGTTACAGTCTCTCTTTGCTAACTGATCTTAGCTGTTACTATATAGACTTACTTCCAATCCATTTATCCATCTTTAGGCACAACCTAATCTGTCCATTTGTGGTTTCTCATTCACATTTAAGCCTAGAATTCGGGACTTGAAATTGTTGAATTCATTGCTTCTGATTTTCATGAGCTTTCCCATACAATGAGGAGGAGTGGGTAGAACGCAAACATGAAAAAGAAAATAGACCAAATGCTGACTTTGTTAGTAGTGTCATAAATTACAGGTGTTGTTTAGGTTCTCTGCATACTTTGTATTTCAATTAATTACCAAAATTTGTGTTTAAGGTATCAATCTTGGATGAGGGATGTGGAACTCTGAATTTAATGAAAATTACTGGGCATCTCTTTTTAGTGGATAAAGCAGTTTTCGGAAGCTAAAATCCTTTTGTTGCTTTTGTGGTAGATTTCATTTATATTTTTCCTGATGGATACAATCGCTTGTTTGGTCAAAACCTGGGATATATGGCGCTAACAGCCTCATGTATAGTGACATTTTTGGTTGTTTTTATCCCCACCAAGATGTTTCAAAGGTTAGATGTGGCTAGGTATTTCTTCTCATTTACTGCTTGTTGGATGTTTTCGGATGACTTGAGTTTTCAGACATTTGAACATAAGGCTCCCTTGTATGAATACAGGATAATCCTCCACCTAATTAGGAGTTTATTGGGACATCATTTTGGAGAGAAATTAAGGAATTGTTCTTGTAATTCAGATGATTGGGTTTGGTATAATGGTGGAATAATGTGAGGCAGATCTTGGCATCTTCAAAACTCTAGGAACCTTGTTCCAGCCTACAAACGGCTTAGCTGAAGTTGGTCATGAAATGCGTGGGTGATTCATTTGTGCTGAACTTTGGTTACTATGAAATATAATCTACTGTCAAGTAGGGAGAATCTTCTTTCAACTTTAGAATGCAACAAAAGAATTTGTATGAAGAAATGCTTTACTACCAATACGATGTAGGCACTGTTCGAGGTTTTGGTCGAAACTTAAGGTTTCGACAAAGATATCTAGGTTTCGAGCCTGGGCGAGATGAAACCCAGGCTCGAAACTGGATTATACAAGGTTTTGGTCGAAACTTAGGTTTTGACCCATAAAGTGAACCAGGGTCTATATCTAAGTGTCGAAACCAGTCGAAACCTTACTGGCAGTCATCTGGCAGTACTTATTTATGACTAATATCATTTAAGTAAATGTTTCATTTACTTAAGATATTATTCATAAATAAGCAAACACTCCCTCATTTGAATCCAATAAAAATAGTCTAAAATTCAAATTCCATAAAAATAAAAAGTCAACTCTCCAGTTCAAGAACAAAAACCGTATTTTTGGGTATGGGGCGATTTTCAACTTCCAAATGCTAGGTTTTTTTCCAAATATAAAAATTTCATAAATCTTATTGTAGTAAAGCATCACTAAAAATCAAGAGTGCGCCAAAATAATCTCTTGTTTTGATGCCCAAAAAATTGTTTACATTAAGACGACTTTAAACAGTTTTTGCGTACTCCGATCAAGGTTTGACCGGAGTGTAACTCCTTTATTATAACTCGGATTTAAGTAATCTCAGTTTTGTTGGAAAACTAATTATGCTAGCTTTTCAACGAATTTGAGATTGCTTGAATCCGAGCTATATTAAAGGAGTTACGGTTCGGTCAAATCATGTTAAAAGTACTTGAATGTTAGTCAAAACAATTGGAGTGATAACATGTCTTGGGATACATACGTGCTGCAATTTGAGAAGCGTTATCGCCACCATCAGTGGTATGTTGTATGTGGTTCAAATGTACCACGAAGCTCAACATGAAACTAATTGGTGGGATTTCTAATTTATAAGTTCAATCATCAATTTATTAATTTTTAATGAATGCTGTTAATTAGTGGCTTAGTAGTTGGTAACTTAGTACATTGTGACATTTGTGTATTATTTCGACGTACACTACCAAACATTGGTCCACACCACATGTAGCTATTTTCTGTGTCTTTTTTGCAAACTAACATTAGAAATAGGTGTAAAATGGTTTAAATAGGGTACACCAAAAAAATCAGACCAAACAAACATATTTAAGCCTCAAAACCATGGAGTCAATAAAGCTGGGAGAAAATACTAGGTTTCAGTGGTTTCGACGAGTTGTGCCGGTTTCGAGCCTGACCAAAACAGGCCTCGAAACCGGCACCTTGATCCTTGGATGTAGGTTAGGAGGCCACAAATGAAGAGTGGCAAGGTGCTAAGTGATTGATCAGTCTTGCATTGGAAACATTAGATAGTGGTGTTAATTCAACCTAGAACGAGTCATTTAAAGTTTAAAATCATCAGCGCTAGAATCATTTAACAGCCTCAGTGGCAATTTGATTCAGGCACAGTGGCTGATGATAAGCGGTGAAGCAGATACGCAACAGGAGTGGTGCGATAAAACAAAATTTAGTTGTTGATCAATGGTAAACAATATCCGCTAGTTTGCTACTGTTGATTGGAGGGACAAGATCCAATCTTCAGTGGTGACCTTGGGAAATCAATTGAGGTTAACGATCATGGAGGAGTCACTTGGACGTAAAGGAAAGAGTCACTGAACTCTCAAAAAGTCTTCTAATTTTTCTAAGGATTTTTTATTTTATTTATTTTTTTAAGATAAGTAAGAATTTACTAAGAAATTTCTGTACGGTGTTGATCACTTTTCTGCTTGCCCAAAGGCTCCTATTTTTAATATCATTTTGCTTACAGCTTAACTAAATTTAGTACCCAAATTAACTTATTGGAACTTCCTAATTAAATTACATTGGGAAGCTAACTGTTGAATTAATGAAAGACTGAAAGACTGTTTGAGGAAAATTGTCTTACCATTAGAAGCTCTCCCTTCCTCTCCCCCAACGAAGAATAAAAAAAAAACAGAAAAATGTCAGTATACCAAGTTAATATGAGGAAATTTCTAAACTACATTAGATTAGGGAACCAACTATTTAATTTGATTGGAAAACTGACAGACTGGTTCAGAAACTTCCTAGTCAAAGGCCTTTCGAAAACAAATGCTGAGTCAGTGTATGTTTTTGCTAAAGCTGAGGGGAAGTTATTTTCAGGCTTTTAATTGTAAAATTCATGTCTAGGCATCTAGCTAACAGTAGATAAGACTAATTTTTTTCCAGGATCCACTCAGATTGTATAGCTTTTCCCTTCGAGGCTTCCTTTTTTTTTTTTCCTTTTGGGGGTGGGGGGGGAGGGGAGGTGATGCTCTTCAGTTAACATTTTAAAAGAAGGCAGAAAAAGTAAACGTCCTAAATTTTTGGTTTTATTTTTATTTCATTTTTGCTGAATGAGGTAGTATTATATGTTCATGTATGTGTTCCATTATTAGTCAATTGAGATGAATATCCTTGTTAAATTTAGAAACAGGGTTGACTTGGTTGAGTTCCTATATGATAGAAACCATAGAGATTTGATGAGGTTGATACATTAACTACTAACACACATATTTCTGCATGATATTTCTATGCAAGGTCAACATTCATTTGTTTATCACCGTAACCATTGATGCCAAATTTTGAAACAGTAATATAATACCTTAATTATTGCTACCTTTTACAATAGTCACAACTGACAGACCTGACTTCCCAGCTTAAACTTGTTCATATCATTAATGTGATGTATACTTAATTTAATTACAGGGACATGATTCGGGCTATACGGGCTTGCAAAACTGCTGCAGAAGAACGTGCTGTTGTAAGGAAAGAGTGTGCTGCCATTCGTGCTGCAGTTAGTGCAAATGACCAAGATTATCAGCACCGTAATCTGGCTAAACTCATGTTCATTCACATGCTCGGTTACCCCACACATTTTGGTCAAATGGAGTGCCTAAAGTTGATAGCATCTGCTGGATTTCCAGAGAAGAGAATAGGATATCTTGGTCTCATGTTGCTTCTTGATGAAAGACAAGAAGTTCTTATGCTGGTTACAAACTCTCTAAAGCAGTATCCTGGAATTTCGAAATTTTTTTGCTTATATTAAAAAAATTGTTAAAATTGTTCTCTGTCAAAAAAAGAGTAAATTGTGAATTCATATTGTTTGCTAATCATGATGAATATGCTTATATTAAACTAGAAATTACTTTTTCCCCTCATCTATCATACAGAATCCTTAGCTTATGTGCAGAGATCTTAACCACACAAATCAATATATTGTGGGTCTTGCTCTTTGTGCCTTGGGGAATATTTGTTCAGCCGAAATGGCTCGTGATCTTGCCCCTGAAGTGGAAAGATTGCTCCAATTTCGAGATCCAAATGTTCGGAAAAAAGTAATTTTCTCTGCTCAAACAGCCTTCTTTTATGGTCAGTTGTTATCATAGGATTCAGGATTATAAAGATGGAAATCGTAATCATTGTGTTGAAATCCATGTATGTCATGGTGTGAATGAATAGCTTCTTGATCAACTAGGTCGAAAGGCATGGTTCCCTTCATTGGGATGGTTTCTGAAATTACTGAAGGACCAGTATCGTTTCTGAGTGCTGCCAGAGAATTGTGTTAAACTGACAGTCGTTTTCTGTTTTGCTTTTTCATATTTGATATGGTGCTCAATAGTTTAATAAACTTGGTGCTTGTAGTTCTGAATGTTTATTTCCCCATTTTGCTCCCTTCCGATTTCCGGGGACTGTACTTGTATCTTTCTTCCAGTAGTTTTTGGAAGCTTTGCTAAGGTTGAACATAGGCAGCTCTGAGTGTTTTGTTCCGTGTGGCTGGTCTGTTTTGCCTCTCTTTCAACTGTACACTGACTATTCTTTTTATCCGCACACTTTCTACATGGTACTTTCAATTTAACTTTTGGTTGCTTTCTTTTGATATTGAATTGTTAGAATTTGTACTATATGTCAGTTGGTTTGGTTGTAGCATCATATGTTAACATTTGAAATTGGTTTTCTTGTGTATTGCAGGCAGCATTATGCTCTATAAGAATAATAAAGAAAGTGCCAGATCTGGCAGAGAATTTTATTAGTCCTGCTGCTTCCTTGCTCAAAGAAAAGCACCATGGGGTTTTGATAACAGGAGTTCAGCTTTGTATAGATCTATGCAACGTTAGTGCAGAAGCTCTTGATTATTTTAGAAAGGTAAATTGCAGATCATGGACCAGATTATATGTTGCTTATAATTTTATTGTTCTGGCACAAAATCCTGTAGAGACATTGAACTGGATGTCAGTTTTTGCAATTTTGGTTGGAATAGATCTTCTGGGGATCTCTCATTGCCCCGACTGATTTTTCCACTGCATGAATTATTCTCTCTTCTGTTTGTTTGGTTTTGGACTTGACAATCATGGTTGAAGAACTTCATTGTATGGTAACTGTACATCACAACCGAATGAGTTGAGTTAAGTGATTGAATCAGCTATCCCCAAACAGAGATAAAGCTTACTTGCAGGTAGCCTTATGTGTAATTGGCATGAATTTGCTGAGTTGCATGCATAATCAACTCTTGGGTGAGGTCCAACCTGGATGCCAAGATAAAAGTGGCCAAATTACATTTAGCTTGGCTGAAAAAAATGAAAAGAAGCAAAGATTAGTTCTTTTACTTAATAATTTGTGAAGTTTTTGCTCATCAATAGGAGTGTTGTGAGAGTGTGTGTGTGTGTATAAGTTCTACTGTATAGCTCTGAACTATGAGTATGTAACCTGAAGTTATTTTCACCCTAATTGTAGAGGTGCACGGAGGGTTTGGTTAAAGTTCTAAAGGATGTTGTGAATAGTCCATATTCACCTGAGTACGATGTATCTGGGATTGCAGACCCTTTCCTTCATATTCGATTGCTTAGGCTCTTACGCCTTTTGGGCCATGGAGATGCAGATGCTAGTGACTGTATGAATGACATTCTTGCTCAGGTTGGTTGCCATCTTTGCTTTTAATTATCTGCTATTACATTTTGTTCAACTACTTGAAAACCTAAGTTTTAGAGATATTGATATACCTATGGAACATTTGTACTTTGCTATATCTTTTACCTATTTAATCAATATATTACATGTGCTTGAGATGTTCACTTTTCATGTACTTCTACCCTTTCACAGTGGAGATGTTTTCAATGAATCTTCATGCTTTTTTAAATATATGGTAAATGAAATGTTGGGCTCCATGTAAATTGCAATTCATGCGTTTGTTTGTTGGATGTTTTTTATTTATGTTGTTGGCTACATGAGTGCTGTTCTGCCAGTTTTATTCTATGATCTATCCTGCTTCATATGAATCATATCCTCCTTTAATTCACATTTGAATATTGGAAAGCATGTACGAGAATGTAAAATAATATTTCTGATTAATGCAAAATAACTAAACTAAGCTCTCTAGTAAAAATCTTGTATTATGTTTGATCTTTAAAGATATTAGCATCCCTGGACTAGGACCCAGACTGTTTGCACAAGAATTGGAGGACATAAGCCTGTTCAATTTGCACTATTGTTTAAGTGTTAAACACATAAGGTAGGCAAGGAGAAAAAGCAAGGCGACGAGAGACTGAGTTTTTGGGCTAAAGAGACTTGCTGAATTCAACGATCCAGGTGCTCTTTTGAGATTAAAATAGTGGCCATCATGTTGACTTCCAATTATTAGTCTTTCATTTTAAAATTTTCCATTTAGTCAGAATATTATAAATGAAAGTGATACAGGGCACCTGTCTGAGTTATAATGATGCAGCATTAGATTGGATGGACTGATTTGATAAGACTCTGGAAACCAAAGACCAATCCCCAGAAATTCAGTCTAAAATCCTAGCTGATCGGTTCAGTTTTTGATCCATACAAGGGCCATCACTGGTAGCTGTATTAGTTGGGATTATTTTTAAGGGAACATTGCTGAGACTACCAGATAGAAAAAAGAATTCCTACGTTGGAATCTAACAAAAAAAGAATTACCAAAGCCCCAATTGTTTTCTTCCTTCCAAAGGTACCCGTTTTCTCTATTTCTCCTTTCTCGTTCCTGATGGAAATTTCTTTGTCGCCACCTTAATGTCTCCAATGATCTCATTGACCCCCACCAGCTCCACATGGTTTTTTTTTTTTTTTTTTTTTTTTTTTTGGGGGGGGGGGGGGGTGTTAGAGAGAGAGAGTGTATGTGTGTGTGCAACGAAGTACCTAATTATCCTCACTATAGTATCGTTCAAACTTCAAACTAGTCCCCATCAGATTTCAGCAATCAAACTTCAAACAGTAATAGAATAAGAACCAGAAAACTACAATATTTCAAGTCTAACAACTGGCTGCATGGATGGGGCTGAAACTCCTGTCGAGGGTAGTAGTCCTTGGTATGAATATCTTCAAAACATTTCAGTCCAATCTAATGGATTCGGATATATGAAGAGTGATCTCAAATTAGAAACTTAGTTATCAAAATAGAATTTTTTTACTCACAGCTCGCAACTGTCTGATTTTCTCCAAGTTACTGTCGAAGGACTGAACATGGAAGGGAAGAACAATGCCAGAAACTGAGCTTGATGTGATGGTCATATCTGGTGATAAAAAAAGAAGTCAAACCAGCAGTGAACAGTAATCCGGGAACAGTACATTCACAAGAACAGCAAACCAGGAACTTGAACCAAAGGCAAAAGAGAAGTGGAAAGATAGGGAAGAAGAATAGAACCTTAGAAGTCCCACCTAAGGTCGGCTGAGTCCCACAGCCTAGGAAGCCAACTTGACATTGCAATGGCAAGCTTTCTTTATTCTTAAACCATGGTTGCTCTTGTTCCCTTTCATTGGTTACTCTTGTTGACCAAGTTTTCTTAGTAGTAGAAACTCTCTATTACATAGAAAATGCTAACTTGCTATTACTTAAAGCTACTAAAACTGAAAATAGAAACAAGGTGCTTGCTTGGTTAGCACTCCAATAGGATCTTCTAGAAGGTGGGATTTCTTGAAAAAGATTTTCTTAAGAGAGAGGGCTTGCAGCAGCAACACGTGGGACCCATGTGGGGTCCACTAGCAGCCTAAAGGCTAGCATCAACATTGTGCTGCTACCGTTCACATGAACAGTACCTTGTGGTCCGTCTCCTTTCTTGAACTGCATCAGAGAGTGAGCGAGTATACTCCTCCACTAGTAACTGTTAACTGGAGAGGGTAATGTATCTTTGCTGAAGGAATGCACAGATCTGCTAGCCAGTGATGGCAGTGACGTCGGCTTTTATGGTCTCGAGTTGGCCGTGAAGTTCTCTGATGAAGGAATCAACTTTCTTGACGACCAGAGAAGCACTTTTAGAAATGCTGAAACTCCTATTTGAGAGGAACATCACATTGTGTGTACCAAATGTATCTAACTTTCCCGTAGGGGTAGCTCTGGGTGATATCCCGCAGCTGTGTTGAAGCAATTGCTGAACAAATCGTGGGTGACATCGCCTCTGCAGTAGTAGAGGTCATAAACAGCATTGGAACGCTGGCTGACACTGGCATTGCAGTAGGCATTGGAGGAGAGAGAAGAGGGGAGGATGTTGACCTTCATTGGTTTGTTGTCAGCAATAAGACAGATTTAAAAACAGGGCTGGAGATGGACAAAGATAGGAGAGTGAAATTTGATTTTAAAAGCAGTAGTAGTTTTGGAAACTTAGGTGATGTATGCAACTCATTTCATAATTCTCTTTAATGGTAAGGAGATATAACGGGTCATTATTTTGTTGGACACTCCCACCCTTGAATTTCTTTTCTTATCATGTGCATCTCAAATATTATCCCTATTTTTAATTGATTGGGGACGATTTTGTACTCTCTTCCTTTAAAATGAATAAGAGGGCGAGCCTTGGTGTGATGTTAAGGTTGTAATATTGCAACTTGATTGGTCACGGGTTCAAAACACAGAAACAGCCTCTGTGTCCATTTTGCCCCTCTCCAAATCCTGCAGTAGCGGGAGCCTCTTGCACTGGAACACTCTTTCCTTTAAAATTAATTACTGTTAGTAGATTATTAGGCTGTTTTGTGGGCCCTATCTAAGGAGCCATGGTTGGTCCTCTAGTTTAGAAAGTTATTGCTAGGATTCTTTAAAATTTTGGTTCAATCTGGTAAAAGTTTTTTAGAGTTCTAACTTCGACTTTAGTTATCATTTTCTGGTCTTTAAGTGTTGTAATCCTCATTTATGGATGAATTGCACATAGTTTATTTGTGAACTTTGTGTGGCGGGTAGTCTTTCTTTCCCTCCTGTGATCTCTTATTTTTCTTTTTTTTTTTTGGGTAAGTGATCTCTTATTTTTCTTTCTTCTTCCTTGATCTTCTATTCCTGTTTTATATTTTCTTTTTCTCTCTCTCTTCTCTTTTCTCTATCAATACCTTCATTCTTCCAATTTTCCATCAGTACAATGATTTTAGGGCAAACTCAGCATTTACTGCATGGCAGTGTAAAGATATTAATAGATGTAGGTACTGGCAGGTCCGGCACCTGTCTGCCGTGCCTTTGCTCAAGTGCACACACACACACACACATACTTATGTGGTGCGAAGGCCACTTCTCATTTAATTTTCTCTTCTCTTTTCTCTATCAATACCTTCGTTCTTCCAATTTTCCATCAGTACAATGATTTTAGGGCAAACTCAGCATTTACTGCACGGCAGTGTGAAGATATTAATAGATGTAGGTACTGGCAGGTCCGGCACCTGTCTGCCGTGCCTTTGCTCAAGTGCACACACACACACATGCTTATGTGGTGCGAAGGCCACTTCTCATTTAATTTTGTGTTCTTTCTTTATTCTTTCTATTAGTGTTCATCCTATGACTTGTATTGTTTTCTTAAACAGACTACGCCACTTTGGTATTGTCATTTCTTTTACTTTTTAGTTTCTTTGATATGATGTTCCTTGTTTAGGTAGCAACAAAAACTGAGTCAAACAAAAATGCTGGGAATGCCATTCTTTATGAATGCGTTGAAACTATTATGAGCATTGAGGACAATAGTGGCTTACGTGTTCTTGCTATTAATATTTTGGGAAGATTCTTGTCAAACCGAGACAACAATATAAGGTCAGTTTCTTTGATACCATTCTTCTTGTGCATCACTTCCAGTTGTTGCCTATTTACCTCTGTTAGTGAGAAGGCATCCTCAGCAAATTTCTTTTCAACATTTTAATTTGTACAAATGTAGACTTTCCTTTTATTTTCTGTTCCTTCTTTTTTATCAGCAAGAAAAGTAATGTGATGGGTAGAGACTTATTCGATTATAGGTGGTGTTACAAGACCTTATTCATGAGCAAAGCCCACGAAACAGAATAACAAAATTTTCCCACAGTTATTTCTATGTAATTTCTTAAATGCACATGCCCAATCAAGCATGGCAGTGCCTAATATGCAAAATCATTGAATGGACCTTTTCTTCTCATAATTAATTATTGTTTTCCATACATGATGGTGCTCATGCTAGAGGTGCCGAGCTCATGTAAGGAGATGGACCAGAGTGACCTCTAAAACCAGGAATCTTTGGATGACCAGGGGAATTGATGCATACCTTTCACAGTTTTGTGTGTCTCACACTGGGAAAATGCCCTCTTGTATCAATTGGTTTCCTCCTCCAGATGTGATGGTGAAATTCAACTTTGATGGGTCCTCTATGGAAACCTAAGTCCTTTTGGCAATCAGTAAGAATTGAGAATTTCATTAGAGCTGAATTGATATCGTTGTGGAAGGGATTGGAGCTTGCATTGGGGGGAGGGTTTCCACAACATGGTAGTGTTAGGTGATTCGGCCACTGTCGTTGTTGCTTGGGCAAGGACTAAAGAGCTCTAGATCATTGCTAGGGTCTTGAGTTTGTAAAAGATTCTCTATTTTTCCAAGGTAGTGACTGAAGAGATTTGAGTAATGTTTTTGACTGGGGAAGAGAATAACAAAGGCTCATGGGGTTCTTGGATTTCACACTTCTCACAGACCCAAGGATAGGTGTCAAACAGATCTGAGCTAATATAGAATCTATGACTAATAACGAAATTCAGATATGATCAGCATGTATATGTTGTTCTGTAACGGTGGAGAAGCTGCAGTGCCGTTCTGCCGAGATGCAATTCAGATCTGAAATAGAGAATTTTCTGCTGTGGTGTACGACTACCACCAACATAGACAGAAAAGCTAGCAGGGTTTCTGCAGGAGAGGAGGAAGAAACAAAAAAATGTAAAGAGGAAAGTTCTCTCAGCTCCAACAGTCGCAAGTATGAGAGAAGAGAGATTGCGGGGAGAGAGAAAAAAGAGAAAGAGAAGGAAAACAGAATCGTGTGTGTGGGTGGGGAGTGGGGGGTGGGGGTTGGGAGGAGAGATCACCAATCATGGGGATGAAGAGAGAGATATGATATCGAGAGGTGGTGGAAGGCTATAACTTAACCTTATCGAACAAATTTTTTTTTTATTTTATTTCATTCAATAATCATCACCAATTCATCCCCCCCCCCCCCCATCCAAAAAAAAAAAAAAAGTGGATGGGGGTTCACATATTTATAAGGAAAGAAATAAAAGAAATCTCATTACCTATCTAATAAGGACCCAAGGCGCTGGAGGGATGCTTGAGCGCTTAGGCGACAAAGCGAGTTGACTAGGTGTACCCAAGACCTTGTGTGGGTACATCTTCCATAAGAGGAGTTATACAAAAGGGGAGGGGGTTAGAGCATCAATTTTATTGTTTTTAATACATATGCATGATTCCATGCTTTATGATGTATATTTATACTTCATACATCCAATAAAAATGATGCAAATGACATCAATTTAAAAAAAAATGCATGATACAATAAGGTGATCAAAGGCTCAGGGGTTGAAAAACTGCTTACACGCCTAGGTGTTGCCTAGTCAACTATGCCTGCGACTTGGACAGACCCCATCTAAGTAAATTATTGACGAAATAAAACTACTGATACTTTAATATCACTCTTCTACACGTCTAATCCTTGGGCTTCATAAACTATTGAAAGCACTGAATATGGACTGAATGCTTGGATGGTCTTGAATGACCAGCCATGCTATATTTATAATATCAAAGAAGGAAGTAAAAATACTACAAGGCCTGACTCTTTTAATTAAGAGTCGATTCCATGGAGAAAGGCCTAAATTGCCCTTGCTGCTTACATATTTCAACACTATCCCTCAAGTTGGCGCATATATATCACACATGCCCAACTTGACCAAATTAAGATGAAAAAGTTTCCCATCCAAACCCTTGGTGAAAACATCAGTTAACTGGTCTTCTGACTCACGAAGGGCATACATATCAGTCCACTCTTTAGTTTCTCCTTAATGAAATGTCTATTGATCTCCACATGCTTAGTACGATCATGATGCACTGGGTTATGGGCAATGCTAATTGCAGCTTTGTTATCACATTACATCATTGGAAGATGAATAGGAATACCAAGGCCTTCTGATAAATTTTTGAGGCGAAGTAACTCACAAATTCCTTGAGCCATAGAACGAAATTTTGCTTCAGCATTGGACCTTGCCACAACATTCTGCTTCTTGCTACGCCCATGTGACAAGATTATCACTAGCAAAAGTACCATAGCCAAAAATTGACTTCCAATCAGGAGATCCACCCCAATCAACATCTGTGTATGCCTCAATCTGCATATGATCATGAGGAGATAAAAAGAATCTCTTTTCCAGGAGTTGACTTCAAATAACGAAGAGTACAGAGAACAGCCTCTATATGAGAGGAGTAGGGATCATTGCATAAACTGACTTACCAAACTCACAACAAAGAAAATGTTTGGCCGTGTGTGTGAGGTAAATCAACTTTCCCATGAGCTGCTGGTAACAACCCTTATCAACTGGTCACCATCTTTATCCTTGAGTCAAGTGTTAGCTTCCAAAGGAGTGTCACAAGGATAGCGACACAATAAACTAGTATCAGATAAAGGATCAATGACGTACTTTCTTTGAGAGAGGAAGATGCCCTTTGAAGATCGAGCAACTTCAATTCCCATAAAATACCTTAGTTTTCTTAGATCTTTTATTTCAATCTCACAACCAAAGAAGTTTTTAAAGCGAAAGTTCTCCTCACTATCACTTCAGTGACTACTATATCATCAACATAAATTATGAGAAGAGCGACTGTCACCAGATTGCTTAATAAATAAGGTACGGTCACCATTGCTCTGCCTGTACCCTGTTGAAATCGTAGCCTTGTGAAACTTGCCAAACCATGTTCAAGGAGATTGCTTCAACCCGTAAAGTGCACGCTTCAATTTGTAGACTTTTCCATGAGTTTTATCAGATGAAAAACCTGGAGGAATGTCCATATATACTTCTTCGGTTCCCCATGCAGAAACGCATTCTTGACTTTTAAATCTAGATCCCATTCCAGATTAACAGCACATGATAATAGAACTCAAACTGTACTTAGTTTGGCAATCGGAGCAAATGTTTCTTAGTAATCAATTGCATACGTTTGGGTAAAGCCTTTTGCCATAAGCCCCTTGCTTTGTATCTATTCATCGTCCCACCAATTTTCTGTTTAACCACAAATACCCATTTGTAGCCAACAGG
This sequence comes from Protea cynaroides, assembly GCA_028583415.1. Taxonomy (NCBI): domain Eukaryota; kingdom Viridiplantae; phylum Streptophyta; class Magnoliopsida; order Proteales; family Proteaceae; genus Protea; species Protea cynaroides. The sequence goes on from CM053273.1 coordinate 9,258,625, forward strand.
TCGCTTTCTTGGAGGAAGAACAACAAGATCTCATGTATCATTATTTTTTCAAAGCTTTCATCTCTTCCATCATAGCTGTTTTCCACTTTGGATTTGCACAACCACCTACCACTTCTGTGGAATACTAACAAAGGAAAGGGAAGAAACAAAAGCACAATAGGTACTCGAAAGCATGGTTCGAGGTGCCGATTGAAACCAGTGGTTTTGACTGGCACAACTCGGTTTCGACCAGGGTCGAGACGAAACCTTAAGTCGGTACCAAAAAGTACCAGGTCTCGATCGAAACTTGGTCCCACTCGACGACTTGGTTTTGGTCCACCTAGCTTTGTAAAAGTCTAGGTTTCAACCCAAACTTAACTAGGTTTTGACTTCAAAGGAAGGAACAATACACATGAACAACATTTATTAGGCTACACAAGTACAACATTTATTAGACAATACTTATTTATGACTAATATCATTTAAGTAAATGATTCATTTACTTAAGATATTATTTATAAGCAAACACTTCCCATTTGATTCCAATAAAAATATTCTAAAATTAAAATTCCGAAATGATAAAAAGTCAACCTTTCAGTTCAAGAATAAAAGCGGATTTTTCGGTGCGGGGGCAATTTTCAATTTTCAAATGCTAGGCTTTTTTTTTTCAAATTTAAAAATTCCATTAATTTTATTATAGTAAAGCAACACTAAAAACCAAGAGTGCCAAAATAATCTCTTGCTATGATGCTCAAAAAATTATTTCCATTCTGACGACTTTAAATAGCATTTGTGTCTCCGAACAAGGATTGACTGGAGTGTAATTCTTTCATTATAACTCGAATTCAAGCAATCTTGGATTTGTTGGAAAGCTAATTACGCTAGCTTTGCAACAAATCCAAAATTACTTGAATTCGAGTTATATTGAAGGAGTTACGCTATGGTCAAACCTTGTTAGGAATACGTGAAGGTTGTTTAAAGTCGCCCTGGATGAAAATAATTTTTTTGGACATCAAAGCAAGAGATTATTTTGGTGCACTCTTGGTTTTTAGTGATGCTCTACTATAATAAGATTTATGAAATTTTTAGATTTAGGTAAAAGCCTAGCATTTAGAAGTTGAAAATCGCCCCCACACGTAAAAATCCAGTTTTTGTTCTTGAACTGGAAAGTTAACTTCTTATACTTTTGGAATTTGAATTTTAGACTATTTTTATTGGATTCAAATGGGGGGTGTTTGCTTATTTATCAATAATATCTAAAGTAAATGAAATATAAAATTAAAGAAACATTTACTTAACTCTGGACACAATCATAGGTCTTAGCATACACTAGCAAACTTGGGTCCACACCACATGTTATTCATTTGGATTTTTTTTTCAAACTAATATGTGAAATATGTATAAAAAGGTTGAAATAGGCTACACAAAAAAATCAAATAAAAAAACCAATTCTGGGTCTCAAAATCATAGTTTCAAGGCTTTTTGGGAAAAATCCCAGGTTTTGACTGGGTTTCAGTCGAAACCCGAAACAACTCTGTTTCAAGGCTGGTCAAAACAGGCCTCGAAACCAGCACCTTGAACCTTGCTCGAAAGAGAGTCATAAGAGAAAACATGGATCTAAGATGTTGAGTACAAGTCTTGATACCTTTACGAACAACAATAGGGAACTCAAGAGAAGAGGAAATCTTACCGGATGGGTAGGAGGTTCTGGTTCGAAGGATGGTGACGGGATGATCTAAGGTGCAGTAGTAGTAGTATTGGTGGTATCAATTTGCTTTTTCTTTCGAGTCCTTCGATAGATTTGAAGAGTTGATTTATCTAGGTTTTGTTGCGGTTATGACGGAACTAGAGTTGGTGGCTGTGGCTTTGCCTAAACCGGAGCTGATGACTCTATCGGAACCGGTGTCTGTTGCTCCCCTGAGCTAGAATTGGTTGGGTATCTGCAGGTAGGGATGGATCAGGAAGAATCTCAAGAATAGACACATCTTCACTATTCCCAGACTCCCCCTGAAGAGGTGGAGGTGAGTATATGGAAGGGTTTCATGAAAGATAATGTCCATGATCACCTAGGTATGTCGCATGGGAGGATGGTAGCACTTGTATCCTTTTTGAGTAGCTGAGTAACCCAAAAAAAATACACCGGAGGCCACGTGGGTCGAGCTTGCATGGAGACCAATTATCGTGAGTATAGCACATTCAACCAAATATCTTGGGAGGAACAACGAAGGAGCTAAAACCCATTAAAATAGCAATCGGGGCACATGACGCTAAGTGTGAGTGGGCATGCGGTTGATTAAATAGGCCGTGGTGAGCATGATTTCGCTCCAATAGTGAGACAGAACATGGCTGTAACCATGAGAGCCTGAGCCACTTCCAGGAGATGGTGATTCTTTCTTTCGGCCACCCTATTTTGGGTCAAGGTGTCAACACAACTAGTCTGATGTAGAATCCTAGAGTCTGCCAAATAGGTCTGAAACTGACCCCCAAGATACTCATGGCCGTTGTCGCTGCATAAAATCTTGGGGGTGGCATTGAACTGAGTGCGGACCATTTTATGGAAGAGCTAAAAACATCGGAACACCTCTCTTTTGTGTTGCATCATATACACCCATGTTGTGCGAGAGTAGCAATCAATGAAAGTAACAAGCCATTGATGACCAGAAATAGAGGCACGACGAGTAGGACCCCACACATCCGTATGCACCAATTGGAGGGGGGAAGCAGTTTTTTTTATTTAAAGGTAAATAACTAGTATGAGTTTGTTTGGATAAAATTCGAGCCTTAAAAAAAAAAAACTCAACCTTATTACATTGTTAAACTAAATGAGGAAAAACATGAGATAAAATCCCAACTCCCAAGCAGAAGATGTCTTAATCGATAATGCCACTGATGGAGATCAGAGGAAGTAGAGTGTAGCTAATGAACTGTGGAGGCAAAGCCGGTGGAGGAGAGCCATCGTAGAGCAAATAGAGGCGACCATGTACTTTACCACATCCAATCGTCTTCCCTGTCACCACATCCTGAAAAACACAATGGGTTGGAAAAAAGACAATTTTATATTTTGAATCCCTATTAAAGCTACTAATGGAAAGTAGATTTGTAGTAAAGTTAGGGATATGACCATGTTCAACGGAGGCCGTTAGATGCTCCAGTATAGAGGAGTAATTTGATTCATATTGAAGGATCTAAAAGAGTTAGGGGTAGGTGGTGTGGAAAGACGTGCATTCCTTAGGCCTTGTTTCAAGTATGAAATCGTACAGAGGTGATTGGAGGACAAGAATCCATGGAGCCGACCCCATTTAGTTGGGATAAGACTTTGTCGTCGTCGTCGTCGTCGTTGTTGTTTAGGGATATATAAAACAAAAGATAAAGTAAGAGAAGGGGAACATCAAATAGAATCCTTTCCAAAGATAGTGGAAAAAGACCCATCAGCTACTTGGAGGTTGTGTTTTCCTGAGGAAGAAGAGTACTGATGAAATAAGCTAGAGGATTAAGTCATGTGATTAGTGGCACCAGAGTTAAATGATCCAGGGGTTGGAGACCCTCGATGCACATTGATCACCAAAAGGAATACTTGAATAGGAAAAATTGGAACTTGAAGAAGCAGAGGCAAAAGCAAATGCAGTGGAGGGGGCCTTAGAAGGCGACGGAAAGCCTGGAGTTTGTTCAGAGAGTGACAGACGTCTGAACAGGTAGTAGGAGCACCTGTCTCCGTGTGGTTCGCCTTGTTCTTGAAGCGACTACGACCATGCTTGGCTTCAAAGTCAGCTGGTTTACCATGAATTTTCCAACAAGTAACCTTCGTGTGCCAAGGTTTGCCCCAATGTTCACACTTAATTACCTATTTGGTATTCTCCTCGGTGTGCGGAGGTCCATCAATAGTAGGGATGGGATGAGAGGCAATCTGTAAAAGTGAACGATCAGTAGTAGGAGAATGAAGCATGGCAGAACGACGGATCTCTTTAGAAAGTACCAAAGCATAGGATTGCTCCGAAGTGGGAAAAGGAGATCTGCTAAGAACCTGAACATGAATCTAATCATATTTAATGTTCAATCTAGCCAAAAATCATAGAGTCGAATCTTACCAACATCTTTCTTGTAGGAGCAATATCAGTTGCATTGATAGGCTAGTAATCAGCATAATGATCAAGTTCCTGCCATGGATTACGAAGTTCAGCATAGTACTAAGAAACAAACAGCTCCTTCTGAGTGGTGTCATGAAGTTTCTTACCTAATTCATACACCTGGTCATTAGTCTCTAACTAACCATAAGTTTCCTTGGCAGTCGTCCAAATCTGAGTGGCAAAGTCCAACAGAAGATAACCTCTGGTAATATTTGGTAACATGGAGTTGAGGAGAAAGGACGTGACCAAGGAATCATTAGAGATCCATCTATCCTGAGTAGTACCAGTAGTAGAGGGCTTTTCAGTCGTACCAGTAAGATGACTTGTGAAACCACAACCAGCAATGGTCAGATAGATAGATTGAGACCAAATCAGGAAATTACTACCATCGAACTTGATAGAAGTAGCAACAAACGGTTTGTATTCATGACGATTTTGTCCATCAAGACCGGAAGAGGCAATAGTAACATCCGACAGTGCAGCAAATCAAGCTGATATAGTAATGTCGATATGACAGGGTTTTGCCAAAAAACTGAGAAATTTTTTTTGGAGCAATAGCGCTGAGGAGAAACTGCAAAAAAAAAAGAAAAAAAGATCGATATTGCTGAGAAGATGTTGATGCTGGTCCTTCAATGTTGGAATCAATTCTGTCCAAGGAATGTGCAGATCGATGAGATAGACTGGATCAATATCAGAATCAGACAGAAAATCTCGCTCCTAGATTTAGATCAATCCTGACCAAGAATGCCCAATACCGATATCGCAGGGTTGTAAGAAAGAGTCCGGAAATCGCAAAGATCTGATTTCAATTCTAGGAAGTAGCAGATGCCACAAGTAATTTCAAACTTGGATCCTTGACATGAGAAGACTCAACCTTCAATGGGAAGGAATAATTCGATCTTCGAACAAAGAGGAACCTAGTTGTACAGCAACTGTCAATCTTTAAAGGAGTAAATCATGCTTTTAAAGTGGAGGGCAGCAACTAGATCCATAAGAGAACCTCATTAGTGTTGCCCTTTGGAGAAGGAGAGAATCGAGAGAGAAGGTGTGCGATAGGCGATATAGGGAGAGAAAAAACGATAAAAAAAGCAAAGGGAAGGTGTCACGGAAAGAGAGAAATCAGAACGAGAACTCTAATACCATGTTGAAAGCTTTGAATATGGACTGAATGCTTGGATGGTCTTGAATGACCAGGCCTTTATTTATAATATGAAAGAAGGAAATAAAAATCCCCCCCCTCCAAACCGACTCTATTAATTAAGAGTTGGTTCCATGGGGAAAGGCCTAAATTGCTCTTGCGGCTTACATATTTCAACATAAACAAATCCAAAATTAAGTTACTTCTAATTTAAAATTATCTTATAGTTTGGGCCCATGGTATTGCAATGCTTCAATTAACAAATACAGATCCAAGACCCTGATTTTGAGATCAAACCACATTGAACACATCTGAGATCTTGCCCCTGCATTACATGTTTAAGTTCATTTGGTGAAATCATAAGTTTATAGTTTCTTCATACTGAAATTTGATATGTTTCTCTCATAGTTCCTTTGGTAAAACATAAAACAAGTTTGGGATCATTCTCCTTATGAGTTTGTCTTAATGCTCTAACGGTTGATTGTTTTTATTAGAACTTAGGGAAATATTGAGGTGTTTATCTTAACTAAACTTTTGTAGTTTTACCTATTTATGTTGTCAGATATGTTGCATTGAACATGCTGATGAAGGCTATTGCTGTAGATGCCCAGGCAGTGCAGAGGCATCGGGCAACAATTTTGGAGTGTGTAAAGGTATTGCACTAAAAGGCTTGGTTGTTCTTTCATTGGTACCAAAACTCAAAATTCAAGCGTTTCTGTATTTCTTTTTGATATTTGGTAATGTTTCACCAGACTCGTGAGTGCTCAAAAGTGCTCTCTCACATATAACTTAAGAGTCCAGACACATTACCACCAATGATTATCTATCCCATCAATGTCAGTCTGTATATCTGAAATCATCTGATGAAATAAATTCTAATGCTCACACCAATGTTCCATCCAAAGTTCTTTTTTGACTAGCATCAATGTAAAAGTTAATGTTCTATTTACAAGTTTGAGATGCATAAATATAGCGCAAATTACTGGAACATTTTGGTCCACCCCCCCACCAAAAGGGAATAAAAGGAGAAAAACTAAAAACAAAGAAAGACCAGGAAATTGAGATGCAACTTTTTTCTAGGGATTAGCAAGAATAGAAGAATGTTGTATATGCAACTTTTTTCTAGGGATTAGCAAGAATAGAAGAATGTTGTATATGCAATTTTCCCCTGATTTCTCTGTCCCCCCCCCCCCCTCTTCCTTACAAAAAAAAAAAATCCCATCGACTCTTTGTTAAGTTATGAATAATAAGAAAGATACTCAGTCACACTTATTATTGATTTGAGTTATCCTACTCATAAACCTTGTGACTTAACAGGACGCGGATGCTTCCATTAGGAAAAGGGCACTTGAACTGGTCTTTCTACTAGTGAATGAAAGCAATGTGATGCCTTTGATAAAAGAGCTTATTGATTATCTGGAAGTAAGTGATCAAGAATTCAAGGGAGATCTTACTGCCAAAATTTGCTCCATAGTTGAAAAGTAAGTAAAAAGAAAAAGTCACCTGGTTCTTTTTATTTTGTTCTTCAGATTGCAATCCTTGTCCTTGGCTTTAAAGTTGCCAATGGTTTATGACTAATGTTACTTGTCAGGCTTGTTTCGAATGAACAGGATATGGTTTTTGGTTTGTTGGCATGTCTATTTTTGGGAAAACCATAATAAATTGGGAACCAAAATGGTTGGTAAACCCTAGCATTGAGGGGTTTTTTTATTTTTAATAATTTATTTATTTTTCAATGAATGCAATTATGGGGCTACCAGTGGTTGAGATGGTATTTCTAAGTATCTTTTCAGTTGCTAATATATCAGGCTTATGAGTCAGGCAGCGAGATCCGATATATATTTGTTTTTGTCAATGAACTGAACATTTGAGTTTCTAAGTTTTATTGGTTGTATAAAAGGAGTATATATTTATTACTTGAGGGCCCACGCAATTTAACCAAATAAAATAACACTTGGCTTCAAAACAGGGCTGGAAGAACAGTCAGTTAACACAAAATCAGCACCACCTGAAATAATCTAGGGATTTCAATAGAGATCCAATTTCAGTGACCTTGAGGATTAGTTGCTAATCCTGAGGTCTGTCACAAACAACAATTGGTAAATGAAATAACCTCCTAAAAGATAATCCACTGATGTTTACTGTATGAAAGAACTGAAAATCAAGGAGCAATTTGAAATTTTGCTCAGCGAATCAAGTCATCAACAAATTCCAGCTCTTCCAAAATCATATTTAATGGGGGTTTCAATTCTAAAGTTTTAGATCAGAGTAGTGGACTATTCTGATCAAGTGGGGATTGAAGGACTGGATACAGAACTATAATACTGCCAGATCTATAAAAAAATCAGATTTCGTATGGAATCTGATTTGATTCTGATCAACTGCAATGAATCCTCATCCCAGTTTACTGGGATGCAATCACCATACAGACTCAAAACTAAGTCTGAGAGCAGAAAACCTTGCCACTTGAATTGATACAACAGATGAATTGTATCTGTTGAGCCTGAATCCAAAGTTTCTGAAGATCTGTTGACTAGGCTGATCAATTGTTGCACCTAGGACTTGATCCTCTATGAAATTTGATTTGGAGTTTGAAAGACAAGAAGTAGCATAAGTGAAACACTGGTTGACCATCAACCATTGGAAGGTTACCTTTTCTCCTCATCCAAAACCTTAAAACATTCATTACTAACAAAGTATCCTGTTTACAACGCTTTTATAAACCATGCTTGACCTATCTCCTAACCTATATTTTTCCTTGCTTATGACTCAAAAAAGAATTACTAAAGCTACTAAATATAAGTGACCTCTCTTTAAAAAAGTCAAATAAATAAAGGAAATTGAGTTCTAAACACACTATATAATTGTAAAAATGAATTCTAAACTGTTTGGGTTCCTTAAGACTTACCTAAATAGGCAAGGACATGTGCTTAATAACCAAAAACACTTTAAATTAACGAGACAATTCTACAGATCCCTCCTTTTATTTCAATTCCTACATGACATCCATGATAGTGTCATACTCCAATTAATTTAGAGCAGGCCATGCTGGCCGGCATCACGTTCCTAGTTTGTGTCTTTGACGTGCATCCTTGAAAGGGAAGTCCCATACCCTAAGATTTGACAGTCAGGCAGATCTGACTACTCGATAGATCATTGCCATGACAGTGGCACCTGCATCCGTGTAACTTAATTATTAATAAAGCAAAAAAAGAAACCCTTGACTATTAATTAATATTCATGATATAATTCAAATGCTCGAGTTTCTTATATGAGCATTCTCTTCTTGCCACAGGTTTTTCCCAGATAAGCTATGGTACATTGATCAAATGCTCAAGGTTCTCTCTGAGGTAGGCACCAAACCATGAATCAAGGTCCCTTTAGAAAATATTAGGCTCAGTTGGATGCCTTTGCAGGATATCCAATGATATTGGATAAACTTTGTTTCATATCAGTTGGTTTCATTTTTATTTGTAATGCAAATATGTGTATGGAAAATTCTTGTTCTTTGTTAATTGGTGCCCTTCTCTTTGAAGCAAAACATTTTCATTTAGCATTAATTGTAATATAGATCTAGGATGACTTATGTTGTTATATGAAGGGAAACCTCTTTTCCATTTTTTTCGATATCTGCTGTCAAATGTTATTTTCTTAAAGTCATCAATTCTTTCTGCTTTTGTCCCCTTCTCAAGTAATAAGTTAAGCTAACTCACGGATTTGATCCTCATTGTTGACCGGCTATAGTTGAGATCAATTTGGACCTTTTCTAAACAGTGGTTTTGAAGAGTGGAGTTATTGCAGATCATCCTGATGAATCCAAGTTAGAGCTTGTTTTAGCAATGGGCTTGATTATTTTCAGATCATAGTGATGGAATCATAGAACATGGTTTTGCCATTTGACATGTGAAACATGAACGGTTTGGCAGATGAATTGTCTTAGGCTGGTGTGGATATAGACCATTTGTGATTGAATCTTACTCTCCTACTTAATCATTTTTTCCCTTTGCTTTGATCCTTGTAGCTGTTTTATGCTGGTGTTGTACTATTTGCTTTTCTAGCCTTTTCTCAGTCTTCTCTATCAATCTGATGTTTATTGAAAGAAAAATTAGTTCAAAAAGTTTTGTGGCTCTTTCACTATTATCTTTTAAGATTGAATGAATTAATTGCACTTTGCCTTCCGTATTTTTTGAAGTTTTATTTGTACCCATAATTTATCAGCTGCATTGATTATTGTTTATTTTTCTGACTACAGCTACTTGTGATTTTGAAGGAATTTTATTACGGTTTTCTTGAATATGATATGACCGTATATTGGTTTTTCTATAGTACTCATTCTTCATGTGATATCAGGCTGGAAATTTTGTGAAGGATGAAGTTTGGCATGCCCTTATTGTTGTCATAAGCAACGCTCCTGACCTCCATGGGTATACTGTCAGGGCCCTTTACAGGGCAGTCCAAACATCAGGTGAACAGGTAGTTAACATTGGAATTTGACGACACTTAACAGATTAATATTCATGTCCTGTACACAGCTGTTTCTGAAAGTATATGCTCAATTGTCAGGAAAGTCTTGTTCGAGTGGCTGTCTGGTGCATCGGGGAATATGGTGAAATGTTGGTGCAGAATGTTGGGATGCTTGATATAGAGGAACCCATAACTGTAAGGCTTATTTTTCTTTCCATAATTTTGTTCTTTCGATTTTCTGATTATTCTTGCACTGGCCCTCGAAAAATTACTTCTTGATGATTTCTCTGCAAGTGAATACCACCAACCCGAGTTTTCTGTACCAGGTAACAGAATTTGATGCTGTTGATGTCTTAGAGATTGCCATGAAGCGTCACATGTCAGATATTACCACTCTAGCTATGTCTTTAGTTGCTCTTTTAAAGCTCTCCTCTCGTTACCCATCTTGTTCACAGTAAGTGATGTTCTTACTGACATAACTCCTTGAAAAGGGGGGGAGGGGGAGTTATTGTTCTTAATCATCTCAAAGTTACTTCATTGCATTTTGAATGATAGTGGTTTTTCAGATTCTTTTTGTTAATTTCTTCATGTAGTGTCCAGGATTTTTCTTTCCAGTTCCCTTTTTTATATGGTATTTTTGGATTTTGAGTGAATTATTTATTTATTGATAAGCATTATTTAATATTTTTCCCATGCTTTTTTGTGCATATTTATTTTGCAGTCATGTTTTTTGTCCAATTAGTTCATGATTACACTTGTTCTTTTGTGTGATGTTTTTTTTTTTTACATGATGTATTTGTGTACGTTACTGATATATTTAGGAGGATAAAGGACATAATTGTTCAGCATAAAGGAAGCCTTATGTTAGAACTGCAGCAACGATCCATAGAATTTAATTCTATAGTTGAGAGGCATCAAAATATCAGGTTGGCTGTTGATCCTTCTAGTTTTGTATCATTAGCAACAATTATCTCTTGGGAAGATTATGCAAAAGTTTCAATGTAATAACTTGCAGTGTATATGATTGTCTGCAGGCCAGCCTTGGTTGAGCGGATGCCAGTTCTAGATGAAGCAACTTATAGTGGAAAAAAAGCTGGCTCTTTGCAGCCAACTATTTCAACCCCAACAGGGGCTTCACTCAATCTTCCAAATGGAGTTGCTAAACCCCCTGCTGCGCTTCTTGTTGATTTGCTTGATTTAACTTCAGATGATGCCCCTGCTCCTAGATCTACTGGTGGTGATTTTCTTCAGGATCTGCTTGGTGTAGATTTGGCACCAATTTCATTACTCTCAGGTTATCTTTTGTTTTGCTTTTCTGTTTCTCATAAAAACTTGTGTATCACTTGTTGTTGAATCTGTTTGCAAATGAGTTGTGGCAGCGTGAGCCAGGGAGGATAAAGTTGTAATCCTTTCTATACATAAAAGCAACACATCGCAGACAATAAACAGGGGAACTCAGTTTGTTTTTGAAATTTTGGTCTAGTTTCTGTTTTGGCCAAACAGGTTGTACTGCTTTCATCTCGTCATCATTCATTAATGGAGGATCGGAATTTCATTTTTCCATGTCATGGTACACTTTTCCAATTTCTGTTGGCCAATGATATTTCCATCCCTTTTACTCAACTTTTGAGTACCTGATGCAGTTCCCAACTCACCAAAACGGAAGATTTGATTAGGAATTTACTTCTTTAATTGGATTTATCTTGTAATGAGTTTTGTTAGGAAAGTTTAGATAATAGATATGATTGTTAATCAACGACAGAAATAGAAGAATATAGGCCCATTCGTAGGCCCATTCTAGATGCATCATAGATGCATTAGAAGACAAGTGGTTGCTGGTTTGACCAAAGTCAAACCAATAGATATTAACTCAATGGACAGGTGGCAACAGAGAATTAACTTCTTATCTCTTATGTTCTTTTACTCTCGTAATGTAATTGTAACTCCACCCTCTCTTGTGGGGTTCCCTTCTCCTTAATTAGAATAGAATTGCTTCTCTTTATTAGAATATGACTGTTTTTCGTTATCCTTTTAGTCATGAGAGTCCTTATCATGTTGACATGTGGAACTCCTTTATATTTTGTAACTAGGACTAATGCAGTCCAAGGACCAACTAGTAGTGGACCAGCCCAAGGAACCGTCAACATGGGCCCAGCCCACATTGTTCGCGTGAACATTGTTCACGTGGTACTGTTCACGTGAACAGTACCAACAGCAGTAGTTAGGACTCTTTTGATTAGTTTTCTAATTTTTAGTTTACTTATTTCCATTGTTTAGTTTCCTAAAAATTAGGCTAGTTAGTTTAGAAGTCTTAGTTGCTTGTGCCTAAATTTAAGTTTTTTAATTCTATGTTTTTAGAAATTTCCTAATTATAAAGGAGGTTTTAGCTTTCCTAATTTCAGTTGTACTTTCCTATTCTAGTTGTAACTTTTCAAGCTATAAATAAGAAGAAGAAGGGCTGGCGGCAGCTAGAGTAGATTTTCCAGAAAAAAGTGTTGAAACTTATTTTCTGGTTGAGTCTCTCAAAGGTTGTGAGACTCAACCACCTATTGTTCTCTTTCTTCCTTGATGTTCTGACCTTTGTTTTGAGTTATAAGGATTCCTCCCTTGCTGGCGACACTGTTTCCTGCTGTCCCATTAAGATCTCTTGCTGAATTGATTCTAGATCATAAAGCTTACAGTTAACACTGCTCAGATATAGGTGCTACCAGGCTCAGCCAACTTGCGGGCCCTATAACTTCTTTAGTTCTGTTATGATCTTCTTCAACTTTAGAAGGGTGTTCATAAATGTTATCAAGGACTTCCAAACCAAATTTCATCAATTTCTGACAGACAGATTTTGAGATAAGTAATTTTTTCTATTACTTTTTTTCTGCAGAATTTTTGTTGGACTGAAGAGGGATCCTGTAGCAAGGAGGGATTGCTAAATTAAATTGCCGTAAACCCTCTTTGCCATCAAGGACTCATCTTGTGGAGTCCTAGATCTATTACTCTACCTCTTTTATTTTGTCTATAAATAATGACTGTTAAGAGGAAATAAATACACATCGATTCCCTCTATCCTCTCTTATTTTTCTATTTTGTTACATGGTATCAGAGCAATCACCTAGGTTGCCGTTTTGAAAGTCGTTTAAAAATCTCCATTAGGTGTGCAACCACCACTCTTGCTGCTCTTGCAGCCCTGCCACTATTTCAAACTACTAGTACTTGGTTCACACTGACCTATACTGTGTTTCTACTACTACTGCTGCTACTGTTGCTATTGCTATTGCTATTGCTAGTTTGCTATTACTACTACTATTACTACTAATACTACTACTACTTGCTTTACTTGTGAAGAACCTGTGCTGCTAGGTGTTTGTGAGTTGGTGTTACTACCTGAAGACCGGTGTTGTGGTTCATATTTATTCTTATTATTCCAAGCTGGAGCATGTTCCAGCTTGAGGGCGGGTGTTAACCAACGACAAAAACAAAAGAATATGAATCCATTCGTAAGCCTATTCTAGATGCATAAGAGATGCGTTAGAAGATAAGTGGTTGGTGGTTTGATCAAAGTCAAACCAACAGATATTGACTCATTGGACAGGTGGTAGCAAAGAATTAGTTTCTTATCTCTTATCCTCTTTTACTCTCCTAAAGTAATTTGAACTCCACCCTCTCTCGTGGAGTCCCTTCTCCTTAATTATTAATAGGATTGCTTTTCTTTCTCTTTGTTAGAATAAGACTGTTTTTCTTTATCCTTTGAGTCATGAGAGTCCTTGTTATGTTGACATGTAGAACTCCTATTTACTTTGTAACTAAGACTTCTTATCTCGTGGAGTCCTAGATCTATCACTTCACCTCTTTTATTTTTGTCTATAAATAGTGACTGCTAAGAGGAGATGAATACACATCGATTCTCTCCATCCCCTATTTTTTATTTTTATTTTGCTACAAGGATATCTAGTAGTTTGTTTAGATTTTATTTTATTTGGAAGTAGATAATGTAGGAGATTGAGTTTAGTTTGATATCTAATTTTGTTTTATATTTCAATTTGCTTTAGCTACGTCTAGGTAGAGTTTTTTTACTTTTGAGTCTGTTTATATATGCTTGTAACCAACAAAATATACCGATTGAAAAGTTGAGTTTGGTTTCTTGGCTGCCTGCGTGGCATGGCCTGTTGGCTGTGGTCTCTCCCTCTTTTCTCTTTCTTCTTCCCTGTGAATCTTGAACCCTTTCTCCATCTCAGGTAATTCTTCATAATATAGAATCCAATTGATTAAACTGCAAACTTCTCACATCTAATTCGTTCAGACCGAAACTTGGGGGCTTAATACCTTACACTAAGACGAACTGAATCCCTGATTCTTGGCCCTGAATCATACCTCTGCTAGGTCATGGTTGCAATTATGAATCATGGCGAAGGCCACTCTTTCCGGTCTCGTTTTTCCCCTCTCCAAAAGTCCAGATTCAAAGTTATATGGATGATGGCTTGCGGGCTGCAGCTAGTGGTCTATAATGAAGCATTTTACCACCATATAATGTGGATAAAGGATTGGCTTCTTGGTTGGTTGGGATCATTCCAGTTCTGCCTTTGTTATCACACAAGCAACCATCTGTTTGATTGTACATTTGCCATTGATTTATCTGGCACTAACCCCTAATGACTGTTAACTTAGGTTTGTTGTATGAAACAAGGTAAGGTTTTTTTTTTTTTTTTTTTTTTTTTTTGGGGGGTGGGGGGGAAAGGGGAGGGGGGAGATAGGTATGAGACAAGTTTTTATTTGAGTTGACTCCCCTTTTTACATTGTTGAACACCCTAATTGAATGTCAGAAGAATTCCTTCTGCAATCCTTGGTCTATACCTTTATGGGACAAAAGCTTTTGAACCTAAATCAATTATAACCTGAATGCATAAGGATCCAATAAGCCCAAAATATTATCCTTCCACTCCTCACTTTTCTATGATAGTATCCTATATAACAACTTCTGAGAGCTAGTAGCTCCTCACTTTTCTATGATACATATCCTATATAACAACTTCGGAGAGCTAATAGCTTTGCCTTTTAATTTGATTTAAACCCCAGAAATCTGGATTGCATTGAATATGTGAAAATTTAGGGCTTTGTATAGCTAAAAGTTTTTTGCTTTGGGATTTTTTTTCATGCATTCAGAAAAAAGAGGACCCCAAACCCAATTTGTTTGTAACGTTTCATTTTATCATAAGGTTGTGTTTCCTTACTACATGGCAAACTTGGATGCATATAAGGGTTCATGTGATTAGAGAACCCCACATCCATCTCACTGGTCAAATTTCAGCTTCAAACAAGCACAGGAATTGGTTGAAAATTTGAGTTCAAAATTTCATAAAATTTCAAGAATGCTGATTCACTTCTAGGCACTTCTAGTACCTTGTTTTGGGCCTTTTGCCACATCTACCCGCCCATGTTTGATGATATAGCAAGTCATGGTAGATTTCACTTTGTCATGAATGATCTTTACATCTTGCCCCTTCAAAAAAATGAGTTCCATGACTAATTTATTGTTAGGTGAAATCCTGATGCTTGACAGGGGCTGGGTGGCTATTTTTTTATTTTTTTTAAATAATTTCGGAACATTCGTCTGGTCTCTGGAAAATTAGTGATTGTTGGGTTGCATATTTCTTTTGAATCATCAGAAACAATTCTATATGACGTCGGATTATTTCTTAACCATGTTATATATGAACATGCTGTAGTCTATTTGGTGTTTCTTCATGATGAAATAATTATTAACACATAATGGTGATCTTGTTTTGCTTTTTTAAGGTACAAGCCAGCGTCCACCGAGTGGCACAGATGTTCTACTGGATCTCCTATCAATTGGGAGTCCTGTGCAAACCAATCCATCATCACCCAGCATATCGTTGCCCAATCAGGATAGCAAAACATCAGTCACTCCATTGGAGAGGCTTTCATCACTTTCTTCACTTTCCACACAAGTTTCTTCTCCTGGAGGAGGAGCACCTATGGTGGATTTGTTAGATGGTTTATCCCCCAGCCTGTCAATGGCCGAGAACAAGTTTCAGGGGTCAAATTTCTCTGGTGGGTAGGATTTTCATTAATAATTAACCTTGGTTAAGTCGCTGTGGTGTACATAGAACTCTGAAAATTTTCTGTGCAAACAGGAGACAATGGTCTGGTCTATCCATCTATAGTTGCATTTGAGAGCAGCTCCTTGAAGATAATGTTCAGCTTTTCAAAGCCCCCTGGAAACCCACAAACAACGATCATTCAAGCCACTTTTACAAATATGTCATCTAATGTCTACACAGACTTTATTTTTCAGGCCGCAGTTCCAAAGGTAATTGTATACCAGATTCATTTGATGATTTTCCACACAGTTTTGATGTAGCTTTGTCATCATATGTTCTTTTCTATTAATATTTTATTTTATGGCAGGATCATTATTTTTGCCAGTTTGATTCTTTTCGAATTTGTTGATCTATCTTGGTCTTTTTAAATCTCATACTTCATTAAAGAACTATATTCCTACTGAAGTTTTGAAATTTCTAAATTTGTCTAGGATACCATTTGAGCTAACAAGTACTTTATTTCACAGAAAAATTACCCCTAAAGTTAGTTTTAGTTTTTGCGTGAAACTATCTTGAATGCATTTGCTTCAGGGGGGATATCTTCTGGAACTTTGAAGTTGGACATGATTTCATTACATATCTAAGTGAATGGTATTATTAGATTGGCATTCCTTGAAAATAGTTTGTTTCTTGTATCTGTCCTTTGTTGCTTTAGTTTTGGCTTCCAAGTCCTAACATGTCAACTTCCTGGCGGTTAACATTAGTGGATGATTTGAATTAGCTGTTCATTAATTCTTTTAATGTTTTCCTATTTTTTGTTGAAATTATTAAATAATGATGATCCGCCCTCCCTCGCGCATGCTGTTAATAGCGTAGCTTGTTTTGATTCTGAAGGCAGTGCCATGCAAAGAATTTAGTGTCTAAAATAGGCCAGTTGGAGTAACATTTTTTGCCATTTAATAATTGCAATGTTGAAATTGTGACTGCAACTAACATTAGACAAACAAATGCTACAGCTACAGGATAGAAAATCACTTTGATGGGTTCATTGCCTGTGTTTTTGCTAGGAATAGGATAGGTTAGTTGATGGGGTGGTTTCTGCTCTAATACCCACAAGTTTCAAGAAGCAGAATTGGTCTTGGGCAATTCCGATCCAATTCTGAGCTGGTTTAAAACCCACATTTAGTGCCCTCAGCTTTAAAACCCACATTTAGTATCTCACCTGTAAACCTATTACTCTGCAGTTTCAGTTTCTGTAATGAGCTTACATTGGCTGGACATCTGATTATTCTTAACCAACTTATTGTAGCTCAAATCCAAGCTCCTCATTACAACCAATCTCCCTAAAGAATCCTGCAGTCAGCCTGTGAAGTAATTATGTGACAATTGAGTTAACTTTTACACAACAACCCTTTTCCAATTTACTTGATTTCACCAGGTAAGCCGTTATCAGATAGATCAATGTAGTTGAGTGATCCTTCAAATAAACTGCTTCGTCATTCATAGGGAGCTGCAAGCAGGTTTGGGATACGGTTACGTAATATTTATTCGTCAGGTTGAGCGATCCAGTACTTAATTGCTCAGAATGGGGATCGGGGACTGCAGATTCCGATTCAAACCGGGCGATTCTGATTCCAATTCCTAAAACATGGTGCACATGAGTATTTATTGGAAAATGTTTGTAGCACCATGGCATCAATTACCTAATTGAGAATCTAACTTCAACAAATCACATGGCTGCACCATGGCGTTAATTACCTAACTGAGAATCCAACTTCAGCAAACCACGTGGCTGATGGGAGATTAAATATTTATCGTCCCATTCTTTGGTAGAGTTTTTGTTTTGCTTTTCTTTTAATTTGATCCCACTCAAACCTTTTTTTATCCGCCACTTCCTCTTGACACCAGAACCTGGAACCTATGTAATTCTTGTTCTTGTTTCCACTGCTGCTGCCTGCTGCAATTCTCACATTGCCTCCTCAGGCAAGATGTGGATGTTGAAACCATTGTGACAGATCTACTAGTCTTGACTAATTAGCAAATTGATACATCATCATCATCATCTCATTAAAGGCAATTTCAAGTTCAAGTGTCCACAACTGAACCAAAATAACAAAGACTTTGTTTTGCAGATGGCAGATTTGTTTTGCTAAGTTTTCTTTTTTCGTCTTTCTTTCCTAAATTTTTTATTAGAGGAGGATTTCAGGGAGTATTACAAAAACAGTGTTGCATACTGAGTAGAGAATTTTAGATGAGAACTAAATTTAATTGGGGCTTATTTATATTTTCTCTCTTTAGAGATGACAGAAGTAATCAAATTAGTGCTTGGTTCTTTTTATACTAAATTTGTTCGGTAAGATTTTGGGTCGTATAGGTATATCTAGGTATTACCCTTAATTTATTCTCATGCAATTTGCACTTTGTTCCATTTTCGTCTTATCTTTCTGTCTACCTCCATTTTTTAGGCTTTTAGTTTTACAACTACATAATATATGAACCATGTGCATGATAACTTTCCTTTTCCGTCTTAGTGCAACTTTCTATTATGACACCTTTGGTGTGTTTGATCTACAGTTTGTTCAACTGCACTTGGAACCAGCTAGCAGTAACTCTCTTCCTGCAAGTGGCAATGAGTCAGCCACTCAAAAATTACGTGTTACTAATAGCCAACATGGACAGGTATCAAAATAATGTCCATCTCTAAAGTTCATTTTGTGTTTCTAGTGTTTGGGTTTCATTGCATAAGGTGGCAGAATTTTTATTATTATTGGGGTAAACATAAAGTGAAATTAAATAAAATTAAAAAAAAAACTTTTTTAATATTACACCAAGAATAATTGGTGTAACTAACTCTAAAACAAACTTCATATGTTAAAAGCCTCTTTCATTTTAAAAGGACTTAATTGGAACATGCGACAGCATGCATTGGACCCTCAGCTGTGCCCGATGTCTTGACAACTATGTATATTATGGAACAATATCTAGAACTGAGCAAGGACCTAATTGAAACCTGCGCTAAACCTTTCTGCCCGTCTCCCTGTACTTGATTTGTTACAGAAGCAAAGTTACAAAGTGGTAATAGGACAAGAACAATGAGCGTAATACATCCTTTTTTCTTATCAGTGTACATTTCCAAAATTCCAAGCAAATGTTTTTTCATTCGGTGCCTCTAATCATTTGTGCTCTGATCTTGTCTGATATGTTCCAACTGTTTAATACTCATGTTTCCTTTCTGCTCTATTTAGTTGCAAGCGTAATTAAAGGGAAGGAAAAAGGAAATTTTCAAACCTAAAAAAAAGCCTTTTGTCATCATTACCCCATATGACTATGTTAGTAACTCTAAATCATTCCATATTTGGTTATTAAAAATCATTTTACTTTGCATCCAGTTCTCTTAGATTAAAAATAAAATAAAAAAATATATCTAAAAAGTATCATAATTAAATATGATAAAAAAATTTAAATAATTTATACAATCATGTTGGGTAATGATTATAGAAATTTCATTTTAGGTTTGAAAATGTTTACTTGACTTTGACTTCTATGGTGCAAGTCTCAAATGGATTTCTTTCAAATTGATGATAATTTAATGTGTTATTTTTTTCAGAAACCTCTTGCTATGCGCATACGGATAGCTTACAAGGTGAACGGTCAAGACGTTCTGGAACAGGGACAAGTCAGTAATTTTCCTGCTGGCTTGTAAGGTTGACATTTGTTCAATTTAAAAGGTCAAAATATACTGAGCCAAGATCTGTCTATGACGGCCATTGGAGAAGCGACATTGCTGCCTGGAACCGTGGGGGCAATCTTAGTTTCGTTTTTTAAAATTATTGCAGGAGCAATACAGCGTCTAGCATTTGGCGTCAGTTAACACTTTGAGCCTGGGATCGGCCGATGGCCTAAAGGGGCCTTTTTTTGTGGTTAGTGTACATTATAATATAATCTTCCCATAAGAGTTTGGGGGACTGATTTTTCTTCTGATCCAAAGAGGAGAGAGAGCATTGTTTTGAGTCATATCAAACACGGCTGTTTTAGCTGTTTTTGTACGGATTGAACCCCCCCAAGTGCAAATGGAGGATGGGAGGTCTTAGAGTGTGATTCGTGTAGTTTGAAAACCCCAAGAGGAAAAAAAAAAAAATTTCATTGTTGCCTTGTTTTCTCAGCCTTAGAGTGCGGAGCTTTTTTTTATTTTTAAGAAAGAGGGAGAGAGGGGGGGGGGGGGGGTGGTTCTTTGGAAGGTGAGATGTTCCGGACTATGAAGTCCTATCTAAGAAGGGTAGACAATAGAAACATTTTCCTTAATTATTATTTTATATTTTATTTTACATCCAAATCCTTTACGTTGGAAAAATAAAATAAGTTGTATATCTAATAAGTATCATTACTACATATGGAAAGAAATTTAGATAGTTTATCAAGGTTTTCTAACAATTATATGGGGTTAGAGATTTAGATTTATTTAAATTTCTTTTTTAGGCTTGAAAATTCACTTCTTTTCTTTTTAATTTTCCTTGCGATGGGAAGATATGTTTGTGGATTTTCCAATCTACTTCTGCCTATAGGAATCCTTATGGGGGACCGCAAGACCAACCAACTGCCCAAAAGATAATAATCACAAAGAGAGAAAAAGAAACATGGATCCCCCTCTCAGAATTATCACCTGATCTTGTGCTAGGGGAGCAGTTTATGAACATTTCATGAAATTTGTTTGAAAAAAAAAAGAAGAGCAAATTTAAGAAAAATGGGAAATGATAGGAACAACAAAATCTGGGAAAATTTTATAATATTAAACTAAATATGGAAAAAAAAGAACGAGAGCATTCCTTTTCACATGGGACAATGAAATAACCACTCCACCTCTCTCGAATGTATCAACATTGTATGACTTTTTTGGACAGATGAAACAATTTTATTTGGAAAGCTCAGCCCTGGTCCCTGGAATACAAAATGTGTGGGTGACAAACCCACCATATAGTAGGAGACACTGAAGTGAACAAAAGATTAGAATATCCCATATAATGAAAATGAGACTTGGTTCACAATCTCAAAGGTATAATCTACCATGAAAAGTGATTTTGGATCAAGATTCCCACACGTCGAAAGTGGGGGCAGATGATACCTTTAGTCCACTTGTAACATAAATTCTTACTAAAACCTGTGTAAGAATGTGTCTGCATAGAGGGAGGAGGCGCCCACCACGATCCATTTTTTTTATTTCATGACCTTCGTCCCCTTTCTCAGTTTTCATAGAAAACCTAGAGAAGCAGCTTGGGCAAATAGTGTTCTGCTTCTGCACCAACTTTCCCCACCTTCGTTTTCATGAAACACTGTAAACCCTAACACTTTTTTGAAATTCTCTTTTCTATAATATTAATTTTGCTCCTGCCCTCCATCTCATCTTGTGCAGTTTAGGAGTTGAGAGTTTGGGATTCACATCCTCTCCCGCCTGAGGAGATGGTGGCCTAGATGGATGGCCGACATCTGGCTCTCGGGTGAATCCGAGTCTTCCATCCAAGCCGACACCTCTGTTGGCTCAGTTTGTCAGCTCGGGTGTCGGTTCGGATGGAGCGCTCGGATTCACCCGAGTGCCAAGTGTGGACCATCCATCCGGGCCGCCATCTCTCCTACCAAATCTCAGACGAGAGAGGATTTCTATACTGAGAGCTTGGTTCTGTTTTGTCCGTAGACAATGGAGCCTTAAGCATTGATCAAAACATCGCTTGTGGTGCGTTTGAGAGCCATCTTTACTGTTATTACTGTTGATGCAAGTGTTAAAGAGTAAGATGTCTTGTATCCTGTGGTCTGAGTTTTGAAATAACTTTGACAAGACAAATGGGTTCCATTCAGTTTTGGAGGCCTGGAGGAAATTTTTTTAAGGTTGTATAGATATTTTGGTAAATGTATTTGTATAAGTTTCGTTATATATTTTTTTGCATGAATTACATTAATCTTTTCATTGTGTGATTGTTTTTTCTGTTTTATTTTACTTTGCATGGAGGGAGACATTATAACCCACTTTGGGCACTTGGGTAGTTTGGCTGTCAACGTCGCCAATTTTTTTCTAGGCCATCAACTCTATTTAAGTAATGGGAAAAGTTTGTTTGAAGTGTGGAGTGGCGGTGGGAATCTCTTTCCTTGATGAATCCATCAACCACTCTTCCCATTAGTGAGCATAGCAACCCCGCCACTCCGAGAACTCTTTATATGGCAGAAGGTATTAACTTTCACCGAATCTTTATTTTGATCATCTGCTATATTTTACTGAACTTGGCCAAGGTTGTAAGTTGTAACACAGTTATATGTTAGCATCACCTCCATTTATGGGTTTAATTTATGGCTAAAAGCATTCTCATATCAGATGATACAATTGGGAAGTCAATTTTCATCCATATGTACTTCGTAATTAATTAGAAGAAAAAAAAAAAAAAAAAAAAAATATATATATATATATATATATATATATATATATATATATATATATATTATGATGTGTTCAGTCATAAACCGTAAGAAAAAAATAATACAGTAATAAGTTTAGAAGCAATTATAAGGAAGTGATCAGTCTTTAACCTTACATTGGTTACATGTAGAAAGTAATAAGAGTATTAAACGATGTGGGATTAATCGACTCATTACTCATGAACGATGTTGGTTAAAATACAGATACGAGAACAGTATGGTACACATTTTAAACAGCGAGGCTTAGAGTATGGAATATTTTAAAATATTTTTGAGATAAATACGGTAATGTGCATTTTAAACTGTCAAATACGATACTACAGTACGATACACTTTTAAAACGCGTTTTAACCAACAGAGGTTTTAGGAATGAAAGATGGATATTTATGTCATTCATCTCACTGCATTTAATACCGGCCATGCACAGTATACATTATACCATTAAGTTTTGCCATAAGAAATTCTGAATAACTATATTAATTTGTTTTGAAAGGCTCGTTCGTTTCCATATTTTCCAAGGAGAAAAAAAAAATTTCTGTAATTTAAAATAAAATTTTTCTTTGTTTATTTTGATAATAAAAAATGTAATAATTTTAAAATAAACAAGATTTTTAATATAAAACATAAGATCATAATAGATACAACATGTAGTTGTAATTGATTCCTTCTAATATACATTCATTGGATCATCACTTAAATTTTGTATTCTTATTGGGATTCCATCACTGTTCATATCCAGTATTGTATCCCACATTCTAAAAGTGGATCCCACACTACATCAACAATGACGGGTTCCAAAAAAGATACAAGTATATGCAGGTGAACTCCATATACAGAGACTTAGTTTGGTATTTTATTTAGGGATTGATGTAAATCTAACTGTGTAAAGAATAATTAGAATAAAAAACCCTAAAAAAAAAAATACAACAAAAGAAAGAAACTTGCTTAGTAAGATTACAGCCATCACTAACCTTTAACCCCATAAATCCATAATGCATCACTTTATTATAAAAAAGACTGTTTTGCATATTGTATAACTCTTCCCTCCATGGCAACTATACATCATCTATCAAATGGATTCTTATTTTATTGCCCCAAATTAACCTTAACAAGAGTGCAGTGATTACTTGCTCTCCTCATTGATCAAGACACAGAGAAGGATACCATCTGCCAAAAGAAAATTTTCAGAGTTTGTCAAATATAAAAACTAATATATAGTGATGAGTTAACAGTGACCCGGGCCGCAGGGACTTGGACCAGAGTTTTTGATACCTGCCCGGGCAGGAATTTTCGAAGATTGGTGCACGACTGTTTGGGTTGATAGATCACTTGGAGATACTGAGATGTCTCTGTTGGTGCAGCTTTGATGCTTCATGAGGCTTAATGGACGTGCTCTTATGGATGGGAGGAAGATGATAGAAGACAGGAAGAGAAAAAGGAGAAGGGATAGTTTGTCCCTGTTTGTGGCCATGGAAGTCATGCATGCAGTCCTTGTTCTTAGTTTGCAAAGAATGGCGGTAGGGTTCATGAACATTTATAGTTGGTATAGATGGATTAGATGTACTTGACAGTCCAGGGAACTTCGAATTGGAAGAAATGGCTGTCCATGACTCAAATGGGATTGGGTTTAAGGGTTTGAGAAGAGTTCACGTGTATCTTCTATGGAATCTATCATCGTTCATATTTAGTGGGTCTTATTCACTAAAGGTGGTCTCATATCCTATGGATGGTGATTTAGGTTCATGTGATATGGAGTACATGTACAAGCAAATGAACTCAACTCATTGAATTTAAAATTGATGTTTGAACTTTGTAAAAACCTGTGTAATGAATTGAAAATTAACCACTAGAATATAAGAATATAGGTTAAACCGTAAAAATAACTCCTAGTGATGTCCATTACTTTCTTACTAAAAAGACTTGAGAAAGATCAATACTCGATTATTATCTCATATTCTCTCTTCTCATAAATGCATACTATCTCCATGTATTACTTCTCTTTTTCTTATTTTAGATGATTCTCTCTTTACTGCTCTTTGGGTATGATTCCACTATGATAGTGTACCTGGTTGTCTGTACCTGGTTGTCTTTCCAAAAAAATAAATCTAAAAAGAACAAAACATTATCATATAAGCTGGCTTTTATGAATTGGCAATGTGGGTTAGAATCATTCACAACTCAATATTTATTCTTTTTTAGGAGAGAAATAGAATAAAAAATGCATATCAGACAGTGACAGGGTCTACCTTACACAACCAATGTCTAATAATACTTTTCCCATAATAAATTTATACAAGCATTGATAAATGATATATATTATTTTAAAAGAGAGAGGTACTATTTTCTAATTTTTTTCTAAATATAACTACCCACCATGGATTGCATTAAAAAACTTCACTATTATAAAATAAAATAAAAAAATGCAAGAGCATAGGTATATGAATTTTGTGTGAAAATGTCATACAATGTCAGTGTGGGAATTCATTCTCAAATTCTCTTGCATCTTGACATCTTTTTCCTCTTTGGTACGTACTCTCATATCTGATCATATCAGCCCTTATTAGTAATATCATTTTCTGCATTTCTATTAATATGATGTGAAAGATTCCCAAACTGAAATTATGGGAAACCCTCTCTTTAAATATATTATAATATTATGAACAAATATTCATTTTAGGAGGGACCCAACAGCTAACTTTGCAATGGGGACTTCCCTTTTATGATCTGAATTCATGACCTCTTATTTCATCGCTCTATTACATGGCCTCCAACAACAAATTTTCTTTACATTTGTATTTGTTCTATATAGAGTTTATTGGGGGAAAATATTCGTTGGAAGCCAATCACATAAGGTAATCATGTGGCATCCATTCAACCACAGGATATGATTACGTGGCGTTCATTCTGGACGTTGAAAAAGAAAGTATTATGGTAAATCTTAAAAGATGTCTAAGCTCGACTCCTCCCTGATCTGACACAATCTGGAGGTAATGACTAGACAGGGGTAGCTGGGCCATTGATGGGTCACTATCAATGGTCATAAATGCCGACAACAACCATTAATGCTAAATACTCTGATCTGACCTGTCGAATCAAAAGATCTTGATTCGAATCGACGGAAAGGTGAAATATTATTTGGAAACAGAACCATGACAGGGACAATGATTGAGAATCACGAAGAACCTGGCCCACAAAGGGGTCGAAAAGCAATCCTAAGGGGTCGAAAGGTGACTGAAATGATGTAATGATCTGTACCAGGGGGTCGAAAGGTGACTGACATGATGTAATGATCTGTACCAGGGAGTCGAAAGGTGGCTGACATGATGTAACAGTCTGAACTAGGAGGTCGAAAGTCTACTGGCCTACCGTACCCTATATAGTCAAATCACAAACGGTAACTGTCAGGAATTAACGGGTCTCAAAAGGAGAGGTTTATAATTTATCGAGTATATATATATATGTAGTCTTCGAAGGGCAAAAGGAAATAATGGATGAAAAAGTATTCAAGAACAAAGTTTCGTCTTTCTTTGGTAGTTTCTCTCTTCTGTCTCCTCTACCACTATTATACCTGTTATCTGTGACTAATGCATGATTTTTAGAGTCATTGGAAATGTATTCAACTAATCACACCTTAGGAATCCCCTCTTTAATGAGCTATTGAATCTTATTAGGAGTTTTATACTGTCTGTTTCTCCTTTACGAATTCCATCGACAACAGAGTTAATGTGATGAATTCCTTCTCTTCTTTTTTTTTTAGGTACATTTTTCTATTTTCTGTTGATCTCATTTATATAAATTAAATCAAGGAATTAATGGGCACAAATTTTTTTTCAGATGCCGTCTTCTGCACGGTTAGGGTATCGGTCCTTTCATCTAGTAAATCACAATTTTGGAATTACAAACCCTCTCTCATGGCTGAAGATATGACTGTGCACCTGAGCCATTATTATGAGCATCATGGACCATACCATACCAGTCAGCGAGTTACACACGTTAGAACACGTTTTTGCAAATAGGCCACCTTAGAGTTTGGACAGATTAGGATCCACAGGATATACATTATGCTCCGTCTCTAATGCCATAAGTTGAAAATAGTAGCACAAAATAGTAGCAGAAAATTGAAAATTAGCCTCTGCAATGCGTGGGAAGCTATGAGAATAAGGTTATTAAACAATTTTAATTAATTCTTACAAAAAAATAAAAATAAAAAAGAATTTTAATTAATAAATGTTTTTCTTGAATTGATATATTTTCATAGGAGGATATTTCATTCAATTGGTAATAAAATGGATATAAGGTATAACGGTCATATACGAGGATAGATGTGGGCTTGTGCAGTCACATGTGTGTCTATGCATCAATTGTGTTTTATTCATTTGTGTGTGTCTATATATATATATATGTGTGGGAAAATATTATTGTAATAAGGGTTTGGTATTTTTCCAAATGTAATAAGGAATCTATTCTGCCACATGGCAGATGATGTATCCATTCCAACCATTGGATATAAAAAAACGGTTTAGATTACCCACATATCGAATTTCAAACTCTAATGCAATCAAATACCTCTTATGTATTGGTATGTGTCCTGTGTATGTCCTTGCATATGTACGAGTACTCTAAATATTACTATAACACTCTCTAAATTTGAATGAATTAGATTAAAAAAATAATAAAAATGAATGATTCAGATTTATTTTATTATGTTTCTAAATATAACAAACCTTTGTTATAATAACAACAATCCTTATTATATATTATTATTTGAAACTCTATCAAAGAAAACGGTAAAAATAAGAAGATTTTATGGAGTTAAACCAATAGAGATAGATTGTTGGGTTAAGTGGTTCTCTGATCCACTTTTGTTATCTGTTACTATTTCTCATTTTAGAATAAAATTAATTAATTTTTATTTTTACATTTGCTGGCCTTTTTGGCCTGCATCACTCCCTAAAAATTGAAGTAAGTGAAAAATTATTTAAAAGAATGGAGAAGGAATCACACTACTACAGGGGTCAGTGAGGCTACATGTGAGGGCATTCAAAAGGGAGAGATTTTTCATTTCACGACATGTGGTGGTCATGTCTCCCTCCTAGTGTCTGGACACATACCAAAAAAATCATTAATGAGTTGTTCTTTTTTTTTTTTGTATATTTTTGAAACTTAATTTACTATAATAAACAAGAAAATGATCAAATAAAAAAAATAATTAAGTAGACCTATTGTTTATTGGTTAGGACTTAAGAAAGAGATGACAACAACAACAACAACAACAACAACAACAATAATAACAATAACAACAACAATAATATCCCTGGTTGAGTGTGCTCTTGCACCTAATGGTGTTAAAAATGTACCAAAATTGTAAATCAAAATTGAATCAAACTGTTTAGATCGTAATCATGAATCTGATTATTAAATCGTTCAATTCTGTTTTTAAAAAAAATGAAACCATTTCATTAAACAGTTCAATTCTGGTTTGAAGAAAAAAATAGCTTAAATTGATTGCTTGGAACCATTAAATCCGATTAAACCCTTACCTTAGTCTCTTTAATTTTTTTTTTGGTAAAACCTTAATCTCTTTAATTTTTTTGGTAAAACCTTAATCTCTTTAATTTAGTGCTGAAGGTCTGTTCTTAGAATAAATTTTATTATATTAATGTCTTTCTCATGGTTTACTTCTAAATTGTAAACCACATTTATATATAATTAAAATTATTTTAATGTTCTCTTTCTCTCTCTCTCTCTCTCTCTCTCTCTCTCTCTCTCTCTCTCTCTCTCTCTCTCTATATATATATATATATATATATATATATATATATATATATATATATATATATATATATATATATATATATATCCATTATAACCATTTAAAAACTGAATAACCAAAATAATTAATAATTGATTTTAATAAACATTTTGAAAATTCAAAATCGAGGGACCAGTTCCTCCGTTAAAAAGGCCTTGGTCTAATTCCATGACATAGAGTTGGCTTTTAGCTTAAAGTGAAGATTGGGGGAAGTAGATCTAAATCCCCTCCTCGGGTATTCAAAGGTGTAGCTTGTCAAGTTTCTAACTCAAAAGTTCGAACTAGTAAGGGAAAGGACTCTCCATATATAAGATTTCAAGATTTCAATCTCATTAGAATGTGAGACTATTCCTAATACTCCCCCTCACGTGTAATTCCACCGTTAGGTGATGTATATGTGGTAATATATGTGACAATATATGACATTTTTCAGGCGACTGCTCCCTTAAGGGGGATCGTCCTTCTTTTTGAGTGATTGATTCCTCTTTGGGAGTGACATAAAATCCCTCTTTTGGGTGACCGTCCTTCTTTTGTACATCCGGTGTCCCTCTTTCAATGACTTAATCTTCTTTTTAAGGTTAATATGAGAGAGAACCTAGAACTCTAATCTTATGTCAAGTTTCCAATTCAAAAATTCGAATTAATAAGTGGAGAGACTCTCCATATATAAGACCTTAAGATTCTAATATTATTAGCAATGTGAAACTATTCCCAATATAACCTAGACAACAAAAAAAAACCAATCAATACCTCAACTAGAAGAGCGGCGAGTTGATTCACCAAACTCCAACCCAACATCACACGTTTTCTAGGTCCAAAGGAATCCAATGCTCTTATACTGACTCCTCTCGAAATTGCCTTATTGAAGCCGAGCTAAGAATGACCATTAGTGGACACCCACCACTTTTCACCTAATACATACATTAAGAAAAGATATTCTCCAGGGGGTCACAAACTATAATAAATTTATCTATTAATTTGATTAGAACCAAAACCCAAAATCACACCGTTTAACGCCCTTAAATTTATACAAAGGGGTAGGACCGTAGGATACATAGGAGTAGAGGAATTTCCCTGTACAACAGATGGCAATTCAGCTAAAGTAGTTTCGGACGTCTAACAACTGACAACTGGCAACTAGCTATCATCTATCATCGGTTATATTTTACGTTCAATAAATAAATATCCCCTGAGACCTCGAGAAAGAAAGGTTGAGAGAGAAGGTGAAGCGACAGAATTTGCGGAACCCTCTTTGGAGGGAGAAAGAGAGAGAGAGATGGGAACTGAGCGTCATCATCATGAAGAAATATCGGATCAAATGTTC
Source organism: Protea cynaroides (assembly GCA_028583415.1). Lineage (NCBI taxonomy): Eukaryota > Viridiplantae > Streptophyta > Magnoliopsida > Proteales > Proteaceae > Protea > Protea cynaroides. Next base: position 9,287,978 of record CM053273.1, read on the forward strand.
GTGAAGAGAGGGTGCTGCTTCTGGATGCCCTTTTTTGGATCCCAAAGATCCATTGGTGGCGGTGGAGACCTCGTTTGGTGGGAAAGAGTTCGGAGTTTCGACAATGAAAATATGTGTTGGAGGAATAGCAATAACAAGGTCGCCGCCGACAATGAAGAGAAGTGGTGGAGCAAAGGGTGGATTGCGATCTTGAAGATCAGAGAGTTGTCAGAGATCATGGCTGGGCCACGCTGGAAAACTTTCATTCGCAGATTCAATAAGAACAACAACAAAGGAGGTGGTAGATTTCAATACGATCCTTTAAGCTATGCGCTTAATTTCGATGAAGGAACAGGGCACAGCGATCATCAGGATGAGGATCGTGTTTTTCGTGATTTCTCTTTTCGGTTTGCCTCCATTCCTATTTCTGCTAAGTCCTCCATGGATCTCGGCAGGGATGCTCCTTCCTTCGCCTGAAGATGATTCATAGTTCAAAAATCATTCACGCTCGCGCTTCGGCGTTGTGTAGAAAAAAAAAAAGTGAGAAAGCGGTAGACAGTTTTGATTGAATGCGCGCCGCGCGAAACGATTCGTACTCGGTCCCATCGCCGGCATGAGGTCCCCTGAACGCACGGCAGGTTCGTTGACTTTTTAATTCGTTGACTGTGTGGGTGTGGACCGGGGCTGACCGAGGAGACAATCGCAATATTTTTTTTTTTCTTTAATTATTATTATTTTCCCCTCTATTTTTTTTTTTCATTCACAAAGTTTATCAAATTTTTCATGAATCATTATACAATGGGTGGCGGTGGATAAAAAACTACAAGTGGAGGGGAAATAAGGAACATACATTATACATTATACATTATACATTGGGTATATATAGGAAGAGAAAGGTAATACCTTTTTTTTTTCTGCCATTTTCACAAAAAATAGGTTAAAAAAATTTAAGAAAAAAAAATTGGTTGAATCAGGGAAGAAAGAAAGGGATCTTCTCCTCAATCATTATTTATGTCATTATGTGGCTTTCCAAATGAACCTTTAAGCCCAGAGAATTCCAGCTTGGGGCAGAGTGTAAATATCTCAATGTGTGTGCTGGATGGACCCATTTAATATTTTGAGTGTAGTTCACTGTCATGTAAGTGTATTCTCTAACAAATTTCATCACCATCCATATTCAATAGATCATATTCCAGAGTAGATCCCATATCCCATTGATAGTGATAGAAAATCCTTTGAAGAATAAACTTATGCGGAAGTGATTTGAACTTACCAATTTCTATCACTATAGCCGTGATTTGGAAGTTTCTTACCATTGGATATTGAGGGAGTGGTCTGGATTGATTGTTTGTCGATTTTTGTAATGCAAATTCAAGGATAAAAAACCCCTCCCTTTATATCTTCTTGCATCCTATATTTCTATCATTTATTGTTTGACATGCATCTTCAATGGGAGATGTAAAATTATCAAGGGCTATAGTAGTCATTTCACATCCTTATGTGAGAGGGAATAGAGAGATGATATTAGACAATGATCTTTTTCTTTTTTTCAAAACTTGATTTTATCATTTAACTATTTATAATAATAATGAAACTTGACATGAGTAAGGAACCTTAGCCAAGCCCAAACCCAAAATTTTTTTGAACCTAGCTTTTACCTTGTTAGGGGGAAAAACATCTCCCAATAAAAATCTTACACATGGCATCCATTAATGACCTGGGCCAACTAGACGTAGCAGAGTCACACTCAGCCTCGGGTACCTGAAGGCATAATTCTATTAGGTAACATCGCTTGTTCGGATGACAGAATCCTAAGACGACTCAACCATGTAACAATAGTTCTTCTTTTATTAGAATACGTTGCTAACTATCACGGCCAGACGACCACTCATACGGTGACAACTGTCAGTCTTATCTCCACCGACTTGGCTTCCTTCGCTACTGTCTCCTACTCCTACTCGGAGTTTATGACTAAGGCATCCCACAATATGGCATCGCCCCACGAAGATGGACGTTCAGAAAGGTTCTTGAGATTATCAATAGTCTAGGCGTGAGGTAAGGGAGCAAGACCTGTCAGTTCTATTGGTGTACAACCTTCAAGAGTCCCGGTACCTCCATGCTTTTTACCTACTCCTATAAATAGAGGATGATCCTCAAGGTAAAGATTCATTCATTCATTACTTACCAGTCACCCCATCTCTTTACATTCAAGTTCTCTTTGTATTCCCCTCTCTCTAAACTGGAGATAGTTTCTGGTTATCTCTTAACTGTTTGCATTGATAATTTAACTTAACTGTTAGAGTGTACCTGGACTTAGTAGCCCAACTCTATTGTTTCATCTCTATGATTGCATAGCAAATTATCTGGATTACACATCGACAGACGATTTCCAACCGTGACATATCCTTAGTAGGAATTTTGGTTTACCAAATAAGCAAGCATCTACTTCAATGGACATGATAAAGAAAGATTAGAAGTGGGGTGTGGATTCCAAACACACCACGTAAGTGGATTCCAAGCACACCACATAATTGCCATGTTATCCATTTCAATATAGAGTTGTCAAAATTGTATACAGACAACATTAAATTTGACATGTAACCTGCAACGAGGTTGGTGATAAATACAAGCTTTGTGAGAAAAGGTTCTTAAATAGACATGCATGAATCATTTCACTAGAAAAATGGATGCTCCTTGATATGACAAAATATCTGATGTGGCTTCTTGATTCTTCAGAAAAGAATCTCCTAAAATAGCAAATCTAGTTTTGACAGATAAAAGAGTAATGTGGCAAAATTAATCAATAGGCCAAATATCAAATTTCAATTTCAAATTCAATTATTTTCTTACCACATGGCAGATCAAGGCGATGGGTAGGAAAATTCCTCAACGTTTGTGTAAAAAAATCAGGTCACCTAAAAGTGCCAATAAACCAATGGAGACCTTGTCATAGCAGCTGAATTTTTTTTTTTTTTTTTTCTTTTTCTGGAGGGGGTAACAAACACCTGGGTTAGCAGACTTCTTCAACCCTTTGGTATGCATTCTCAGAATGGAAAATATATTCCTATTATAGAATGAGAATAGAATAAAAAACGAGGCACTCTATTCTAGGCTTAGAATTCAGAATGGGCAAAAAAGCATGCTCTACAATGAACCACATTCTCTTAATGCTTTTTAATACATAATTACATACCAAACACTGTTTTTATCATCTGAGAATATATTCATCACCTAGAATTAAACTCCATTCCTGTTCTGTTTGCTTCAACCTCTTGCTGCAGGGGGAAAGGGAAAAACCTATAGAGGCTTTCTGAAAAATTTGCCATCCGGTCTTGTTGCCAGTCCAACTGGCTGCTGCTATCCATATGAACAAAAATAACATAACTACTAAAATAACACCTTTAAAACCATCCAAAATCACTTTAAGATGGGTTACACGATCTTATCAAGTTTGGTTCTCACATTCAGCAACATCACCAATAGGTAACATCGTTGCCTTCAATTTTTTCTCGGATTTTATGTTGAGCAGAATGTCTTCTAAGATCCAGGGAAAGCTCAAGCAGTTGCCTCCATCCTTACAATAATTCGGGTGGTAACTCACATGATACCATGCAGATGCCATCCTCTTATACTCATGCTCCTTGCAGCTACTCTGGAACCATCCTTTGGTCTCTTTTTGTAGGCTTTCAATTGAGACCAAAATTCGGTCCTTCATTTCCATATATCTTCTTTTATCCCTCTGCAAAGACACTGAACGGTTCCGCAAATTACCGGTCAGTATCTCATCTTCACTTTCTGCCCCATAATAATTCTTGAGAGCACTTAACTTGTCTGCATATAGTTTTTTGTGATCTCCAGCAATTTCTAGAAAATCTTCAAATCCTTCCACTTCAAGATCATGGTCGTAAACAGCTTGAGCAACCTCTTCTGACCAGACAACAACGAGCTTATAATTATCTGTTGAATCAAAGGTGGCACGGTAGAGCTTCCCTAATATACCATGGGAGGTGTACATGGGCCTGTCATCCCTCTCCATGAAGTCAGGGTACTCTCTTGGTTTCAGTACTCTTGGCATCTCTGCAGGTGCTCCCGTCTTTGCAAAGTCCACGGCCATGGAGTGAAGGGTTGCCAACTGAAGGCATTTGGGGCTCCGGGCTTTATCTGGTTCACGGTCTGCATGAACCTGATGTGCAGTTGAGATGACACCAAGAGTGTCATTGATCATGTAATCAACAAAGAATCTCTGAATTTCCTGCCGAATTTGGCAACATGGTGGTTAGAAATGGGGAGCTACCATGGAACATGAATCCCATCTAGATTCCCTAGATAATAGAAACTACATTTAGTTGAACATTACCTCCAAGGTCACCTCATGGTCCATGAGACGTGGCCTCCTTGCAATGTAGTCCATCGGTGTATGAGTTTTCAATGGGATAAGATTTTCATCCCAGCATACGAAATATAGGTCACCATCAAGATCACCACCAGAGCATTCATTGGGATGAGGCCTGTGAATGTATCAGTGCCATTAATAAACAACGACCTTGGCAACTTTTTACAATGTCACACATGGTTAAAAAAAAAAAAAACACACTATGGAGACGATCCAAGAACTCCCCTTCTCACTCCCTTGGCAACTTTCCTGAAATAGTTTGTTTTGGAAAATGAACATCATATATATACCAGAAATGAATGGATCACAAACAGAAAACAAATGTCTGTTTCAGGACCCCATAAAGAATCGAACAGGTAGCTCTATAAACAACCCCATTTAGTGCATAGAAAACCACAACGGAGAGTCAAACTGCACGGAGGATCAGTTTCATACACCTACGTGATCACCAATAGTTCAGACTTATGGAAGAGATTCATACATGTGAAACAATAGGCAAGCAATTTGAATCTGAGTAAATATAGGATCCGTCTGTACAGGGCTACAATCCATATGGTGCAGATATTCAGCAACCATTCTAGCCCCCCCCCCAAACCCCCAAAACCCAAAACAAAAATCAATAAATAAATAAAAAGGATCAACCTTCAAACGCTTTGGTTAACTGACCTTCTAATAATTTCTTCGATGCAGAGATCACATGATCAGATTATTTAGAAAAGGGACTCTTGGTGGGATTAATCAGATGTTCTATGTGAATGCATAGGTAGTACAGTAGCCAGCCCATAAATTAATGAGAAATAGTACAGTTAGTGTCACGGTTGGAAATCGTCCCGTCGATTTGCGATTCGGATAACTTGCAACCACATAGATTAGACAAGGGAGTTGGGTGACCAAGGCCCGGGTACACTCCGATACCTAAGTCAGATTCCCAATGTAAACAGTCAAGAGATACAGTTTAAAGAGAGGGAAACTTAGAGAGAGTTTGAATGTAGGAGAGATGAGGTCAGTTAGTCTTTTACCTTGGCAGGTCGTCCTCTATTTATAAGAGTAGGCAAGAAGCATGGAAGTACCGGGACTCAAGGAAGTAAATCGCCAATAGGACTGCCAAGTGTCGCTCTGAGGGACACCCAGGTCATAAACTCCAAGTAGGAGTGGGAGACTGTAGCCAAGGAAGCTAAGTCGGTGAATAATAAGAGTGACACGTGTCACCATACGAGTGGTCGTATGACCGTAAAGGTCGGCATCGTATCATACTACGAGAGGGAAACGTAACCCAGTAGGATTATACCCAAGGTTTAAAATCTCGGGTTTCGGAGGAGTCTCGGCCCCCTCCGAAACCGAGATCTCGAGATCTCGCCGAGACACTGTATTTTTTCCAAGACAGCGCCAAAATATATTTTTTAGGTCTCCAACTTCAGGGGAACATCATTTCTACATACATAAACACATTTAGAGCATAAAATTGTAAAAATAATGACTCTTTATGGTTGTTCGGGTTTACAGCCATGTTTTGGCAGTCAATACTGAAGTCTGTTGTAAACTTAGGCTAATATTGTCTATTATATTCAATCAAATATGGTAAATGAGACAATAACATAATGCATTGGGGGAAAGAGAAACAAAATAACACTTCATTATAAATCATTACATCATAGTTCAAATGTTCAATACTGAATGATCCCATAGTTTCATAGATCGGGCTCACGTATATAAAAATTTTATTAGATTCTACCAATTTTTTTTCTCTCTCATAGTCTCATTTAAAAATCTCATTTTTAGGCAAGAATCTAACCTTCAACAGTTCATATGAAACTCCCACAGCAATCCCCGCAGTCCGAAGCACCACCCGTTGCAAGTTGAAAGTCCAAACAAAGAAAAAATGAGGAAGAAATAAGAAAATTTTCAAAAAACTAACAAAAAAGAGGAAACAGTAGTTCTAGTTCTCGGTCGAGTTCTCGACCGAGAACAGTGAGTTCTCTCTTTTATAAAGAGAAAAAAAAAAAAAACAATTTCTCAGCGAGATTTACCGAGATCTCGCTGAGAAATTGCGAAATTTACCGAGATCTCGGCGAGATTTACCGAGATCTCGGCGAGATTATGCATCTGCCGAGATGAAAAGGGTCGATAACCCTTTTCATCTCGGCTAATGCCGAGAAGGGCGAGATCGACGAGATCTCGGCGAGATTTTATTCCATGATTATACCTCTGACCAGGAGACTTGTCCTAATAGGATTGTACCTCCGCCCAGGAGATGTGACCGGATGGAACTATGATTCCGAGCAAACAAGGCCGAGCACCACACTGTCCCGACTGGTCGGCCTAGAAGATTTTGGATGCCACATGTAAGATTTCCATTGGGTGATGTTTTTCCCCCATAATAGTTAGTAACCCATTTTTGTCCATCCAAGGAATTCTTATTCAAACCAGATGCCTTCTGGGACATAATCACAACATCAAAAAAGAAAAAGTCAATATATGAATTGGAAACATTTATATACCTTTCTCCTTTCTGAGGAAAGACAAGACAATCAACCAAGCCCTTCTCTTCTAATGCCTCTTCGTAGACAGCCTGTAGTACTCTGATATCACCTGGGTGGAGGCAAGGGTTTTTTGTAACTACTACCTTCCCTACTATTATGGATGTTGTCTGATCCACTTTCTGGAAGAAACTATGATCAGAAGACTGCCTCTCGGCATTTGTTATAGTGACTCTAACATAAACTTGTCCATAGTCTAACATGCCAGTCTCATCCAAACATCCCACTAAGACCCTAGCCTTCGGGACAAATATCCGGCACTTGCTTCTTAAATCAGACAACTGGTACTCACGATGAGCTCTAAGCATCATTGAGAGGAAAGGCTCAACACTTGGCTCATAACCATTTAACAACATATTTGCAAGAACAGTCTTATAATCTCCACCCATGCACTCCAAAACATACAAAGCGGCCTGTCTATTTATTAACATTTCATCCAGAAGGCGGATCTGTTCACGTTGCATTAGTTCAATCTTTTCATCTTCTATTCCCAATGTAGACAGCAGTGAAATGATCTCCCGGTTCAAATAGCATGGCATGGACACACTCCATTTGGTGATGTTAAGCATTCTATCCGTTGAATGAAACTTTAACATGCTCCTCCTCAAAGATAGCTTCCGGAAAGAATTACGATCAACAGCTATAACACCTTTATATCCACCATATCTAATCTGGAAAGCTGAAGGAGTATGGCTTAGTCCACATTCCTGAGCAATTAGTCTGGCAAAGGAGGGAGAAACTTTTCCAATGCCATCTGAGAAGCAGTAGTGGATACCATCAGTGGTAACTTCAATATCAGGAATAATCTCAACATTTTGTGGTGAGACATTCAATGTTTCTTTAGAAGAACTGAATAACTGACCCATTCTAGCAGCACATTTTGACACACTGTGGATCTTGTTGAAAGTACCCATCCATTCCCTAATGTCTTCTGCTCTAACAGAATCATTAGAAGCGAACATCCAAACTGAATTTGAACGGAGTTGGCTTGCGGAGAAGGCTAGAAACTCAAATTTCTTAGACCCAATCTTAATCCCATCTCGAAGTATGGAAAGTACCCGATGATATATTTTAGTTCTATATGGCTTTGAAAAAATACCTTGCCCAGTAATTGTTGAAATGGCATCACAAGGTAGCTTTGTCCAATCTTCCTCAACAAAAGAAACTCTCACAAAGTCAGAAGCATACGCAGCATAGTGCCTAACAACATAATTGGAATTTTCAAGCTCAGGACCCAAACAGTAAATCTTTGAAGGGGTAATGAGAACTCTTTGAAAAGTCATTATATGATCCCTTTTTGTCGTGCTCTGGGATGATGATGAACTTTTCTGCTCTCTCCTTAAGCTACTTAGCAGTCTCTGAATAAATGGCATGAGCTCAAAACAAGTAGACTTCTTCTTATGCAACTCCTGAAGAATCATATTAGCTGTCTCTAAGTTTAATCCACTTAGAAGATCAATTAGAACACCATCCACCGATTTGAAACTAATTTTTTGAGTATGAATGAGAGAATTGAGCTGGAAAATGATTTCATATGTTAATTTTGAATCTACTTGGTTATTTATGAGTGGAACAAGGTCTGATTTGCAACCCAACTGCTCCTCTTGCTTCAAAATGAGATCCCTCGTCTCTTCTCTATAATATGGGAAACTGGCAAGAATATCTGAAGTTAAAAATCCTGCCTCGAGGTTAAAACATAGCGATGATGATTGCCCAATGGAACTTGAAACTGAAAAATCTGTAGTCCGAACCCAAACAAACTCAAAATTTTCCTTGCATATATGGTATCGGTCATTGCTAAACTTTGAATCCAAAGCAGGTCCACAGATTTTCTGGTAGATCTTTGGAGCATATTTGAGCTGCGAAATTACAGTTACAGAATAAGATAAATTCATCTAAAGGATGGTTTGACATGCTGACAGTGATAATGTAGGTGATTCCATTAATTGTTGACCATCATGAGTGTTAGATTGAAGCACAGAGTTTCTTCATAAAATTCCTTTAGTGCAGAATGACATTTATCAAAAAACAATGTTTCAAGGAATTTGAAACTAACTCTGAAATAAAGCCCGAGGAAAACACCTTTAAAGCAAAGTCCGAAGATATTCATATCCCATAATTTTAAGGCACAGACCGCCTGCTAAAGTTTGTCCAAATAAGGCTCCAAAGACACTTGCCAATTCCTCTCTCCCCCCCCTCCTTTATTTTTTCCCTCCTTACTCTAAACTACCATTGAGTTATTATGTCTAAAATTCCTAGTTCTTAAACCTTTGAAGGTCCTGTTTACATGTGTTGTTAGTTTATTAGGCATCAAATCTGAGATAAAAATAGCTTCCAACCATACAGTAGAAAGATGATACCTTCATTAGAGTTACTAACCAAAGGGTTTCTCTACAGCTTCCATTAGGAAAACCTGCAATTCTTAGTTTCTAGTTTATGGATCCCAGTAACAACTCAAACAGTTGTTTATTTATTATTTTAATTTAGACCTATTATGGTCATGATGGTGTGCAATTGGTTTTTGGGAGTATGCAGGATACACTTAAAAGTTTGCTTATTTTACTATAACCTTAGTTATTAATAATCGCTAATACTAGCAAATTAATTATAAGATTAAAAAAAAAGTTTAAATATTGATCTCGATAAATAAATTATCAGCAAAATATACCAAACCCAGTCAAATAATCACCAAATTAGAGAAGAAAAAAAAATCCACACGAAAAATTATAGGCAAACTTGCATGTTAATGAATACGAATACCTGCAAGAGAAGTGCATTTGCTGCTCCTCCTCCTCCCAAACGATACCCAGAGGAAGTAAGAACATCTCTAAACTGAATCTCTAACTTGTAACATTCCTCCCCTTCCACCACCCAAAACTCAATCTTTCCCCTTTCAGACATAATCTCCGCTTTAATGCCCTTCCAAGACTGAAGAACATTCATACGATCCTCCCCAACCAAATAACCCGCATGTAAAACCCCATTCTTAATGCGATTCCGGGATTCCACCGGGCGAACGATGATCTCCTCAAGAGATGGTGATATCTCTAGATGGGTACCTTTGAAAACAAGTTTTTGTTGCAAGGAGAGGAGACTAATAGTTTTTGCCGCATCAATAGTCTCGAACTGGACTCTACCCACACCTCTGGACTTCCAGTTCTTCCGCTGCGTCGCAATCTCACATGCAAAGACAGAGCCTTTGCCGAGAATAACCTCGAAGAAGTCCAAAAGATCTTTAGCTATGGCTGTCAAGGGGATGTTCAACACCCTGACCGTAGCTCTACTACGATCAGACATGGCTGTGGGAACAGTGTAAAGAGACGGAGCTCTGCTCGCAAGGGAATACTGTAAAGAGACGGAGGCCGTTGTGAATTTGTTTTTCCTTTTTCGCGGCCTTTGGATTTTGGGCCTGCTATGGCCTGGCGAGGCAGGAACTGGGCCACCGAGGCATGAGGTTATTTTTTTATACCTAGAGTTACAATTCATACGGTCATACCATTCGAATACGGCTGCACGGGTTTCAACATTCTCGCGGCTGCTGCTTTATGATGTATTGGGACATGTGCTGATGCATTATGAGTGTTCAGGATCTCACTGTCGTTTAATAGTTGTTATAGAGAATCCCAATCCAGCCTTTAAGTCTAAGGTCAAAACTATTCAACCCAAAAAAATAAATAAAAGTCTAAACCAAGCTTCAAAAAACGAAGTCCGCCAAAAAATTTCACCCACCTTGCCGGAGTTTGTGATTAATTCAAACAGCATTCCACATTGTTAATTGGACTAACAGAAAATGTAAAACAACCCAATTACCTTTCCATTTTTATTTTAGAAAAAATTTCATCTAACCCCCAAAAACTATGTCAAATTCCATCTACTACCCAATAGTTTCCAGAAAATCTAATCGGCCCCATTTAACTGACAGACTTGACTGAATATGTAAGTGGACAGTCTTGCCCTTTTAATTTGAAACTTTAAAACATTAAAATGAGATAAAGTTACTAATTTACCCATTTCTATTCTTTTTTCTTTCTCCAAATTTCTTTTCTTCTCTATTGCAATTCTATTCGGTTCAGAGCCCTAATATCATATCTCCATCGTCTCTTCTCTATTGCTATTCGGTGAGTCTCCAGTTTCGAAGCTTCGGTATCCCGTCGGCAACATCCAAAGTCCGGCTTCGGTATCCCGTCGGCAACATCCAAAGTCCGGTTAGTATTTCCATCGTTGTGCTTTGTGGAGGTGCAGCTACTTGTGGAGCCAAAGGCGATGCAAAATCAAGGGTCTCCATAGAGCTCCCAGGGCCAGAACTCCGCCCTCTTCCCCTACCTAAGAGCGGATGACCTATCAATGTAGATAAATCAGAACGAGCACCATGACCACTACAAAATGTCTTGTTTACTCTCCCTCTGATCCAAATCTGGTGGAGCATGAGGCTATGTTGCTATGCCAGGACGCCTTTTTTCAAACTTCGCAGAGAGGTCTCTTTCTGAATATAAAATGTTATATCATTCTCATGTTTCACTAGATTGATGTTCAATTTTGAGGTATAGCTGCCCATTCTCAAAAGATGTTACACTTTCTGTTTGGCCTGCTCAAGAATTGTTCGTGTGCATCTTTGTCAAAAGAGTCAGATCCTTTATAAAATGTCTGAAAACATCGCTACTTTACAAGTCCGGTTAGTATTTCCATCGTCGCCGACTACAAATGGACAGCACACTGTTGGCACGAAAGAAGGTTCCACCGTTGATAGTCGTCGGGGAAGAAAGGTTTCGAAACAGGGTTTTTTCTTTTTTACTTTTACTGTTGAAGAAGAATTTGGTAAGTAAATGTATTTTCACTTTGGAGGGCATTATCGTCTTCTACTACAGGAAAAAGGGCAATATTGTCCTAATATTTGCAACTAACGGGACTATACTAACGGGTGGGGTCTGTTTGACTAACGGTGAAAATACTTTGGGTGGTAGATGAGATTTTTTGGAAACCTTTCGGAGAGTAGATGAGATTTTTGATAATATTGGGGGTCAGAAGATAAATAACACTTTTGGTCCTAGCTATGATCTTGTCGAAGATAAGTCTCTTCCTACACAGGAAAATATTCTGATGCATCTCCGACAACAAACATCACCTCCTACGTCATCGACCACTCCTCCCATTGATTTCTATCCCACTCTACCTCTCTAGATCAAGGTGCCCATTAGGGAAATTTCTTAATGTTTGCGTAAGAAAATTGAGTCCAAGTAGACATGCCAATAAACCAATGGATACCTTGTCATAGCAGCTGGATTTTTTTGGGTAGGGAACACCTTGGATAATAGGTTTCATAAACCCTCTGGTATGTATTCTCAAAATGGAAAATGTATTCCTATTATAGAATGAGAATAGATTAAAAGGCAAGATATTCTATTCTATGCATAGAATACAGAATGGGCAAAAGAACATGTTCTATAATGAACCACATTCTCTTAATGCATTTTTATACATATCAAATACTGTTTTTGTCATCTCAAAATATGTTCTTCACCTAGATACAAAACGCAGCCTTAAACTCCATTCCTGTTCTGTTTGCTTGAACCACTTGCCACCAAGAGGGGGGGGGAGGAAGGGAAGAACCTATAAAGAGCCTGAATAATTTGCCATCAGTTTTGTTGCTAGACCTAGTGACCGTTGCTACCCATATGTGTTGGGAATAGTCTCACATTGCTTAAAGACTAGAACCTTGAATATATTATATATGTGAGAGTCCTTCCACTTACTAGTTAAAGCTTTTGATATGAAAACTTAACAATATGAACAAAAAGAACATAACTTTTAGAGTATGGTAGGCAATCACCTTTACAACCGGATCCACATCGTCTCCCGCCTAAGTTTGGGCGGGAGACTTGGCAGCACAGATGGATGGCCGCCACATGACTCTCGGGTGGATCCGAGCCCTCCATCCGAATCGACACCCGAGCCAACAAGCTGAGCCGACAGGGGTGTCGACTCGGATGGAGGGCTCGGATCCACCCGAGAGCTAGGTGGTGACCATCCATCCAGATTGCCAAATCTCCAGCCCAAATTCAGGCGGGAGACGATTTCTATACTTTACAACCATCCAAAGACCAAAATTACTTTAAGATGGGATTAATCCCCTATAATATTAATATAGGATTGGAAAATAAGTGTAGGGAAGCAAAACCCCTCTTTTTTCAAGGGGAAAAAGAGCAAGGAGAACCGCTGGCTACACCTCAAAGATGTGATGAGTTACTTGCGTGGCTCAAATTCCTATCATATGGGCCTGTACGGGCCAGGTAAACCACTTGGGCCATATCTCGGCCCCTAAATTTGGGTCAATTAAACTGGGCTGAGGTTAGTTTGGGCCTGCCCGACACAAGTAACACCTTACTAAAAGAGTTTGTTGCAAATGGTACTGATCATCCCATGTTTTCAAGGATCGGAAAGGGCATCAGATTTTGGATAGTATCGGCTGGTCCAATACCTTTTGACAGGTGTCGAGCATCCATGGTTACCAATAAGAAAAATAAAAATAAAAATAAAAATATAAAATATAAAATATAAAATATAAAACTCCATTATTTTTTCCTTTTTTATAAAACTACAAAAGGATTTATAAGATCAAAATTGAATTTGATGGCACAATCGAGAGACATAAAGCTCGTCTTGTCGCACACAAGTTTTACTCAAACAGTTGTATTTGATTACGATGAGGCATTCGTCAAACGGTTGACGATCTGCCTTGTGCTTTCGCTAGTTGTCACTTACAAATGGAGCATCCGCCAATTGGATGTAAAGAACTCCTTCCTTCGTGGCAATGCTATATGAGCAAGTTTACATGCACCAGCCCCAAGGTTTTCTTGATGCTCAACATCACAAGCATGTTTGCCATTTGCGCAAGGCGCTCTATGTCCTCAAACAAGCCCTACGTGCGGTAACATCAACTTAATGTTTTTATCATTTCCATTGGCTTCCAAACTTCCAAGGTAGATTCGCCTCCTATTTGGATATTGTATGTACTTTCACCAGTTTGTTACAAAATTTGGTGTCCTAGAGCTTGAAAAAGCAACCTGCTACCATTGCTCGGTCCATCGCTGAATCAGAATACAAGGCATCGCCAGTGCCACTTCAGAGTTGCTTTGGGTTTGTTATCAACTTCATGACCTTGGGTACAAACTCTCAAATCCACCTCTAATTTAGTGTGACAACATTGGAACCACCTATCCTATTACCAATCTTGAGAGAGAAACTTAACATGGTAACAGAACTTTAGGTTACGGTCACCCAAAAAAGAGACCACATATGCTACGTGTACTACTAGGGAGTAACACGTGAGGGGAAGTGTTGAGAATAATTTTATATTGGTTAAATCTGGAACCTTGGGTGCATCATATACTTGACAATCCCTTCGCTTACTAGTATATAAGGCACACAAGATTCCAGATTAAAACCAATATGAGATTATTCCCAACATTATCTACTTAGTCCATGGCTTTAGTAATTAGTATTCGACGATGACCATTAATTCTGATACGATACCTGATTATTCCTTAATTTTAATTATTTTTTAATCAATATCAACCACATAACAACACACCATTGGATTCATATCCAATCCGGATCGGTATCAAATTGGTTTCAACAACAACCGATACCTAGAACATAAACCTTCGACTCGGTCTTTAATGGACCACATCAACCATCCATGTGGCTCAAATCAAACCATCCACTATGGTCGGTTGATCAAGATGGATCGATTAGCAAATTATTAATTAAATCCAAAAGCATAGAACAAATCTGTCAAAGGCATTTGAGTTGTTAAATATCCCTCGAGAATAATATAATTATATACTTAACCTTTACATTGATTAAGCTCTTAAGTTCTATAATATATGATAAACTAAGCCAGCCTGCAACCGATGAAGAACACTCAAAAACCACTAAGTTGGGTCATATTCAGAGAATGGCAGTGGTAAAATAATCAACTACTACTCTAGTCCACTCTAAACATATCTTTTCAGTATTTCTTTAATCACTTTATTCTCTGACCAAACCCTCTAATTACTAATATATTTTGCCAGTTGGCCAATACACTAGATCTTGGGACTCTTTCATCAACCGCCCATTAATTAATAATTATGGGATCCTGCTTCAAATCTTGGACGGCTGGACAGTCGTGACTCCCTTGCTTGTCAAACATAGCGAGCTTCTAATCAAAAACCACCAATTCTCTAAAATTTAATATTTTTTTAATATTTAATATATGAAAAACCAAAGATCAAACTTCAAACCAATAATAAACAGCTAATAAACCGTTAAAAAAAATCGATAATGGAGGTTTGACTCCTGTAAACCAAACAATCAAACCCCTTATCAGTTCAGTTTCTATCTGATCCAATATTTTTTTCCAAAAAAAAAAGTCTGACCCATATATATATATATATATAAAAATGGGACCCACTAGATATGGAAGTAATACATAAATGGAGAGGAACCGACTTCTTTGACACGGACTGAGATCCTCTGTAGTGAGGATCCCATCCACTTAAAATAGATCGACATATATCCTGATATACTTTGACTGCCTTGGGATATATGCCGACCCATTTTGAGTGAGTAAGATTCTCATCATACGACTGGCCTCACTACAGAAGATTTTTTTTTATTTCCCTTTGACACCCCTATCCACAACCAAAACAACCCCCCAAACTCAACCCAAACAAAAAGAAATGACACCCGTCTCTCTCTCTCTCTCTCTCTCAATGTCTGCCACTGGAAAAGACTTAATCTCATATATTTTAACCAGTGTAAAGTCACTTGCGTAGTGTTGGTCATTGAGAGGGGATAATGTATTTCCACCGACCAACCACCAAGGCACCAATGCCACCCTAGAGAAGGAAAAAGCCAAAAAGAATACAACAAGAGAATAACAACGAGGCCCACATCACCAAGGCACCATTCTCTTCCCCTCCCCCCTCCCCTCCCCCCTCCCCCCTCCCTTCCCTCTCTTTCTCCTCCCAATAAGAAAACCCTTCCGAAAACAACATTAAGAAAAAAGCTCCCATCACAAAAATCTTTCAGATCACTTTTCATGGATCCCACCACCATCATCCAACACAACAAAGTAGCAGTCAAATGGGGAATTTCACAACCCACAAAGCCACAAAAGTATGAATGAGTATGGCACACAAAGTATAACTTTCATATTTTTTCCAAAAATAAACAAAGGAGCCAAGCAGCCAAAAAGCAAACATGGAAAAAAAAAAAGAAAAAAAAAAAAAGGCTTTACGATTTAATCCTTACTGTAACTTTCATAAGATCAACATCTTATTTCCATGCAGCAACAGTAGGTTTACTTATAGACCAGATGAGTCATACCCATGGTAAAAAAGATTTCTAGATTTGGATTTGATTGCAAAAACTGCAGTAGGTCCCCCGCAGCTCTGCTTTTCTAAGCTCAAGAGTTATGGACAATGCAAGAATCTTCATCAATTTATTGGATGTACTAGATAGATGTGCATGAGCCACAAGTAAATAAAAATGTTCTTTTATGTGATACACAAGCAGTGAGTTCACCCCATAAGAGAGAGAGAGAGAGAGAGAGAGAGAGAGAGAGAGAGAGAGAGAGAGTTTTCGAAATTGGATTAACAGAAAAAAAAAAAAAAAAAAAAAGGAAGATTGGTATTTCAAATAAAGTACATTTGCAGAGAAGCATTACTCAGACCCATTTGCATCCCAAAATAAATAAGGAAAATATAAACAACAGCTCAACCTGCAATTGGATTGAGTAAAGTGAATGATCAAGAAAATAGAAAACAAAATACCTTCATACACCTTGAGTTCTTTCAGGCCATGGCAAAACAACATTAGGAGACGAAGAGGAAACACCCATATGAGAATCTGAAGAAATTGGGTATTTGCCCTTCTTTGACCAGAGCCAGATCTTGGAAACAGAGAAGCTCTCACCTTTATTCCCACTACTGAGTTTCTTTCCCTCAATGTCCACAACAACCGAAGAATTCCCGTTTTGTGCTCTCCCTTTCACTAGCTTCACATCACCACCATCTCTCTCATGGCGTAAGGCCACTTGCAGATTTGAATCACCAACCACATACTGAACTGAACCCATCGAGTAACATCTCCGGGCATCCAAATTACTCCTACTGGTCTCTCCTCCCCCTCTCTCTCCTCCACTGTTCAAGTTTCTGTATTTACCGAGCCTTACGGGGAAAACCCTCTTTTCACCAACAATCTCCTCTCTTTCTCCTGTTTTCTGTCCACAAGGGAACCTATCCTCTCTATCACTGGGAAGCCCATCCTCCTCACTCGGATCATCAAATTCAAAAACTGGGTTTTCAATCGAAAGGCCAGAGCTGAAGAGGCTCCCTCTACAAAGAGGGCATGTCGAGTTTGACAGAAGCCATGTGTCTATACAGTTGATGTGAAAAGCGTGACTACAGAAGGGAAGTAATCTTAGTTTGTCTTGTTCTGAAAATTCACAGAGGCAAACAGCACAATCAAAGGGTTCTTTTAGGCCCATTATCTCTTTGTAGAGGAAGACAGGGAGAGCATCTATAAAAGCTTGATCTAGACCCGAATCATGGAGATGGAAGAGCTGCTGTAACTGTCTTTGCAGTGCATCCGAACCGGACATTTCCGGGTACCTGTTAGACTGGGAAGCTGATGAGGAAGATGGTTTCTTTATGAGGAATCTAACGAGCAGGTGGAGCAAACCAGAGATGAAAAATATAACAGCTAGAATAACTATGATAAATAGAACAGCTGGACTGATTCTGCCTCCAGATGATGATGGGGTTGATTCTTTCTGATAATTACTACTATAATAAGGAGGTGGGAACGAGGAATAAGAAGAAGAAGAGGAAGAAGAAGATGAAAGAGGAGGAGAAATACCAGGTGGAAAGGTCAAAGGACCATATTTTTCCTTGATTTGAAACTGAATCCAAGACATCTTAGGATTAATTTCCACTACCAAAGCGAGAATCCTTCAGTGGATAGCTGAAAACAGCATATTTTCTTTTCAATTTGAAAAGGCTAAAAAGAAAAGATCAGCCACAATTCCTCCCGTGAGTATACCCAATTCATTCTAACAGGTGGGTACATTAGAAAAGCGAACTTCCCAAGATTTAAGAACAAACATGTTGTTTCTATGCTGAAAATACCATCTTTTTCCGATGTTTCCAAATGAAACACGAGAATTTCCTGTACAAGTACAAAGGAAGAGAATTGGGAGATTTTACCTACCTCAGTTTTAGTAAAAATCCGCCATTAATGAACTCTTGAACAGCTTTGCAGCAGAAACCCTAGAGTAACAGGTACTGAAACTTTGGGAGATGTTCAAATTTCTTGGGTGAAAAATCATCTAAAATTCTTTTTATAATTAAAAAGGGAGGTGAGTAGGAAAGCTCGTACTACCTTCCAAAGTCCGGGGGGATGGATGCCAAAAAGAGCGGGCAGTCTCAGACCCGAGTCCACTGACTGCTCTGTCCTATTCATTACAATAAAAGGGGTACTTTGGTAATTCCACTCCCGTTGAATCCAACAGACGTACGGACGTAAATATTTTTGGAAGTTTCCTAAGATTTACTCTTGAAAATTGAATCATGGGTCCTACTCCTACCTCAAAAAAAAAAAAAACAGACAGAAGATTAGGTCATGGGTTAGTAGAAGCAGCATAAGCTACATGATTTAGTGATCTCATTGATTATCCGTTGATCGAATCGGATGGTCTTGATTGTATTTTCTTATGTATTTATACTATGACAAAACATGTGTGTGAGAGACATTGGAGCATCTCTTATTTAAAATTTTATTAGGGTGATCACCCACCAAATCCATTTAAGAATAAAGAATGTGAATCATTGCTTGTTTCCATGATTTTAGGCTGACCCTTTAAAAATAAATCATGTTCAGCTATAAATTGCAATTTCATTTCATTTGCTTGAGTTTTGGATTCAACCTAAGTCATTTTCAATGGATGATGAAGAAGCTGGGGAAAAAAAAAGAAGTAACCAATTTCATTAAGGAAGGAAGCCATAATTGAATGGCCCACAACACCACCATTGCACAACAATTTACCTTGATTAAGATGTTATGATTTGTTTTGTTACAAAATGAAGAAGATATTATGACTTGTTTAATCATATTAGTTTAGCAAAATGGGTTGTCTTTAGGGATGAGTTATTGACATTTGATGTGAATCATTATTCTTGTAATGTATATGGTTATTTCAAATTATTTTTTTAAGAAACAAGATCGTCATTCTTTTCTCATGTCGTTTCACATAATAACTATGCAGACTTTTACCGACACTCTCTCATTGCATGACCATCTGAGCCCTCTATTGGGATTTCTTATGCCTCAATTTTATGTGATAGGACAAATTTCCTTTATCTTGCATGACGGAAACCAACGGAAATAGGATTATAAATGATCTGCTCCCTTATGCATTGAACACCGATGATACCACTTGGCACCCACTTTTCTTGGATCTTAATTGAAGATCACCAAACATTCAAGGAGAAAATATTTCTTTTCACTGTAGATGATAATAAATCTCAGTCAAAATAAAATGACCAAAAGGGATTTAATTCCAACTTCATTGATAGAGAGGTAAAATTATAAGGTCAGATAGATTGAACTGGTGACACACCAGGGACTTAATATGATGGTTTAATGAATCATGTCATGTTAGGTCATAATCTGATATTTCTATCATTTTGAATTTCTCTTAACCCAAAATTTTCAATTCAAATCGTCTCTTTTCAGGGGTTCGGGAGGAGACTTGGCTCCCACCAGTTAATGCCTGACACGTGGGCGTTGGTTGAATCCGAGCCCTCCATCCGAGCTGGTGCATAAACCGACACCCCCTGTTGGCTCACCTTCTGGCTTGGATCCAACTGACGCCCACGTATCGGGCATCGGTTGGTGGAAATCGAATCTCCTCTCAAACCCCTGGGAGAGACGGTTTGGATCCAAACCTTCCACCTTCATGTCTGGTTAATTTGTCAAAAATTCTCATTAAATGTCATTCAAGGTAGTTATGAAACCTCTAGCGACCTTGGGTATTTTATTGAGAGCCAACTGTCCAATGAATGCACCTTATCACCAAGCTCCTTCATGGTCTAGAGGTTCCTGATTAAAATATTGACCAAATCACCTACAGAACCTAGTAGTAGAAATGCCCACGTTTCCCCTAAATGCTCCATTCGAATGGTCTATGTTGTTGGATCTTGTTTGTGGGTGGGTGATGGGGCAATACTAGCCATTTGATATATTGGAAATGATTAAAATTGGCGTGTATTAAATTTTATACTCAATTATATAGCTCACATGTATGTCGATGCGTTTTCCTTATAGTTCATGTACTTTTTATGAAATCTCAAAATTTTCAATACTTTATTTTACCACTTAACAAACTTCAATAAACTAAAGACTTGACATGAATGAAAGACCATTCAAGCTAAAATCTTAAAATTTTCAATACTCTATTTTACCACTTGATAAACTTCAATAAACTAAAAACTTGACATGAATGAAAGACCATCCAGGTTCCCACATTGTAGAAACTTGTTTGGCCCTTCAACCAATTGGTGCCCAAGTTTCTTTGTCATTATTGTAGGCCCGTTTTGGTTTGAAGCCACATAAAATGTGTTCCCATTAGCACCAATGTGTCATGATCAGATGATTGCGAATGCAAAATTAATGTGGCGACCCTATATGTTGACCATACATCCCACACAGAAAATAATAGACAACCACTCCCCCCGCCAAAAAAATTAAAAAAAAAATCGATGGGAAGTGTTGTCTGATTAATTCAGTTAACTCAAACAAGACCTCAGCCTTCGATGTGGAGGAGGTTAGCCTCCACTGCCCGCTTCTTAGGACTATGAAACAACAAATTAAAAATAAATATTTTTCATTTAATTTGCTTAACCAATGTTTATCTGTTCTTCCATTTTTCTGATGATCCCTTGGACCTGCATTAGATTCACTATACGTGCAAGGTAACAAGTACGCACTCTAACTAGCTATTCATATTTATAAACAATTGAATATGGTTACACAAATGAAGGATCTGTAAATATGAAGTGAAGAAATTCACATTGAAGATGACATGGACACCCAATGTTGATTATGGGTCTGGGTGTCCTGCAACTTCATCTTCACTCGATGTGCTCTGCCTGTCACTGATGTCGTCGTCGTCACTACTCTCTTCAGCTTGGGAATTGGTAATGTTCTCTCTTTTTGCATATCGCTCACAGTATTCTGTTGTCACAAGTCATATCAGAAAAAATGCATATCTGGTTCTGAAAAAAAAAAAAAAAAAGCTATTGCACATCATTTGCTCTTTAAGTCCATAGTCTTAATGACAATATGGGAGGTCAACACAAAACTTATGAGATGTTATCACCTTTCACTTTTTGTTCATATTGTTTTTGGTCCTCCATCATCAATGATGCTGCATCACCATTTAATGGGTCTGAAGGATTTGGGTAAAGCAAGAGTTGTGGGAGGAACACCTCAAAGACATTCAGTAGATCTGCAACCACAGCAGAAAAATAATCCAAACTGAACGACAATCATAAGGTTATTATTAATTACTTGATTTTATTATTATTGTCATCGTTGTTACAAGAAGCATAGAACAATATGTATAGGGTCCTGACATTCACCACGAATATAATCCCCAGTATTCATGTCAAATTCAATTTAATAAGTCTTCAGGCTCAGTTTGGTTGCAAGGGGAATTAAAGGGAAGGGAAGTGAAAATTTTCAAACTTAAAATTGAAATTTTTTGTCATTGCCTAATATGATTGTATAAACTAACTAAATTCCTTACTATATGTAGTAATGATATTTTTAGATGTAATATTTATATTACTTTTCAAATGCAAGGGATTTAAATGCAAAATAAAGTGTAAATTGATAACTAAACGTGGAATGATTTGGAGTTAGTTACATAATCATATGATAGCATGTGACGTAATGATTACAGAAGTTTCATTTTAAAATTAAAGATTTCACTCCCCTTCTCTTAATGTTTGAACTTTGATAAGCACAACTCAACTACAGCCTCATCCCAACTAGAATGGGGTTGGCTACACAGATCCTGTCTCCTGATTAACTCTATTCAGTAATTTGAACTTGGATACTGGAAAATAATGTCAAATGAAGAACAACAGATTCACCAACCCTTGCCCTCCCCCTTTTTGGGCGGTATGAAGGTGACATGCATGCATATTTCTTATTTATTTTGAAGATAAGTGGAAGGTGGGGAATTGCATATTTAAGTGCACATCCCGCATCTGTCAATGAGAATTCATTTCGCCAGGGATGGTTAAAAAGAAAAAAGGTTTACCAAACATTGGGCTCCAAGATTGGTTGATAACATCCAAGCAGACAGAACCAGACCTGTAGTTTTAGAGAAGAGATGGTCAGCATCGAACACTTATTTACAGAAGAATCCAGACTGATAACAAAAAGATGATACTGGAGCGTTCATGAAAAAAATACCAGAAGAACAAACTAACAAGAACACCATAAAAGGCAGATAATTCACCATTCTTCTTTGCTGACAGAAAAAGTTAAGGAATTGCCAAAATACTATTCTGTTGTCTACAAAAGTTTTAGATGGGAATTGTATAATACATCCCACTGAAATAACAAGAGTATTTGAGCGTACAAGTGTACTTACAGTTCATCAACATTTGGGTGGAATATTTTATTCAGAAATCCGATAGAAGGAGACTTGTAAGGGTAAGCGTCCGGAAGCTCAACACGAACTTTCCATACACCACCTTCATAAAGGCCTATAAGCAACACAGTCAGATGGTAACTAGCAGATAAAATCTTGAGATGGAAATATGTAAATCCACAAAGCTAGGCAACCTTCTGAAATATGAAAGCATTGTTTAAAAGCTTGAAATGCATTTGAAAGAGACTGATTCTTCAGCATTATTTTGTCAGTAGATCAGAGGATCAACTAAACTCCACCAAATTCTGGATACCAAGTGGTTCTGTGGCTTCATAAAAATTCAGCCTCATCCTTCATTACCAAACTGATATAACAGAAAAGTGGTTTTGCTCTTTTCTTCCCAGGTAAAAAGCTTGAGAATTCAGCCTCAGCAGATGAAGTTTATAAAGATCTCAGATTCTCAATGTGCATGAAGAAGAAAGATGATACCTGATTCTTTTCCAACAATGTTCAAATTAATTAGTTAAATCTGAACAAAAATAGGTTCTCACAGAATACCAATAGTAACGATATTCTTTTTTTATGGGAAACTCACACCATGATGCACCATAAAAGTTATCAAATGAGATATGTCATTTACCACTTGTCCAATGTGGACATGGACCTAACAAAATCACTAGCAAAGAGCAGAGTAAGCAAATTCGAGAATTATTCACCGAACTATTCGCCTGCACCGAATTTTCAGAACAATTTACCCGAATCTGAACCATTCCCGTTGATTCGGAAAAAAAAACAGTCGCGATTTATTACTCCTCGCATACATATCGAGATAAATTCGAAAATAACCGAACTATACGAATAATTCGTATTTATTAATATCAAAGAAAATAGAAATAGTAGATAAAATTTTAACTATTTCACAATCTCCAACGTGGGAGATGCTGGTCGGTATTCTCAAGGTAACACTCTTGAGCGTCAGCCGAGTTCCCTCACCTGCTTTCACGATTGAGTACAACCCCTATTTAAAAGGGCCGTGTCCTCTTCTATCTTTCCAAAGCTCCGATGTGGGACTAATTAAAGGATATGGTGCTAAACCAAGATATGACCCAAATACCCAACTACAGTTTTGTGTCCCATTGATTTCAGGATTCTCCTTACCAAAACAAAAAAACATAATTTTCCCTTTCTAAGCGGAAACTATATAATTGTATTGGTTAAAAACTAACAAATAATGAGTGGTTTGTAAATAAAATACTCAAATCACAAGTTTAAAACTCCAGTTCCTTTACCCAAGCCACATGGTACCCTCCCTGTGTCCAATCATGGTCAATATTCAGTGGATCACAATATGTGTATAATGTAAAACATAATATTCTATTCAATTGTTTCCTTTATTCCACTACTATTCTATTCAATTGTTTCCTTTATTCCACACCCATGTCAACAATACATATATAATAATAATAAAATATATAGATTTTCCTTTTTCCTTCCATGCAATTTTTTCATGCTTAACTTTGTTGACTATAGTCTTGAAAGTTTTTTAAAGGTATATATTTCTTAGGTTTTGATTACATTATTTGATTAAATTCTAACATTAAGGTTATGTTTTGTAGGTTTCATTAATGGCTATAATTTTGAGTCTTTGTCATTCTTTGTAATTAATGAAATTGATGATTACAATTGTTTCACTGTAATTTTATTTTAATTTATATCACTTGTATGTTATGAAAGAATGGTAATTGAATCTAATGAGGAATAGGTACAACAAATATTTTTTTTAAAAATCCAAATTTTTTTTAGGCAAACAAATAATTCTCGAATCAATAAGAATTCAAATTTTATTTTAAGTCCACTTTTTTGACTGAATTCTTAAATTAGTTAAACGATTCATTCTGAATTATTCTCTTTCCATATAATTCACGAATCCAAATTCGCTAACTATGGCAAAAAAGGGGGGGAGCAGCACGAAATGACAAATCACCATCATGATACTTCAGATCTTCCGATCCAAGATCAAACATTATCCATAAACTTCTCTCTATCCATGGAGCTGATGGAATGATCGTAGGGGAAAATCAAAGAGGGGGAAAATATTCTATATCTATCCAAATCATCCTTTGAATCTGTCCTGCAGTATAATTTCTTCCTCCAACCACTGATGTCTTCCAAGAAAACTCCAGTGATCTACCTATTTGACAAGGCAAAGCATCCCAAAAGACCTTGACACCAACCTCATCCTATGTAATACTTTCCATTTGGAAAGGAAACCAAACACCTTCTCTGGACCTGAACATCGCTTCCTTAAAAGGACTACAAGACCATATGAGACTAAGGATGCAGTAAACAACTAAGATTCTTTCATGTGTCATCTCCCATGGCACCATGCTCTCAGACTTGAAGATACCAATGATTATGTTCCATAAGTTTCTTTTAAATGAACATCTCATTTTGGAGGGAGAGATTTCATAGTTTTTCCTCACAATCTGGTGATAATTGGACCCTTAATTTTACCCAGAGTGAATTTGGACATGAAACACAATAAGGGGGTGGGCATAGCATGTGTAGGTGTAGTGTAGCTGTCAGATCCATAGTTTTTAAGCATTTAATTATTATTTATTTTCTGGATAAGCATATATGCAATCAGGACATGCAGCAGACAAAACTATGAACTTTCAGTGATACAAATACTACTACGCTTTTATAGCATTTTTAAAATAGAAATTCTTAATATAATATACTAATCTCATAATTGCATCATTTTGTAGGTATTTTTTTCTTTGCCGGATATAATAGTGCACATATGTCAACTATCAAACAGGAGCGCTTGCTCGCTTGGAGATAACATATTGGCAATTTGAGATTGTTGTTCATAAGCTCATAACAATGTTAGCCAAGTCCCCATATCCAAATCTTTGAGGTCCAGAGAGAAGATACACACCTGCACCCAGTCCAAGGAACATAAGCTTAATCACTTAATAACATAATAACAAACATTGATTGTTGTAGTCAGATCTTCATAATCCATTTTCCCATCATGCACTAGTACTCCATCCAATCCTCTCCACTGTGCATACCAAGCTGATATGACTGTCAGCCATTGTCCACAGTTTGTAAAGTGATGCCTAGATGCCACTAAGTCCCCATGTCCATATCATCATTAAGATTCACATCAAAATCTCATCTTGAATGAAGTCTTGTAATCCCAGAATATAACAGGCAACTCATTAGGTTGACCCAAAAAAAACTTACAGAACCTCTTGTATATTCACATATGACTCCTGCTGTAAATCTTGAAATCAAAACTAGAGATAATGTTTTCCATTTGACCATCAGTTTTCTGCAGAAAAAATATTCACCTATTTTTCTAGTCATTATTTCCATTCCAATGGTTTGTTGAATTTCATTATCCAATATAGATTTTCCATCAAAATCCAAGATGCAAATGTAGATTCCTTAATACCTTCGTTCTTCAACTTCTACAACCATCTCTCCTCTATGACCTCACCATTATTGCAGAACAAAAGTACCCCTTCCAAGCAAGACGCACCATCTGTTTCTTCCAGTTTGTAATTTCAGAACCAGAGCTTCAGTTGTTTGGGTTAAGGGTAAATTCAAGAACTTCTACAATTCCAACAATTTTTAATCTACTATAATAAAATCAACATTGCTACCAACTGCCAAAAGACCGGGACTAATGAAAAAGGGAACCAACCAACAGTTCTTCTGATCGCCACTAAGCATGGTTTCTCAAAAAAATCTTATAAGATTCGTCCAATTTCCCCACCAAAACATGATTTGGAAAAACCATAAAGAAGGTAACAAAATCTAAGCAATCAACGCCATTACAAAAATAAAGCAAAAACATCTCATTAACTGTTAATCAGAATCCTGATGCACATAAATCAGAACAAATGGGATTATTTTAGTAGAAATCAGCCTTGGGTTGGGTTATATATATGGTCCAAGGGGTTTTCACTGTAATAGGACATTTTAATGGGCCTAACTATGAGCAGGAGGTAGGAATGTAGGATTTATTAGTTAGTTAAGTTTTGGGGTCCACTACAAGCTATTTTATTTATTTTTTTGTTGTAAAGCTTTTCTTGGACAAGAATAATTTATTCTAGCCTGAGTTAACTATCTTTTCTTTATCGATTGTCAAGTCTTTAGGTCAATTTAGAGCTTTCCTATTGGCAGGATGATATAATAGGTTAGGTTGGAACTGGTTAGATGATTGTAAGAGCTCTAATCAGCTGATTACAAGTCTCTAGGAGAAGCTATAAATATATGTAAGGCCTTCATACCAGCATATATATTTGAAGCAATAAAGCTTTTCAGTTTTCTGAATTTACTGTGGCTTCTGGGTGTACTTGGCTTTTGGAGACTACGTTGGGTTCCTTAGTGGAAGAGTTGATTCTTTTCATAGGCTTTGGAGGAATTGAGTTTTACATGGATTCCTAAGTTGTTTTATCTTTCTATCCTTCTATCTTTTTATCAAATCAGGTCACATATACTCTATCTTAACATCTTGCAGCAGTGCTTCTAACTTCAGCTTGTCTGATATTTCTCTGATTTACTTCTCTTTGAATTTCTGTTTCGAATTTCTGAGTCTTCTAATTGAAATTTCAGTTCTACTCTTGCTTTCAAGTCTTCCTACTTGCATAAATATTGTTCTATCTCAAATCCAGCCATCAGACTTTGCTCAAATTCTGCAGACCTGATCTCTAAACAGGACAGAACTTTTGACCAAAATGGGACAATCAGAACTGTTTAACCCTATTAGCCGATGCTTTTCTGTTTCTGGTTATTTCCCTATTCCTTACGATCCTGTTGAGCTAAACTCCCACTGGATTTTCCCTGGTTTGGGATTAGTCTTCACTGAAACCCATTTCCATACTACATTTCAATCTTTTTACGAAAAATAAGTAGCATTCTTAGTTCTTACAATTGGAAAGTAATACCGATTGAATTGAAAGCCCAGAAGCCAGAGTTACTAAAATTTCTAAAACTCCTTACAAGCTCCTAGAAGTAATGAGACAGGATGCAGTAGAAAGCTAAAAGACTGAAATTACTCATTTACATTTTTTATGAGTAACTGAATCTTCTTAGTATAGAAGAGGGAATCTACAACCAAGTGCACCAGCACAACACAAAAATGCCTCAAAACAAGTTGCTCAACAAAGGAACCCAGAAGTTACACAAACCCATTCTACAGAACACAGTAAAGATTAATGTACATTTCCTCCCTTTCAGCCCCATTACTCCTGGCTTACTGCCTCAAAACAATTTGATCAAGGATGAAAGAGCCCAATTAAGGAAAACCCATCCTAAAGAACAGGGTAAAGAATAAAACCTAATATATTACATATGTATCCTTGCTTTTCAGCTCCATTCCTCCTGGCTATCTCATCCCATAGCAGAGGTAACTACATTTGGGTCTCCACCAGAACAAGTTTCAACATCTTCTCTGAATCAATATATATGCTCTGATAAAGGTTGAATTCCCAGGAAATCACAAAAGAAGCACCAGACCCAAGTAGGTTGGGTTTGACAAACCAATTTAAAACTTAACTCGTGTTCAGAAGGGGGATATCCCCATTTTTGTAGCTTCAATTTAGCAAATTAGTAGATTTTTCTTTCGATAAAAGTATAAGGTTAATAAGCTACATCAAATCCACCAATCAACCATAGAAAATTTTTTATAATCCCTTCTAATTCCAATCTAGCAAGTTATCAACAGCAATAGCGCACCAGCAGGACAATCTAAAATATTGAGGTCATACTCTATAGAAGCAATTACACAAGGAAAGGAAAAAATAAATATACTTTCTTTTGGGCCATGAAATTCAACGTTGAATTCATTAATGCCATCATTGATCGGCTCCACAGTGTAGTCACTCATCATCCTGTGGAACACAACAGCAAAATGTATTAGCCCAAAATGCAATGCTCAAATGTGGCAGGACAATCTACCCAAGGCAACCTTATGGGACTGAATTCTAGGTATTTCTCTAATACAATACACAAATATAAATGCTATAAGACTCAGTTGAACCTACTTGGATGAAAATTGTCTCGAGCCCCTGATGAAGTGGTGCTGGGAAAAGTTAAAAGTATCTAGGGATATACAAAAGCATAAAATGCAACTGTCTAGTCATGACACATAAGGCTCACTTGGTATCATTTCTCTGGAGTGATTCTGGGGAAATTTTAATGGACTCAAATTTGAATCACGTTTAGTAAAAACTTGATTCTATGGAGTCCTCCTTTGATTATTTTTCCTCTTCTGATGTTTTGTGTGTGTGTGTGTGTAATCACTTCCTATTTTTTGGCGAATCATTTATGGTGAGTATTCATTTACTGAAAGAATCCCTTAAGAATAAGAAGTTACTTAAAAAGGAATATTAAAACGAACATGAAAACTTACAGCTTCATGACATCCATATCTCTCCTCTTGCTTGGAGAAGACATTCTTTCTCCTTATAAATAATGAATCAGTTCAAGATCTGTTACATGCCCACCAAGACATCTGTATTATCACAACTATTCAAATTTGCATTGTATTCAATTCGTTCAGATATAAAATAGCTCAAATGAGTGGGTGGGAAGGGGAATAACATAGAATACCATACCTTTAGTTAGATCAAAGAAAGGTACAAAATTCAAAAGAAGAAATATGGCAGCCTTTTGTCAGAATATAAAATCTTCTAACGCCCAAAACTAGGAAGAAAATGCATAGAAACTCTAAGAATCAAGACCAACAATTAGTGGATTAAGACCATTCACACGGAGACTTAGAATAAACTTCGAAAGACATCTCTCTCGCTATCTAGGTCAGTTGGTACCCCCAAAAGAAAAATCCCCCTTGATCAGTTGTATCAGAGTAGAATAGCTTTGCCAAAAACTCAAAAAACAATGGTTAAGCAATAAAACTAACAGAAATGCAAAGTATAATCTAGCACATACAGAAAACTCATGGGGTAAAATTAACTACCAGTCAATCAAACTTCCCACTTACCCCCATATATAGCACTAAGCCCTTGTTAGAAGAACAGGTTGGGCTCCTCTAACCTCAATGACAATATGAATGACTGGTAGCCAATTAATCTGTCTCCTCTCGGGTTTAGAATCTGTATAGAGTGAAGCACTCCACTCCACTACTTATGTGATCCTCAATTATAAGTTGGCAGGAAAAAAAGGTTCACCACCGCAATGGACACATGCTAAGGCAAGAACATCCAAGAAAAATAAACGACATTCTATTTGGCTCTATGACACTTCCAAAACACTAGGCAGATAAATTAACAAAACATGACCAAGCAAATAGAGTATAAGTTTTAAAAAGCTCAGGCAATGTCACAAAGCTAGACAACCGCGAGACACAATGGTCTAAGATAGATGCTTGTCACCACCAAAACAGCAGGAAAAGTCAGGAGTTGGGAGTTTTACTTAAAACTTCCAAGTGAAGTTCATGTGAAGAAGCTCATTGGTGACAGGACTGATGTTATTCACTTGTAAGTTTAAATATGGTGCCTTCTCCTAGAGCTATTTTGTGCAAGTTGTCCCTTAGAGTGTACCTGGATAAGGCAAATGACAACTCATTGCCATTCTTTAGGATTTTCTCAACATTGTCTCTACCAAAAAGAGTGATAAAGAATCAAAACAATCATTAGGTACTCCAAAAATACCACAGATAGGGAATGCCATTCCAGGAGTAAGTTTTTTTTTTTTTTTAACTGAAATTTCACCTTAGGTCTAATAGATATATAGAATCAGCGTAAAAGCATGCCTCAGTTGAAAAGAACCAAACAGTAAACAGGGGGAGGGGTATAATTGCTCATGTTGGCCGTGTAATGGCTCAAAGATTGCTTCCAACCATACATAAATGGATTAACAGCTCTCCAAAACTTTTAAGTGCATTACATAAATAGACGTCACGTAGAAACGTCAATTCATGAGAAAGCAAATCCAGAAGTAAATTCTTGCCAATGAAGTGATGACTAAAACTGTATATCACCTTCATCCAAACAAACAAAAACGAACAGAGTTGGGGGAGACAATATTATATTCCAACATATCCCGCATAAAAGATCAAAATTCATTCGTCCTATTATGCCTATATAGAAACCCGATCAATCGCAAAAACTAACATATTCAAAAGGTTCACAATGAGAGTAAGATCACCCAACTTGCGTCGACCCATATCAGCATTTGCTCCAAGTAAAATGCTTCAGTTTTAAAGTCATGCGCAATAACAACCACCAAAAAACTCATCTAACACAAAGTACAGGAAGCTCAGACAAAACACAACTCAACATTCAATGAAATAATCAAAATTGAATCCAAAGCAAGAGAAGTAGAGCAGATCTAAAGAAATCATAAAAACATAATGAAACTTATCAAACAAAGAAGGTCGGATGGATGCAGAGACTAACCAAAACGGTAGAGCTTTCGTTCAATAGCTTTAAGTATACTCAAAGTTTCAGACACTCGGATTCCAGGAAGCAAAGATCGGAGATCGATCGTTGAGAAGATACCTTCTTTGTTGATCACAGGGGCCCTCCAACCCACAAGAAACAAAAACCAAAGAGAGAAAAAAGAAAGAAAGGAAGAGGAGAACAGATTTATACATTGAGAAAACGTGAAGTCGTCGATACAATTAGTTGCACGTGCGTAAATATTAAAATAAAGAGTCTCGGTTTCGAATCATGCAAATGGCAATCCCACTTATATCGTTAGGAAGGATGTATGAAAAAGCTGATCCCTCTTTCAAACCAACCCGGAAATGATTCTATTTTTACGAGATTGTTCTCGTTGACCGTCCGATTGGAATAATTGTACAATTGGAATTTTTTTTTTTTTTTTTTTTTTTTTGGGGCATGATCATTGAAGAAGAATGGCTATTTAAAAAAAAAAAAAAAAAAAAAAAAAAAAAAAAAATTTCGGCGGAGCGGCCCTTGTGTTGTTTAGTTCGTCCAGTCATGATCCAACGTCTGTTGAAACACCATTTCACTTTCACCTTTTATCCACACTCAACAGCACAAGAATCTGATGCGATATGATGATTATGGGTCTCTCAATCCATTCATAGTTTCAAAGGGTGTGGATGGTTATCAGATGGGGAAACGATTATCCGACTCTACTGCGACAAGACAGAAAGCTACCACCTGTCCAAACCGAGCATCTACTTGGATAAATAATAGATTGTCTACATCAATCATATATTAAATTTCAAAACTTAATTCAATAAAAAAATAGAATTTCCCACATTTTTTCCAATTTAGCCTATGTTTTCTTGGGGAGCAAGTTTTATACTTAAATGATTTCCCCAATTTTTGTACAATCAATTTGATTTTGGTAATATTTGATTTCCGTGTCATCAAAATCCAGCCAATTAAATTTATTACTTTACTGTATTCCTTAATTAGATCGATATTCCATTGAGGTCAATAACTTGTTGAAAATGTATTCTCATAAATTTGTTTAATATAATTCTTTATTTACCTCAAAAAAAAAAAATTCAAAGAAAAGAAGCAAGCAAGCATAATTGGTGGCAGACTAGTAAGGTTGGCTTAATAGATTCCTATCAGTCCATTATTGACTGATTCGATTTTAGTTTTGATTTAGATCTATTGGGTCGATTTGATTTGAGCTTATAAATTGGTTCAGTTCAATTTCGACTTTGCTCAATAAGATTCGATTATGGTTCAACTTGGGCCAAATCGACCTGGTCCAGTTTCATTTTTGGTTTGGGTCTAATGTTGACTCCGGTCAAACTTGATGACCTAATGGTCGATGTCCAAGATATGCTCGAAGAAATGAATCTATTGAGGGGCCCAATTTTGAAACCCTAGTAAGTGACAAATAAAATGATAAAATAAAAAAAAATCCAACTAGTTTGGTTCAATGACATGGAATTTAAGGATTATCAAACTTTAGTTAATTTTATTTGAATTTGATTAAGTATAAAACATATGAACAAAATAACTAATTTTGAAAAGTGGAAGAAAATTCTTCCTCGAGCAATAATGCCAATTTTATAACCCTTACACAATTTCTTTTTTATAACAATTCTTATAAAATATTTCATTTATATCAAATAGACTCTCAGGTAAGGCTGCAACAGAATCGGGTTGGATTGGGCATTTTAAAAACCCCCAGCCCAATCCTAGGTCCCCTTTAGTTTAGCCTAAGTTTGACCGCGTCCAAATCCTCTCCTCCACGGCTCCCCGGCTCTCACCCCATCCAACCGTTGGAGGGGTGAGCCGGCTCAAACTCCAACCCCCTCCAACGATTGGATGGGGTGGGAGCCAGGGAGCCGTGGAGGAGAGGATTCGGTTCCAGTTTGACCTGACCTTGATTGGGCCTGACTGGGTTGGGTTGGCCTTGACTCAAGGTCAATCTAATCTTTTATGATTATCGCGGGTAAGTTAATTCTTTTCTCTTGTGATTAAATTATATAAAACACAATGCTTATAGGGCCAGGTTGGGTCGAGTTGAGCTCAGCCCAGGCCTAGGTCGACTTTGTCAGGGTTAACAAAACATGGGCCCAAACCCAGTCCTATCCAGGCTCGAGGTGGGTTTAAATTAAGTATTGGAATGGAAAGGTTTCTAGGCCGACTTTGTCAGGGTTAACAAAACATGGGCCCAAACCCAACCCTATCCAGGCTCGAGGTGGGTTTAAATTAAGTATTGGAATGGAAAGGTTTACAAAGCTAGATAATCAACTGTCCTTGAATCACCAATAATAAGTTACAAGAATCTTTCCTCTCTCTTTTTGTAACACCTTTTTAAAGTTGGGTATATTATTAAAGCAAACAGTTAAAAACTTGGTAATAACACAAAACAAGTTAGAAGAAATTTAATTAGCAATGCTATCTTAAACACATTGACATTGATATGCTAGAAGAAAGAATGGCAATGGGTTGTTTGAAACTTCAAATTTTATCTGTCACCCTATTTCTATTTGTCTAGATGTGATTCAAGTGAGTTCAAATGTTTGCGGAATATAACGGTATCATTCGCTAAAATTTGTCCTTTTTCAATGCATTTATCCGGGTGAATGTGAGTTTTATGGTGCATACAAGTATTTTTAGGGTTATTATCGTCTCCAATTGCTGGATCCTCCAATGGATCCAGTGGTCTCTCTTAACCAGGCACATCTACCGATGTATTGATAGACGCGTCGAATTAAAGAGAAACCGCTGGATCCTCGATTGGAGAGGATAATGACTCGTATTTTTATTAGAATGTTGGCACCTACGCAGTATTGTCTTAATTCAATGAAAACAAAATTTTTTTCTTCAAGATTAATTTTCTCAACTAGAAGTAGAAAGAGTCATCAGTTTTGATGAATAAGCCACACCAACTACATCTCTCAATGATGAATACAACAGGATGATGTTGCATAGAATGGAATTAATAAGATAATCAAAGCAAGCCATTACCTCTTATATTTTTGCTTAATGAGAGAGTTCTGTTTTTATAAATAATGGGATTTTCTTATTGACATCTCACAAGGTGTTAAATGCTTTGAATCGATACTTTTTAAATATCTTAGTATTACACACTTGTTCTTTTTGTGTGGGGTAATTATTGTCATTTCATATATCCGTACAAAAATTATGTTAGAGAATGACAATACTTGATAATGACATAATGACAAATCATTTCAAAAAAAATTATAAAAAATAATTATTTTACCTATGATTTAAAAAAAAATTTGAGAATAAAACAAACGATATTTAAAAAAAAATTTCACATTTCAAATGCCCCTATAAAGGTATCATTTAGACAATTAAGAGATGTGTGATAATTATTTGTCCAATAACTATATCTCTATCACTCTCTCCATCCACCTAATCTTATGGATAACACCGTTACGAGGGGGGAGAAGCATAAGCTCAATTAATTGTGAATGTGCTTTCTTTTATATCATATTATTTCATCTTCTCCAAAACAATGGCTAAAATCAGCAAAGAAAATATTATTAATTGTACCAAGATAATGTAAAATTATCAACTGAAATTAATTATTTAAGATGATGATGAGAAGAGGATGTCTCCATGTAAGGATGAGGGTATTTTGACTACTCGTGAAAAAGGGGATGTTATGATCAATACAATCCTACAAATTAAAATAATATTGTACTTGGTTTCTACCATTAGGTAGAAACTAATGTGCTATTCCATGGATTCACCAAAAAAAAAATAAAGTGCTATTCCTTGGGACCTTAGATTTTCGGCTCTAAAGATAATTTGGCCATATTCCATTCATTGGTTTTATGATTTTTTTTTTTTTTTTTCGCTAAAGGTTGGATTTTTTTTAATTTATATGAAAAAGAAACAAAAAGAATTACAACCAAAAGAACCCACTTACAGCTTGCAAGCCATTGTAGGAATCAATCCCCATGATCCACAGAAAAGGCAAACACCAACCTATGCTATAAACAAATAACACCCTAATGTTCTAGAAAATGATTTTTATGGATGACCTTACTTTCATAGGCTCTCCAACCGTGACTGCCGAGACTCCAAGAGACTTGACTTATCCACCTGCTTTTTGCTACCGCGCCCCGCCGGTTTACTGGTGGTTTTTTCCCAACATTTAAAAAGGTACCACTCGTCTCCTTAAGAGGTTGGTCAATCACACTGACATCATCAAAACCCACCTCATTTTGGATTGGATTCAAATCGTCTTCTCCCTGTACTTCAGGGAGGAGAGAGACGCCCCTTTCGGATGGTCGATACGTGACTCTCAGAAAAATCTGAGCCCCATGTCCAAGTTGACACCCAGCCGACAAGTCGAGCGGACAAGGGGTGTCGGCTCGGACATGGGGCTCGGATTTTCCCGAGAACCACTTGTCGGCCATCCGACGAGGACGTCTCCCTCCTCCCTGAAGTACAAGGAGGAGACGATTCAGATCCCCTCAACCCTACCTGCTTGGCCAATAGGACGACCCCCTGTAGGGGATGTTGTCGATGGAATCCGTCCAGCTTCTCAGATCAAACCACGTAACTGAAACACAAACACAGTAAGCAAGTAGGCGGGATATACCCCGGGATCACTCCGATGCCAAAGTTAGGGAATTTCAAAGACAAGCAGAATGAAGCTCTTAATGATACACTAGAATTCCTTAGAAAATGGGATTCCCTGAGATACGGGAGTTCTAAAAGACTTTTCTCCTTCCCAGTGGAAAAGATGAACAGTAGGTAAGCAGACATATTTTTTAAGGAAATTCAACAGAGTAATAATACCTCAGGATAGATGTTTTCAGAGTGAACTCTAGGATTGAATCTCCTCCCCCCCCTTTTCAATTGGTAGTTCTTCTGTATTTATAAAATGATTGTGAAATTTCTTGGACAAGTTTTTTTCCACCTACCACCGTTTCCATCGTGTCAGAGAAGGAAGATTAGGACTAGGCAGCTAGGACCCCTTAGAGTGGCGCATATATGTCTTGTCTATCTTTTTTTACCCTTGTTCGACCTCTTTATGTGTCTACGTCAGTTACTTTTTTTGTTAGCTATGACCGTCATTTCCCACTTATCCAGTAAAAATCTTATTTTTTGTTGATTCGGTCCATGATATGGTACCATAGCTGGTCAAGTCAACATACCTTGCATTTATGGTTGTTGTCAGCATTTATGAGCATTAATAACAATGCATTTAATATCCTGCTACTCATTTCCGCTTGTCTTATCACTGCTCTTGTACCCAGGGGGTCGAATTAGATTTTTTCTCCCCATTTATCACTAGAGTAGACTTTTTCTTACCTGTACGCTCCTTTCTTGTATGAATGTCATATGTAATATCTTGCATACGTCCTACTGACTCATTATCAATGGTCTGATTTAACACAGATTTATTTTCCTCCAAGAGGGGATGGAACCGAAATAGATACTGCCTCCTCATCCATTGGTTTCATGATCTGTGTCAGATGTATCAGCATGTTCGCTAAACCCAAATGAATATATCTTTCATTCAACAAAAAAAATAAGTGCTATTTTGATCCTTCACCCTTTTCTTCTAGACCTTCAAATCACAGCTTCATAAAACCCAAAAAAATATCCTTTTGATGCATTGTTTGATTTAATCAGTTCCAAATGAAATATCAAAACTACCCTCTATCTATATTGAGTGTATCTATATTGAGTGATGACTTTAAAGCTAAACCATGAAAGGAAAGAACATATATTTAATGAGTCTGAATTAAAGGGAATTTAAAAGCCAAACCATGAAAGGAAAGAACATATACAGCTCTAGCTTGTCATTAAAAGGAAGGACATAAATATATTTGAGAAAGAAAAACTAACAACAATAACATTAATATATCAAGAAATGGAGAGAGAGAGAGAGAGAGAGAGAGAGAGAGAGAGAGAGAGAGAGAGAGAGTAAAAACCAAAAAATAAAAATAAAAAGATAATGTGGTGGAGGAAGACTCTGATTATCATGGTATGTGCAAGTTGGAAAGAGCTTGCAGAACTTGAAGTTGGAACCTTAAATGCAAGATGTAATCGACCGTGCGAAGGAAAAGCAGGTCAGGCAACAATCCTCGACCACCTGGGACCATCCTCTGCAATCTCCTCACCTTCATTCGTATCGACCCAAGACGACCACTCGCCCTTCTGTTTCTCCCTCGCTTCCGTGACATTTCTTTCTCTCGTCTCCTTCCATTGCCCATATCTCTGCAACGCCTCTGATCCATTGATTATATAGCTTTCTCTCTCTTACTCAGCTGCGTCAGGGATCCTCTCTCCGAGAGTTAAAGAGAGATAATGAATGAAGAGGGACTGTGTCTGAGACTCTGAGGTATATATATATATATATGAATGATGAATCCCTCGATTTACGGATATGGACCACAAGGGCTTGTTTGTTTGGGTAAATCTTATTTGTCTGTCTTTAGTCCACCAACCCCTCGTCTCTCTCTTTCTCATAGCCTAAATCGCTTCTTTTGTCGTTTTATACTTTCATGGGTCCACGTCGCTATGCTCCAACGGCCTACGCACGTGTCTGACAGCTTTCGCACGCAATCACAATTCACGACAGCCACTACTTTATGTGTGAATACATCCGCCCGTGTCCCGACTCCCGACAACTCCCCACTCGCACGTGCTTCCATTACATCCCCAGCCGGCCAGTCCCCACCATGACTTCTGTCTCTCATGATCTTTTTTAGAGCGACAACGTGGCACTGAGGGATCCAACAGCTGAGAGCGTCGATTCCGTCAAAGGCCTCTGATTGAAATTCAAACAATCATATTCCGATTCGGGTTCGAATTCGAATTCGAGTAATTGGGTTGCACATGTGAATTCGGATTTCACTCGATTGGATTGGATAGAATCTGCCCGTATAAATATCTAGAAGCAATATAGAATATAGGTGTTACGGTTGGAAATCGTCTCGTTGGTCTTCTATCTGAGCGATATGCACAGAAATTAAACAAGGGAGTTAGACGATTAAGTCCCGAGTACACTCCGATGCCTAAGTCAAATTCTCAATGTAAATAGGCAAAAGACAACAGAAATCTTCAGTTTAGAGAAAGAAGGGAAAAATGACAGAGGTTGAGCGTATGAAAGAATCAATGATGAATAATGAGATGATCAGGAGATTGTGTCTGTCTTACCTTGGAGATCGTCTTTTACTTATAGAGATTGGAAAGAAGCATGGAAATACTGGGACTTAGGGAAGTAGATCGCCAATAAGACTGCCAAGTGTCGCTCTGAGGTACACTCAAGTTATAGACTCCGAGTAGAAATGGAAAACTATAGCCAAGAAAACTAAGTCGGTAGGCAATAAGAGTGACACGTGTCACCATATGAGTGATCGTATGGCCTTGATGATCGGCATCGTTTTGTACTAGGAGAAGGACTCCTATGACGTAATCTAGTCACCTTAGAGTTCTAGACTCCGATCGAAAAACGCAATCCAATAGGATTATACCTCCGACTAGGCGCCTTGTCCTAATAGGACTGTACCTCCCCCAGAAGACATGACCAGATAGAACTGACTTCGAGCGGGAAAGGCCGAGCACTACATTGTTCGTTTGGTCGACCTAGACGACTTTGGATGCCACGTGTAAGATTTTAATTGAATGATGTTTTCCCCCTATAACAATATGTTTAATTCTCATTATTTTCTTAGGGTTTTCAATGTTTCGTCTTACTCACTTGAAGAGAGAGGGAAACTGGGGTATAAGGATTCTATATTGCGCACAACTGTTGATCGTCGATTGTGGATGAGAATGGAAGAAGATGTGAGGAGACACCATAAGATCCAATAAAAACAGTCCTTGGCCCTCGTAGTCCCGCCCGAGCCTACATGGAATCGTCCTTTATTTTCTTGGGCGGACCACTCACCAAACCCACCAAGTGACCCGTAATGGCTTGATTCTGGTGAGATTTCAATCCAGCCCTTCCCCAACCCCCAAGGAATATAATAAATTTAGGGTTTAAGTTTTAACCTTCCACCCTTAAACCCCGAAGATTATATTAAATTTGGGATTTTAACCTTCCACTCTTAATGGGATCTGAATCGTCTCCTCTCTGTACTTCAGGGAGGAGGGATGCCCCCATCGGATGACTGGCACGTGGCTTTCAGGAAAATCCGAGCCCCACGTCTGAGTCGACACCCCCTGTTGGCTTGGCTTGTCAGTTGGGTGTTGGTTCGAACGTAAGGCTCGGATTTTTTTGATAGTCACATGTCGACCATCCGACGGGGGTTC
This sequence comes from Protea cynaroides, assembly GCA_028583415.1. Lineage (NCBI taxonomy): Eukaryota > Viridiplantae > Streptophyta > Magnoliopsida > Proteales > Proteaceae > Protea > Protea cynaroides. The sequence continues at coordinate 9,327,317 of CM053273.1, forward strand.
TCCCTCCTCTCTGAAGTACAGGGAGGAGACGATTTGAATCCCTCTTAATGAAACACACACACACACACACACACACACTCTCTCTCTCTCTCTCTCTCTCTCTCTCTCTCTCTCTCTAAGGCAATTTAAGATTCCAATTTCCAATCAAGGTTTTAGGAATTGGTATCGGGCTCGGATCTATCCCAAACGATTTTAATACTGATCAAGATTGGTCGGATTGCAGCAATTGGGACAGACACCCAGAAAAATCACTTCTTGAGATTGGTACCGGAATCAGCATGGAAATATATACCAGATCAAGAGCGGTGCCGAGACTGATACTGATAGGGATCAACAAATCCAATACCTATTTCTATAACCATGATTCCAATACCCAATTGAAATCAAGCCCAACTCACCTACACTTACGTGCATGGTACGGGTAGGCAATGGAACTAATTATAGACTTGAGCCCTGATCTAGTTGAGCCCTGATCTGATCTGAAATGGGTTGGATCGTATATTTTCTGACCAATGACCAAACAGATCAGAAACATCTACTTGATTGATTCCAAGTTTAAAGAGCAAGGCATTTCCATTGTGGACTTAGAATACAACATGGGTAAAATAATGTGTTTGAGAATGTGTCACATTCTGTTGGTGCTGGTAGATTCTGAATCCTTCTTCCGAGATGGGACCTAGCCTGCAAATGATAAAAGAAAGACGAGTACAAAAGTGACCAGACTTGGGATCTGGGAGTATGCTTTCATGCTTAAGTCAAATCAGAACAGTTAATAATAAAAGGGAACTGAATAATAGAAAGAGATTAGTAAATGAAATGTGATGTAAGATTATCAAAACATGAGGTAATATTTGGTATATGAACCATTTTATGGGGGATTAATGTGGGGTCTACCCCCGCCTTTGTAACTGTTTGCCGTAAATGCTTCGGTTGAATGTATCCTTGATATATACGATGAAGGTTAGATGTATGCCCGCAAATATGGTTAGGGCGGAAATGCCCTCAAGTGGAGAGATTCGTACACCATGCATAAGTTATTGATAGGATGATGGCATTTATACACGTCACATTCTTTCACGGATGCCATGGTCCAAGAATGAAAATACATGCCAAACACTGTTTTTATCATCTCAATGTGTTCAAGACCTACAATGCATTCCAAGAATACATACTAAAGACAACCTAAATCTCTCAAGTTCAATACTAATATGTAATGAGATCATGAGGTTCATGTTGAATAATATACAATAGATGAAGCTAACTCACCACGGACAACCATTGACCAAATACCAAGGAGTGTGGCAATAGTGAGAATGTTCACCTACATATACTTGTATCCTCCTTGCATGAGATCCTATCACTGTCCATATCCAGTGAATCCCACACTCAAGAGGTGGGTTCCACACACTAGGGGTGGGTTCACACCACATCGACATAATAGGAACCTATGTAGAGTACATGTACATACAGATGATCCGAACTTAGACAATATATGATCTTTTCTTTTCTTTTATTTGATTTTTCATTTTTGTCATTTACGAGCAAATGCGTCTTTGTAACCGAAGAAGGTGATTGAAACATGAGCAATCAACGTTACATGGAGAGCACCGTGTGATTCTATTTTCCAACAAAAGACTTTGCATGTGAGCATATGGTCCCCAACGCAGGTACCCTAGCCCTGCGGATTCAAATCGTCTCATCCCTGAGATTTGGGAGGCGTGGCGGCGACCTCACTGGATGGTCGCCATGTGGAGGTCGGATTCAAATCTCAGGGATGAGACGATTTGGATCCCTAGCCTTGCATGTTAGTTATAGTCTGTGACAGTGACAAAGGCAGTAAAGAAGGGGCAAAGAATGGAGAGAGAGAGAGAGAGAGATGCAAAGAATGGAGAGAGAGAGAGAGAGAGAGAGAGAGAGGGACAGGGTTCATATTCTATCGTCCAATCGGTCCAGCCGTCCATTAGACTGGCTAGAGTGATTGGCGTACATGCCAATGCAGCTCAACATATCGTATGGACGGTTGGACGAGAGGAGATGAGAGAGAGAGAGAGAGAGAGAGAGAGAGAGAGAGAGAGAGAGAGCATAAATGTGTACTTGCGGTCCCCCTAATGGGCTGAGAAGGTCCTGATAATTCATTTCTTCATGTTGGAAGTTATATGATGAGTGATGACAACACGCTATTTATAAAATGATTTTAACACCAAGAGGTCAGGAGTTCAATTCTCCTTGGAGCTCCGCCTATCCAAAAAAAAACATAATTTTATATTATGCATGTATGGAGAAGTCATAGGCAATGAAATTGACATACGAGACACATGCGTTAGAATTTACGGATGAAAGATGTACGGAAATCCAACCCCAACACAGAAAAATAGAATGAAATAAAAAGAAAAAAAATCCCATAACACAGATTTATTTGGTTCAATACAAATTTTCTGCCTATGTGAATGATGAGACGAGATCTATTACATCATCGATGGAGAATAGGTTACAATTTACAATGCTCATCCTCATATCTCTCATTTTCTTACAAAGAAAAGCATCGTTATATATAGAAAACCCTATCCCCAATTCATCAAATCCCCAACAATGAAGGTATCACGAATAGAAGGTTTCAAGTTTTTAACCGGTGGATCTTATATTGTGGGGTCTATATAGTTGTTAGACTTATATATGTTATTCGGATTGGGCTTGAGACCATTATACGTACATTGTTCAAGACTAAAACTATAATTCTATGGGACTAGGGTTCCTTATGAACCTATATATTGCCTTTGTAGGGTTTTCTTTGTCAAGTTTTCAATTCAAAAGTTCGAACTTGTAAACAGAAGGAGTCTCACATATATAAGACATCCAAGGTTCTAATTTTTAAACAATATGAGATTATTCCCAACACTCCTCACGTGTTACCCCTCTTTTAATGGCAGTACACTTGGCATGTGATCCCTATTTTTAAATTAATATACAAAGTAAATTTGAAACTCTAATAATAGTGATTTAGACTAAACTCATGAACTCATACCACAAAATACAAAACATCATACTCACACGATGGATGACAAATGACGGTTTTAATGGAAGTAGATGGCAGCAGTTGTGGGTTATGAGTCTTATGATTTTATAATTGATGAGATGAAATGAGATTAAAAAAGGAAATAAAAAAATCATGTGCTCTTGTCTGTTGGAAGTTGAGGCCTAATAAGGGACTGATGCGATTGCCGACCGCCACTTTCAGCACTTGCGCTTGTTCGTCGGCACTAGCTGGAGCCTTGGAGGGATAGCGAGGCAAGTGATGGAAAGCACATGGCTGCACATGATCTCAACTCAACCACTCACACCAAAACCAAAGGCACACCACCCACCCACCCACCTATCCTCATTGGGACTTTACCCATTTCCCTTGTTTTGAGGGTACCAGCCCAAATCATCAAAGCCCACACCAAAATCAAGGGCCCACCACCCACCTATCCTGTTCCAGGCCTAAGGACTGTCCAGCTCATCCCCTCTTGATTTTTCTTTCATTGTTACCCTTCTGTCTCTTGTTTCTTAGTTTGGAAAATATATTTTTTTTCCACTATACTTTTCCTACCAAAAATTTGTAATTTAATCTAGTGAAATCAATTTTTGTCATATTTTCTCCGAAAAAAAAATCCAACCCATTATTAGTTTTCTTTAAATAAAAGAAAGGATTTCCTTATGCCAATAATGCAAGGATCTCTAACACTGCATCAATTACAATGTTAATGTTAAATTAACGTGATCAGAATGTGAGAGAACATTAGAAAGCATTCATACAATATCAATGTGGAGATCTTTCACATCCATTGTAAGATTGCCATTTTATCAAAAAGGATATCATGCTTGACACCAACAATGTGGAGGGATCTCTAACCCGGCCACATCAATTCGAGTGTTAATGTCAAACCCACATGATTAGAATATAAGATGACGTAGAAAAAAATAAAACAAGGAGACCATTCTCGACACCACCAATGTGGGGGATACCTAACACCACATCAATCACAATGTCAGTGTTAGTGTCAGACCCACATGATCAGAATATAAGAAGACGTGAGGAAGCATCCACACACTGTTGACCTATGGATCTTCCTTTTCCTAAAAAAAATCCCATTAATGTGAAATCACCATTTTATTATGTTAAAAAAAAAAAAAGGTTATCCACATTGGCATTGTGAGAGATCCCCGATGATGCATCAATCATAGTCAGTTTCGGACCCAATGATTAGAATGTAAGACGACATGTGAATTTTTTTTTATCTACAGAGAGAAGGATGAACATGTTAATGTGGTATACTAGAATCTTATACATAAGCAGTGAAAGTGGGAATACAAGAGGACTGATAGCCGATCGCTTGGAGGAAAAAGAAAGGGAATTTGGACTTCAAGGAAGAGATAGATAGAGACAGTAGTACACACCGTCCCCCTTATCCATATTAAGAAACCAAATTATATTATTCAGTAAGAGAACCTTTAAACTAGTAAAACAATTAGTAACAACCCCAACCCAATCCTGGGTCCTGTTATCTCAGACTAGGCCGAGCCCAATACATTTTGAAATCAGGTTAGGATATCTCAGCCCAAGTTCAGTTTTATCGGGTTTAGACCAACCCAGCCTGACCTTGATTGACTCTAATTGGGCCCACTTGGTTCTGATTGATCTTGGCTTAACCCATTATATATAATTGCACATATTTTTTTTTATATAACCGAATGTTTTTGAAATCATTACAAGACTGAAATGAATTTTTTTTTAATTTTCAAATTGAGTTAAATTTGAGATTTTCACATCTTACTTTTACTTGTAACCACATTAGGTTACAAGTTAGATTATAACCCAAACAAGAATCAATCCCAGGTCGATACTGATCCGGAATCCGCATCGGGATCTGCAGGAGACGATCCCTTCCCGATTCCGAATTCTAGAACACAGGTCCTCAGTCATCACCATGGCATTTCCATGGTCGCCTCGCTGCCTGAGCACAAAAAAGCTTTCTAGAGGGTATTTTGATGGTTACATTATCACTTGTATGTCCTTGAATACCCTTGGGCAGTTGGAGATGAGGGGGAGGAAGGTGATGGATTTGGGGTTTAGAGCGTTGGACCAAAATTGTGCTGGAGCAGACATTGACTCCAGTTTGAAAATGTGGAGTTTTTTTCGGTTTTTCCTTTCATCTCTCTCCTCCCTTTCTTCTCCATCAGCATAAAAGGCCTAGCAGTCTGGAATGGATTTCAAGTAATTTTGGCAGGAAATTTTCTCTTATAAGTTTGAACTTATGTACTTCAGATGTACAACCTCCGTTCGTCCTAGTATTCTTCTTCAGAATTGCATTTCTGATGAGGTGTGGATTTTGATGTAGTTTCAAGCTTCAGTTTTTAGCATCTACATTTTGAATATTCTTCTACTTTGTATACAATTCAGTTTGCTGCTCAAATCCTGCTCAAATCCATTTTTAATTTCCCAAATTACAGGGAAGCTAAATTCTTTCATTCTCGGAGACTTCTTGAGACCGCTACTGGACAATTGTGAACTGAAGTGGACAGGTGAACATCAAGCCAGTTTTTTCTTCTTTATTTATTTATTTTTAAAATTTAAATTTTGGAACTGTAGGTGTTAGGGGTATTGCAATTTACTTTCGTATAGAAAAGAAAAAATGGGATCATGGGTCAAAGAAGATCGTAAATAAAAGGCTGGTGAGAGAGGTAATCAAACCAGTGAAATCATCGGGACGTGACTAATTGGATTACCTTAGTTTCTGTTATCCTACTTAAAATGTTGACACGCTCTGCTATTGGCTTAAATTAAAGTACTGAAAGAAATAGTCGATACTCTCTGCCATTGGCTTATGTAATCTTTGAAATTTCAGGTACAACATCTTATCTTTGAAAAGTTGTTGTGTACAATGAATTGTGATTGTTATGTGTGTTTGGATTATTACTAGGAAATTTATAAAATGGATTTGAATTCTCATGAACTGGTTAAAATTCCTTATAGGGTTTCTGTTATGAGGCATTTTATCAACTGGGTTGCACGAGGATTACTTAAAACAGATTGAACTGGGGCTCTGAAAGCTCTCATGGTACAGCTAGCTTTTATCGTTCTTTCTCTTCATAAAAAACTTCTTCTTTCATCTCTAGATGAGGAAATAATTCACTTCTGTATTTTCTTTTCATCTAGTCTAGAGGGGCCAATCATCTTTCACTATTCTCAACTTCTGCAATCCTTCTTATGGTCAACAATGGGAAGATTTTTCGGAAGCTTAAATTTCTAGTCCCCTCCCAGAATCTCACCTTGAAAAAGGGAAGGTAAATACAGTTTTATTGTGTAGAAAAAAAATCCCTGATTAGTCTCCCATATTTTTATTTCGTTAGGCCATGTCTGTTTCGTTGTAAAATTTTCCATGCAAATGATATTTTACATTAAAATTTTCTACTTTTTCGATGTCTTTCTTTGTATTTCACATTAAAATGAACAGTGGAAAATCCTAGTTTACAGGAACATTTTCTTTTTCCGCCATTTACAAGGAAACAAACAGAGCCTTACTAAAAAAAAAAGCAGGGTTTCGATTCTTTACTTCTTTATGGTTTTCCTTTTTGATTTTGAGATTTCTCTGTTGTCTCTGCTGCCTGGTAATGAACTCCCCATGGGTATTGTGCTCTTAGGCAGCCTGATAAATTCCAAATCTTCTCCCAAAGTTTGAACTCAGTTTTCTTGGCTCATCACTAAACTTTCTGGATACTAGAAAATTTTCTCTCTCTAACATGGCCTGCTTTGCTTCATTACCACAAGAAAAAATCAATCTTATTCAATTATGTTGTTCTATTGGGCATTTTAGATAATGAGGTAAAAAATTCACTCTATTCCCCATTGCTTTGGGGGGAATTGGTGGTATTCTTTCACAATCTTTAAACATTTTTTTTTTGGGATAGGTAGGCTCCAAAGAGAGTTGAACTCATGACCTCTTAATTGTGAGGTGGTCCTTTCCAAATGAGCTGTCTCCTAGGGATTTAAAATTTGGGGGAAGATCCTCTGAAGTGGGTAGCCTTAACTGAGTGTGTTAAGAGGTAAGCCCGTAAGCTGTTCCCATCCCTGTTGGGAGAGAATGCCAACCGTCTCTCCTTTTGAAGAACACCACAATTTTAACCATGAGTCATGGGGTAAACTCATAATGAATGGCTAGGATTTGACTCTTTGGATGTGTTTCTAATGAAATATTTGGTCAAGTTAAGTCAGGACATGGTGACCACAACAATCACAAGACTTCAATTTGGGTGGGTATAGAGCTCATGGTGGTCAAATTGATTCATTTGGTTATGCTTTTCCAAATTTATGATGAGACTAATAATCACATTAAATTATCGATAAACCTATTCTTTTCTATCAAGGAGAAGAAAAGGAAGTATGTAATAAACTTTTCAAGTAAAATATTTGACTTGATGCTTTCCCGTCTTTTGAATTGCATTGCAGGCCCTTTAGTCATTAACTATGATCTTTCTGCAAGAGTACATAATGCAGCTGAAGGAAACCGAAAAACAATGACCACAGGTCTGTGGATAAAAACTAGATCTTTTCTTTTTCTTTCACTTAGATGATTAGATATTGGTCAATAGTACACTTTGGGGAGTCACAATTGTCAAACATCTCTTGCATTTCCTTCAATGTTTCTGCCTGGGAAGTTGGTTCTTCCTAGCCTAACAAACTAATGGACTCATGAACTCATCATAGGAGAGAGGTTACCAAGAGGTTAAATTTTCATTTCTATAGTTATCTAACCTTTATTTTTAAAACTCATAAGAACAGATACTAAACTTGGTCTTACCCTCTTTTTTTTTTGGGCCAAAGTTTGCGATATTGAGAAACTGGTTCCTCACTTAGTTCTAGACAGGTTGTCACTAAAAATTTATGAAATGAACTCTAGGAAGCATCTGGCGATACAACATTTTTTTATTGGAGGTGATATTTTCAATCAGTGCCTAAAGATGCTAGATTAAAGAGACAAGTGCCAGAAGCCACAATAAGATAAGTTCATGAGAAGAAGCTGATCTGAAGACAACAAATCCTGATGAGCTCAGATAGAAAAAGATATCCCTTTCTCTCTCTCAGAGAAAAAGCTTAAAAGAATAAAAGCTTATGTTTCTTTACTTGGTCAATCACATCTTTGCATAAGGCTGAACTGTTGTGGGAAGTCGTTCGTTCCTTTCTTTCCAATTATGCCAACAAAATATCCATGATAATCATTTCCAATAGGGTTAATTCTTTCTTGCTTAAACCTTTTTGTCTTAATCCAACGTTAGGAGTAACCCAAGAGATGCTCAAAAAACTGCACACACTGCCATATGATCCTAGACCTCCATATAATCTTGATGGCTTTCCAATTCTTCTTATTCTAAACATGCAGACATATGTTGGAAAGCTCATTTTCTGGCCAATGAGGTCATAAGGTCCTACTATCTTTTCTATCATGGTGTTCTAGACAAAGAAACCATCTTCTTTGAACTTGATCCCTATGCTACTGTTCCTGGTTCTGGATTGCTTTTTCAAGCTAGGAATAGGACCAATTCATGGAAAACTTTTTGGCCATTGACCAGTCATACTCATCACTTGGGTTGAAAATAACTTCCATTACCATATTCATCGGATCATACATTTCTGTTGGAATATGAAGATGAAAGAGAGGGCTAAGAAATGAGCAATGTATCTAAAACCAAATGACATGTGATCTCATGTAAGTCAGACCACAAAAATACAAGTATGCCTTCTCGTTCTCGATCATGAATTAGCTAACTTTCATTGACTTTGTTAGTAAAATATGTTCTTGTTTCATTTTGTTACTATGTTGTAGGAGTAAGGGAGAGGCCCATAGGCCTTTCGAGATTAGCACGTGGCGCTAATCCAGATAGCGTTAATAGCCTTTCCCTCTCTCTATTATTTTATTTGACTTTTACTATTGGCCCTTCTACGGTTGTGTAATATTCTCATTATATATATTGAATTGATTAGGGATCTCAACATATTATTTAGCCTCCCAAACTTACAGCAGTATCTCTTTCTTTGCTCAATTCGTCTTTTCTTTCTAGAATTTACATGGTATCAGAGCCACCTCAACTCCCAAGAAATATTTTAAGCCACTTTGGTTCTCAGTATGAAACTGTTGATGTAAATGAGCCTTCAAACTCTCAATACCTGTACGATCATCGCCAGTATTCACTATGTCATCTACATAAAAAATGAGGAAAATCTTCCCTGTACCAAACTGACGATAAAAACCCAAGTGGTCACTCTCATAACGGCACAAGCCAAAACTAAGACCAACCTTTGTGAAACGGCCAAACCATGCTCAAGAAGATTGCTTCAACTCATATAGGGACTTCCGAAGCTTACACACTATACCAGACTCCCCCTGAGCAACAAAACTAGGTGGTTGCTCCTTATAAACCTTCTGATGGTGATCCTGGTTTTGTTGCTCAGGGGGAGTCTGATATGGTGTGTAAGCTCAAGAAGTCCCTATATGGGTTGAAATAGTCTCCTCGAACATGGTTTGGCCGTTTCACAAAGTTTATTCTCAGTTTTGGCTTGTCCTAGTGTGAGAGTGATCACTCAATTTTTTATTGTCAGTCAGGCACAGGGAGGATTTTTCTCATTGTTTATGCGGATGACATAGTGATTACTGGCAATGATCGTACAAGTATTAAGAGGTTGAAGGCTCATTTATAGCAACAGTTTCATACTAAGGACCTGAGTCATTTGAAATATTTCTTAGGAGTTGAGGTGGTTCAGTCAAGGAAAGGTATTTCTTATTCTCAAAAGAAATATGTTTTGGATTTTTTTACCGTGACAAGGATGTTAGGGTTCAAGCCCGTGGATACTTCAATGGATCCTAACATAGAACTTATAGCTGATGATGGTGATGTTCTGACAGATTCTAAGAGGTATCTCAAGTTAGTTGGCAAGTTAAACTATCTCATTATGACTCGACAGATGTGGCATTTCCTGTTAGTTTCCATCCTCTCCTCAAACGCCTCACTGAGATACTATTATTCATATTTTGCGGTATCTCAAGAAGGCTCCAGACCGTGGTCTTATGTACTTTGATCACGGACTTGGATGTATTGAGGGTTTTTCGGATGTCGATTGGGCCGGTTCTCCTATTTTAGACGGTCCACTATTGGGTATAGTACTTTTGTTGGCACAAATCTTTTGTCCTGGAAGAGCAAGAAGTAGACTTTGGTTGCTTGGTCTAGTGCACATGTCACGCGTGAGTTGATGTGGGTCAAACAGTTGTTAGCTGTGTTTGTTTTCTGCACAAGTCTTTTATGTAGCTGTGGTGTGATAACGAAGCTGCCATTCACATTGCTTCCAATCCTGTGTTTTATGTGAGAATAATATACATTGAAGTCAATTTTCATTTTGTTCATGAGAAGGTTCTCTACAAAGGATTATTTCTCTAGGCTATGTTTGTACAAGAGAACAATTTGCTGATATGTTTATTAAGTATTTAGGGAGTGGGAGAATTGCATATATTTGTAACAAGTTGGGCATAATTGATATATATATATATATATATATATGCTCCAGCTTGAGAGGGGAATGTTGCTATATTTTAGGAAGAGGCTCATAAGGCCTCTCGGGAATAGCCTCTCCCTCTCTCTTTTATTTTATTTGACTTTTACTGTTTTGCCCTTCTAGGGTTGTGTAATCTTCATTATGTATATTGAATTGATTAGGGATCTCAACATATTATTGAGACTCCCAAAGTTACAGCAGTCTGTCATTCTCTCCATCTCTTTTCTTTCCGTTCTTCTTCTTTTCTTTCTAGAATTTACACATTTTTTTCCTTTCAGTTTCCATATCATATTATCTTTGATATAATTATATATATCCTGTGTTTTGTACAGATTGAGAAACAAAAATATGGACTTAAGCCCATGAATTGCCTCAGGCTGTTTGATGTTTGCATATGGAGTTCATTCATATAAATGTAAACTCGTACTCAGACTCTGAAATGGAACTCAAGCACACATGCTTAACTGTTTGAAAGGAGAGGGCAAACTTAAATTCTGGTACTTAGTGTCCTTTCCCTGACATATCTTTTGAAGTTGCTATTCTTGTCATCGGAGGATGTTAATTTTACAGGGTATACTTGTGACTAAGGTATTTTGCATGTACGATATAACGCTTATGATCGGAGAGGAAACCCAGATTCAATCTTCATGTGCATTGGAGAAGTGGAGGGGTCGGATACCAATTGGAGCTTCTGCATGTAAGATCTAAAAGTGGACTACTGACTCTTTGGTCCTTCATGTGGATTCTGGAGTCTGAACTTCGTTTATCAGATCAACATTGTTATCTGTGCCATATCCTATCCGCAGTTGAATCTTCTCATTGGTGGCATAAACTCAATGACAAACTGGACTGTCCATCGGATACAGGATCCTCTGGATTGCTCATCTTCCTTGCTCTAAGGAAGAGGATACCACTGTTCTCCCATTTTCATTTACAAAATCTGTTTTTCTTGTGATGTATTTTTTGAAACATGAAAATCGTATTAAAGTACAACTTGGTAATGTCATTCTTTCCCTTTTTCCTTCTCTTCTTCTTTCCATGAGAAGCAACAACAGTGCCATCCCAATCAAACCAGAGTAGGTCTCATTGATCAAATGCAAACAGAGATATTAGTATCGGTGATAGAGAAAAGAGAGAGGAATGGCCAGACTATGGAGTCTCAGAAATCCAGGAAGGCAACTGGAAACAAATTTCATCATTTGCTTTTGTTTAAACTTTTATTGATTTTGATTACCGTGATAAGATTTATAGAAAAGTTTGGGTAGTGAAGAATTTGTGGTGTACTCTGGCAAATTTTAAATTTTGTAATGTTAATCACTCAAGATGGCTAAATTTATGATATGATAGAGAGTTTGACCACTAAAGGATGGGAGATGGAAATTCTGCCCTAGAATGGGAAGTAGTCTGCCGAGTGTTGGATAAAAGTGTCCTCAAAACTTAACACACACGCACACACTTGAAAAACAACTGTGAAACTATAACACACACACTTGAAAAACAGTAGTGGAACTATCATCTTATATGATCTCCAGGTATTTTTTTTCCTTCAAAAAATAAATAACCTGATGGTAAAACTGTAAAAGCAATTCAGAAAGGTGCGACCTTTGTTTGAAATAACTTGATTTTCTTCAGGCATGACCTACGAATAATTAAGCCTCTCACTCCCAGGCTAAAAAAAAAAAAAAAAAAAATCCCAAGGAGGTTGGTACTGTTTTTCTATGTAATTGATTGCATGTGGTCAACCAATTGACATTGATGCATGGATGCTGCAGTGCTACTGGACACTTTCTCAAAAGTTTTCCTAGTTTGGTTCAAGCACTTGATTTTTGCTTAACAACCAGATGCTTCCTAGAATCTCCAGTCAGACACCATCAACATTTCAGTTATGAAGAGTTAACTCTAGCTTTTTGTCTAATACTTTGTCAATCCTCTGCAGGTGATGTTAAAATTAGGCGCTTTGCCTCCCTCTAGATCTCTGAATCTAGCTGTGTAGGAGACATATGCATAAGAGCTGCAATGGTGTGCAAGGAAGGCCAAGTTCACCGTGAAGAGGAAGAAATTTGCTCAGTTACTTATTAATTATTATTGAAATATCTCACTTTCTATTTTTATATTTACGTCTCTCTTTCGTAGCTAGTTGGGATTTTATGCCGAAACTAATGCTGAGAGCATTGTCCATCCGAGATTCTAAAGCTTGCTTTGCAATTAATTGGACAATTATGAGCACATCCGAAATAGAGTTTAAAATATATATATATATATATATATATATAGATTTGCATTTAGATGATCCCCCTAATTTAGACATTGCTTCTCCCTATGTCATTATCACTTGAACGATTGTCTTCTGGAGCAATCAAACCCTTTGACCTCAAAAGCTTGAGGTTCAAGTTATGGTACTTTCCTAGCAACTACTACAAGAAATGATCCTCAAATTTGTTGGATCACCGCACTTAAATCTCCATAGAATGTGAACAAGAGGAAAATGAAACATGCTTGTCTTCCCCTTCTTATGTCTCAATAAACACAACAAACCTAGCTATTCACCTAACGTATCAGAGTGGTTACATCTTAATTACTGCTGTTGTATGATCTGAGTGAATCTCATTGTTGTAGGGGAAATAAAGGAGAAAATGACTCAAATCATGCTGAAGACACAAAATGCATGTTCGATTCTAACCATTCAAATACAGCGATAGGATAATTATGTATGGTTATCATCTTGAATAAGATGATCCTTTGGTGTTTGGCTTACAACTGATGACTCCATTGAATAGGAGCTGCCTTATAACCATTCCCCTGTCCCACCAACAAACTAATTGTTTCAACCTTAGTTGCTACCCCTGGCCATAGATTTATTACACTGGTCTTCAGTGCTAACCCTTACAGACTTATCTGTTTATCACTTAAATGAGCTGGATCTGCAAAACGTACGCCTGATGCAAACTTGAATCTTCAGTTTGTTCTTTTTTCTTTTTTTTTCTTTTTTTTTATTTATATCAGAATGAATGCACCGAATACTACAAAAAGCATGCTAGGATGGCTAAAGAGAAACACAATGAGATTAAAATCAGAACCACAGGTTAGAGATGGACAAGTAACTGGTCCATACATTCCAGGAATCACTTATAGTTTCTTGTTGGGTCTGCTGTTGTGTATGTTGAGGTGGTGATGATAATGGTGTTGCTGATTATAACGATTATGATGAGAACTGGTACCCTCACTTATCTCTCTCCCTTGTTCATATTCCTCATCTCTCTCTTCCTTAGCCATCTTCTGTGTTCCCGTCAATTCCATTAGCTGTTGTGATGATAGAAACTGTGGTGCTGACTCACAGTATTGGGATGATAATGGTGGATGGTTAAATGATAGAAGCTGCTGTGTTGTTGAGTCACAGTACCCAGATAAGGATGGTGATGGTGAGGGCCCCACAGATGGAAGCTTTGAGAGAAGTGCTTCCAGGCTGCTCATGGAGGGAGTGATCATTGTTGGCTGACCATACTGGTTGTAAAACTCCGTTGGGGTCAATGCCACCACAGCTGGCAATGCCGCATTGGCTGGCCAAGTGTCTGCTGCACTGCATCCCTCGACATCAAAGGGGAATGCTGAAGGTGATGGATGTGGTAGAAGGACACCTGGTATGCTCTCAAGATAACTGAACTTCTTTCGCAGTAGAACAATGTAGCTTAAGTCTTCCATCACCTGGAATACATTAACACAAGATGGAAACACATTAGTGATTCATAATGAACTTGAGGGAGAGAGAGAGAGAGAGAGACCTTGTGAAGTGCTCCTAATTGAACGACACCTTCTCTGACTGCAATCAAAGCAATGGTCTGCAGGAATATGAGAAGCAAATTAGTGGAGGAAATTTTACAAATTAGAGTAGCATGCAAAAGAGTTGCATAGGAAGGAATGAAGTTCATTGTTCACAAATGAACCTTAATGCCACACTGGAATTGAGCTTCCCACGTCCTTGGATGCTGAAAATTTGAAAGAAATTTCCAAGAAGGGAAGGGGAAAAGGAATTCAGATTCAAGGGCCCTAAAACAAAAATTGACTTTACTACACTTGAAGGCATGCAAAAATATATATAAGTATTTACTGAATCTCCTTGTTTTTGCCATGCAGACAGGAAGTCGGTTTCTTGGTTACTTGGCTCCTGGGATACCCACTTATGACTGTGATCTGCAGCGACTTTTCCAATCAAACTGCCCACAGAAAAGCACCATCTTTTGAGCATCAATTGATATTTACCCATGAAGAAAGCATCACTTGAAGAACTTGAAGTGAATCCTATATTAACAAATGACTGTTCACACTTACCCTTCTCCATAGTTGTAGACTTCATGGGACATCTTGAAGAAAAGCTCAGGTTGCAGACCTTTGAGGTGTTGGAATTCATAGTTCCCACATACCGATGAGCTTGGGCAATCACCTGCCTCAATCTCAGCGGTTGAAGCTGCAAAATTGCAGAACCCATCTTCCCATACTAGTATCCTAAGCATATGCCAACCATGATTATAAATATCAAACCAGGTGCAATATAGTTATAGTATGGAGAATAATGCAAGGATTATCTTATGCTTAATGCAGGGTTAGGTGAAATACCAGTTCCTCCTGTTTCCTCGTGACCTGTCATAGGCTTCTCCTGGCATATCCCATCTGTTAGAAGCATAGAAGATGATATAAGTTAAAATAAATAATAAACTAAAAGCATTGTTATCCATTCATCTAGACATGGATATTTTTTGGTGTTCCTATTCCATATATAATGTAATAAAATATAATCTATCAGAAGTTTTTTTGTAGGGTCTTTTCCCCCTCACTTTGGTGGTGGGTAATTTCTAGGCAAGATCCTCCAGAATACAGCATAAACCCATTGAGAGTTTTCATGAATACACAAGCTTCTCAAAGTCTGTTGAAGGAGATGTGTAACAGCTAATGGGTTCAGCTGTTGCTCCATCAACCTTTCAGATCAGGAACTCCTCTCTTTTCTTTATCTCTAAAAGAAGGTAATACCCTCCAAGTGTGAGGCAACCAATTAAGAATACTCACATTTATACCTCTCTCTCTCTCTGTTGGGCGCGTCTGAAACACTAGAGATTATGCCTTAAGAATTAAACAAATATCATATGATAGGGTCCACCTTTTCTCCCGATTCCCAACCTTCTCCTTTTCAAATACCCCACCATTCAGAACTGATCATCTCCTTTTCATCTTTTCCTTATCGCAATTATGAACTATCAGTAAGCCCAAAACACAGAAAAATACACCACTGAGTATAGAACCAGTATATCCTCTCTTGTACCATCTACATATGTTTACAATCCATTGCCTTAGTTTACTCACCATTCCTGACCGTAAAGGTATTTCTACTCACTTTATCTTGGAAAACTTTCTAAATACCTTTCAAATGATGCCTAGCCATGTGATATATCAACCATATATTTCAGAGCTTTATGTTATTGATCAATAGGACTTCTGAATGCTCCTGTTAGGAATTAACAACAAAGCAAAATAATGATTGCAAAAGAAAAACGAAAAAAAAAAAAAAACGAACACATAAATAACACAACGATTTTACGATTTTACGTAATTCACCAAAGATGGACTACGTCCACAATAAAGTGATCAATATTATCTTCCATTACTCCAATGAAGAAATTACAAACCTTCATAGATCTCCTTACAAGATCAAGCTTCAACCCAATTGATTGCTCCCAATCAGCCATATAAATGGGTGTTCAGAAGTCAGTTTCTAACTCCTTCGTCCACAATCTTCTCAGTGACGGCGTAAATTTATCTTAGGCTCTCTTTGGTATGAATTATAGAATTAATTATATAATACATTATGATAAATATAGTTGTTTGGTATAATTTATGGTATTTATTTATACTAAAAATAAATTAATATAATCTAAAATCTACAAATATATTAGAATGTATTTGTCATTATTGTGATAATTTATTGTTATTTCTTTATGTTTAGTGATTTTAAACAATTATTATTTATAATTTATAATTTATAATTTATTTTAATAAATTATTTATTATAAATAACTCATAAACATAAAAATAAACTGTACCAAAAGAGAACCTTTTATATATATATATATATATATATTAATTAAGGCATGAAATGTATCTACGTGATTCTCATCACTGTACTATCTTTCATTTTTCTTATATTGAGGGTCAAAGCAGACATCTATTTTGACTGCATAAAACCCAATATTTGGGTTGTTGAGCATCAAGGAGTTGCTTCTCAGGTCACTGATTAAACAGTTGAGATTTGACAAAAAGAAAAAAAGGAGCCATGGGTAGTGTTGATTGGAGGCCGCTTTGTATACTGATGGTACAGTACAGGCTTACACAAACATATACATTCATACAAGATGCATACCTACACGGAAAGACACATTACGTCGTGAGAAAGAAAGAACAGCCAAGACTATTGGTCCTGAATAATTCATTGCCTCAGTGAAATGAGAGATCATCCTTTCCTGTCAACATGCGGACTGTCAATGGTCGGATTTTAATTGATACATAATATATTGATATGTGTGCCGACTGAATTTCAGCCATTCGATCAACCGCAATTCCCACCTGCCGCACGAGAGGATTAAGATCCATAATCCAAATGCAAGACAGATCCCTATCATATTCTGAAAAATGATCAGAGAACTGAGAGTGCTCTCCTCTCTCTCTCTCTCTCTCTTCTCTCTCTCTCTCTCTCTCCTCAACTTGTATGATGACCAAAGGGAGCTTTCACTTTCAGAGATAACTTGAGAAAGAGTATTGATTTCTCTACCCCTGACACACAAAGGAAAAGCTTGCCAGACCATTAAGTGTCCCTCCTTGACCATTCATCTACAAGAAAGCGACCATAGAATGAGTGAAGTATAAAAATATATACATGTGGAATAAAACCCATTAACCTAAATTTACCATTTACCCAGCTTTTTGTCTCCATCTATTGACAATGGCAGACGTTGCTGTCTTAATAATTTTGGTCATTGGCTTCGGACCAGAGAGAGAGAGAGAGAGAGATACATCTATTGTGTAGTGTAATAATATAATTAAGATGCATGTATGTAATGTGCATTAATGTACGACACCGTAGACAGGGAGGGGGACAGGGAGAGATGTCTTAATTGACTCTTCGGCAGCATGAGGTTTGGATTTATTGAAGATAACGGACTCACTAGTTGTGATGAAACTGAAGGAATTGTATTGGTTTTGTTAGCATTTTGGTAGAAATCCGGAATAAGAGAAACAATTTTGTATGGGAGAGTTGGGATCAAATTACAGAAGTAGGGATGGAAGGGAATGGTTAGCATTTTCGAACAGTCATGATCCAATGGTTAGAGTTTATTCTGCACGTATACTAATACATTGGTATACACGTGCCGTCAAATCACCAACTTGAAAGACTGCTCAACTTGAGACAAGCAAAAGAGTAGTGTAGGTCAAGATGGTGTGGACTGCCTCATCCGTTTCTTGCTACAACGAAGGAGAATCTCTACTCATCCTATCCTCCCTTGTTGCTTGCCTTAATAACATGCACCCACCTTTTTTTCATGATAATTATACTAATCTTCCTCTCTCATCCATCGGGAAAGAGAATTTGGTGTGTCACATTGTCCATCTATTCCTAATAGACAATGAAAGCAATAGCCATGTACATGCACGGGTGCACAAAACTTTTTACCTAATAATAATAATAATTTTCAAATTATAATGAGAGTGAATTAAAAGCTTAAGAAAGATTAATTATTAGGCAAGAGAACACAATGCCGAATAATTAATACTTAGTAGAAGCTCTCCTGAAATCTTGCATGGTTTCACTTGGGAGGGGGCCAACAGCTTCCATGCACGTTATTCCTTAGTTATTTGGGGAATGTGTGTTTTTCAAAATTTATGGTTTACTAGTTTATTATTATTCAATGGGTACAGATCGATGGACTTGCCTTTATTGGTTTAGGGTTTATGAAGAAATGTAAAGAAACCACTAGTGAGTTAAAAGCTTGTCTGGAAAAAAGGTTAAAGAAACAGGAGCTTTCAGATATCTAAAGAACCTAAATTTCAGCGTTGATTCTTTAATTTCTATCTTTCAAAACCTGAAAATTAACCTATTTTGCTACAGTACCATGTGGGCGTGTATTATGCATGAGTACATGATCTGTTCTCCATGCCACCATCAATATGAGAACCCATGAACATCCATTAATGTTTCTGTTGATGTAATTTACAGTTCCTGCACCTCTGCAGTAGTCATCCGTCCATGCTTGTTATGAACTTCATTAAATGATTGCATGGCACTCCTATTTTGTGGAAATACATGCAAAGAGGGAAAAAGGAGAAAGAAGTGGTAAGTTTCAAATGGTTTCTTTCTACCAAAATCAGAAAATGATAATAATAACAAAGAAGAACATCAAAAGCAACTGTCTGTGATAGTCAGTTTCCTAAGATGGATGATGGGCTGTAGATATATATATATATATATAGGCCATTTTATTCCAGTTATGTCTCCTTGACCATCTGCCTTTACTAGTAACCTTAGTGGAGGGCCAGTTTGAGGGGAGCTGGATACCATGAAACTAGCCTCACCTTACCACCCACAAATGTAGAGTAAGATCATGAAAAAGGAGAAAATGGATTAGACCAAAAGTAGCTGTGCAAAGGCGCAACAGCCCACTCTAAATGATGGGTCCATCCACGTAACATCATCAGTTGGTCTCAATGGTCCATTGACTTCCATTTCTTTCATAAAATGTCATTAAGTCATTATGGAAACCTCAAAATCAAGAAACATAATTTGATATTTGAGACCGTAAGGATGAGAGAGAGGAGGAGGAGGAGGGGGTGGGGTGTTAGGCACTAGTGTCAATAAGAATTTCCCCTAAATGATTAGTCCGCCTTGTAACAGACATGGGTTTTATATATATATATATATATATATATATATATATATATATATATATATATATATATATTCCATTTTATATGTATGCGAGAGAGAAAATGCTTACTCTTTTTTTTCCTGATAAATTGAAGTGAAGTTGGTCAATTGTGACAGTTGTCTTGTCTAATTCATTGGTTTTTCACCCATTTGAGTGCAGGTTTTAGGAGGTCATGAATTGGACCCTCCTGTCTTCAAATTGTGCCTTTAATCACTCGGTTTTCCTTTTTCTCCCTCCTCTTTTATATTTAGTAGTGTAGAAGTTACACCAGTAGAGTAAAAAATTAAAAAATAAAAAAAATAAATAAAAAGTTGGTCAAATCTTCAAAACACTGCCGGTTCCAACTTCCCCACT
The DNA here is from genome assembly GCA_028583415.1 of Protea cynaroides. Taxonomy (NCBI): domain Eukaryota; kingdom Viridiplantae; phylum Streptophyta; class Magnoliopsida; order Proteales; family Proteaceae; genus Protea; species Protea cynaroides. The sequence continues at coordinate 9,347,219 of CM053273.1, forward strand.
GAGAAAAACACCGAAGGATCACGTGAAGGACCTTGCTGGTCACAATCTTGGCCTACAAAAGCTTGTGTACCTTCCCAGCAAAAGAAAAGTTAGTCACCATTTCCCAACTTTCTTTGCTAGCTACCTCATCCTCTTCCATAACAATGCAGGATATGAAGCATTTGCATCATAAGTGAAACCATATCTGCCGACAAAGTGTGGACCTGCCACATCCATCTCAACCATCCATTTGATAGACATCTCTTCAGTTATCCATGGTGGGCCAAGACGATCTTGAAAATAAACACGTGATCTAGTCCACTATTTGAGCCTTGTGGGAGGATGATATGGTGATTCGGTTACACAATCCTATATTTGGATTAGTCAATATCAAATTTCATAACCAATTTCAATGAAATCCCCTCCTATATATGTGCATGTATCTTTGTATTTTTCTACAGTCCGTATATACCCATGTATCTTTGTATTTTCCAACGGTTTGCATAGTCCCTAGTAAGATTTTCAAAGCTTTATTTTGCCACTTGGAGATATCCAATTGAATTGAAACTTGACATATAGTGAGACCCTGGGATCTACCCTTCCACAAAATAGGCCTCATCTGATTTGCCACATGGTGGCAAATATTTGGGTAGTTATCATAAACTTAACTAAATGGGGCCATTAAGGAAACCCTGCTCTCTGCCTCTCACCCTTTTTAATTGTGTCCATGTGTGCATATGCATGTGTGAATCGTGTGGGCAGATACACACATACCCCCCAGGTGATCCCGATCTAGATCAGGAATGACCCTTTCTGCCCTAAAAATTGCCTTACCTTCTTGGAATCACCCCTTACAAACCGTGTCAACACGCGTGCTGCACGGAATCGGCCCCAGCAGATTCCAATCCATGCTGATCCAATTCGATCCCTAAATCCCTTCGGGTGGGTGTATACATGTGTGTGGAATGTAGATAAGTATAGGTATACATGTGTGTGGAATGTGGATAAGTATAGGGAGAGAGAAGAAGACATGTAAAACCAAGATGTTATTTTAAGCTACAAGCAACAAAGGGGGTATAGGAGCCAATGGTAAGAAAATGGGAATAGGGTACGTCGGATCTAGCTAATTAAGGATGGTCAAGACTAATAATAGACTGGAGTCACTGAACCATCAAGATTTTGCAGAATTCAAATCGTCTCCTGCAAAGGGTATCTGCGGAGACATAGCTGCATTCAGTTGATACCCAACACGTAGGTGTCGATTGAATCTGAGCCGTCCAACTAGCGTTGATGCATAAGTCGACACCCCTCTGCGTTTCACCTTATCAAATGGCTAGACGGTTCGGATTCAGCTGACTCCCACGTGTCGAGCATCGACTGTATGCAGCCGAGTCTCCTACCAACCCCCTGTCAGGAGACGATTTGAATCCATTTTTGCATCTCCCTCAGATTAATCAAAGTGGATTACCCTGAATAATCAAAAATAGTCTATATGCAAACAGGACATGTTCAGTTTCAACTTCAACACGGTACTGTCACTTTTATTCCAAATTAACCAAACCAACACCAATTCTTACAGAGAGATTCAGGCGAAACCCTGACCTTTCTACCATGCTCATTCTCTGCCAGTACAATTTCGTTATATAACTGTCAATAAATAAATAATAAACATTTAGGAAATAGCAACATCTAGGGTCAAAAACTATGAAAAAAATGTGTGTGTGTGAGTGAGAGAGAGAGAGAGACAGAGACCTTGTGGTCAGTTAGTTTCCTTGCAGAAGAGCTTCTTAATCAAGGGTTTTTTTCTTCTGGTTAACGAATTAATCCTGGCTAAGCATAAGATATTTAATGTGGCTTATCTTGACAGTTTGAGAGTTGAGAGTTGAGAGTTGAGAGTTGAGAATAAGATTCTGAGTGTCCTAGCTGGCCATGAATGCAAGAGCTGGAAATGATGAAATATTGTTGAGCTTTATTGATGCTATCTTTTCATCTATCTGGAGAACAGCAATCATAGAGAGATGGAATAGGCATCTAAGCTTTTGGGGGTAGGGACAACCTCAGTGAGATATCTGCGCTGCAGTGGAGGGACCGGGACATTTGATCACCCGAAGTAACTTTTCCTCTCTTTTTTTCTTTTCTATTTTCAACCAAACCAATATAGATGCCACCAATTTTCTTTCAGACCATCATTTATCAATTTCAATTTTCAAGACTAATAATCTCCTCTCTCTTGGTTATATAGATATACCATCAGTATCGGCGATGACCGATATTGAGACCTGATCAAATGTGTAATCGTTTTGCTGAATCGATGTAGGAACCAATACCTGACTGATACAGATACTTAACCAAACCTGGTTGATACCAAAAAAAGTATACCACTTCAGTATATGATCAATACCTGTATTTGATACCGATACCTGTTCCAATGGGGAATGTCTCATAATGCGATAGTAGCATCTAGGACATGATAGAGTATTGACCTAAGTCGAGGGAAGTTGCTTATTTGACTGACTCTCTCTCCCCATGTAGTGGATGTCCTCCATATATCCTTACTCCCCCAAACCCTATAGGGGTGCCCTTTCAGGGACTGAACGGACAACACTGCCCTTCCCCCCCCCAAAAAAAAAAAGGTTTCTCACTTTAGTTCCATCCAATTAACAACCATGAAGCACTCATCCAAAAAAAATAATAATAATAACCATGATGCAAACGAGTATATTCTTTTCTTTTTTTCACTCTCCAATGTCCCCCAATCTTATGGCCAAACGAAGGACTAATTGAGTTTTCGCCTCTTTACAGAAGGGATGTGACCGAGTAGGTGAGATGGTCATTGTTCAGTAGGAAATTTGTGGCACCAAGAGAGATCTTCCATGCCCATACGGCATTATAAACTGATTGTTACCTTCTGCTTCCCTCCAATAACAGATCAGATCCACCTGCTAAGGCCCTACAATCAGACATAATGAGGTGTGGGACACTGCAATGAACAACACCCATAAGCGTACAAACACATGGTACACAAGCCAACCAGCCAGCGGTAACTTTGAATTGTGGTGCCCTCGCACATAAGACTGCAAATGGTGGGCCACAGCCACTCTCTGAGGGTCCCATAGCCGTTAATTTTGAAAATTCAACTTATGAGTGCTGCTATTGTACTGTTTGCCTCTGTTGTGTAATAAACTAACAATCAAAGGTAGAGAATTTATAACCCATCCAGTCACTCAAAGTTCCTTGCAAAAGCCCGGCCTATTGGTGGTAAGAGGATCTAATCTAATTATATGGATTAGTTGATCAACTGGGGAAGAGTGGAAGTACACAACCAAAAGAAACGTAAGATTCCTAGATACATCAAGGACACATATGCTCACAGCTCTGCCGTATCGTACAAAGATGGTAGTGATAACAAAAAATAAATCAGTAACACCAGACACGAATATGGTGGGTTACCTTGACCCACCATTGGGCATGAACCGGTTCCACAATATAATTCTGAACAGTGGGAATGATTCTACTTTTGTACATTATTCCAATCTGCAATTTTTGTTGTGAGAAAGTTTGGTCCCAAATAGATTGTCCAGACTCCAGAGCATCCACACCTACTGAGAGTCCACAACCCTTGCATTATAAGCAACTTGGGTCCCATCTTCATCTTCATCTTCATCTTCAGCATTTGACCCTCTTTTTCTTTTTCAGTTTCCAGGCAGCGAAGCTAGTCACACCTGCAGGGTTCCGCATTATTTTCATGATTCAATTGCAAACCGTCGTGCCTACACTTGCCATAATTCTGCTTCACAGATCATTAAACAACCAAATACAAAGTTCACAAATAGATTATTATCACAGTGCACCTATTTTATTTCGAAAACAAAAAATAGATCCCATGGGGCTCATTTTGTCCAAGAAGGTATTCCATGTGGTTCAGCAAACTCCTTTCAGTACAAAGCCTACTGTCACCGACAATTAAAATGCAGTGATATGGAATACAAAACCTTTATCATGTGTCAAAGGACAATGTCTAAACAATGTACATTGATGTTGAAAAACTAGAGTTGAAACACTACAGCTAGTGGCCAAAACTATTGGACATTGATGTTGAAAAACCAGAGTTCAAACACTACAGATTATACTAGTGGCTGAAACGAAGTTATGTAGTGACAGCGACAAAGAACTTGTATAAACTGCAGCCAGTAGATCAACCTCAGCATCGTAACAATCTCTAAAGAATCTTATCACCGTTTAGATGCATTAGTCATTAAGTTCAGGTTTGCATGGCAATTACGAAAAGCAATACATAAGCATAACATCTTTTGGTTTCATATCTAATCTAGGAACAAATTCTTGGCATTGTAAAACCTACCACAAGCTGCTTAATTCTGTTTGACAAAAAATTAGGGAAAACAAAGCAAGCAATTGTGCAAATGATGAACGGGAGTGGTTCTCTTACCAAGAATTTAGAACGGAATTCAGTATATATATATATATATATATATATATATATATATATATATATATATATATATATATATATATACACAGACAGAATGGCCAATTTCCCATCCCACATGTACAGCTACAGCTGATTCTGCCATGTCAAAAATTAATTTGCCCCTCCTAACCACTGGACAGGTAGGGAGTTCCATAAGTCACCCGTCAAATTTGGCGTTGTTTTGCAACAGATTTGACGTTTTTGATTAAATTACAGAACCTAAGACATGGAGCAGTTAGATTGTTTGATATTAATATATGAATAATAATGATGTAGACAACATGTCCACAGAATTTGGGACATGAAAAAATGGCTATTGATGTGGAATGACTTCCACACTGCCGCTGCAGGAAACCCTCTCCATATGTATGTGTATGTTCATTCATTTTGAGTTAAAGTTGCATTTTGTTCAGACCAATAAATAGAGCTGAAATATAGTTGAAGCCGCCAGTAGAAAACTGAAATAACTAGTTATAGTAGACATAAAAGAGCTAATGAGATAAGTTGGTTCAACCTTTCTTATTGATCTGCTGAGCCTCTTTCTGCGGAAGAGAATTAGGTTCAACAGTGGACGTTCATCTGGTCAGGTGCTAGGCTCAGCTCAACTCAGGTGCCTCTCCTATGGCATTCGTGACATATATTGTCTGATCTTCGAACAGTGGGAGGAAAAATTCACTACACCCACCGTCCTTGCCTGTTAGTTACTGAACTCTTGCTATAGCTCTAAGGCTAGGGCCTCTTGGCTAGAGCATCCAATCTGCATTACAAACGAACCTTGATCATCAACCATCCCTTCCCCAAAATTATTCCTTTTTGTGTTCCCTCTCTTTAGGAAGATAGTCACAGAGCTCTTTCTTGTTTCTTTAATCCAATGTAATTTCCTTATTGATCAAAAAGAATAGAGCAGCCTAAACAAATTGGGTCTCCTTAAAAGGTTGCTGACAGTATATTTAGACTAGAATAAGCTGGCCGACAACTGAATGCACGATGAGACTTCAACAGGGAATGGACTGCAAAAATTAGGAGACCTTGACCCCCACTTGGGGAGTGGTCCTAAAGCTAACTCTTTTAGAAGTGCATTTCTGAAATACAAAGTTTCTATAAGTTCTGAAACCTATTACTGAGATGCATCAATCAATTCGCAAATGTTGGAACCACTGACTTCAAAAAATTCATGTTCCAAGATAAATACATCCATGTCCAATTTAGGCACTTAAGCCAACTTCGTTATCAAACCTCTGCCCACGGTAACAAGATACTTCACCCACAAAGCAAAAGCTGGGGAATAACCTGCTTAAAACCTCTCTTGCCTGAGAGCATGCCTGCTTCTATGACAGCCAAGAGCGTAAAATAGGAGGACATACCAATCTGATGCCCAAAAAGTCCATAAAGGCATAAAGTGATACAAATCCTTTGGACCACTTGCAATTTATGGAAGGGTGGTCCAATTCTAAAAAGAAAACCTAAAAAAGACTAGGAGAAAGGTTTGAGCATGATAGCTCACTTCCAACAACCCCGCCACCAACATCGACTCCTAGACTCCTAGTCAAGTACACATCAATATAGTCATTTCCTCATCTTAGGTTCTAGAAGTGAAATTGCCGACAATATTGACTATCGTATTTCTGTAACAATCTTGAGCAACGTACATTCTTTCTGGAAGTCATCCATCCATTAAAAAAGAGTAGGAAGAGACTAAATGTCATCCCAAAAACACAGGTAAGCTTAGGTAGAAGGCATATCCTCTTTCCAAGCCTATCTCCAGCCTTAAGGCCTAGTTTACATACTTTTCTGTGGTCACAAAAAATTAAAATCATGCTACCCGCATTCTTTACCATCATGAGTATGGCAGAGCATTCTATAAGACTTCATAATCGATGAGATCCCTCATAATTGCATACTTGGCTTCTGAGGTCCAATAATTCTCTTACTGAAACTCTTCCAACCCGTTCTTCTCAGATATATGAATACAATATGTCCGTTCCAATCTATGCCTGAAAGAATACCCAACTACTGACCACCACACTTCATAATGGCATGAAGTAAATCAAAAGGTCAGAGTTGGTAACCTGAAGTTCATAAAACAGTTCCAAATCAGAGCTGATGTAAACAAAATCTAAGAATAACATAGAAACTTAATTTTGGATATAGGTTTCTGGAAATCCATGGGCAGCAACCAAAACTATAGAAAACACTCTTAAATGATACATAAGTACTAGCTGATTTCTTTTTAGCTAAGGAACTGCAATAAAAAATTACGAAGTCTTTACATTCACCACAGATCTTCAACTCTCCTTTCAGACTCTCTCAAATGACGAACTCTGTACCCCAAACCAAATGATCTTTCTGAACTCTGTACACCCAAACCAAATGATCTTTCTGATATAGAATAACACTTCATGCTTAGAACTTAACTAAATCAAGTTTGAACAAATTAGCAAATTACAGGGCTTCCCGATACTGGATTACCACATTCTACTTTGAATCTTCCTGGCTCCACAATAAGTTTTTCTTGCTAATTATATAAATAAATAAATAAATAAAGATACAACACATTTACCCACTCATTTAACTTTTCCTTTGCTCTCAGTGTAAAAAATAAATAAACAAATAAAAAATAAAAAATAAACTTTTCCTTTCCTCTCTAGTGCAACCAAGGGCCTGTAGGCACAAAAATGCAGTACAGGGTTTTTCTTTTGTCTTCTCTCTTGGGCTTCTCTAGCCTCAAATGGCCTTCCATATGGTGCAACAATCCAATGGATTTACCCAAGTGGTGCAGCTAGGCACCTTATAACGTAACAATGGATTCAGAATCAAATCAGATTTATCCGTTATCAGACAATTTTGTAAATACCCTAGATAGTCAACTAAGTCCTAAGCAGGAGTAGAATTAGTTAGTAATAATAAACCTAGTAACTTGCAAGTGCCGTTTGAGGGCCCAAAGGTAGTTTTAAATAACTTCACTGATTAGTCTTTTAGTTTACCAAGATGTTTTTATTATACCCAGGAATTGGGTAGCTTGGTCAACTTACTTTTTTTTTTGGATCTTTGAGTCCTTGAGTGAACGGGGTTAAGCATTAAGTTGTCAAGGAGTTTGTATAATCCTTCTTGTAAATTAGTAGTTGGAGTCTTGGTATTTCAAATCATCCGATTTAAATTGCTGATAGGAGGGTTTCATGAAGTACACATAAGAGGAAGACATCCCCATTTACAAACATAACTTGAGAGAGTATTTTAATGAACCAAATTATTTAAAGCTGGAATGACTCTTTGTTGAAATCCTGAGAGGTATCTCTCCCTCCATCCCTCCCTCCCTCTCCCTCCCTCCCTCCCTCCCTCCCTCCCTCCCTCTCTCCCTCCCTCCCTCCCTCTCTCCCTCTCTCTCTCTCCCTCTCTCTCTCTCTCTCTCTCTCTCTCTCTCTCTCTCTCTCTCTCTCTCTCTCTCTTCTCTCTATTTCTTATTTCTGGTTTAAAATTCATGGACAGTTCAAAATTCATAGACAACAATCCTCCTTCACAGTCTACTGGCTTCTAACCCCACACTGTTAACTATTAATATCTACCAGTCCCTGTTTCCTGCCCTTAAAACCTTTGGTTAGTTTCAATAAATATCAATAAACGCACAATTCAGCAAAACCAACCAAATGTGGGACCCCTACTCCCTGCCTGTGTTACTTTGTTAAACTCTTTTTAATGAATGTCAAATTTGATCATGCTTTAGCCTTAATGAATTCTCACTAATATAATAGATTTGAGCAATTGACTAGTTGCCATTTCTTCTTATCTTTAGTGGGAAGTGGTAAGTGTTCTGCATTTAGTTGTTTAGAGGTAAAGAAGGTTTTTGAACCAAGATCTATGATACAAAATTCCAGTCTCTTACCAATTTCAGATATTCAAAATTGGACCAATACCATTCTACCGCAAGAAGATGAGGTTAATATGACAATGTTTAAAGAAAACCAACGGATCCATGGCAGCTCACGTAATCAGTCTCTTGCAGCTGCAACTGGAGCATCTTGTTGTCATTTTGATATCCCTTCAACATCGATCAGTACAGAAAATACAACCAAAAGAGTTTCTAGTTTGAAGCTCTACCTCCAATTCAACTCAAAACTGTCACTTATCTCTTAAAGTCTAAATAATTTGACTGCTATAACATAGTCAAGTGTTCCTAGGATCTAATAATAAGTTTAGTAACTAAGGATAATTTTTCTCACATATACCGTCATTGTCACTATAGCAACAATTACAACAGAAAAACAATGCTGGTGTTGGCATGGCAATACATTGCAATAAAAGTTATTCAACTAATGTTTCTGTAGCATAATAATATCCCATACTCTTCAAGATCGTCTATGTAGATGGAATCCCCAATCCATGCATCCCAGATCCTTACATTAAAATTGTAATCAATTTATAGGGCTACAGCACTAGCAGTCTGAGGCCCGTATCATTAGCATGACTCATGCAGTCAAGGTCTAGACCCACCACGGACTATGCCCCATTATAGGGACTACAACACAACTACAACAAAGCCATATCCCAACTAAATGGGGTCGGTTACATAGATTCTTGTCTTCCAATCAGCTATGTTCGATGCCATACTTGAAACAATGCCAAAGTTATGCATGTCTTTCATCACCAACCCCCCTAGAGTCATCTTAGGTTTACCCCTAGCTCTTTTAGATTCCTTCAATCTGAATCAAATCACTCCTCTATACTGGAGCATCTAATGACCTCCGTTGAACATGGTCGTACGATCTCAAATGACTTTCTCATAGTTTATCATGTATCGACGCTACTTCCGAATCAACTTTAATACGATCATTCCTTATCTTATCCTTCCTAGTTTTGCCACATATCCATCTCAAGTTTTAACATCTTCATCTCAGCTACACTAAGTTTATCCATATGATATTTCTTAACTGTTCAAAATTCCGCACCATACATCATGGCTGATTGAATAATTGTCTTATAAAATTTTCCTTTAAGTTTTAAAGGAATACGCTGATTACACAGCACTCCAGACGCACATCTCCACTTCATCCATCCTATTTTCGTCCATCCTATGTTAATCATCTTTGAAACATCATCCTCTATAACACCTTCTTTATATATGATTGAATCTAGATACTTAAAATAATAACTTTGTAGTATATCTCTCTCTCTCATCGATTTTTACCACCTCATTATCCGTCCTAATTACTGCTTTTGTCTCCTCCACCAAAACAATATCATCATCAAAAAGCATGCACCAAGGAATCTCATCTTGAATGTCTCTAGTTAAATCATCCATAATGAGGGCAAACAGATAAGAGCTTAAAGCTGATCCTTGATGTAATCCAATTGTAATTGGAAATTCACTACCTTGACCCCCCACGGTTCTCACACTATGCCCCATTATAGGGACTCTAGATCCAAAAGTCAACGTCATCTTTTTTTCAGTAACTTATTTTTTCATGGTCCAAGCTCCATAATACAGTCAATACAAAACAACAAACCACTTGAAATTACTAATTTCAGCTACACAATCTCAAAGGTGGGCTCAATCAATGGGGAAACCAATACTTCCAAAATGGTACATCTCACAAAAAGGGTGGCTGAAACCAGCATTTCATTGGATAGATTCCCCATAACCAAGATTCAAAAAAAAATCAGATATACCTTTACAGCATTGGACAAATTCTGAGATGCAGACACTCTGAAAAGGCATCAGAGGTTCACGTAAGAAAACAGTATAGAAACATCAATGTGCTTCAATTTAACTAACACTTGATAGTTCACATAATCCCACTTTTGGGAATGGAAAGAAGCATGAGGAGTACAAGATCTATTGGTCCCCTGCTTTGACCACATCCATTTTGACATTGTTTCAATAGCTCCTAATACAAACTTCCATTACCCCATGGCACACATACGAAGTTCCCTTAAAAAGGGCTGCCGACCAACAGCATCACAGTCCAAGGCAGTTGAAGAGAATTGAAATTTGTGGACTTTGGGGATGCTTCTGTCAATAAAAATGGTTTTTTGGTACTCATCAAAAGAAAAGTTAATTGACTTGAGAGAGAAAAAAAAAACACAATTTCAAATCAAGCAAAAGGTTAGGTATAGGAATTATTTAAGTAAGCAGACACCCATGCATAAAGCCATAAATAAAGATGTTTATAAAGAATAACCACCCTTATAATACATAGTTTTAGGTACAACAAAGAACTTATTGTAAACAGGACACCAAATACAGTACATATAGAACATCATGAGAAGTATCAACCAGTACCGGATTGCTTTACCAGAGAAAAACATGGAACAGACACGGCATTGATATCACACTCAAAATCAACTGCAGAATATCACGATCCAAGCGCATATCCAAAACAAGTCTAACAACAAGGAAGTTTCTAAACTAAGTCATGGAGAGGTACAAAAACCTGGCAAAGATTACTACCAGAGGACATCAATACCTTGACAACAATTGTCATTGCATCTTTCTAGCAGACAAAGGATCAGAAGCCCTGTCCAGGTGCCAGCCAGTTCCAACCAAGTGTGCATAAACCATAACATAATATTGATGGGTTCCTGGTCAACTAAAGGTCACTGGGTTACAAAAAATCCAAAGAGGAACAGAATTGCAGTACAAGGAACCAGAATCAGGTTTCAGGAGAAATTCAGGGTTGATATCTGGTCGAAGCCTAGTTATGAATTGGGGAATGACTCCACAAAATCTGACTAGAATGTGATAGTCTGATTCTAGGGGCATACCCTATGCACGAGACTCCCGCAACTGCAAGGTCTGGGGAGGGGCTTATCTACGCAGACTTACCCTCGCTTCGCAGAGAGGCTGTTTCCAGATCAAACGCATGACCACCAGATCACAGTGGACCAATTCTTGAAAACCCAGCTGGGAGCAAGATTCGATAAAGAGGGTTGATTCTGTCGGTTCAGCTCGCTCGGAATCTTCATCTCCATCTCGTGAATGTTCCATCTCCACCTCTAACCGGTTAGGAAAGTCCTATATCCTGTGATTTCTGTTTCATCTTTCGTTTCCTTTTCGTTTGTTTCGAGAAAAATATTGATCAATTCCGATTCTTTCTTCTTTTTTTGTATTAATTCTTTTCCGATCAAGATGTATGGATCCATGGATCTATGTGTCTATATAGATCCTGTTCACGGATTAACGAAAATGAGCAAAAGAAGACCTCAATTCAGCAAACAATTATGACCTGTCTGATAATAAATAGAGGTCTAATATTATAACAGCAAACAGAAATCAGATTCAAAATAGAAAATTTCAGAATATCCTAATGTGAGAAAAATTCATGGAAATCAATGTAACTATTGGATTTTGGAAACTGAATCTGAAAACAGGTCTTAGCAATGATTCAATGAGTAGAAATCTGAAGTTTAAGAACCAGAAACACAGCCATTAGAATAATAACTAACTAAAACAAAACTCGAAAAGAAACATGCATAGAATGGATAAAAGGAACATTTTAGAACTTACTTAACTGGATGGAAGAAAAGGAGAATAAAACAAACGAGAGGAAGGGATATAAATTTCAGGCATCACGACCAATCTAACCTACTGAATCACCACAGCAGGGGCTGGAAACACCACATAATTGAAGGTAAAGCCAAGCTATCATTCATCAAATACTTACACGTTTAAATAAAAATCAAAACAGAAACAAAATATGGCTGGGAAATACTACTCCAGTCAACCAGCTTAGAAAGTCCTAAACGAGTCCTAATTCCTAAACAGATTCAACTAATAAATAAAACAAAGTAACAAACCAAATAGAAAAAGGGAATCCATTCCAGGAAGCTGGGATTGAGAATCCTAGGACTTAGACAGACTCAACTACTGAATTAAAGACTCAAACTAAAGTCTGGACTTATAAAGAGTCTTAACCCAGCCATGCTACCACAATAATATTAAAAGAATAAAACTCCTAAAGAACCACCCATGGTCCTGGTTAACCAGACAACCCAATCGCATGGCCTCGTATGGGTCAAAAACTGGTTCAAGGATAAATCAGAACAAACCGCAGGTAATCTTCTTCTTTTTCTGTCTACCATATGCATAAACTATCCACTTTCATATGTTAAAAAAAAAAATAGATGTCAATGGTTGTATTGAAATAGGCAATTCCAGTTCCAATTAAACACAACCTTACAATATTAAAAGAGTGATCAGCAACTCAGAATACAACAGTGAAGGCCTCTTTAGCTACTCATCCTCGTGTGGCAATTTCAAAGACACAAAATTTTCAGTAGTATCTTCAATAACTTTCTATGGGTAGTTGAGTACCCATTCCAACAAAGTAATGAGCTTTTATTTTCCAAGAAAATAAACAAGGTAAGGTTTTGAGCCCTGCCATGGAAAGAATGTATGCTTCCTTAAGATAAGTTACAACACCGGCACCAAGAGTCTTCTTACAGAAGCATATTTTACCCCACGAACAAGGAGAATAATTCTCTATAATATAAAAAACAAACCACAATGGGAAGTAAAGAGAATAAAAACTACCGTGAAAAGCAGTTTACACATATAGATCCCTTTTGCTGAAAATTATTAAAATTTCTCCCCGTAGTAGTAAGCACTGCCAACCATCAAGGCAACTGTGGCTCCTTGGACAACAACACGAGCTCTCATCAGCTTCTGGCCCAAGTGAGAATTTCCTTGTCTGAAACTGATTAAGCCAGCTGTTAGCACTCCTGCAGTTATAAATGCACCTGCAACAAATACAACCATCAAATGAATAGAGAATGGATTACAAAAGAAATACGGACAATGTTGTAAAGAATATTGAGCAACACTTTCAGCTCTAATTCAAGAATGCAACAACTTCCCAGATGAAGAAAGGCTGCCAATCTGGAGGTCAGTGCATGGTATATTCCCTGTTCTTATCCTATATAAGCAAAGTGGCTAATGGCACAAAGAGCTGGGGCACTAGACATTTCAACAATAAAAGCAACTGCGTAAAGGAACAAATCTAACCATAGCAATAAGTCATCCATCAAGCATATGAACCTTGGGGTGCATAAATGCTTTATAACTAGGAGTCCCAGAGACTCTTTGAGATAAAAGCGATATAAGAAAAAGATGAGATCAATGAGTACTACAGTAAAAGAAGAAACCAAAAAACACATAATGGGGATGAGAGAATAAGTAATATAGCATATAAACGCTGACATAAAGACTAAAAAAATAATCCATTAAAATTTCAGTGTCCTGTTCTTCAGGGTCACACTTCAATTATTAAAAAGGCACTCAAAAGTTTTGTGACCCTTATATCATGTTTACATGAAGAACATAAATATACCAAAAACTTCTCCTCTCTTTTCTCCCTGTTTAAGTATTTCTGGGCAATTTGCAAAACATGCTGCAAATTTAAGCACATTTATAAGGTCTCCATTCACTGTTGTTTACCTTTTTCTTTCTTTCATTTTTTTTCCCCTTGAACTATGGTAGTCCACTAACTTCCAATGTTTTTTGCAATGTGGGGGGTACCAAACCGTGACAAAGGATAGTTCCAAAATTGGATGCAGGCACACCAGGAAAATAAGAAAAGAAAAGGGCAATGGCATTTAAGCATGAAGCGTGAATATTTAATGCTTTAAGCTTATAGAATAGTATGGCAGAACCGGAATATGCAACCAATCCAAATTGAGAGTGTGAGGTAGCTCTCATTGAAAAAGACAATAACACTCTAAATACATACTTCCATTAGATCCCAATACCTCCATATTTAATTTCCATAGTTACACCCATCCATTGTCTGTTCTCTTGTTTTCTTTTCTTTCGCCGTTTTGAACCCTATACTCCCACCTTTCAGTTTCAATTCCACATAAATATCACCAAAATAGAGCGAATCAAATAGAGGGGAATGAGTAAAACACCACATTATGTAAAGAAACATCAGAAAGGGCATCAATATCAATCTACATAGAATAATTTGACTTCCCTGATTTTATAAAAGAATAGCCAAATTGTTCAAAGGTGGGCGGGGTGGAGGAAGTAACAACTCCACATAAAAAAATCCCAACGTTCTAGGAGCTCCAGGATATATGACAATAAACTCAACCGAAATCTAACCACATGTCGACTAGAATTGAATCTGAAAGTTATAAACTTCTACGAAACATTAATAAGGAATCGGATGAAATACCTATAGGCACGAAAGGATTCTTGACGCGGTTCTTCTGATCGAACAGCTCTTCCAGTTCGGATTCGGTTGTATCCATCTTCTCCGTGGATCGAAGATCAATTCGTCGCACGCGGTCGATATACGCGACTGCGCTTCACGAAGGTTTGCTCACAAGCGTCAACTAGAAACTAGAACAACGGTGTTAAACGATGTCGTTTGGGTTTCGGTTCGTTGATGACGGATAAAATCAAAATCGAATTATTTATAAAATTATTTTAAAATGTTTATTGAAATCAATTATTAATTAGTTTTGATTATTCCGTTTTTAAGAATGCGTTTGGTAACTTCCTCTGACAACAGTTTTTTACTTCTTCTATTCTTTTGTTCTGATAAAACAGAAAAAACTATTGTTCTGTTCTTAGAACATATTGTGCAGAAGTGTTTTTCCGTCCTAGAACAAAATTTGGAAAAACTGTTGTTCTGTTCTTAAAACATATTTTGCAGAAGTGGTATTAGTCATCGAACCTCTGCAACTTAAGGTTCCAGAACACCAAATCCTTCGAAATGCAGCGCTCTTCGTTCTGGACTGAAGAGCCCTTCATCGGTTCATCCTCCTTTGATTCTCCTCCCACTCATCTTCCCGACCGAAACCCATCTTCATTCTCCGACTCAAATCGAACTTGGAATCTACTCGTTCTTCCCATCTTCATCTTGCAAATCAAACTCATCTTTCCGATTTAAAACCCCTCCTGAAACCCTTTCGTTCTTATGACATTGAACTCATCTTTGCCATTAGAGACCCTTCTGCAAATAGATTTGACAGCCTCTGAAATCCCTTACCTCTGCAAACGTTGAAATGTAATAACTTGAACAAAAACATCATTGCAATCCCTTCTAATCTATTCTTGATTGCTGGAAAGAAATATGGGGACGGATAATGCTCATGCCATAATTTTGTCCACTTTGTTATACTGATAAAGCTGACCATTCCTTCCAATAACAAGAACTATGTTAGCCAGAGCACTTTTTGATCAAGTACACAGGTAATTCTGGTATTTGGGTTGAACTTTCGCAAGGCAACCTAACATAGCAATTAGAAATAGCCTATATGATAGATTGTTCTTGTGTTGAATTTAAATGTTTGTTTTTATCTCAGTAATCAGTAATATAAATTTAGTTTTAACTATTACTGTTCTACTATATTTGCTCTTAGTTGGGAATTTTAACATACTGAAAATTGAAGTAATCTTCCACTTATGCTTGCAAAGAAAAAGTGCATCTTCTGTTGTTACCTTCAAAGATATACCAGGCATTTTATCCCATGGGGACCTCTTATCACTTGCTTACCTTTCTCATGCGGGCTTACCTTTCTCATGGGGTGCAGTTTATCCATGCTTTAGCTTGTTGTAGCTTCTTTCTCTAAGAAGTAAGTTCCCATCTATGTCTTTGGGAATAGTCCCACATTGCTAATGAGATTGAAATCTTGGGATCTTATATATGGAGAGTCCCTCCACTTACTAGTTTAAACTTTTGAGTTGAAAACTTAACATGGTATCAGAGCTCCAGGTTCCCTTTCATAATTGTCAAGTTTCCAAATCAAAAGTTCGAACTAGTAAATGAAAGGACTCTCCATATATAAGACCACAGGATTCCAATCTCATTAGCAATGTAAAACTATTCTCAATACTCCCCTTCACATGTAACCCCACCGTTAAGTGGTGTATATGTGGTAGTATATGTGGCATTACATGACACTTTTCGTGTGGTCCCCTTCTTGGGTGACTAATCCCTCTTTGGGTGCATATAGTCCCTCTTTGGGTGATGTCCCTTTGGGTGACCATAGTCCCACTTTTAGCATCCGGGCGCCCCTTTCGGTGACTTTGCCTCTTTTTAGGGTTATTATGGAAGGAACCCGGGCCCACCATGTCAAGTTTCCAATCTCAAAAGTTTGAACTAGTACGTGGAGGGACTCTCCATATATAAGACTACAGGATTCCAATCTCATTAGCAATGTGGGACTATTCCCAATAATAATAACCCTAAAAAGAGGACAGATGCACAAAAAGGGACTATGATCACCCAAAAGAGGGACAGTCATAGACATGTCACTCAAAAAGAGGGACGGTCATCCAAAATAGGGGCAGTCACGCACATGTCACCTGAAAAGAGGGACCAAGTCACCTAATAAGGGTCATGTATTGCCACATATACACCATCTGGTGAGGCTAAATGTGAGGGGGAGTATTGGGAATAGTCCCATATTGCTAATGAGATTGGAATCTTAGGGTCTTATATATGGAGAATAGGATGCTCATGTCTCAGCTACAACCAACCATTCTCAATATACAAATGCTCAAAAATCACTCCACTTTCTGTCACAAGGAAAAATGACATGCCTGTATGCATTACTCCATTACCAAAGCTTGTGTTGGTCCTTTCTACCTGGAGGTTAATTTGGTCATGAGGCTTAACTCCAATAGCTTCTGATGAACTAGGTACCAGGTAACTTTGATGTGGTTGACTTGGTTTTCGCCTTCTTGCTTTTGGTCTTGCAATGCAAGAGTTATTTGGTTCATCTTTTATGCCTGGGATGGAATTTGAGGGCTCCTTTCTTCAGTGCATGCTCTGCATTCTGGGGTTTCTAAGATTGACCATTCATACTTAAATGATGCTTTTCTTATTATGTTAACCTGTTGAGTTGGGTCCCGATCCTTCACCACCAATGCCAAATAAATGGAGCTTTGCTAGTCTACCATCATCCAGAGAGCAGATACATTATTGGAACAAATCCATTGATGTTGTGTGGCTTTCTTATCTAGCTATATGCAAAAAAGTGCCAAAAAATTAATATATAATTATGATCTATCTATGGCTTGTGGGACATTCATCACTTAGATCAATTGGATCCTTCTGTTCATCCTGTCCACACATGATAACACAGTTGCTCACAAAATTGCTTCAAGTGCTTGTTTTCCGTATGAGTAATTTTTCTTCTTTCAAAGGCATAGTTTCATGTTGTATCATATGTTCCATATTATGTATTTTCATTCCAGTCATAAAGTCAAGACTCAATAGAAGCACATAATGAATAAAGATGAAGCACATTTCTGATGATAAGAGACAAATCAAAACAGTATTCAGTGAAAGATATCGAGACAAGTTGTTGATCCTCCCTCTGGATTGGGCTATGATTCAATTACTGTTGGTGATATGAAATCCTCTCTCAATAGGTCCAAAAAGAATTGCTATGCTAGTAAGAATTTCTGTAAAATTCCTGACAAGAATCTCTGAACCATCTGCATAGTTGGAAATTGTAGAGAAGCAAAATTTGTAGACTGGAGGGTAATGGCGTAGGCCTTAAAACTAAAAGTGCAGATATCAAAGTACTCCTAGATCCTTTGCACCCAAATTTTCAACTTCTCCTGATTCTTACATGGCAATGTATCTCATCCTCTTTATTGCTTAAATTACATATGCTCAACTTCATCTTTTCTCAACCTGTCCCCAACTGCAAAATGTGCTTTCATGAACTTTTAGGGCTTGTATTTTTTTCTCCTGGAAAGTAATTCTAGAAGTGGCTGTTGATCCAGGCAATGGCCCAGGTCTGAGGTGTGGTGATGCTGCAACCCAATGCATCCGGCTCTCGTGAAAATTTTTTCTTTGCGGGAATTGACAAAGTAAGGTTCTGGAAAGCCAGTGATTACAATTGACACCTTCGATCATGCGAATGACTCTTGTTCAGCTGCCGAAGCACTTTGGAATAGCCAAAATATGATTAATGTATTTTAATTGTCTACATATTTATTAACTTAATGGCATTAATATCATTTTGGAGGCAAAATATTGCTTTGATGGTTATTCTATAATATTAGAAATATTTTGAAAAAAGTGTTATGGAACAAAAACTATCAAACAGCAAACTGATTAGAACAGTGTTCTCAGACTAGTTACAGGCTTAAGGCCAAAGAACAACCAAAGAACACTATTTCATTCAATAAGCATTTTGAAATCATTCAATAAATTTTTCGGTCTTGGTTTTACTCATTACACACCAAACAAAAAACGAACCGTCCTATTAAATTGAAACCATACCATTTAACACCCTTGGGAACAAGTGATAGGGAAGAAAGGAGAGGAAAGACAGAAAAAAAATTAAAATAATTTGAAAAAATTACTCGTACCTCCCTGGATTATGGCCAGATTATAAACTTTACCTTAAATTCCTAATAATTACAGTTGCACCCTTTTAATTAAGTATGTTAACCAACAATTTTAAAAGACAATTTTACCCATTACTGGTTTACATTTTATAATCAACAAAAGGTTGAAATGACGAATTTAGCTTCCAAAACTTTTCCCAAAGTTCATATCCCCATCTCCATTTGGTCGGGCAAAAATATTTTCCGGCGAGCATCACCTCCAACGAAACCTCTTTTCTAAACCATCGACGTGAAATTACATATGCATCAAAAGAGAAGTAGAGAACCGATTAGATGACTGATCGTTGCGATGAACTGTGTGGAAGTAGAGTCGATTTTGAAGTCAAATTCCAATGGCTTAGTTGTTTATGATTCACATCAACCATGATTCACTCTTTCTTTTTCCCCGTCGAACAAAGATTGCCACTTAACCTTTTCCTGCAACTTTGCTTCTGAAGAAGCTGAAATTTATTCGGGATCTGTCCCTTCCACTACAACAATCATGGATGGAAGGCGAGGCCAATCTTCATTTGCTTGATTCCCATTGATCTAATTCTGTTAACACACAAAGATTAAGGGTATTTTTTACCTTTATAATTTGAGGATGAGATGATGTCAACAACTAACAAAAATCAACTAAGGACTGTGGCTGTTTAAACAAGGTTTTGCAATTAGGGATATACATAATAATTAGCAACTTTAGTATAAGGGTTGTATTTGGGTCATAGTCCAAGGGAGGTATAAGTTATTTTTCCAAATAATGGTCATGTGAAAGGAATTATAATAAAATTTATCTTTACAAATAAACATGGAAAAATTTCTCCCACCTCCCCCCATGAATCCTAAAAGGCCACCACCTCTTAACTTGATTCAAAATATCTTCCACTTCCTGCTTTTGAAAATATTTTATTCCGATGATGAGATTCATCATCACCAATGTTTTTAAGACAACAATACACTCCAAATTATTTAACCATATATGTTTCTAATTTCCTTTCCTCTTTTACCGCCTTTGTCCCATTGCTGCTCACTGGCAGCAGGACCGAGGAATTGAATTCAAATCTTCTTGAGCATGTTAATTTAATAAGTCAATGATGAAAGCTAATTCAGTAGAAAAGAAAAAAAGGCAAAGGTACAAGATTAGAGAGCAGCGAATGATAATCGAGAATTCCCTCTTCTCTTTCCCAACAATCAGAGTCACTTGCCCACCTGAGTTCACCAATCCTTCCTCCAATAGAGGACGGTAACCTCCGGTGAGTTGAAGAAGAGGGAACAGGGGGCGATCTCTGGTTTGCTCATGTTTTTATAGGTTTTGACCCATTTTGTTTTTACAAATTTTTAATATATTTTCTTAAATTAAATTTGATCATAGATTTTTGATAAAATCTCTTTTGTAAATATGAGGGTATTATTGTTAAAAAAATATTGGTGATGATGAATGTCATCATTAAATTGAATGAGAACGAATATTTTAAAAAACAGAAAAAGTGGAAGACATTTTAAGTCAAGTTAAGAGGTGGTTGTCTTTTAGAATTCTTGGAAGGGAGATGAAAGAAATTTCCCCAATAAATATTCAACACTAAAGGATTAGGATAAATATCAAAACGATTTTAATGGTTCCAAAAAACCAGTTTAAATGATTTTATTTATGAAAAACTAGAATCGAACCACTTAACGTTTTCATTTTTGAAACCAGATTCGAAACATTACTAATCCATTTCATGATTTGACAGTCTTCTTCTCATCCCTGATTCCCTCACAAGCTTCTCTATTTACCCATTACTGTTGCAGAGCAGGGGAAGAAAATCATCTAACTAGGTTCATGCTACTTCAAGGGGAGAAGCTAAAGCTGATTCAACCCTCTTCACCGCAACAGCTCCCCTTGCGGGTTGAAGGAGACCGGTTAATCCAATTCAAACTCGGAAAAAATAAATCACAATGTTTTTAAATTGTATGTACAATAATAATAAGCATTAAAATATTCAAAATTACAAAAAAAAAAAAACAAAAAAAAAAACATCATACCCTACAATTTAATTTCATTTTACTTCATTATTATGCTAATTAAATGGGTTCCGTCCGTAGCAGGGATTCATTTTCTCTTCTCCCAGTGATTCAGGAGGAGGGAGGACGTTCCCGTTGAATAGTTGACACGTGGACTTAGATGAGAGTTCGTTGGATCCACATCGTCTCCTCCTCCTCCCTGAGATTTTGGAAGAGGGGCGCCGATCCCAGTGGATGGCCACCACGTGGAGGTCGGATGAATCCCACCCTTCTGTTCGAGCCAACAAGAGAGTGTCTGCTTGAACGAAGGGGTCGGATTCATCGGACCCCCACGTGGCGAACATCCACTGGGATCGCAGCACCTCCGCCCGGAGGAGACGATTTGAATCCGGATTCGGATTCACCCGAGCCCTACTCGTCGGCCATCCAATGGGCGTCTCCCTCCTCCCGAATCACCGGGAGGAGTGGATTTGAATACCCGTAGCAGTGAAGCACCATGGGCGCATTTTTGTGAACTGCTACTGATTTGGTATAAATTTGCATCTCAGCGGTTCAGTTAGCAGTTGGAAAGGTATTGGTGGCAACGGGAGAAGAAAGAGGTACGTGGTCAGCATGGGTGTTCAAGGGCTATGGGAGCTATTAGCACCGGTCGGTCGTCGCGTCTCAGTCGAAACCCTCGCCGGCAAGAAGCTCGCCATCGGTCTCTTCCCTCTCTAGCCCTTTTAACCTCTAACCCTAACATTTCTGCGTTCTCAGCCTCTTAATTCCTCAACTGACTCTTTTACTCTTCTCCGCAGACGCGAGCATTTGGATGATACAGTTCATGAAAGCGATGCGAGACGACAAGGGAGAAATGGTCAGGAATGCTCACCTTCTGGGGTTCTTCCGCCGCATTTGCAAACTCCTTTATCTTCGCACCAAGCCTGTCTTCGTATTTGATGGCGGCACACCTGCTCTCAAGCGTCGCACCGTCATTGCCCGTCGCCGTCAGCGAGAGAATGCTCAGGCTAAGATCCGGAAAACAGCTGAGAAGCTGCTTCTCAATCATGTATATTTTGTTCCTTTCGTTTAGGGCATTCACCTCTTTTCTTTCGTTGACTCGTCTGAATATTATTTGGACGCTTCAGTAACATAGGAAAATATGTTTCTGAAGCGTCCGACTAATAATTTGCCGATTACATATCTGTTTTCTGATTCACCGAAAAAACATCCATTTTCCTATCTTATTTAACTTATTGTAGTGATTTGCTCTTCATTCTGTGGCGTATCCACCATGTAATCTTATTTAGTTCAAACCTCATCCTCTCTCTCAATAGCTCAAGTCAATGAAACTGAAAGAACTAGCGGCAGATATTGAGAGCCAGAAGCATGATCCTAAGGGTAAAAAGATTGTATCGGATGCTGGTGACATGACACAGACAAGCTCTAAATTAAATGATGCCGTCCCTGGGGCCAAAAATCAAGAAATGTTGGACGAGCTGTAAGCTCCCTATCATCCTGTAGCAACGTCTGTTTGCTTTCCTTGGTTGCTTTTGTGATTTTTTTTGATGAGTCAATTTAGGTTGGCAGCATCTCTTGCAGCAGAGGAGGATGGAAGTCTCTTTGGAAATGCATCAATGTCTGCTGGTGGTATTCCCTCAGAGGAAAGTGATGGTGATGATGAGGAAATGATACTGGTAGGTGTTACCTGCCCCCCAAAAAAAAAAAAAAAAAAAAAAAAATTATGTCATTAGCATGTTGGTTTTTATGCTTATTTACACGAACACATATGCATAATATGCTAGTCTTCCTCTGTTTCTCCAAATGATCAAATGTATCCGATTCGGTAATTATCTGCTATTTCAGAAACAAAAGAGGTAATAAAAAAAATGTTGTGAATCAGCGAGAAATGCTAAAGAAACTAATATGTCGTTGTTTCAAGTTCCTCCCCTCCTCTCCCCAACCCCAACACACAAAAAAAAGAAAAAAAAAAAAGGGGGGGGGGGATTATTTGGATACCTTTAGGAGAGAATGATCCATAACCTTAGAAACTACTAGATCATGAATACCGGATGCTTGAAAACTCTCTCTCTCTCTCTCTCTCTCTCTCTCTCTCTCTCTCTCTCTCTCTCTCTCTCTCAATACAAATGGCATCAGGAGGTTCCATTTCGGATAGTTGATATTAAGTAATAGAAAACAGTTATACACCTGAACGAAGACCAATTATTCAACTGATGGATATATCTAAATTATTTAGTTCGCATTTGAACCATTTCTTCCAAGTGTTCAATTTGAGTCTCAACTGCATGTTTTTAAATGTTGTTTCTGATGCAGCTTGAACTTAATGGTTTGTAGAGAAGTTCAAATTGCTCTTTCAATAATAGAAAAAGATTGTATTATAAAAATAAATAGAAAATTATTTGATGACAAGCTTTTACTTATATTATCTGTATGATATTTTAGTGAAGGTGAATTGAGCAATAAGATATTTCTTGGAACTTTATAATGAATGAGGTGGCTGTCTAGTTTAACATGCTTGGTCTTTGCTTGGAAGACCTGCTTGCTGTAAAGCTGCACTAATGTATCCATACTTTGCTTTGGGTGGTTCAGCAGTATGCAAGAATGTAGGGATTTTATTATCTTTATCCCATTATTGTGGCTGACATGACTTAACCCACTCCTACCCCAGTGGGTTGTTTTGTTTTAGTAAATCTTGGGTTCTAATGGCTACTGCTAACATGCGTAGAAGTACCCTAAAAATTTCTCTGTTTCAACTGAATTAGATAAAAACCAAGAGGAGCCTTTAACTGACTCCAACAGTCATGAAATTTTGCCTATTCCAACAGAAAACTATACTGGACTCTTTAAACACATAACAGAATACATATTGGGACCTATGCTATATTATTTTATCCTGCTGTGGTATACATATTGGGATCTATACTACATTATTCTATTCTGCTGCGGTATTATGATGAATCTGTTGTACATTCTTTACACAGACCAATTTCCATACTATATTGTATTTTGTTTGGTTTTGTTTTTACACCTTACAAGTAATTAATTTTTTTTGTCATTGCTGCCTTTTCCCTATGTTTTTACACCTTACAAGTAATTAATTTTTTGTCATTGCTGCCTCTTCCCTATGTTTTTACACCTTACAAGTAATTAATTTTTTGTCATTGCTGCCTCTTCCACCCACACACACCAAAAAAAAAGAAAAAAGAAAAAAAAGATCATATTTGACAAATTTTGTGCTTGATTAGTCCCTCTGCTTTCTTTGGGGCATTAGAACCTTCATACTGTTGTTAATGGACTGTGCAGCCAGTTATGCATGGCAGTGTTGATCCATCTATCTTGGCTGCTCTGCCTCCCTCTATGCAACTTGATCTTCTAGTTCAGGTATTCATTCTATTGGATATTGATGACTTTGTGTTGTTGCTTTTCTTTGCCTCTTTTGTTCCTTTCTAATACAGTGAACTTTTGTTTCTAGATGAGAGAGAAGTTGATGGCAGAAAACAGGCAGAAGTATCAAAAAGTCAAAAAGGTAAACTCTTATGTTTAATTTCCTTAATGAAAAATGAATATTTCTGTAATGGTGTTTGGATCGCGATCATGAATTTTTAATACTAAGTGCTTCTCAACTGGACGTATGATTGAAGTGTTTATGTCTGAGTATGATTAGATGCATATATGTTGGTTCTGGTTGATTTTACAAGGAAAATTTTATTTAAGTGACAATGGTTTGAGTCTGTTGAAGGGGACGTACAGGCAACTTTCAATAAATGCTTGTGATATAAACTTTGGCAACTTAGCCAAGAGGGATGACATGTCCAATGATTCGGTTATGCATGCAAGGTCAAAGAAGCCTCAAGGTGGAGGATCCTTTTAAGAATTAATGACCTTTTGCATGAAATGCTGTTGGTCTCATTTAAAGAACTGATAGACAATGTAAGAATGTGACCATGCTACTCTACCTTTTCTACCAATCATGCTGCCTCTTAAAACACATGCTACTACAGCCAGATTTAGTGCCCTATGCTACTTTTTCCTCCCTTAGAGTGTAGATAGAAAATGATTTTATCATATGGGGATGGTAATGGGAACCCTAAACCTGGCTTGCCCGGTTCATAAGGCTTGGTTAGGTTCTATTTATTTAACGTGTTGCATATTCAGGATGGATTGAAGTTGTTAATAGCCATGGATGTTTTTAGCCTTTACTGCTATTCTTCTCCCCCAGTTTATTACTGCTTCCATTGAATTTCACTAATTGATCTCTTGGCTCAGGAAAACCTGTTTTATTTCTTCTCCGTCCCATCTCCACCACATTCAACAATCTTTGTTGTTTTTATCACCCCCCATTGGTGAGGTTCTTTTGATAAATAGAAATTAGATGCTCTTCCCTTTTCTTTATTTATCATTGCTTGAGTTCATATCAAAATAAAAATCAACAAAGAAGGATAATTGACATGAACATCAAGACATAATGCATATAAGTAGGGTGGACATGCCCAGACTAAACTTTAAACAACTGAAAGTTAACTAGGCATGGGAAATGGTGGTGATGTTCTGTATGAAGTGATTACAGTATCATTTATAGAATTTGTTATTCTCTTTCTTGGAATGAATATCCAAAAAGGTTGATGATTCTGGACTGGAATGAGCTGATTTAATTGTGAATTTCATATGTTCAGGCCCCTGCAAAATTTTCTGAGCTACAGATACAGGCTTATCTCAAAACTGTAGCTTTCCGTCGAGAAATAGATGACGTGCAGAAATCAGCTGCTGGAAGGGGAGTTGGTGGGGTTCAGACATCTCGGATAGCTTCTGAAGCCAACAGAGAATTCATATTTTCATCATCATTTACTGGGGATAAACAGTGAGTGAACGTATTCAAGCTACTCTTGATCTTTTCATGTACAACATAAACTGAAAGTTCTTATGGTTGTTATGCATGAGAGCTAAATGGAATATTAACATTAATACTTGAAACTGGAGTTATACTTAATTTTCTGCATTCTTCATTCGATTGATCAGATAATCTTTATTGACTGCTATGCTAAATTAATCAGTATACTGACATCTGCTGGAGTTGAGAAAAATGGAGACATGGAACAGCAGACACCAAGAACAGAAGCTGTTTCTTCTGATTTTGTGAATCATATTTCGTCTACTGCCAAGGGTGATTCCACAACTGCATCTGCTACAGATGAATCAAGAGGGGGTTTCCATGATGATGTTGAGACATACCTTGATGAGAGGGGTCGTGTTCGGGTTAGCAGGGTAAGAGCCATGGGAATTCGTATGACCCGAGATTTGCAACAGAATTTGGATTTGATGAAAGAGATTGAGCAGGTGAAGATGAAGGAAAATATCTCTACAAATATGGAGGTTATCTCCAACGAACAAGTATATGGTGTTCAAGAAAGTTTTTGTGAGAATAACCACTCCCATGAATCTTCAAATGATGGGGAAAACGGAACCATAAGCATAAATGATGGAATGGATTTGTTGGTGGAAGGGAGGAGCCCTCAGACTAATGAACAATCTGTTCTTGGAAATAAGATTCCACTGGTGATATCCTTCTATGAACATGACAATGGGAACAAGTGTACTGATGGTGATGTAGATAATCTTTTTGCTAGTTTAGTAGCAGGAGATTCTGTCATTCCTTCTTCTAAACTTGTTCCTACAGAAAAACATCCATGTGCGTCTGATTCGGAGTGTTTCTGGGAGGAAGGAAGCATTGAAGAAACCAATGGTAATTTTAGTAATGATGCTAAGGAGGAAGCTAAACAAACTTTGGCATATGACAACATCAATGACGAGGCTGAGGTGGACTGGGAGGAAGGAGTTTCTGATGTTCCAGAAATGGCTTCTCCACAGAAGATAGCTGTTTCAAAAGGTTCTTTGGAAGAAGCAGCTGCTTTTGAGGAAGCAATAAGGAGAAGCCTTGAGGACTTCACGGTCGAGAAATCTCTCAATGTGTCTGCTGGAACAAGTGATACTGAACTTTCCGAACAAGTTATTAGTCAGAGTACTAGTATAGAATATGAAAAGGATTGCTCTGATACTCATAATCTGCCATTAGAAGATAATTTCCAACAAAATCAATCTTGTAATGATGTGGATGATTTAGAAAGGCTAAATAATGTGGGTGTAAGGGATATGCTACAGACTACTGAGTCTCCAAATAAGCAATTGCAATCATACAGGGAATTACAAGGTTTAATTCATGGGAAGGAAGTAGTGACAGATCAATCGCACCTGGTTTCTGATGTTGGGCGTTTAAGTGATGAAACCGTTGAAGATAGGAATGTTTGCATTGAAGCATGTAGTACTCATCAGGTTAATTCGAAGGAACCAAAAGAGGCTCCCTTGAAGAGTAAAACATCTGATGCTACTCTGGTCGATGCTTTCCAAAATAAACCTGAAGCTGCCCCTTCAGTTGTGTCATGTGAGACAACTGACAATGCCATTTTGCAGGCAAGATACTTTGTAAAAGAAACAGCAACTGACGCTTCTGTAGATCACAATCTAGTTTCAGAAAAAGATCATGGTGTTCTTTCCAGGGAAAAAGAGCGGTATAGAGATGTTGTTGAGGACAAGGTTGATGCTTCAGAGACTGCATTGGATGAGGAAATGCTACATCTGAGACAAGAACGTATCAATCTAGGGGATGAGCAGAAAAAGCTTGAACGTAATGCTGAGTCTGTCAGTAGTGAAATGTTTGCAGAATGTCAGGTGCACATTCAAACTTCCGCTAAAATATTACGGCAATCTTATCAGAACATGTGCATTGAAATCTATGCGCTGATGTTGAATAGTCCTTAGGATTTCATCTCATCAACATCTACCATAGCTGTTATATTGGCTGGTCCACTGTACTGGTTTTAAATCCTAAGCAGATGAACAGAGAATCAAAACCTCAAATTACACTACAAAATAGAACATTCCTTTCCTGATGTCCTTTCATATACTGAAACTTGAATTGATACCAGGAATTATCATTAATTTTCTGCTTTTGCTTCACTCTGATAACTATGATGCAGTTTCTTTAAACATGATAGTTCTGGTTATATCTGTATAGCATGGTACACTCCCAGATATTGCAGCCAAAAAAGCATTGAAATTGCTTGATTCATTCAAATTGGAGGGAAAAGGGCATAAATACATTAAAACGAAAAAGGAAATTCATAGCAGCTGCTTGCAAAGATAAGAGAAGGAATTTTTTATTGTGGTTCTGCTAAACTTTTGGTTTTTGGAATAGAATTTCTAGATCAGCAGAAAATTGCATTCAAAGAAGTGGTTTAGTAGGAATTTTCTGGGCTTCACTTTAATGTCTAGGAACTCATACACATTGCCCCACATGATGATGTCGTTGACCTAGGTTTGATATTTATGCTTTCTCTTCATGATTATCAGGAGCTGCTACAAATGTTTGGCTTACCATATATCATTGCACCTATGGAAGCAGAAGCTCAATGTGCATATATGGAACTTGCCAACCTTGTGGATGGTGTTATAACTGATGACTCTGATGTTTTCTTGTTCGGGGCACGAAATGTTTACAAGAATATATTTGATGAACGTAAATATGTTGAAACGTATTTCATGAAGGTTTGTAATTTTGAATCTTGCAGTATCCGTTCTTTTTTATTCATTTTCTTTCTTAAAACCATGTCATTTTTTAGTCAACTTTTATATTCGTTTTCCCAACTTTTATTGGTTTTTCCCTAGTGACCTGGAAGAATCATTTAATTCTTGGCCCTGTTTCCAACAGCTACTCTTTCACCCTGCTGGCTTTGTTTGGTTGCATGCAAAAAGAAGCGAATTCACTTCTGAAAAGAAAAATGAAAATTTTGTAATCATGGTTGTGTAATTTACATAAAAGTCTTGCCATATTTGATAAATATTCTTTCAATGTAAAATTTATTTTACAAGTCAAAGTAATTTGATGGCAAAGTAAAATGAAATTTAATAACCAAATTTGGTTATTTTGGAGTTATTTAAACCATCATAAGAGGTTTGTTTTGGAGTTATTTAAACCATCATAAGAGGTTATGAGGAATTGTTTTCTCTAATTTTCCAAAAGTGTGGGCTACAGTAATTTGCTTTTCGTTGGTCTTTCAGGACATTGAGAATGAGCTAGGATTGAACAGAGAAAAATTGATCCACATGGCGCTGCTTCTTGGGAGTGACTACACTGAGGGAATTAGGTAATTTAAGAAAGTGAATCTCCGTGTCCTATGATTGCATAAGAACATGAATCTTTTGAATGTGATTTTCCAGAGATTCATCTTTCCTTCTCTTGTTCAAGTGAATATTTTTTGGAAATCATTCTTAGGGTTCATTTCTATTGTATTTTTTTGTTTGTTTATTTATTTATTTTATTCTCTCTTTATTGGCAGCAATAGAAGTCATTGTCATTTTCTATCAACTATGTAAAGCATTGCAGTTTACTTTTTGGCAACTAGATGGCAAACAAAGACTAAAAAACTTATTACGTTTGTAACTTCTTATTTATATATAGTGGGATTGGCATTGTCAATGCTATTGAAGTTGTACGTGCATTCCCCGAGGAAGATGGCCTCCGCAAATTCAGGGAATGGCTTGAGTCCCCAGATCCATCAATCTTGGGAAAATTTGATGTGCAAATTGGGTCTACTTCGAGGAAGAGATCATCCAAAGCGAATAACAATGATTTAGATCACCTACAAGACTCTGTAGAAGGATCTGCATCTGATGGAAGTGTTTCCAAAAGCCATGACAACAGTCAATCAATGGATGACATTCAAACAATAAAGCAAATTTTCATGGATAAGCATGTAAGGGCGTAGTTTCCTTCTAAAATCTTTTCCTTTGTGTTCTACATTTGATGGAAGTGTTTCCAACTGTCATGTTGATGATCAATCAATTGATTAACACTGAAGATATAAAACAGATTTTTGTAGATGAATCAATCTTTTCTGTCATTATGAAATGGATCAGTTAAGAAGTTTTCGATAACTTCCTTTACCATCTTATTTGAGATATGCAGAGAAATGTGAGCAAGAATTGGCATATCCCTTCATCATTTCCCAGTGAGGCTGTTACTTCTGCATATGCCTCTCCGCAAGTGGATAAGTCGACTGAACCTTTCTCCTGGGGGAAACCGGATCTGTTTGTTCTTCACAAGTGAGTTTTATTCTAATTATCTTATTAATTTGCATCAATTTTTAAAATTTAGCTTGTACAGCTTTCCTGAACTTTTAGTCTTACACTTCTAGTTGACATTCATGAACTTTTAATGCCTTAGACTGTGGTTAGCTATCGAGAGAATGTAGTAAATGTGCAAGTGTAGGGGAGTTAAGGGAAGGAAGTGATGTGGAAGAAATGACACATTTCCTACATTGATGTTTGGGTGTGCAAGGAAGTGCAAGAAAATGAGTTGGAGTCCCCTCTTTTTAAGGTTTACCTCGCAAAATGTGACTGGTCAGATTCTTCAACATTATTATTTGTAAGGATGAGAGAGTGGGTGGGAAAAGGACTATTCCCAAGGCTATCACTTTTCAGACAATCAAACAGCAAGAAAGTGTGGGAAGTAGTAAAAAGCTAAACTTTTCACATGCTTACTCACACTCTTTGCACAACGAAAGGCAGCCTTAATGTGATACTTAAGCTAGATGCACCAAATGTTTAGAAGTTTATTGTGAGGGCTATATGTTTCCTTTGATGGGTTCTGTTCATTTATGTCAGTAGCAAATCCTTCTCAGGTGCAGTACTTGGATGTACAGATTGATTTTTATAAGGTAGAAAATTTTCTAATGACAATGTGTATCTTTTGGCTCTCAATTCATGTCTTGGTGGAAATGGGGATATGTTTCTTCTTCTGGTGATATGCCATAGTAGTGTATGGAACACACTTTTGAATGACATCAAGAATGTGCAGTTGTAAATCCACCATTCATTGCTTACATAGGCTGCTGTCTCGCATCTCCTTTCTGCACATATTTTTGGCCAAGGTATATTGGCCTGGTCATGATGCTTATGGAACACACTTTTGAATGACATCAAGAATGTGCAGTTGTAAATCCACCATTCATTGCTTACATAGGCTGCTGTCTCGCATCTCCTTTCTGCACATATTTTTTGGCCAAGGCATATTTGCCTGGTCATGGTGCTTATATGACATTGGTCTGGACCTCCCAGACTGGTTTATTAGTTATTTTGACAGTTCTTCAGTGTCCATTTGAAATTTGATTTTTTTTTTTTTTGGATAGGTATGGCCCCAGGGAGAGTTGAACTCATGACCTCTTTATTTTGAGGTGTTGGTCTTTGCCAACTGAAATATCCTCTTGGGGTTAAAAACTCAATTAAATTTGATGTTGATGTCTGGAAAACTGCTCTTTTCTATAACTTCTTAGGAAATGAATCCAGCAGCAATGGATTCCTGTGATCTCTCTCTCACGTGCAACACATACACATTCACACACATGCCTATTTCACTCAGAGTTCATTGAACAACTATGAGCATTAATGTTATCCCCCGGGGTGGGGGGGGGGGGTTGGATCCACAACTGTGTGACTTTTCAACTATACTCATATATATGCAGATTATGCTGGGAGAAGTTTGGTTGGAGTAACCAAAAGACGGATGAATTATTGGTGCCTGTTTTAAAGGAATACAGCAAACATGAGGTCTGGCACTTTCCATTTCTTTTTTCTTACCTTTCAGAGAATGGCTTGATGCAGGTTGTTTGACTAGTGTTTGTTTTATTGACCATCCAACAATCACACACATATCCTGCTCCAGTCATTACTCTTAAATTCTGATGCAGGTTGTTTAATGTGCTAATGTCACAACATTAACACAGTCCTGCCATTTTTCTCTATTAGCTTGGGCCAATGAATTTTTTAGGCTTAAGTTGTCCATACAGAGAGCAACTCAACTAAGTTCACATTCCAATATTCCATATTAGTTACATCATCAATCAGCCAGGTTTTCATTCAATGCACTCATTTGAGAATTTTAATTCTTGGTGTCTATATCAGCATCAAAAAGTTGAAGAAGGACCCACTGGTGGTGTGCATCTACTTATTGTTCATACCTCACTATTGTGTGATGCCATGACCCAACCAACTATTTGTGCCATCCATTCATTTTATTGTCCTTGACAACATATTCTTAAGAAGAAGGACCCACT
Source organism: Protea cynaroides (assembly GCA_028583415.1). Lineage (NCBI taxonomy): Eukaryota > Viridiplantae > Streptophyta > Magnoliopsida > Proteales > Proteaceae > Protea > Protea cynaroides. The sequence goes on from CM053273.1 coordinate 9,379,203, forward strand.
GTTCCCTTCCTATAACTGTTTTTGTTTCATGTGCTTGTGTGATGCAGACTCAACTGCGATTGGAAGCATTTTACTCATTCAATGAACGATTTGCAAAGATTCGTAGCAAGAGAATTAAGAAGGCTTTAAAAGGTATAACAGGAAACCAATCCTCAGGTTTGACGACTGATCTTCCAGAAGAATCTTCCAAAGCTTCTAAGAAAAGAAGGGTAAATCCCAGTGATCCCAATGAGAACAAACCAGAGAATTCCTTATATGAAAGGAATGATGATGTTACTGGGAATGAGGATAATGTTTCAGAGAAGTCAACTAAGAAGCAGTCACAGAAGAAAGAGATTGGGAGTGGTCCTGTGCAATCCACAGTAGGGCATCCGAATCTAGCTATTTGGGAGGAAAGTAAGCAGGATACTAAGGAAGGATTGAGCAGGGATGGGAGAGGAAGGGGAAGATCAAGAGGAAGGGGAAGGGGAAGAGGAGGCAGGGGAGGGGGGCAGGGAAAAGGAAAAGCAATCCCTTCCTTTGAAGTGACTGAAAGTAGCGCTAGTGATGGTAGTGATCATGATGATGTGCAGGAGATCCAAGCTGAAGGGACAGGAGGGCTGACTGCTGTGCGCAGGGTAAGTTTGAAGCTTTTTGTGCTTTACAAACCTTGGTGTTCTATATGGTAAGCTCACCAAAAGCAACATGGGCTTTGAGATGCTCGTCATTGAATTGTCAGTGTTCTAATGGTAGGATTTGTCCATCAAAGGAATGGTGGTTGGGGTGGTTATGACCATATAATACACCCTTCACTTGGTGGTGGCTCTTCCTCCTGCTCCAGGTGGAAGAGAAGGCATGTCTATGTTTATCATTTATGCCCTCATAGGAATTTTTATATTATAGGGATTTTCTCTACAGCTAGGATTGTGTATTCTGCACTAAGATATACAGTACAGTTGCAAACCCTTGTTTTAAGTTCAAAGATTAATAGCGTAGTCTGAATATGTGTTTCCTGTTGCATCTTATTTTCAGTTTCCCAACTTTTTTTTCTCTGATGTATTTTTCTGTGCTTTTCTGCATTCTTCAGTCAACTCGCCCTCGTAAGCATGTAAAGTATGCAAGTAAGGAACCAGATGACAGTGAGTCATCAGACCAAAGCAATGAAAAAGGCAGGGATGAAAGGACATTGGACCAGGAACCAGAGCTTGGTAAGGATATTCTGGGACGTGCTGCTGAAGATTCCTGGGAAAATGACCATTATGTTGGCGGTAGTGATCACTCGCTCAATTATGGGTTATCTAAAGACTATCTTGAAGTGGGGGGTGGATTTTGTGAAGATGAAGCTGATCAGGAAGCTGATCCATTTCAGCAGGTTTCATATCAACCAATTTCAAAACCTGGCATTGGCAATCTGTTCCTTGATGATAGGCTCTCTGATGAGTATCTCAAAACAGGAGATGCGTTTTGCATGAACAAAGCTGAGATGGATGATGATCAATCTCATCAGTCGGTGTCCAGTCCACCCAGAGATCATGACACACATATAGATGATGCTTCCGGTATTACGCAGAGTCGATACCATCCAGAGATAGAAAGCAACAATGATCCAAGTGACTTGGGTTTATCTCCAGAGGAAAATGAGCAGGAACTGCCAAATGAAGATTCTGGTCCAACCTCCACCACAGGTTTACATGCTATGCCTTTATTGAGAAGAAAGCGGAGGAAGATCGGGAAAAATGTGTAGCCATTGTAAATGACCGAACAGAATTTTGTATATTTCTGAATATAAATATGTATAGTCGAGCGATTTGTAACATATTAGGAATATGATGGTCTGTGCGAGTATTTTTTTAGATGTTTTGTCCTTACCCTTAGTTAAAACGTGTATCGTACTGTTGTACCATATTTGGCCGTTTAAAACGTGTATTGTCATATTAATTTTAAAAATATTTTATACTCCAAGCCTTGCTGTTTAAAACATGTTTAAACTCGAACCATACCCTTCCTGTATCCATATTTTAACCTGTATCGTTCATGAATAATGAGTTGATTAATCCCACATCATTTAATACTCTTATTGTTTTCTACATGTAATCAATGTGGGGTTAAAGGCTGGTTATTTTTTCATAATTGTTTCTAAATTCATTATTGTATTATTTTTTTTTATGGTTTATGATTGGACACATTATAAATGTCATGTGTTCTCATTGATTTAAGTATATTTCTTCATTTATAAGAGAATGTTGTCTTTTTTTTGCCATACGGAATTATATCTTATCCTTTTAAAAACCATACCATCCGTTTTAGTTTTTCTACCGTTCTAAGAATCTTTGATCTTTTTTTGCCTGTACCGTTTTTGTTTTGTTCCATTTAAAATCCATTTCGTTCCATTTTGTTTTTTTACGGTTCCCATTTTAACTAACAATGGGCTACTGTTTGGACCCGAAACAGGTTTAAAGAATAAAAGATTCACATTGGGGTGCAAAAAACATATTTGAAACCAGTTAGCCTTGGTAATTTTCCCATTCCAAATAGAAAACTGGAAAAGAATGCTGACCAGGATTTTAGATTCAACTTGGGGCCCTCAGTAGTTGAGTGGAACTCAGTGTGTTACGTAAATAAGGGGTTTTAATTTTCTTTAATTAGAAATAAATGTTTCATAATGTTAGGTAGTGTCATTAATGTAATTTTATTGCCTATCTAGTAGATCCATGAGAGCTGTACGAAAATTTTTTGTGCTTCGAACAACACCAAGATGAGAGGTTCATTGCACCATAGATCCATGACCATCAGATTGATTTTAATTAAGGAAATGGCTTGTGGAACTAAGGAAACTCTAATCTTTAGAACCCTCACCATCAAGACTTTACTTGATTTTTTTATTTTGAAAACAAAATTGAGTACCTATTAAAGCAGAGAAAGAGCTTCTGGTTGTATAAATCTAGAGAGAAATATGTGGAGGAGGTTGATAGAATATTAGATTTTTCTATTCCATTGCATAATTGAAATAGAGGAGAATTATGTGTCCGATACTAAAACCGATCCCACATCGATACGGACAATTGTAAAGACAATGGGATGCGGACATGTGGCCAACACCATTTAAAATGTAATAAATACAGCCGACCCAATACCAATTACTAAAACTATGATTCAAAGAGTATTTAGCTTATATTTAATCCTACAGAACCCTCCTTTCTTGATGAACTTTTTAACTATTTGGTTTTAAGGTATGATGCTCTCTGGATCTGATAGCGAGGACTTGATCGATCTCCTTCTTCTATCCTCAACGCCACCATCAGTAACTCTATTCATACATGATATTCGGTATATGGCATCTTATCTTGAATCATATATTTTCAACTATGGTCCAAGGGATTGTGATCACCGATCCACTATGTGTAAGACTTCTTGCTCCATATCCACTCCTTCGATTATGGAAACTTGTCGCTACTTGTCCCTCCGAATCTTTATATTATTCACACAAGCCACAATAATTTAGGGATGTTGTGTTCAATGTGGGACCTTTCCAAAAACAAGCCATGATGGTTCAATTTTTTTCCCCAAAAGTTTTGGCTACTTGTGCCATGGGGAATCTTAACTTAAGTAATTAATTTAAGTAATGAGGTTTATAGAATAATCTTCAATTTCCATCCGTTCCAAGGTTTTTTTGTCAAAGAATGATAGATTGCTGACAACATCCTCGAGTGCAGATCCTCTCCTCACCTGGTAACAATCTTACACCTTTGGATGTCGTCCATAGATGCAGGACCCACCTCTGGAATATGAAACCCACACCAATGTAATGATGATTATCAGGTGAGGAGAGGATCCGGATTCAACATCATCATGGCTCCCAAGATTGGTTAAACTCAAAGAATATAACACAGCTGAATGGGGATTTATCCTACCTATAATGGAATTTCTTGATTTTAAAGATCACTACCATGATATAATCTCTGTCTGTGTCAACCTGCAAATATTCAATTAGCTAAATGCCTCTGCTTTCTTCCACTTTAATACTTCCAGAGGTCTTTTACAGGGAGATCCCCCTTTCCATTCTCCTAAAATCTCTAATATTATAATCTAAGCAACTCTTGAAAAACTTGCTTTTCTCCTACCTCCCTGTTAGCGATGTTCAGATGTGACGACGTCTGCATTCAACTGTCAGATGTCGGGATATCATTGGATTCGAGAATTTGATTCTTCTTCAATTCCATTTTATTTTATCATGCTTTTGCTGTTCTTCCATCTGGGTATCTCTTGCAGATTCTCATTCTATGTCCCTCGGTTGTCTTGAGTCTCATCATCTCTTTTCTTCGTTCTTTAAAACCAGTGAATCTTCATGGACCTTCAAGATTTTTAGTTACTTATTTTTATTTTATTATTAATTGAATATTTATATGAATAGAATAAAATATATTCTAGATTATTCGAGTATGAATGTATACCAATATAATCCAGAGTTTCAACTGTCCATTTACATCCCTCAGTCCCAACCTCTTCTCCCTCTCTGATGCAATCACACTCAAACATACATTAATTAACTGATTGATGAAAACTCTATCAAATGATCACCTTCTCTCTGGGTAATCATTACATATTTAATTAATAAATAAATATTTATTTTTATTTAATTTAATATTTATATACCTAAAAATCAAGTTGCCGATCACAGGCTGATCATTTTGCTAGTTTATGTCAAAAGCAACCTCGATTTCATCAATAAAACGCTTTCCTAAATCCTAACAACGAATCATCTTTCCTTCTCTCTATATAGCTAGCCTCCCCTGCTCTGTGAACGTTTGAGAGAGAGAGATAGAGAGATATGGCGTCGAAGCCTGGGTTGTGGGATGTGGTGCCATTTGCACTCATGGTGATGGTGGAATGCGGCGAAGTGGGCATAACCACGCTAAGCAAAGCAGCCATGATGAAAGGGATGAGCCACTTCGTCTTCGTCGTCTATTATAATGCAATCGGCACCCTCATCCTTCTTCCTTCTTTCCTCTTCCGCAGGTCTGGCTATGATATCTGTCTTCTTCCTCTCAATCTCTGGTTTTCTGATTTTCGATGATTTTCTGTGGTTTTTGTTCCTGACAAGTTCAATCAAAGGACAACAGCTCCAGCAATATCAATAACACTCACTAACCTAGATCTATATAAATTTGCAGAAACAAGCGGCCTCCTCTCACCTTCTCCATCCTTCGCAGATTCTTCCTCCTGGGTCTCATCGGGTACGCTAAAAATTTATACATTTAAGATCATATATTGTAATCGTGAAGTGGTCAAGTGGGTTTGCTCAAGTTTTCATTTTTTTTTTCTTTCTGGGTTTAGGTTGAAAACAGAACATGAAATTTAATTAAAAAAAAATGAGATTATTTATGGATGGTGAATTGGTGCAGGATATGCTTGAGACAGATCTGTGCATTCAGTGGTATAAGCTTGAGTTCTCCGACTCTTGCATCGGCGTTGGGGAATCTCATCCCAGCTTTTACTTTTGTGCTTGCCGTCATTTTCAGGTTTGGTTTGATCTCTCTGCCTACTTCACTATTCATAACTGCAGTATAAATTGATGTTACTGTAAGACCCCACTCTTTAATCTTTGTCTGCCGATCTCTCTTCTCCATTTTGAAAATTTTCTTTTTTTGACTTCCCAATATTAGGATTGTGATTATAATAATAGAATGTCCTAATTTGAATCTGGTGGTGAATTCCTTAGGATGGAAAAGGTAGATTTGAGCAGGAAAAGCAGCAGAGCAAGAGTGTTGGGAACCATAGCATCAGTAGGAGGAGCATTTGTAGTGACACTATACAAGGGCCCACCAATCATGATGATCAATAAGACACCTTCAGCAGCATCTGATCAGCTCTTGAATCTTAATTATTTCTCAGAACCAAGCTCATTTAATTGGATCCTTGGAGGCTTTCTCATTGCACTCACTTGTGTCTTCTCTGCACTTTGGAATATACTTCAGGTGAATTTCCCTTTTCTCCTTTTCTGCAACTCAATATACCTAAACCTGAATTCTTAAAAAAAAAATAAAAAAAATAATGGGCTTCATAATACAAAAGAAGGGAAAAAACAAATCTCATCATAACTGTTTGGTTTTGTTACAGACAGCAACTGTGAAAGAGTACAAAGATGAGACCACCATAGTGTTCTTCTACTGCTTATTTGGGACCATTCAATGTGCTGTGGTCTCTCTTTTTGCAGAAAGAGACATTAGAACTTGGATAATCAGGCCTGATATCGAGTTAATAGCTATTCTATATTCTGTAAGTAGTTTCTTTCTCTTTCCAGTTCACATTCGTATATGATATTCTGAATATATCAGTTACTAATTTTGTGTTCTTATTCAAATTATATTCTGTAGCTTTATCTTACGAGTAAATCCTCCTAACAATATGTTGGCAGATTTATTTTGAATTTGAATTTTTTTTGGTAATTTTTTATTTATTTATTTTGAATTTGAATGTGTGCACAAGATTCGTAATTTATATATTCAAAATATCAGTTACAATGTGAACTGGTAAAACTTTCCTTCTTTTTTATTATCTTTATTTTAATTTTAGTTATAATTCTATAATTATCTTGACTTTAAGGGGCTGTACCCCACACACACACACTATATATATATATATATATGTTTTCTGAGCATGATATTTTCTTTTAATTACTCCTTGACTTATTCAATAAAAAAAAAAACCTTATTTTAATTTCAAAATACATTAGTTTGTTTTTTCATATCTCAGTTTTCATGAATGGATCGTGTACATGCACAACCAGTGCATATACACACGGTTCTCTCCTTCTCGAACAGTTAAAGCAACAACTATGTATGTACATGGTCGTGCACAATACCTTTTTCTTTTTTTATTTATCTCTTTTTTTTTTTTTTTTTTTTTTTTTCATGATTTCCCACTTCACAAGCTTTGTAGGTCATTCATTCATATTCCACTTGTGCTAATACAAAATTTATAGGCTATAACAACAACAGTAAATGATATAAAAAAAAATCTTGTAGGCTATAGTTGGAGGAGTACTGGCAAGTGGAGTGCTGACATGGTGCTTACGCATGAGAGGGCCTATATATGTGGCGATGTACAAGCCCTTGGGGATTGTTATTGCAGTAGTCATGGGTGTCATCTTCCTTGGTGATGTTCTTCATATTGGAAGGTTGGTTATAATACATTCTTTTCATAACTTAAATCTTGGTAAAGTTCTAATCTTATCATTAAAGTATGGGATTAGACTTTAGTGTCTAACAGTTCAAAATCTTTTTGTACACAGTGTGATAGGAGCAGTAATTATAGTTCTTGGGTTTTATGCTGTGATGTGGGGACAAGCCAAAGAGGAGAAAATGGTGGATAGTGAGGATAGAGGTGTTTCAGAGTCAGGAACATCCACTCTAAAGGACCCTCTCTTGCCAAGTTAAGATGGAAGAAGTTGTGAATATCCAAATCTTTTCTGTTGAGATCTATTAATTAAATAGAAAGTCGGTTCTTTTGCATGTATATGTACTCTTCATTGAGTTCCATCATCAACCATAGAATGTGGGATATAAAGATCCAGTTGCCGAATCCTTAAAGATTGACCGCCGGTGATTACTAATCATTGGATCCACAATTCATGAGGGTTTTTTTTTTGTTTTTTTTAATTTTAAATCCTACAATCCATGAGTTTGAATAGGCTGGAAGACACCAAAAGATAGCAATATAACTTGGTGTTTATTTTCTGCACCCAAAGGGAAAATAGCACTTTGTACTCTCTACCTAATATAATCTTTTGAATCTTTCCTTGAACACTTTCTTTTGCCCTCTATTTTCGTGGGCATTCTATCTTTTTATGCAACCTTGTTCTTTCTCCTTTATTCCATTGGGTCTACCAAGTCCTGTTGAACAGTACTGAATGGGATTTTGAGGGATTTTTGGCCAATTCTAGGTATTTTGTGACATATTCAGGCTGATTTGTCCAGATCCAAGAGATTGGAATCAGAGACGATTAATTCCAGTATTGATTTTAATCTCCACATGGTCAGAAGAAGAAAGAGTATGTAAATTATCAGAAAAAAAAAATCATTTGATAATTTAAAAGAACAAGATTTTTTGCTCTGGGCAATTCACAACCATTGTTTATTAAGAAAAGAAAAGACTAGTAAAAACCCTACATTAGGGGTCTTGCATAGCAATTTATTCGTTGTATATTAAAAATATGTTCCTTGAATATATATATATATATATATATATATATATATATATATATATATATATATATATATATATTTTTTTTTTTTTTTTTTTTTTTTTTTTTTTTGAGTAAATTATAAATATCTCCCTTATAGTTTGCTTTTAAATCAGGTATATCTTAAATCTTTCAAACAATTTCAAAGACACCTCTTTAAATCAAAATAAATTAAAAAAAAAAATCCACTTCGTTGACAAGCTAAAGGTTAGAATTTTAATACCTAAAATACCCTTCTGCATAAATTAAAGAACCATTTTACTCTCATTTACACAAAACTTACTCTTATAAGTTAACGAAAATTCACTAACAGAGTGGGTTTTAGGTAAATGGGAGTAAAATGGTCATTTAACTTATACAGGAAGGTAATTTAGGTATTAAAATTCTAATTTTTAGCTTTTATCGTCAGTTAATAGAAATTAACAGTTAATAGAAATTAACTAACGGAGTGGTATTTTTGGAATTTATTTTGATTCAAAGAAGTGTTTTTGAAATTACTTGAAAGATTTGAGTGTACCTGATATAAGGGCAAACTATGAAGAAAGTACTTATAATTTATTCTTTTTTCTTTTTTTTAACATATCTAGAAGATAGACGTTTGGCATTGGGTTTTTTTTAAGTGGCACAGATTTTCTTATTCCCTTCGCTTTCAGTCACTTATATTCTAGTTTAAAAAAAATGAAAGGGGTTGAGAAATTGGATCCGCATCATCTCCTCCCAATGGTTTGGGAGGACAGTGGTAATCTATCTCGGATGGTTGCCATGTGGCTCTTGATGAATCCGAGACGCACATCTGAGCCGATATCCAGTCGACAAGCCAAGCCGACAGAGGATGTAGGCTCGGATGTGGGTCTCAGATTCACTGAGAGCCATGTGGCAATCATCCGAAATAAATTACCACTCTCCTCCCAAAACCATTGGGAGGAGACGATGTAAATCCCGAAAAATTAAGCTGGTAAATTGAAATCCATGCTAAGAGAAGTCCTGTCTATGAGATTTGAAAAGGTGTGTGACCCACCTTTGACATGCGGGACCCATCCAAGAGAAGGATGCCCATGTGGGAATGGGTAGAGAATGCAGAAACACAGGTTTAGGATCAGCTATTTTTAGCCCGGCCTTACTAATAACTTAGCCAGAATAATTTTGACCTGGTTTTTGTGCAAGACCGTGAAATGTGAACATGATCATGCATATCAATCCTCGTCTATTAAATGGGGCAGAAATGGTATTGCATACGATTCCCCTCTTTTCGATATATAGCTGATATACGGTAGAAGGGTACGTAGAGGCATATCATACATCAACTGTGGTTCTTTTAGAATGTGGACCTTCCCTCTCAGCTCCAGCTTCAAGATATCAGTATCGGTATCAAATACAATATCCGATATCGATTGATGTCAAAATCAATCTAATATTGATACACATCGGTGGTCCAACTACATAAAAGATAAAAATAATAATAATAATAATAAATCACTATTGGCCAAAACCAATTAATATTCCCAAAACACTTAACAATATTATGTTCTCATTAAAAATACTTGTTATTCGGTTGAGGAAAAAATAACCCACATAATTCATCAGAATTTGGCTCATTCATATCAAGAAAATGTTGAGAGAATCATAAAGGTCAAAGATTTAAAGAAAGAGGGGATAAAAATTAGATGGTTTAGTAGGAAAAAAAGAAGAAAAAAAAAAGCTAGTAAACCAGAATTTGGCTCATTCATATCAAGAAAATGTTGAGAGAATCATAGAGGTCAAAGAAAGATGGGGTAAAAAACTAGAGAGAGAGATTATTGTCTTTAAATTTTTTTACAGGTGATGTTGTTTTTTCATTTTTTTTCTTTATTATTTTAGATAGGGAAAAGTTTTTCTGGTCTATCCCTCAGATAAAAAGACTAATGATTTGGAACCTTTCATCTTCAAAATGGTTCAAAATCTCTCACCCCTTTCGTTTGAAGTTTTCATAATACCTCCTCCTTTTATCCAATCACCCACGAAAACCTTTTTTTCAAAACCGTTCCCCAAGAGAACCTCTGCCCTTTTAGTTATCCACTGTGAAAAAGGTCTTATCTACGAATAGGGTTGGAACTTGAAAGTGAGATAGTTTAGGGAAAATGAGACTTATCAACACTGTATTAGAAAAATATTTTCATTATTTTTTTGAGTGGTATTGCTGTCTGTGCCCACTAATGGGCGAGAGTAACAATAGATCGTCAATAAAAGGCAAAGGAGAAGAGAAAACATTAGAGAAAAGAGATAGAGAGTGAGATACCAAGTAAGCTCTGCCATTTAAAGAACCTTCCATTTTTTTTTTTTTTATATCAAATAGTATAAAAGATATAATGTTAATTCATGAGCTATCATAATTCAATAAAGATGTGAAAATTAATCAGTATAATGCCCATGGGATCATTGGTTGAAAGTTGGTGCTGATTTAAAATAATTTGTACCATGGTCCAGGGGCTATCTTCTAGGTTGTGGAAGAATATGAATGATTGTTTCATATAATATTTAAATTCTTACAAATATCATGGCATATTTTAATTTAAGATCACATCATCCATAGTTTTAAAAAGATCTAATTAGAAATATATTATTCAATCATAATGACATTTTTGAATGATTGATTTAGATCGTGACCATTCAATAAGTATTTTGAACCAAGAAAAATATAATGATATTGTTTGAGAAATGATAGGAACATTAAAAAACATTTAATCTTGTATTTTACAATCAATATTCCAACAACGGCTCATGTTCAATCTTTTGGTTTATGTTCATTTGTGTGGAGGGTGTGGGGGAAAAAGAATGGAAAAAAATAATGGATTGTTCTTGTCATGAACTTTAAAAAAAATTTCGAAGGAAAATAAAGTGACAATGACATAGCTGATAGCTCCTTCTCCATTACTTGGAGAAAACAAGATAGGACCCACCAACAATTAAAACAAAATTCACCCAATAAAATCTCTTCAATTTTATACCAATTGGCAACTGGTTCACATGCATTTTTAACTTTTGTATCGTCATTAATCTGAATATTAATACGATGCAAAGAAGGTTAGCATGACCCAGTGCAAAAAAGATACTTATATATAAAAAAAATGGTTCAAATTTTTTAAACATAAAAAAAAAGTTTGACTTGTTGCTCATGGATGGAAGAAAATCTTTTTTTTTTTTTTTTTGCCTGCAGGGAATTAAATGTAAGAAAGTTCCAAAATTATTTCATCTTCAATTTGATTAATCTTTTTTTTGTTTTTTTCCTTCCTTTTGAATCTTATTCACTGTTTTAATGTCTATAGAGTGACACATCTTGTTTTAATCTCTTTCTTCTCTAATCCTCTTGTCTCCCTGGAATAATTTTTAATAAAAGACTGAGAACCCTTAATCAAATTAGGAGATGGGAAAATTATTTAAAATTATTTCTGACAGATAAAACTTTGCCATCAACCAACCACCCTAATAACCCCATGTCCCCACCCCCAAAAGACAAGAAAAAAAAAGAGTAGAAGAGAATATCTTAAATTGTTTACAGTTTACCACAAAAAAAAGAAGAAGAGAACCCCTAAATTGTTAACCTGCCATCTTAATTATTTCCTCCCTCTCTCTGTCCTGAAAATGAAATAAATGCTCAATTATCATCTACAAGCAGTGAGCTTACACCATCCTTTGCTACCCCTTTAAATTTATGAAGGATTTTGTGGTGGATTTTATATTGGATCAGTTGATTCGTATCTATTTTTGGATCTAATCGATATCCAAACCTAGTCTATTTTAATATTATTTTAATAAGGATCAGACACATGTTGGTTTTCTATTAGATCCGTGCACTGATCTAATTTGTGGATCAAATCTGATAAAGCTACTCCATGATTCATGATCTAATGGATCAGTTGATTGTCCATGTTGTCCAGTTCTTCTTTATCTTTCTATCTTCCCTTCATGTTATCAAGAGTTGAGTGTATGATCCCTAATAAATTCCTTATATATTTCCAATCTTTCATTGTTGACCAGTGGATGACCCCAGAGGCAGCAGACGAAAGGGTGGGCTGGGTGCCAATGGGCCGCCAGATTCCTCTTTAAATGGGCCTAAGAATGAATATTTGTTTGCTTAGATTAGAAGGACAAAATTTCATCTTCCCAAAGCTGTGGCTGGGTTTTCGGCACTCACCAATGGGGAAGGACGATGGCATATTTGCAATTATGGGGAAGGGGAGGAGAGAGAAAGAGAGTTGAGTATTGGTGTTGCCTCCCACTCGCACATGTGAGAAGGGTTAATGTGTTTCTAATAAATGTGAGTCCTACCATCGACATGGGATCAAGGTTCTAAACCAGGCATCGAACAAAGTATTGTTCATATCCAAAACCTTATGGATTCAATGGAAAATTGACACGAGGAGTGACGAACTGCTGTTAACCCAACCTAAATGAATGACTTGGCATGGGCCAGAATCTTGGATCCAATAAGCCCACATAGACTGATAACTTGAAGCCCAATGAAACTGTCCATCCTTGCAAAGTAAAAACACTTCATCTCTTCCTCCTCCAGTTGGATCACCAGATACCCTTGTCCGAGAACACCACAACCCTTAAACAGTGAAACATTAAGGGTTTATTTGATAAAACTTCTGCTTCTGGATTCTATGGATTCTGGCTCCCAGAGAGCCATTTTGGAGTAGAAGCGTGTTAAGTCCGATTAGATTCCAACTCCCACAGAGTGAACCAGATTCAGAATGACTCCAGAATCCAAAATTTTGAAGTCATAAATACTTGCTCCAAGCTGTTGGATCAATTTTTTGGGAGAAAAAAAAGAGTCAACTCTCACATGACTCTCACTTGATCACCACCACCACCACAACCACCACCACCACCGCCACCACCCACAACCACCGTCGCCTCCACCGCCACCACCCACCACCCACTTCCACCACCGCCACCACCAACACTACTGCCACCACCGCCACCACCACCACTATTGCCACCACAACCGCCACCACCACCACCCACCACCACCGTCACCTCTACCACCACCACCGCCTCTTCCACCACCCACCACCCACCACCCACTATCACCAACACCACCATCCACCACCACTACCATGATTGTTTTTCTAGACTTTAATTTAGAGAATAGTGTATTATCAAACATGTTTCTAATTCAAAGATGCTTTAAAATCCATTTTAGAATTGTATTATCAAACAAGTTTCTACTTCAAAATAATCCTAGAATAACATGAAGTAGAATTTAAATTTGAACCAGAATCCAAAATCTAAAAATAAAATTTTTACCAAACAGACCTAAACCTTAAATCTTGAAGAGTTTTTTTTTTGGGTTTTATTCTATAACACTTTATTCTCTTTACCCTTTTAGTATTATAGACTTGTTTTCTAATCAAGTAAATCTTGTCATTTCACATCTATCTTTTTGAAAATCATGCAAAACAATGACAATAATTGTCAGTTTCAAATTTTCTGAAAAACCCTTTTTACCATTAAGTTGAAAAGGTTTGAAAATTTTGATGAGGTGATGGGTGGTGGTCGCAATCAAACATTTGTATTATGAAAAAGAGAAAAGTGGGACAACGGAGACTTTCTATTTTACTTTTTTTTTTTTTCTCTCAAAAATTGTTTTAAAAAAATAAATAAAAACTTGTTTTTTACTCTAAAAATTTGAATTCTGAAATCACTTTGAATCTTATTCACCCTTTGAAAACTCGAATCCAATCCAACTTATCAACCACAATTCTTTTCTAAAAAGGTTTTTTAAGAATCAGAGTCTATAGAATTTGAAGTTTTATCAAAGAGGGCTTACATCCCAACTACCACTGGCCACCGCTGATCAAAAGATGAGCTAACCCACCATGCTTTTTCAGTAATAGATGACAATCCACTAAAATCCACCCCTATTCGATCGTATCATTTTCTCTCGTCTACTGGACAGTGAAAAACTCAGACGGAGAGATTGATCAGAGATGGGTGGAATCTGAATCAGGATTTGAAGAAGAGTATGTGAGGAGTAGCGCTATATGCCAGGATGGTGATGGCAGAGTGCTGGGATGTGGGGCTGACCACACTCAGCAAAGCAGCCATGTTGAGAGGGATGAGTTACTATGCGTTTGTTGTCTACTCCAACGCCGTCGCCACCCTAATCCACTTCCCCACTTCCTTCCTCCTCTTTCTCAGGTGGGTTTGTTTCATCTCTCTCTCTCTCTCTCTCTCTCTCTCTCTCTCTCTCTCTCTCTCTCTCTATTTTTACCCATAAACACTGAAATAATTGTGGATTTTGAACAATCTGTTGGGTCGGTGTCTTGTATTTTGTGGGGTCCACGTAATTATAAAGGGTAGTATTTGTATTAGGGTATAAGTCTATTATATGTACGGGATAAATATATAATTGTGGTGGGATTAGGGATTCTAGGTTTCTCTATATATTGTCTCTGTGTGGAAAAACCTAAGTGAAGTCTGAACAAAGGAGGACACTGTATCAGGTGGAGAGAATTGTAAAAAGTTTTCTTGGCAATAAAGAATCTCTGTTTCTCTTTGATTGAGGTAGGCATTCCGATTTTGGTGCTGAACCACAGCAAATCCTGTGTTGTGTGTTTGTTTGATCTTCGTCTCTTTCTCGTGGTTACGCGCGTTCATCCCTAACACAATCATGTCGTTGCTACTTTAATTTTGTTTCCACTCTAAATTGCAAGTCAGATAGGCCTCCTCTCACATTCTCTCTCCTCTGTATTCTCCCTCCTAGGCCTCGCAGACCTCTCACATTCTCTCTCCTCTGTATTCTCCCTTCTAGGCCACGTAGGGTCTATATACATTTGCTTTTTGAAAAGGACAAGATCCTAAGAATATTTGTAATTACTATAAAGAACTAGGTCATTGGAAGAATGAATGCCTTAATAAGAAAAGAAAATCTCCAATTGCAACAATTGCAAAGGACAATTGTAGTTTAGAGAACTATCTAGTTCTCTCTATGACTAACCATTCACATCCTCTGATCTAATTCGGTTCGGATCAAATAAAACTCCATCATTCATGACCTAATGAATCAGTTGAGTGTCCATGTTGTCTAGATCTTCTTTATCTTTCTATCTTCCCTTCATGTTATCAAGAGTTGAGTGTATGATCCCTCATGAATTCCTTATATATTTCCACTCTTCCATTGTTGATCAATTGATGACCCTGGAGGCAGCAGACGAAAGGGTGGGCCGGGTGGAAATAGCAGCCAGATTCCTCTTTAAATGGGCCTGAGAACGAATATTTGTTTGCTATGATTAGAAGGACAAAATTTCATCCTCCCAAAGCTGCGGCAAGGTTTTTCTGCACTCACCAATAGGGAAGGGCGATGGCATATTTGTAATTATGGGGATGGGGAGGAGAGAGAAAGAGAGTTGAGTATTGATGTAGCCTCCCAGTCCCACATGTGAGAAGGGTTAATGTGTTTCTAATAAATGCAAGAGCCCTACCATGGACATGGGATCAAGGTTCTAAACCAGGAATCGGACACAGTATCATCCATATCCAAAACCTGATGGATTCAATGGAAAGTTGACACGGGGAGTGGCAGTGACTGCTGTTAACCCAACCAAAATGAATGACGTGCATGGCATGGGCCAAAGTCTTGGACCCAACAAGCCCAGATAGACTGATAACTTGAAGCCCAATGAAACTGTCCATCCTTGCAAAGTTAAAACACCTCATCTCTTCCTCCTCGAGTTGGATCACCGGATACCTTTTTAGCTCCAGTTTTTTAGCTCCTATAGACATTTTTTGAGCGATTCACTCCATGGGAGTCAAAACTTGAACCGCATTTATCAATCGTCATTCTACTCCGAATTAGTTCTGGAACTAAGAAGTAAGGAACTGGAGTGTTATCAAACGAGACCTAAAACGAGGGATTTTCTTATGGGATTTTATTCTTTGATATTTTACTTTCTTACCCTCTTATTTTTATAAATTTGCTTTTTTTAGTCAATGTAATTCTTGTTATATATATATATATATATATATATATATATATATATATATATATATATATATATATATGTATATATTAAAACCATGCAAGACAATGACAATAAATTTCAAAATTTTGTGAAAAATAATTTTTACCTTTAATTTGAAATGGTTTGAGAAATAAGACAAAGGGTATTTAAGAGGGACAATTTTTCTACATACAGGAAACAGGAATTTTTCTGTTGTACAATTTCTTTGTGTCAATATGGTGTTATGCATCAATTAAAAGGATATTTTAGAAAATATCAAACGTTTGAGGGGATTTACAAACTCGCTGAAAAAGCTAAAGGTTCCACCATATCAACCTGAAAACAAATAATAAATAAATACGCTCTCACATATATATCGATTTTTACAGTAAAATTGAATCATTTAACCTTCCATGTGTTGTGTTGGTATTTTTCTTGAATTTTTATCCATCCATTTATTTTCAAAATATAATGAATTTTTAAAGCTTATTCTTATTCTACCAGATGGTCGATTCTGATTCAGTTCAAATTGACAAGTAATCATCATATATCTTGTACCCAAAATTTGACACTACGGTGGATCTCTCTTAACATCCCAATTACCGCTGGCCACTGCTGATCAAAAGATGGACTGACCCACCATGCTTTTCCAGTAATAATATCTAGGGGAAAAAAAGGGAATGACAATCCACTGAAATCCACCCCTACCCTGTTTTCTCATTTTCACTCCTCTCCAGGACAGTGAGAAACTGAGTTGGAGAGATCGATCAGAGATGGGGTGGAATCTGAATCAGGATTTGAAGAAGAGTATGAGAGGAGTAGCGCCATATGCCGGGATGGTAATGGTGGAGTGCTTGGACGTGGGGCTGACCACACTCAGCAAAGCAGCCATGTCCAGAGGGATGAGTCACTTTGTGTTTGTTGTCTACTCTAACGCCATCGCCACCCTAATCCTCTTCCCCGCCTCCTTCCTCCTCTTTCCCCTGTGTGTTTGTTTTATTTCATACTCTCTCTCTCTTTTTTACATTTTTACATATATATACAGTGAAATAATTGTGGAAATTTAACTACCATCATCATTGCTACTTCAATTTCGTTTCTTCTCCAAATTGCAGGTCAAATAGGCCTCCTCTCACATTCTCTCTCCTCTGTAGATTCTTCCTCTTAGGCCTCGCAGGGTCTGTATACATTTGCCTTCTGAACAGCTTTTCCTCTTAAATTTTCCCCCAGTTCTCTTGAGGAACAAATTAAAGTAGTAAACTTTTGCTGATGATTGAAAATTGAGAGATCAAGGAGATGGGTAGTTACTTAACATTAATTATTTTGCAGGATATCTCTGATGCAGAATTGTGTTTTTGCTGGCATAAACTTCAGTTCGCCTACTCTTGGCTCTGCTATGAGCAATCTGATCCCGGCTTTCACCTTCATTCTTGCTGTTATTTCCAGGTCAGCCTCTTCCCTTCCCTCTCTGCTTCATACATTTATACTGATATACACATGATATCATGAAAAGTTTCCATTTCACAAGTTCAAACTGGTAGGTGCAGAGAAGAATCCTATGTGTATACATAAGGGTTGTAGACTATATTATTGTAGATGTGGGAATAAACTCTCAATAGGTTTGATTAACAGCCAGCATCGCATTCACAATTTATAATACATGCTGGGAATAGTCCCACATTGCTTAGAGACTAGAACCTTGGGTGCCTTATATATGTGAGATATAAGAGTCCCTGCTCACAAGTTTGAACTTTTAAGATGGAAATTTAACATAGTATCAGAGCTCCAAATTCATTCCGTCCAGATGAGGGGCAATACGGGAGAGTGTTGGGAATAGTTGCACATTGGTTAGAGACTAAACCTTGGGTGCCTTATATACATGAGAGTCCTTCCACTTATAAGTTTGAATTTTTGAAATGAAAACTTAATGACACACAATAGTGGATATGAGTATATAGTCTCTTGAGGGAGGGAAAAATAAGAAGGATGTGATTTTGTGTTTTTGTCAAGAGTGGAAAAGGTGGATTTAAGGAGCTCAGGCAGCCAACTCAGAATCATGGGTTCCATAGTATCAATCTCAGGAGCACTCATAGTTACACTCTACAAGGGACCTTCCATCGGAATAAAACCATCAATCCATCCCTCTCAAACTCCTACATCCTCCAGTTCCAATGCCTTGACAGCCAGCAATTGGATCCTTGGAGCTTTGTTCTTGTTAGCTGCATCTCTTTCTGCCTCCATATGGAACACTCTTCAGGTACTACAATTTCAAAAAGATAATGAAAATTGAAAAACAGATCTAAAAACTTTTTCATCTTAAATCTCAACATAATAGGAAACTGCTAGAGATATTCAATCTTGGTTTCTATCTACTGCAGGCAGCAACTCTTAAGAGGTATCCAACAGAGATGATCATTGTCTCCTTCAATAGCTTTTTTGGGAGTATTCAATGTGCACTAATTGCTTCGATTTTGGAAAGAGACCCAACTGCTTGGTCCTTAAAACCTGGTTTGGAGCTCCTCGCCATTTTCTACTCAGTAAGCAAAAACAATGATCCTATTATCCTAATGGTCCCATGACTGATGATGATGATGAGTCAGTAAGTCTCTCCCTCTCTGCTGCTGCAGGCTGTGATAGGAAGTGTGATGACTCCTTGTGTGATGACATGGTGCATACATGAGAAGGGGCCTGTGTTCGTGGCCATGTTCAAGCCCTTGGGGATTGCCATCGCAGCATTGATGGGTGCCATGTTCCTTGGTGACACTCTCCATCTTGGAAGGTGCATATTATTCTCTCTATTTTTATGTTTTCTTTTTTGGAGAACAATTAAAATGCCCTGTAAATGGCAGGGATACTCACTAGTGAGGGTTTTGCTGAGATCATGGAAACTTGATTGATGCCTCTTGGAATTATCAAAAATCCTTGTTTCCTTGTTTCTGTTTGTTTCAAGGTAATAAAATGCCAAAAATAGAAAAACTTCTATGAAATATTTTAATGGCATTAAATAATAGATCCCTCAATATAACTTCTATGTCTCTTCCTTTTACTTCTTATCAGAAAAATTCTATTATTAAATATTTTATATTTTTTTAACTTTTGCCCTTTTTACATAGAAAGTAACAATAATTTTATATAAAAAAAATGAATTGACTACTTGATACTATGTTACCCAAAGATATCTCTTTAGATATTTTATAGTTCTTAGGTTGCATTTGTTATTCATTCTTAGAAATACATTCTCGAAATGGAGAATGCATTCTTAATATAGAAATGAAAACGGGTTAAAGAGAGGCAATCTGTTCTGGGCTCAAAATGCAGAATGGGCCAAAGAACACGTTTAAAACTGGACTGTGTTCTCTAATATCATTCCATAATCCAAAAATAAGAATACATATCAAGCAATGTTTTGTGTCATTTCATAATGTATTCTTGACCTAGAATGCATTCTAAGAATACTTATCAAACACAACATTAATTTCCTTTCAAATTTTAATAACATTATAGCTATGATAAATGATAATGAATAATATTTGTATGATATGTTTTCAGCATGGTTGGAGCAATAATAATTGTTGTGGGTTTTTACGGTGTGATATGGGGACAATCAAAGGATGAAAGAAGAATTAAAGAAGATGATGGTGTTGAAAACTTGACACTGCCCATTGAGAAGGCCCCTCTCTTGCAAAACTACATACAAGTATAACCTAGTACTTTGTACATACTTGGGCAGCCTAACACCTGTTACAATCTAAATATAGAGCAGGCATTTCCACAGGACAAGGACTATGATATGGAATTTATTTTTATTTTTTTGTGTTAAATATGGAATTTATTTTGATGGGAAAATATCTACCACACCCTCTGTAGGTTATCATAATCTCACCCACCCATCATCGTTTGCAATAATATCCCTAAGACTTCCTACTTTTGAAAAGTTGTATCCATCAGACTCCCTCCTTTAAGATATGTCCATCAATCGATGACATGTCACCATTTTAATTTAATAAATGACAGAACTACCCTTCTCTTTTAATTTTATAGAACTTAAAACATTTTTCTTTTTTTCTTCTTCTTTCGTCAATAGATTCTCATGAGTTGGATATGACTAGAACCCGACTGCAAGCCGGAAAAATCTCTTTTGATATCACTGCTTCTCCGGCTCGCAGTCGGGTTCTGGTCATATCCAACTCATGAGAATCTGTCGACGAAGAAGAAGAAAAAAAGAAAAAGGTTTTAAGTTCTATAAAATTAAAAGAGAAAGGTAGTTCTGTCATTTATTAAATTAAAATGATGACATGTCATCGATTGAGGGACATATCTTAAAGAAGGGGGTCTGATGGATACAGCTTTTCAAAAGTAGGGGGTCCTAGGGATATTATTACAAATGATGGCGGGTGGGTAAGATTACGATAACCTACAGGGGGTGTGGTAGATATTTTCTCTATTTTGATTCCATCTTAAAATGTGAGTGCTGAAACTATATATTTTTTAAAATTATTCTGTAGGGAGAGGGTTTCCCACGTCGCTGGTTGGGAGAGAATCTCTCACACTACACCAGTGGGAACATGGGAAACAGTATCCCTGATAGAGACCTACATGGTAGGAGGAGAAAACATAGCCTGAAGTTTTGACTGTCCTCCCGACCTGGAAAAATGTGAATCCAGAAAACTAGCCTAATTGCTAAATGTGAAGAAAGTATGTCTGGCACCGTAACCTCCGCCAATGCCACCTTATCTCTCTCTCTCTCTCCTCTCATGTGAAAAAGATCTTCCCATGAATCCCATCCCCTATTTGATGAAATCGAACAATTCTTCATAATTGGCTCAGCACTTCTTGCGTAATATATGTCACTGTTCAAAGAACCTATACCTTAATTCTTCGGGATAATAACCCATGTCAAGTTGTGTGTACCTACGTCCTCTCACATGAATGGTTAAATTAGGAGCAGGGTGGTCATTGGTTGCCCCATGTGAGAATGAGAAGACACAGGTACACAGCCAAATAGAGTTCCTAATCCCCAACTGCTTCATGTCTAAGAAATGCTTTAGATTGGTCATATCTCAACTTTTATTTTACTCAAATCCAAATAATACAACCTCTCATGAATTGGCAATTTCCCTTGCATTTTTTGGTATTAATTTCTTTTAAATTATTTTTCAAAAACAGTATTATTTTTTCTTGATTTTTAAAAAATTCATTCAAAAGTGAATGTGTCTAATAATGTTTAGAGTATTGATGCACATGCACGAACATACACAAAATGTATGCCAATACAAAAGAATATTTGGGTAAATTAAAACCAGACATTCGACATGTGACTAATATAGACCATGTTCTCTCTTTCCAACAATCAAAATGGAGAAATCATTGGCCCATGTAGGAGAATAAATTCCTATTGACCATTGAACAAATAACAAACCCTTGTAATATTAAAATTTTACCTTTTTATTTTACTTTGAAACAAAAAAAGATTTGGATGCAAAATGAAAGTTCTTTTTTTTTTTGGGTAAATAATGCAAAGTGAAAATTAATAATCAAATAAAGGGGAATCAAAGGTAAGGGAAGTGAATTTTTTTCAAAATTGTATAGACCCCCTAAATTTCTTATCATATTAGATGATAATTTTTATATGTAATATTTATTTTACTTATCAAATGCAAAGGACTTGGGATGCAAAATAAACGTAAATTATTGACCAAATATGAAATGATTTGGAATTAATTACATAGTCATGTGATAACATGATGAAATGATAAGTGAAATTTCCTTGAAAATTTCACTTCCCTTCCCTTTGATCCTCCTTGCACCATAGCCATGGAAATAATTTGAAATTAGTCACATAGATTCATGTGCTATAATGATTACAAGAGTTGGAAAAAAAATTACTTCTCTTCCCTTTATTTTCACTTGCAACCAATCAGAGCCTTAAGAAAACTTCCATTATATCTGTAAAACAAGAAGGCGATTAGACTGGAATGCTTGAAAAGGAAACTTAATGCCCAAAGTGCAATGTGAGGGCAAAAGCTGGAGAAGATAGAGTCCAATAGTTGCAACTAAGTCAGAGTTAGGTTTTAACTTAAAGCACATCTGTAACCGATTGGACTGGAAAGCAAGCTCTTTCCACAAAATGTTAAAAGTTTCCCACAGCAACCCATTTGTATCTCACGCTTGAAATGGTTCTTTACCTCAAGAAAATAAATTCCAAGTAAAAGAACAATATCACTTACAGTTTTTAACCTTAAATAAATTCCAAAAGTGACAGAAGACTGACTATCTTCTAAGCTCTTCATTGCTTACCAGAACAAAACCATCTCAATGACGTTGAGTTGCATCCAAACGTTAAGGAAGCAGTCATTTGTATTGGCTGGTTGACGTATAATGATTGATAAAGGAACATCATAATAAGGTATGAATTTTTTAGGAGAATCAATACCCTATAGTAAGAAAAGCATCATTTTACCTCCTTATTTTGACTGATTTTCAAGATTCTACCTCCCGAGTGCTACTCAATACCACAATCAATTGGGGGTTCTATAAAAAGGCAAACTTTGGTAGTCGGTTAGCCACCGCATTGCTAGATCATGCCTACTCTTGACTCTTGAGATCATCAGATATTGCTGATGGTATGCAATGAGTAGTGAGAATATCCAGCGTCGCTGCCTTGGCAGTCTTTGTCTGGAGGACCACTATCTGCATGCAAACAGAACTCATGTAAGGGCAGGGAGAGAGGGGGAGAGAGAGAGAGGGGTCAGTTGAAAAACCTGCTCGTACTCCAGATCAAACTGTAAAAATTCATCTTCACAGTTATCCACCATGCTGGCCAAGCTCTTGAGATTCTTGACAGGCTTACCATTGAAAGCATGAACCTAAACAAACAATAACATTTGGCATGTTTTCATCAACTGACAGGAACCAAAGTATAAAAGCTATAAAATCAGCAGTTGTCTCAATAACATGTCCGAACCTGAGTATTCACAAGTTCCTCATACCCAATATTGATATCAGCCACAAGCACCTACAATAAGTTCCATCCATGTAATAAAATCCATGTTCAACAGAATAGTTCCAATACAATGCACTAGGGCCGCTAAGTTAAAGGTGCTAAAAAGAGAGGGGAATGTGAGCATGCATTTGTGCACATGCATTAGGGTGTGCAAGGAAATGAGGGGAAGGGATTGGAAGAAAAGGAAGAGAGAAAAACCTGAGAAACCACCACAAGCTGTTCATCTTCTGATTGTGCCATTGAATGCAAGTGTTTGTTCAACAGTTTGACTGGTGCATCAAATTCATAATCCTTTCCATACTGGTGTACAGAGGAATAAAGAGGGTTAGGACAAAGTACTAGTTTGCAACTTAATTCAACTCAGAACCTGCCATTTTCAACCAGAAAAGAAACATACCAAAATAAAACAGTGTATATCATACCATCAATGGGAAACCCACCAAACTGACACGTAGACAATAGAATGCCAGAAGGCTCAAAATATTCAACCAACTTTGGAACCCAAGACAACAAAATGTTCCACAGATCTATGAAACTTACAACACTTCCCTAAAATATGGGTTAGTCTGAAAACCCCCTTCTCAAGCTAGAGAGTTGCAGATATCATTACTTTCAGTCCCAGCACTTCACTGGAGAACCAAGATGTCAGACAATTGAAGTCCATGCATACAGGCGAGGCTTCCCCTCTGCTAGAGTCCTCAACAATGCACCACCTAACATTCTATAAGAAATATACCCAAGAAAAAAAATTTCAATGAAAAGTCCAACAAGAACTACACCAAATCCTGAAGATATCAAACAGCTGTACGTTACTGTTTCTATAACTCTTAACTCGGACAGCTTCATAGTTATCTTGAAAAATTTAGTCCAACCTCTTAGGGAATTGGACAGTAAGCGGAATGTATGCCAAAATCTCATCTTTAGAAAGAAAAGAAAACACAGATTCTGACTAGATGAGGTGATACATAGCTATGATCCCATTCAGCTTTGCTGTATATGGAAAAGAGTGGCCTTTTGGAGGCATCCTTTCTGTCCTCTACATTTTAATTGAAGGTCAATGAGAGATCTTAGGAGATCAGGGACAGGTTGCATCTCCAATATTTAAATTTTTCCTTAAGATGAGCAGTTAATCGAGAGAATCCCTGCCCCCCATCCATGTAAACAACAACCAAGGCTCTCTTCTCAGTAATTATATTAAGTTTGGATCGGATAACTTCAACAGTGTTAGTGCTATGTATCACGCTGAGTCACTGACAAAAGTTTTTGTACCCAAACTGATTCACATGGTAACTTTTTCTTATGTTACACCATTCTTAGACAATTTTATAACACCATCCATTGGCCAACTCTACAAATCATCTGGCTAGGCAGCCACAGCGCATCCATAGTACCATCACAATCACCACAACCATCGCTTTGGGAGTCAAAGTCATGAGAGAATTTGTTTTTTAACCCAATCCAGCCCCTCGAGACTTGCAAACAAGGTTTCAACCCCAAACTGATATTTGATGTATCCTTCCAAGCAGCCCAGATAAAAATCTTGTCATTTATTGCACCCTCTCAGGCTGGTAGGATGTAGTAGAAATAACATTGTTTTGAGGATTGGATCAGGGAGAAAGATCATTCTCAGCTAATGTCAATCCAGATCAGTGCTGGATTGCCCAACTGACTGTCCAATCTAGCCAGTGAATCAGTCCACTCTTGCGATTGACAAATAACTGTATATTAACTTAGCATACATTTCATTTGAAACCAATTTGAATCAGACTCCGAGTGGGTATCAGTCAATTCCAACACCCAAGAAATCTTAAGTATTTCATAGACCCTAATGAAGGTGCTCTTATATGAGACTTCAAGGAAAAATCAAAGATAGGAGATGTGAGGGTACCAACCTGAGACTGCCAAATCCCCAATCTTTAAAGACTTTGCCAACAAAATTAATTGGCTCTAAAAGCCAACAGTTCTGAAACTCCTCTGCACATTGATCATAACAACCCACTTTAGAACAGGGTAAGATTGGGAGAAGGATGGGGATAGGAGATGAAGTGGAGAATCAACAACTGTCACAGTTGCACAGAGAGAGAGTGAGTGACGCAGGACATGTGGGGGCATTTTGGGAGTTTCATTTCTTGTATTTAAATTATGTTATTTCTTTTTTTTTACAGCATGTAAAAACCCCTATTTATTGTTCACAAGAACAGTTCCCTGACTCCCCTTATAGTTATTTTATTAAAACAAGGAGAGCAGTTACAGCCACCTCCCCACCCCCCCAGTCTCCCTTTGTAGGCTTTAAAGCCATTTATTGCTGAAAACGAAATATGCAATGACAATGAAAAAAATGGAACTCTCTCACTGATTGTAAGTTTCTCTCTTCTCCCCTTCTCCCCTCCTTCTATGTTAATTCTGTCCATACCCCTCTTTTCTTCTTAATTCTTAATGCTGATTTTCTTTCCTGAAATCTGTGATCCCCCACCACCCTTCTATTGAGTTTTCCTCTCTCTAATTCTTCTTCTTTGTTTTTGTACTGGTTCACACCCCACCAGAGTGACTCAAACTTGTCATTGTTGAAGGTGGCATAGATCAAGCTTTGGACAAAATGGCATAAACAATTGGTGAGTTCAATCCAAGACCCTTCTAGTTTTTATCTTCTCACTGTTAATTATGGTATTACTCCCTCTGTCCCAATGAGATTCATCCCAGAAGTTGGTGGTCAGACAAACAACTTAAGCTTAGCCAGTAGCTGATGCTGGAACCAGGTTAGCCATATTCCCCCAGAATTACCAGTGAAATAAGGTGAAATCTTCGATAGGACTTCACATATCAGATCTAGTTCATTCTACCATTTGGCTTCTCTGGGTCCCATGGGTTACTCCTAACCTATAGAACCTCATTTGAAAATGGCTGACACCATAGAGTACTTTGAGGAATTGGGGGCCTTTTCCCTTTATTGGGAAAAATAAAAGAGAATCTCTATGTTTTTGAAAAGAAAAAACCTATCCTTGGAGAATTTCCTAGAAGAACATAACTTTCTTTTAATTTTTGTATAAACAGGAGTTTAATTTAACTTTGGAAGGAAGATTGCCACACTGTCATACACCTGCACTTTTGAAGTGCACCAATGAGAGCTGGCAACGGCGAATCGGTCAGGAGGGAACAGGGGGGATGGAGGAGAAAAGAAACCCTGTGAGAGGGAGCGGATGGGTCTGGCAGAGTGTACCTTTCCCTATAACTTTAAATATTTCTTATAGTCTAATCTTTTTATATTAAAAAAAGTGCATATTTTTTAATAGAGAAAGTGGTCTAATTTCTTATATAAAAAATCAAAATATATAGCTGGCTCACCTTTCCTTTGGTATGTAATGCAGACAATTTGTACTACTATGAGGGCAAAGGCCTAAAAAGATTGGCTACAAAGGTGGGACATCATAGAATAGACACAGGAGGATCAATTTAAGCCCAAATCAAAAGAGGGGGGGGAGGGGGGGGGGAGAGAGAGAGAGAGAGAGAGAGAGAGAGAGATCCCATCAAATTCTTCGGATAATCCCCAAAATAAAATAAAAAATAATTAGCCTTTCTACCATCACGTCATGAAAAGTTGAACCATCATGAAGCATCTCCCGTTGACAGAACAAAAAGAGTCTTTCTCCAAGACTTCACCCTTCATACTAAGGCTGCAGACTGGCAGCTTTGGATCATAGAATGGACATCATAAAATGATATCCACATACAATTGAATAACAACCCAAAACATTGTAGTAGACAGATCAGAAATGCCTGTGTGTTTTGGCCTCCTTAGGTAAGCGGTAGATTAGGAGATAATTACACCTTGCTAGGCCAGAAATGCTTGTGTTTTGGCCTCCTTAAGTAAGTGGTATATGAGGAGACAATTACTTGTTGCTTAGGCCAGAAACGCCTATGTATTTGCCTCCTTATGTAACTAAGTAGGCCTCGCTTAGCATATCAAAGTTCAAAAAGAGGAAAGTTGTTCGAATAAATATCAATTTTACGCATCTGTCTCTATCTGTACCATGTAGAACTAACATATTATTGCCTAAATAAGTAATAATATGCATGAAGCATGTATTCTTCATTCATTTTGGTTATATATTGCTACCTAACAAAGCATAAAAATCGACAAAATCCAGAGGTATACAACACACAGGAAAGTTGGAGACGAAAATCAGACATAGAAAAGGCATAGGAAGGTGTATCAAATAACATCGACTTATCAAACTCAAGCCATACAACAAAAGGCATGTATGTTGGTGGGGAAAGAAGCAAAATAATACGTCCTTCCCATCTATAGAAAAGTCAAAGAAGTACCACCAGTGTCTGCATGCGGGGGCAGGGTCGGGGGCGGGGGGGGGGGGGGGGGCAAACAATTTGCGCATCTTTATTTTAACCTGTCTCTGCAGTTATATTAAAGAAAAAGAACGAAAAGCAAGGAAAATTTGTCGCAACTTTCACCAATAATGAAAAAGGAAATACTGCCCCCCTGTCATCGTCCTCCATTTGGTCCGGAAATGGATGGACAGACATACAGACACAGTGAGAGAGAGAGAGAGAGAGAGAGAGAGAGAGAGAGAGAGAGAGACTTCAATTGCAACAAA
Source organism: Protea cynaroides (assembly GCA_028583415.1). Taxonomy (NCBI): domain Eukaryota; kingdom Viridiplantae; phylum Streptophyta; class Magnoliopsida; order Proteales; family Proteaceae; genus Protea; species Protea cynaroides. The sequence continues at coordinate 9,407,022 of CM053273.1, forward strand.
ATGTTAAAATGAAAGAAGGAAAAATGTGTGTATTGCTAGGGGGTTAGTTAGGTGACCTAATCACCTGGGCAACTCTTTCAGGAAAACAACTCCAAGCACAATGCAAAAGATGGTTTCCAGTTCATTATCCTCCAAGCAGATGCAAGTTGAAACTCTACACCAACTTAGCTAAAAATACATGAATAGGAACCAAGATGAACTCTTCTTCCATTTCCTACCTTTTTCATTTGTATTGATCTTCACCCTGTCTAGCCAAAACAACTTAGACAAAAAGTCGACAAAGCATCAATGTCCACACCATTTCCATTATTAATGAAGGGGCTACAGTGTACGCTTTCATACCCAAAAATTGCACCAGCAAAAGCACTTGTTTAAGATTTCAGAAGGACTTCAAAGGTAGTAATGCAGTATGTTGGGAATATTCCCACATTGCTTACGACTAGAACCTTGGGTGCCTTAAATATGTAGTCCCTCCACTTACTAGTTCAAACTTTTGAGACGGAAACTTAACATGATACCAGACATAGTTGTCAAGGCGTCACCTAGGCGCCTCCTAGGTGCCCAGGCACCCTTGTGATGCCTTGAAAAATCAAGCGCCTTGGTTGCCTAGGCACCCAGTCAGGCCTCTAACGCCTTGGTTCGCCTTGGTGCCTTGACAACTATGGTACCAGAGCTCTAGGTTCCCTCATTACAGTCACAGTCACCAAAAAGAAGGATCACGGTTACCTAAAAGTGGAACCACATTTGCCACGTGTACTGCCACCCAAAAGAGGGGCAGCACGTGAGGGGGAATGTTGGGAATAGTCCCACATTGCTTGCAATTGGAACCTTGGGTACCTTAGTCCCTCCACTTACTAGTTCAAACTTTTGAGATAGAAACTTAACACAATATAATGGCACCATAGATTGCTTCAGAATTAGGTCTTGTGACTCTTGTCCCATTTTCCATGTTTTACAACATCTACGAGATTATCCATATTTCATTTGTTATATTGCTGCAACAGTTGATTGTGACAGGCCTACTGACCTAACCCACTGCCTGACCCATGTATAGTTGTAGTCATTCTTCTCCATAGTCTCTTGGATTACTCCTCACCCACAAAAACTATTTTCCCATTAGAGTTTAACTTGTATGCTTGAAATGGGTCAATCAGCAATGCATACTCTTTCCCAACTCCACAGATGACATTTTTACTGATCTACTCATTTTCTCTAGCCCTTGTATGGTAAATACTTTACTGCTAGACAGGAAAACAAGGAGAGAACATAGTATACCATGGCCTATGAGGCTGACTCAATCCCGATCTATTTCTCCACTTAGGCTCACAGTCAATCCTACATGTTGAATTCGCACTCCCCCACCCACCAAAAAAAAAGCATTATCCAAGCCCATGATGCATAAAAGTCCTGGTTACTATGTCTCGGTAAGATGCCAAGTAGAACTTATCTACCAGATAGCATTTCCATACTTTGTAGTTTCATAATTAGAAACCGTACAGATATAAAAAAAAATAAATCTACACTCTAGTCTACAGGGGTTGTAGATGGGACAAATCAACGATACAAGTAACAAACCAGGCTGTAAGCAATGATGCACAGCTCAAGTGCAACGACACAGAGGAGAGAGATGAGTAAGGCTTCTAGATGGGCCCCTTTCTCTTCCAATTGTTTCTCTCTGTTGTGGGTTCTGAGTTGTGGCTTGTACGGTTCAACTGACTTGCGCCCACGATTATTTTTCCTCTTCCAATTGTTTGTTTATTTTTGTTTGTGTAGAAGGGAAGGGAGAGGAAGAAGAGGAGGGGGAGGGACGAATAGATGCGACATGGGGCTGAATCCAATTGTTTGTTTACTATTCCCTCAATTCCTTTTTTCCAAACTTACAATGGCTTTTCAACCATTTTGAGGAAATATTTTTGTTTTAACAGGGATCGGGATGACCGACCCTATCGAAATATCAACTCTTGCTAATACCTAATTACTAATACTTACTGCTGAATATTTATTTTCCTTCGCTAAATAGAACCCTCAAAGGCAACTAACCAATGCCTCCATTAGTAGAGGCACATGTGGAGGCACCTTTGAGGTGCCACCGTGTCATGGTAAAGTCTCCAGCTGTTGATAGTGGAACTTGGGATCGAGTCCTACTTCACATGGCGAGCAGGGGTTTTTTTTTTTTTTTTTTTTTGGGGGGGGGGGGGTAGTGGATGCAAATCCCTGAATAGGTTTTCTTTATTTGCAATTTGAGAATGTAAGAAACAACCTCCAGAGAAGAAAAGAGAAAGATGATCATCAAATTGTGCATCGTTTAACAATTTTTTGGAAGAGGAATAAGGGTTAATTGAACAGTATGGCAGGGAGTAATTTTTTGGATCTATAGATGATAGATCGGCATGTTAACAGATTAGAGCATATTGAGATGGAGCCTGTTTCAGGCATGCAATCTATGTTGAAAAAGGTGATCCAATATATGGGTTTTTCTTAAGAAGTATGAACACTGATGGCATCTTCCCTTTGGTGGATTAATTACCTCTTGCACTAAAATGTCTGCTTCCCATGACCCCACCAAGATGCATTGCTGAACTGAACATCATGTTTGATTTCTGAAACCACAAGAACACTATTCACGTCAAGATGCAACTACTCTTCTGATATCATCTGCAACTACTCGTTGCTTTGATGTCCACAAGTTCTGTCGTAGTGTTCTTTGCTCCTTTAGTAAGTTGAAATAAATGTCTCAAGAAACTACGTAATTTCAATGTACAGGTGAGATCTGTAGCAAGGAAAATACTGCACATGTTCTTTAAATTCCAAGTCAAATTTGAAGTGTAACTTAGCTACAAATCCTATGTACTAACTTCATCCCCACTTTATGGGCTTATAAATTAGGCCCGTTACAATCAAACTAAAATAAATAAATAAAAGGCCCAACCCATAACATAACTACCCAAAGTCTGTTTTTAGCCCATTGGACTGCCACCAACACCTTGTGGTCCTCCCAAGGTTGTGCCTAGGCCTTCATGCGGAATTATATTTATCCAACCAGGTCCAATGCAACTGCATCAATTCCCCCTCTTTAAAAAAAAAATCGACTCCTTCGAGTTAGGCCTCAATCCCAAGGTACCCTTGTAGTTATCTCGATGCTGAGGTGGCACATATCTTGAGGAAGATAACAGTCATAGTGCAACTTCCTCTGTAAAAGTAGGCAGAACATATGTGGTTATTACTGGAAGAGGAAAAAACTGTCACTGTCATGGCATATCTTTCAAAGTATGAGACAATATCAAATATGCTCCCCTTCTTTGCTGCAATTTGCTAAGGGACTAACTAGGCCTGGCAACTAATGGTGTAAAGTGATCCAAACTGCAGATGAACTCGAATAATCGTATTGGCCTCTTTTCAAGCAGTAGGTACAAAACCTTTCATGTGAATCGTCTTCAAGAGCTTCTTCCGCAGAAGGTTTAAGTTTGAAACTTCAGCCCTTGAAACAGAATCTTGGATATTGGCCCCATCACCTACAGATCTATCTTGATCGATCTGTATCAGGACAACTTGTGCTTTCTTTCCCACCAAAAAATATATTTGAGTTTAGATAGTGAAAGAAATAGCTACATACCTTTTTTTTTTCTTTTTTTCTTTTTTTTTTCTTTTTTTTTTTTTGGGGGGGGGGGGGGCAAATAAGGATATGAATTAAAAGCATTTCGTAGGTGATTTCAAAATACAGTTTAAAATTAGGAAGTTTGAAAACCACTAGAGGAATTCATTATTTGGAAAGGAAGAGGAAAAGGCTAAAAGAAATCTAGATTGCAAACTAAAAAATTTTGAAAGACTGTAAGAAATTTTGACAATAGAAAAACGAGCAAGAAAAGGAGATTGAAAGCAAAAATACACTCCAGAAAATTAAACCGGTTTAAAAAATGGGACTTAGGCTGTTAATATCCAGTTACTGAGGGAATTTGAAAGATGATATTTGACATTTAGTACATGGAATAGTAACAATATCCCAGGTTGATGAAGGGCCATGCCCCCAGTGTGGTTTGGGGTGGAGGGGGGAGCACGGAATCTTAACACTGTAACACCAGCGTTTCAGGTAAGATACTGCAGAGCATTCCAATGAAAGCTTTTTCTACAACCTTCGCACGTGGATCCCATACTTACAGCAACCCAATTCTCATGATACTTACTTAGTTACATCCTCCCACAAAAGATACAGTTTCACATCAATGCAACTCTTTTACTCACGTCAAATAAAGGGCTGAGGATCACTGGTCAGTACGACCCTAATGTGCGGATAACATGTAAGGGCATTTTGCCCTAGGATCATGAGATTGATAGTAGTTTCAGTCATTCGTTTAAAAGGGGGGTCAATAATGGGAAATAATGATTGGTGGTTAACTAACGCGCAAAAAGATTCCATTTTGTGCCACTGACTACAAAACTTTCCCCTCAAATAATACTCTTGCTATAGTTAAGCATACCCCCCCCCCCAAAAAAAAAGTATATATAGCATCACCGCAACCCTTTTACTCACATCAAATAAAAATCTTACCATATTAACCCCAGCTACCAAAAAAATACTATCTACCGAGATGAACCAACATCTATTGATCAAATTAAACAGTTGATGATTAAGAAATGCATATCTATAAATACAGATAAGCTAATATTTACTTTAAGCATCATATATTCATTGTTGCAATACAGTATAAATAACAAGAAGCAATGACAATCTCAAAGTAATGCTCACCTCGGACCGGAGATATGGAACGGATACAGTTGTAAAGACAAAGCCAGCAATAATGTAATACGAAGGAGGTTTGCCCTTGATGTGCGCTGGGATAAGCCGTTTGTGAGTTGAGAGTTTGATGCTGAATTCCATAATTTCTGGATTGCGTAGAACTTTAACTAAAGCATTCTCTCCTGTGTACTTTTGGGAAACAAGGTAACTAAAACCAATACGCTCTCCATGTCTAAAAGGAACTGAAATATCACCAAGAAAGAAAGCAGAATTAGTGTCAAAAGGAATAGACAATGATGTACATGTCACCCTCCTTTATTTTAAAAAGCATCAGTGAAAATCTGAAGCAATCAATACCAATACAATGCTGATATTAAACTTGTAAATTCTAAGTGAGAATGAAAAGATAAGTGAAAGAGGAAGAGGAGAGTTTACTACAACTTGGGAGTCACAGCATTGTGCTGTAAACTCCCCATTCTATTCAATCTATAAAAGCATAAACCTAAAAGGGTAAAATAGTCAAAACAAAAGAAAGAGGGGGGAGGCCCAGGGGAGAGGCCCTAATGGGCCTCCCCCTTACATAGTAACACTACCCCTCAAGTTGAAACACACACACACACACATATATATATATATATATATATATATATATATATATATATATATATATATATATATATATATATATATATATATATCATGCCCAGCTTGTTACAAACATAATCAATCCCTCCATTCCCCAAAGATTTAGTGAACACATCGGTGAATAGTTCTTCGGTACGAACATGGCAGGGAAAAATAATCCCTTCTAGAAGCTTCTCAAGAACAAAATGACAATCGACCTCAATGTCTTTCATTCTCTCATGAAACATAGAATTAGAAGCAATATAGATGGCATCTTAGTTATCACACCAGAGTTGCATGGAAGACTGGTGTGGGAAACCAAACTTAGTTAACAACTGCTTGACCCACATCAACTCACATGTGACATGTGTCATGGATTGATACTCAAACTGTACAATGGACCGAGCAACTCCAAGACTCAAGATTTCTGCCAAGAAAAGTACAATAGGAGAACCAGTCCAATTAGCATCCGAAAAACCCTCTACACATCCATGTCCATGATTAGAGTACAGGAGACCATGGCCTAGGCCTTCGTGAGATACCGTAAAATACAAATACCAGCATCCCAATGAGGCGTCCGAGAAGAGGGTAGAAACTGACTCACAATACTGACCGGGAAGGCCACGTCTGGACGAGTCACAGTGAAATAATTCAACTTGCCAATAAGTCTACAGTACCTCTCAGGATCAACCAAAATATCACCATTGTCAGCAGTAAGTTTGATGTAAGGATCCATTAGAGTATTCACATGCTTGGATCGGTGGAACCTAACATCCCTATCTCAGTGAGCAAATCAAGAACATATTACATTTCTGTGATTCAGTCACCTCAACTCCCAAAAAAATACTTCAAGCGGCCCAGATCTTTGAAATGAAACTGTTGTTGCAAATGGATCTTCAAACTGTCAATACATGTATTGTCATCTCCTGCTCTAAAAGACTGCTAATAAAACACAAAGTGATCACTCTCACAATGGATCATCCAAAAACTGAGAACAGCTTTAGTGAAACGACCAAACCATGTTTGAAAAGACTGCTTCAACCCATACAGTGACTTATTGATTACACACCATACCAAAGTCCCCTTGAGCAGCAAAACCAGGCAGTTGCTTCATATAAACCTCCTCATGAAGATCACCATGTGAGAAGGCATTATTCGCATCAAGCTAGTGTAGCAGCCAATGATGGGAAGCAGCAAGAGACATCAAGACCCAAACAAAAACCAGCTTTGCCACAAGGAAAAAGTATCCAAATAATCGACGCCGACCAAGCAAGATTTCAAACAAGCAAGAGAACCATTAGGGTTGACCTTAACCACAAAAACCCATTGACAACCAATAGCAGACTTGCCCACAAGTGAAGGCACAAAGATCCTAAGTGTGATTATCCTTCAAGGCCAAAAGTTCCTCCTCCATAGCTGTCCTTTAGCCAGGACGAGATAATGCATCTACAATAGACTTAGGAAGGGGCGTCACGCTCAATGTGGTCAAACAAGAATGAAATGAAGAAGAGAAACAAGATGTAGACACGAAGTTTGAAATTGGATGTTGGGTACAACTCCAAACTCTCTTACGATGAGCAATAGGGACATCAAAATCAAAAAAGGGTATACCTAAGTCATGACCATGATTTGCAGACGAAGAAGATGCAAAAGGGGCGAGAGGAGCCAGAGGCACAGTATCTACCCGAGGACGACGAGCATAAACATGTTGGATGACCGGTGAAGGAGGTGGTGGTAGACAATATATGTAAGTAGATCATTATCCAACTCAGACACGACAAAAGATCCATCCTGATACGATGTGGGCTCAAAGAAGGAAACATCAGCAGTGACTTTGCAAGGGAATCTCCACTGACTACTTTCCCTAATATCCTCCCATTACCACATCATGGGGGTTTACAGGAGATCCCAGAACTCCCATTCACCTGAAGCCAAACCAAGCTAGTCCATCAAGACACATCTTATGGCCATCATTCTACGATAATAAAGTAGACAGTTGTAAGCCACTTTGTTAACTGGCTAAAGGCTTTCCAACTGACGGATATAATTTTGGCTTATTGAATGAGCAATTCAATCCAAAATAGATCGTCATTTATATGCTAGAAAAATTGATTTGGTTTAGTATTTATTGGACTCCGGGGAATAGCAACAATAACCTTTTTGAGTATACGAATAACTTACTAATAGACATTTGACAGCTCTACGATCCAACTTGAGAGACTGGGAGGATGATCATGAATGAAACAAACACACCCAAATACCCTAGGAGGAAGTACAGATAGAGGTCAAAGGGGAACAACAGAGAATGAGGAATACCACCACCCAAAACAAAAGAAGGCTTTCGATTAATAATATAACACGCAGTTAAAACAGCAACACCCCAAAAAAATTTGGCCACCTTTATTTCAAAAAGAAGAGACTAAGTAACCTCCATTAAATGGCGAGTCTTCCATTCTGCAACACCATTCTATTATGGGGTGTCGGGCTAGGAAAACTAATGGACCATATCCTATTCAGCCATAAACTAAGAAACTGACCCAAGAAATATTCTTTGGCATTATCACTCTGGAAAAATACGAATAGATGTTCGGAATTGAGTCTGAATTTCATGAACAAATTTACAAAAGATAGAAAATAATTCAGAGCTACTTTTCATTAAATAAATTCAAGTAACCCTTAAAAAATCGTTTACAAAAGTAACGAAGTATTTGAACCCCAATTTAAGATCGGATAAGGTCTCCCATATATCCGAATGGACTAAAGCAACATGGTGCGTAGACCCTTTATTGACCCGAGGGGGGTAATTCACAAGATAGAGCTTCCCAAACTGACACAACTCACACTCTAAACTGGAAAGAAAACTACAATGAGAATCAATTTGCTTCAAACTATGTAAAGACAGATGACCCAATTGATAATGAACTTGATGAGGAAACAGAACACTTGAGCAGCCTACTGATGGAGAACCCTCAAGTAGGTACACCCCCCCCCCCCCTCTTCTCACAACCCCTACCAATTGTCTTTTTTGTAGTAAGATCCTGAAAAACAGATGAATCAGGGAAAAAGTTTATGAAACAATTGTAATCAGTTGTAAGCTTACTAACAGACAAGAGGTTAAATGGTAAGTTAGGTAAATAAAGAACCAAAGATAGGGACACAGAAGGAGTGGGATGAACAGTCCCAATGCCATTGACCTTGACTGAAGAGCCATCAACCAAAGTAACACTAGAGGTTGATGGACTCATGGAGGAAAAAATACCTAAGACTCCGGATAAGTGATTAGAAGCACCGGAATCAATGATCACAAGAAGATGAGAGACACGCAGTGGCATTACCTGTTTGAACAAAAGTATTAGTATAGGACGAAGTAGGCTATAAGGTCTGAAACTCGCTATAGTGGGTAGACTCATTATTAGTCAACTTAACCATCTTACCCTCATATAGTCCAGGAGACGGAGCAGGGCCAAAACTAGCGACAAAATTGGCAAACTATTGCTAAGGGGGTTTGCCATGAAGTTTCCAACAAATCGTTGGATATGTTTGGGTTTCCCACAATGATGACATGTGCAAGCCGAACCTGAACCATCAGGTCCGAAGAAGCTGGTGCATAGGGAGGCTAACCGTGGCCAGCACCACCACCAATACCACGACCAGCATGGTGGGAGGACATAAGGGCTAAACCATCCACAGGAACTGTGTCATGAGAAACTCGTAACACACGAGAAAAAGTACCTGTCAGAGAAGCCATCTTATCACTACCAAGAATCTAAAACCAAAAGGAATCAAACTCAGGTCCAAGTCCTCCCAAAAAAACCCATAACAACCAACTGCTCCCGTTGGTTCTGCATCTTCTTCACATCAGCACTGATAGGAAGCAGAGAAATCAATTCTTCATACATCCATTTAAAATCAGCAAAATATTAGGTAAGAAGCCTTCCGATCCACCCGGTAAAATTCCTATGACACTTCATAGATACAAGACAAATTATTGTGACCAAAGTATAAAACATTCAAATAGTCCCACACTTCCTTTATAGTATCAATGTGGATAACAAGATCCACAACATGATTGTCCATAAAATTCAACAAATGGCTTAAAATCAAGTTTCAACAATGTCCAGAGTTTGTGCTCGACTTAGTCTATGTTAAGTGACTCTGTTAATCCCGTCCTATCAAAACCAACTTAACAATTTTACGCCATTGCTGGAAATTATTAAGTACTTTCAATTTCTTCTCTGTAATCTGATGGGAGGAGGAGGACATCTCCTCAGTCACAGTAGTTTTGATTCAGCCATTGATCTCAACTTTTAACACAAGGTTAAGCCAACCGAGAGGGGGAAAAAAGTCCTTCCAAAAAGAATCAATATTAACACTCGATTCAGCCAAGAGGCAAACAGACTCAAAAATTAACTCAACACTTGGTTCAGCCAAACGAGAGGGAAAGAAGGAACTTCAAAAAATCAATCGCAAAATTGAACCAGAAAATTGAATTAAGGGTTACCGCTGGAAAATCTGTTCCATCCAATCGATATCAACTATCGATTAAAGCAACCGGAAGCACCATAAAAATCGATCTGGAAAATCAATCCAGAAAGTTTCTGCTACCAAAAAATCAAGATAGAAAATCGATCCAGAAACTCGACACCACACCGCCAGAAATCAAACCAGAAAATTTGAATCAGAAAACTATATCAAATCCAATAATGAATCTCCTCCACATCTATGCAAATCAATCCTCAATAAAGTCAATATAGATGCAAATCAGCACCTAGCCTCCATAAATTTTATCAAAACAGGAGGGTGAACACACCCCCTCTTTCCTTTGTTTTGACTATGTTGAGTTGTAATGACCTCTCTTCTCTTCCTCTTTCACTTCTCTTTTCATTCCCTCTTAGAATGTACATGGTATCGGAGCTTGGTTTTTAGACATTCCTATAATTCTCATCAAGCTCATTCCCATCACCCTTGGATTTGTTTCAGGCCCGGCACTAATCCCGAGAGGGCCTAATGGGCCTCCCCCTTGCATAGTAGCAAAACTCAAACTAAATTACAGCTAATTTCCAATGAGTACACAGATTCCCCATCCTCCACCATGTTATTAGATGATTTTGAATGAAAGATATAATAAAGGAACTAGAGCTTCTTCCCTTCCTTAGAAAACAACTCCATTAGAGAGGAAAGAAGTAACAATTAATTTGCCAGTACAAAATATTCACAAATTATGACAGAGAAATTCTTATTTTTAACTGTGAAGTGTATTGAAGAGAGTGTTCAGAAAAAAGGAGGGAGAGAGAGAGAGAGAGAGAGAGAGAGAGACTTTGTATGCATCCAAGAACTTATTATTTTCCTAGCACAATGCCACAACCCCAAATAAGAATTGTATCATTTACCCAAAAGCAATATTACATGGCTATGATTTAGCAATGTACGAATCAGTGGTACTATGTTTCCTAGGGCATGTTTGCTACTAAAACATGATCTCATACTTTGGCGAGAAGCACCAATGTATACTAGTTAACATCAAACATAAAACCGGTACAAGTTACAAAAAAAAATAGATGACATTCTGCTATGGAAGAAGAAGGAAGCCGAACCCTAAAGGTTGCCACCACAAATTAAAACCAGAAACGACCAAAATCACCAATGAATAATGGTATAGATTGGCAAAGCAGTAAAACAAAAGAAATTAATAAGCAAGAATGCCTAACCTGTTCCATCATTAGCAATATCAATTCCATCAAAGCTGAGTATAATATCAGATGGCTTCAAAACCTGAGATTCTGGAGCAGTAGGTTCAATTCTTCTTATGCGAACTCCCTTCTGGTCAGGTTTCATCCCCATTGCCGTACGCAAGTCGGGATTTTCCATCTTTTGCCACTCAACTCCAAGAATTGGGAATCCTGGCATGTGACAGATGATCTTGAGGGTTCATAAAAAAATATATGCTAGTTTCTATTGCTCCCGGATAAAAAAAGGAACTTTTAATTACTTCCCACTAAGGTAGATACTAAGACTGCAACATAATACATAGAGACACAACAGTAAATATTGATATATACTTTAGCCAAGGAGCTCCGGTAGACAAGTAACCAGAGCCACATTCCAACGTACCTGTATATACTCCATTCCTCTCATAGTCCTGAATGAAGTGCATGATGACGGGGGTTGGTATGACATAACCTATATTCTCCACATCTTCATGTTTAAGGGACTGAAATGCAATACCCACACATTTACACTTGTCACTAAAAGCAGGCCCGCCAGAGTTCCCCGAATTTATAGCAGCATCTATCTGCAAAAACACCTCGCCAATGAGACAGTTCACAGCAAAATTTCAACATGCTAGTGTGAAAGGCAAAACAACAGAATAATATAAACTCGATCACCTGCAATCCCAAAAGTTCAGTTGACCCATGAACATATGACAAGATTTCCATGCGTGACACCACACCACTGGTCACAGAAATTGTGTCTCCTCCTATTGGGTAGCCAACCACAGTGACAGCATCTTGGAGTGCAGGCAAGGAGCCAAATTCTACTGGTGAAACGCCTTCCCAAAACTCATCATCATTTACTGTCAGCATTGCTGCAGTGGGACTAGAAAAATAAAAACCAATCCTTCTATGTGTACAAAGGCTTAAGAAGTTGGTGCCACTCACAATATAGGTCACATAAAAAATAAGATACGTGTAAGAAATGTTGAACCTATCTCTCCAAAACATTATAGGACTCATAAAAAATCAACTAAACCATTGCAAAATCTTGGTAAATTTTTCATTGATACTTCATAAAGGATGAAAGATTCGAGAATCTTCTTTTTTATCCTTTTTTACAGGAGGTAAGAAAAGATTCATGATGGAGAACATAACAACATAAAGACTCACTTCCAGGTGTCTTTTTTCTTCCTTCTTTTGGTTCACTTTTCTAAAAATTTATACTGAAGTTAACTAGGAACCCATGGATTTAATGAAAACATTCATATCATATTTGCTTCTTTTCATAGAAACAAGGTTCCATGGTTGATCATCCATCATAGTTTAAGCATGAAGAAAAGATAAGTACAAAATTGAGTAATTTAGGCACAAAATTTTAGATTAATTTCTTTATGATCATATATATGCAAATAAAATAAATTAAAAAAAAATCCTTGCAAGCTTGGGAATTACAATATTAGTGCTTGCTTAATATTTCCAACAGTTCCAATGTCCTTAGATCACTGCAACAGGCTGTTGGAAATTATATTAAGTGTATCAAATATGTCCAGGGAACATCATAGGTAAGTTTCATGTCGGTATGCATGGAAAACAAATACTTCATGGAGAATTAAGAATCAAGCTGATTATTTGTAACAAAATCCACGCACCCTAAAATGTCAAATCAGAGTGTAGACAATATTACACGATAAACCAATTGGTTACCCACAAAAATCAATATCAATTGTAATTCATGAAAACAGTCCAACAAATATTCAGCAATTCAAATCCTACCACCCTAAAGCACAAAAAAGTTCATGCTGACTATACAACTAGGAAACATAAGCAGGCGAAATAAGAAATGGAGCAGAAAACGGTAGGTAGGTCATCCATTACCAATATCGCACTCCGTCCCAATTGCAAGCACAGTGGCCAAGTACTTGGTATCAGAACCGCGCTTCTTGAGCTTAACCTGCGTGTGGTGCTCCACGGAGTGTGCATTCGTTAACACTCTCCGTCCACCAATGATGAAACCACTACTACTGGAACTATACTGTCGCTTGCGCTGCCAGGGAAGGGAAAAATTGGGCTCTGTATGAACACAAAACACCTTAACGACGGCATCCATTGAGGGCACCCCCTTGACAACATTCTCCCACCTGGGTGGTGGTTCGATAACCGAATGCCTAGCGACGCCGCCTGCCCCAGACACAGCAAGCACACAATCCCCATTGTTTTCTATGGCACGAGAAGTCCTCCTGTCAGGAGAAGCAACAAGAGAAGTATCAGCGTTCTCGGAATGCTTCACAGCTTTCCGACCCCGAGCACCGCGTCCCTTGGGTGGATCGGAATCTGCGATTTCAACGTCGTCCAAAGCGGTAGAGGAAGAGGTGCCTGGATTGTTGTTCCTTTGTAAATCCATGGTTTCGGCAGCTGGTTGCTTGGGTTTTCGGCCTCGCTTCCTCTTTGGGTCTCCCATCTGATACAATTATTATTAGGTCTTTTTATTTCGCTGCTACTTCACGTCTCGTCCCTCCTCTGGTCCTCTTCGGCTGAGAAACGAAGGAAGAAGAAGACGATGAGGCAGTTGGGGCGTGTGACTCTGTCCTCCTGACTCCAGTGTGGGACTAGAAGAAGAGGAAAATGTCACGCTATTGACAGAGTTCTTACAATGCTACTACCATTGGGTACTGACTGAGTAATGAATCCGGGAGATATTCTCATTTTGAAGAAGAAAAAAAAAAAAAAAAAAAAAAGAGAGGATCCGAAAGCCATTTTTTTATCTATTTATTTATTTTCGATAACGTTATACAACGGCCGGAACCGGATTCATTCTTTAGAATGTAATTTTCATGGTTAAAAAATAATAATCAATAAAAATGGACACTCAAGTCTAGCCTCCGTTGGCAATTAATAAATTAATGGGTGTGGGTACTATGAAGGGAACTGTTGATTTGTGTCTAGGGGTGTCAATGGATCTTTCTTGAACTTTTTGTCGATCTTAATTGGGTTTAGTTAGTTTTCATTATTTAACATCTCGTATTTGTGGTCGTATGTTTATCGATCATCATCGATAAAGCATGAACATGTTTATATTTAGTACCATCCGTCTTGATCTAGAATCATAAGAAAAGAAAACCAAAATAATCAAAAGAAATATCAAAAGATGAAGTTGGTAGTTAGGCAGCCCAAATGAAGCCAAATTATAGTTAGTCTTACCACGGTCAATAATAGGATTTGGTTCAAGACAGGTATTCCGTCGATAGCTTTAGACTTTAGCTTTATAATTAAGTAAAATGGATGATAATCAGTCAATGTCGGGCATGTCTTACAATTGATCGGTGTCGGGCTATAGCCTTTGTACCATGAACGCCTTATTATTAATCACTCCAAACTTAAGTTCGAGATTTTTTAAATGAAAATTTTCCACAACATAAAATTTTATAGATTTTTTCAATGTAGTTCTCTATACTTTATATTAAACAAACAATGAAAAATACTTATTTTTCACGAAATTCTATTTTTCCATCATTTTAGATAGAAACAAATAAAACCTTGGGCAACAGATGCCCACAAGATTGATTCCCCACACAATGGAAGTGTGGGGAACCCCTGCCAGTATGAGAACTATGATAGTTATGGTTTGACTCTTATGGAGTAGTTGGCACCCCTCCCTCACATCTATTTGGAACAAATTCCATTGTGATTAATGTAATATAAGACCACTTCACATACAACCCCCAAACCCAACCAAACATTTATCAAAAAATAAAAACCCAACCCAACCCAAAAAAATATGATGGTTATGCTTTGATGGAGGACTACTCATTAATATAAAATTATCTTGAATCCAAATCCTAACATTAATCATTTTATAGTAAAGGTCCTGTAATAATTCAATCAATGATTTCCATTTGATAGTGCGCAAGGATGCATGTTTCCCTTTCTCGTGCTCGCACTCACACATTCTGACCATGTGGGTCATATTTTGGGACTGGGATTATCTGCTGCATTCTAGTGGAGCAGTTTCGATCCTGACCATTGAAAGGGCATCGGGACACTTTAAATGGTCAGGATCGTCTCTCCTCACTGGAATGCAGCAGAGGATCTTTTTCCTATACTTTGACACAAACTCACACACACACACATTGACACTCCTCTTCTCTCTAACCATTTGAACTTGATGATCTTATGATGATCTTATACCATTAAGAAATAAAAAATAAAGGGGCGTGCCATTCTCCATTTGGTTAGCTTTTTCCCAATTGGTCTTTTTGGTTTGGCCTCAACACCCCTAGCGTTTGTGCCACTATAGGGAAATTCAAGAGTTTCAAATACCCTTCTTATGCTTTTATTGGACTTTACACATCACCTCTTGCTACATTGGGATACAAACATCACGTATAGAGTGTAGATCAACAATTCCCTATGGCTTTGTTTGGTTGCAAAGGGAATAGAAGGGAATAGAAGTGAATTTTTTTAACTTTAATTAAATTGAAACTTTTATAGTTATAACACAGTATGATTATATAAATTACTTAAACTTCTTAACATATTTAGTAACGATACTTATAAAATGTAAAATTTATTTTTCTTTTCAAATAGGAAGGATTTGGATGAAAAGTGAAGTATAAGTTAATAGCTAAATATATAATAATTTTGAATTAATTGCTTAGTAATGTGATAGCATGTGCTATAATTATTACAAAAGGTCAAAAAAAAAAAAAAAAAAAAACTATTGAATGATTGCAACTTAAGTGGAGTTTGAAGGAATTTAAGTATACAACTTATAACATTCATCATTTACAATTAGGATATTCTCTAAGCATTATTGATTCATAGACAGAATACGTTGCATACTATTCACCGTCATATTTGAGAAGACGATGCCTTGACTATTGCTTGGTACGATGAATCCCTGCAACATGGTGGAAAACCTTGGTTTCTCTCTCTTGCTCTTTCATAATGTATTTCACTTAATGAATGAGGTTCACAAGCACTAGTTAGAGTTACAAAGAAAAAGAACCAATGTTCTACATATAAAATATTCAAATTAAGCAACAAAGGAAGAGAAGACAACTCTAGAAAAAAAGGGGAAAAAAAAAAAAGAAAAATAAATATTTGGACGAAATTATAGCATTTATAATATAAGGTGAGCCATATGGCTGAATAAAAACCTCAATTTTGATAGCTGACTAATCTATGGTGTCTTATACATTTTAGTTGTTCAAATTTATCTATATGTTATGCCACATGTAAAAAAATATAATTTTCGATCTTGCAAGTCTATCAGTTTAATATCCTTAAAAAAACAAAAATTACAAAATGAATAAGGGGATTATCTGTACAAACTTTTCCTAAGATAAGACAATTTTGGACATATCATGCATATAAAAATCAATCAATGTCACATGATATATTGTATGGGGTCTCAGTTTTGTGGACGAATATACCTTAGGTCCTCACATGTTAAATTATGGCCTGGAGTTCTTCATGTGTTTTATATATATATAAAAAAATATTTCATATGATACTATTTAATTTTAAAAATCTAGGTCATGACAAAATAATTGTCAGAATACCATAAGCATAAGCTGGCGTGATCATACATGAATGCATGCCAATACATGAGAAGGATTAATATCATTAATTTTTTATTTTGATAAATGACTAATCTAGATCATGATATCTCTATTCAATTGTCCAAATAATTATATTATGTAAATATAAAGCAGACATGTAAGAAAATATCATACGATAGTAGTGTGTGTAGACGTGTCAGAAAAAGGTAATACAACAAGTTTGTAGGAAAATTTTCACTTTTGTTGGTTATATGGTAAATAAATTACCGAGGAAAAAGATCCCTCTCACTCTCACATAATGAGCCATGGTTCCACTTCTGATATTTTTTTCCTCAAGCAAAGTGTGAAATTATTGTCTCCCACCTAAGCATTGGTCTGATTTCTCTCTTGATTGGAATCATACAAGAGTAAAACAAGAATATAGGGACACTGGCGAGGGAGAGAGAAAGAGAGAGAGCTATTGTCTGGGGACCCTTTGTGGACAATGTAGTTGTCAACGAAAAGATCAATTGATAGTTATTCTTTACCCTTGTAAAAGAGGCAACCAAGGGGAGAAACTCAAGAGAGAAGATACAGTCACGAGACCTTATGTGAATTGTGCATGTATGATTTACTATCGGCACAGAGAGAGTATGCATATATTTGTGATTGGTTGATATGATTTTGGAATCAAATACTTGCAAAGATTTAAGATATATGAAATAATGAATCAGGATAATTTTATTTTTTTGAACAAAAATAATATAGTATAAAGAATAAAAGAAAGACAAATATGTAGAAATTTACAAACACAAACAAAAATGATATGATGCATGATTGGATTGTAATCCTCTCCCGTCTGTGCCAGTTCCTCGAGCCCTGATTGCAAACTGTAGTTACTCATGACAACCGCGTTGAATGAGAACTCCAACCGTACGTCACGGCTAGAAGAACTGGTCACATTAGAGAATTTTTTTCTAAGAAGATTAGGGCAAATCACTGGACCATGGACTGGATAAAGATCCCCTGTGGTGAGGCCACCATGTAGTGAGGATCTCACCCACTCAAAGTGGATTGACACTTATCCCAATCCATAAAAAGTGCATTGGGATACATATATATCCATTTTAAGTGGATGAGATTCTCACTGCAAAGTGGCCTCACTACAGAGGACCCCAGTGATTCCAATCCTATAGGAGCAATTTGGGTCTAAATTATGAAAAAATATCCTATGTGGTGAGGCACCTGTGTAATGAAAATTCCATTCACTCAAAATGAATTAACATATATTATGATCCACTCAAAATGCCTCACGACACATATAGATTCAATTTTAATGGATGAGTTCCTCACTACACCTCAGTACAGGGCTGGCCTAACTACGGAGGATCCCAATCCGTAAAATGTTTGGTAAATTATGTACAATCCGTTGCTCTCTGGTACCCGACAGCCCCCCAAAAGCCAAAAGCCAAAAGCCAAAGCCCTCGGAGCCAAGAGAGTTTACAGGGTACTGCTCCTCCCTCGCGTCTCCGGCATCACTGCAGATCTCTTTCGACGGATTCAAATCGTCTCATCCTTGTGATTCGGTAGGTGTGGCGGCGACCCCATTGGATGGTCGCCATGTGGGGGTCGGACTCCGTTCGAGTAGGTCTCCGGGTCGGATTCATCCGACCCCCACATGGCGACCATCCAATGGGGTCGCCGCCACACCTCCCGAATCTCAGGAATGAGACGATTTGGATCCCTCTTCCGACTCCAGCAGCAGATTGTCTCTCTCTCTCTCTCTCTCTCTCGTCCTGGAAACACCATCCTCCCGGCAAATCCCTTCATGCACGACTACAAAACCCATTATTGGTTTATAAACCCATTCCACTGCAAACCCATTCTTGGCTTATCTCAGAGAGTTTGGAAGCCCCTCTTGCAAACCCCTAATGTTTCGGACTCGTTTGCAAACACCTAATGTTTCGGATTCAGTTGCAAACCCTCATGCCCTTTTTTTTCGCTTTCTTCACTCTGCTGTCCAGTTTCCCTACAAAAAATCAAGAGCTTTGGTTCGATTGAACTGTTGTTGTCTACAACCCTGGACAAAGATATCCACAGAACTCTCATTATCTTTGTTATTTTCGCTTCATCATCAGTCTCCCTTCAACAGGCAAGTAAACAGTAGTATCATTCATCTGCAAAACTCACTGGTAGTATCCGTCATCGGGTGTTGACTGTTGAGTGAAGCAAAACTCACTGGTATTCACGTATCTGTGTTCTGGTCCTCTCAGTACTGCAAAACTCACTGGTAGTATCCTTCATCATTTTTCAAGTCCCTGATAAAGCATAGTTATAAGTATGGTACGCCAAATTCAGTGTATAACAAGAAATTACTAGTAACACTGAATCCAATTGACTGTTGATTTCTTTATGCAGCAAGAATACTGGGTTATGAAGTTCTCCTTGCTCTGACTATTTTAAATGATTTTAACCTGAAGTTTTCAATAACCCATATGTTCTTCAGTTTTTTATTTGTTTATTTTTTTATGTTGATTTATTTATTTTTTCTTATGTTCTGGGGTCTTCAGTAGTCATTTTTGCTGCTGTTCTTTTTAAGTAACCTCCACCATGATACACATTTATAAAATTAATTTTTCATTTTTTAACACAGTATGCAGTGGCATTGTTTTTGCTAATTTGGATAAAAATATAACTTCATCTTATCTCATAAACAAACTGCCCTTATAAATATGACTTCAGTTTATGAAGTCCACATTTTGGAACTTCATCTTACAAATTGCCCTTATTTCTACATTTGCTGGTGTTGAGTGAAGCTAATTGATAATACCTCGGTGTTTGGCTCTTTGAACTAATTTGGATTACATCTCTCTGAATAAATTTAAGGAAGTGTAGAAGTGGACAATGAAATTTCACTTTCATGATCAATTTTTTGGAGACAAACCTTTGTCATTCTTAGTAGAGTAAAATACTCGAGAATTTGACACAACACAGATTCCTTGCAGGAAGGAAGAGAGAAGAGAGAATTAGAGAATGGTGAATGAGGGTATCAGTGACTGCAAAAAGCCTCAATTCTTCAAGCCCTTCCTTCCCGATTCATATCAACAACTCGTATCTCTCTCTCTCTCTCTCTTTATATATATATATATATATATATATATATATATATATATATATATATATAATTTAAAGGATGCCTTGAAATTTATATTGGTTGTTGTAGGAGATTCCTAAGACGTTTATCAAGCACATAGATAGAGAGATGTGCAAAGACAAGTATTGGGTTGTAAAGCTCAAGGATTTCTGTTTTGAAGAGGGTTGGAGTGATTTTGTTCAAGACCATAATCTCTGTCTTGAAGATCTCGTGGTTTTCAACCATGAAGGTGGCTTAGTTTTCGATGTCATGGTATTTGGTCATTCTGCATGTGAGAAGAATAAATATCCGGCTATTGAAAATAAAGGGGAAGAAGATGAGATGGAGGTGCAAGATGATAGTAGAGGCAAGGAAAAAGAAATCAAAGGTTAATTTTTCCTTTTTTATGCCATTCTCTGTTCTTGATGATATATTTTAATTAATGATGGTGTTCAATTTTATTTGTATTTAAACTTCAAAGTTTTGATAGGTTCTATTCCCATGAGTAGGGATGCTCTTTATTCCAACCGAAAAAATGCATCAAGTCATTCTAACAGACAAATTGTAGCTAAATCTCAAGATCCTTCTGAAGATTCAATGAGGCAATTTGCAATCAAGAATCCTCTCATGGTGAGCCTTCATCCCATCTCTCTGTCTCTCTCTCTCTCTCTTGTTGTTTTAGAAAGAAACCATGAAGAATGTTGTATATTGCGGAGGTGAAAGACTATTCCCAAGAACTTTGTGATATCTAATGGTTGGATGGGACGAATCTTTGAAGTGATCATCAGAGATCCAAGAGAAAGGTTGTGGCCCGTGAAACTGGTCTACAAGAGGGATCCACACGGTTGTATGCGTTTGGGAAGTGGCTGGTTTGAGTTTGTTTCCGCAAATCACTTGATGGAAAGAGATACCTGTGTTTTCAATCTCAATGACTCAGTGAAGATGTCAGTAACGAATTTCTTTTCATTTTTCTTTTTGGAGTTTTGAAAATAAAAGTTTAAATGAATAAATAATGAGGCAGTTTGCTTTAAAGTATTTCTCCACCAAGGGTCCTCATTGCTCTTGTTGGAACTCTGGGAACACTGAAAGATGTTTTGAACCTTCAACACATGGGGGTCAGGTAATTGTATGGTAAATAGGTGGTTGAAATTTTATTTTTCTCCAATAAATAAGTAGATAAATAAAAAGGATGAATTTTGTTAATGTTCATAGTGCCCAGTGGACTTGATAAAGTGGAGCACCCAAGGCATCTTATTGGTCAAATTTTAATCCAAAATTAGCATGCTATATAGGGGACAGTGTTAAGGAGAGATACCATCAACCTACAAGTCCATCTCTTCTGAGTCATGTGGATAGACTACTGGATTACTTGTTTCAGTGACATTTTCCTATTGTAAAATATTTTGAACCATGTCTCAATCTTATTACATACTTGTTTTGTACTGGTAATTTAAATAGAAGATTCATAACATATTATTTTTTTTTAATTAACATAAAAGAAAATTTTCATAATATTATATAAGTTTAGAAAACTCCATAAGACAGTGTTCTTTGCAAACTAATATTCTCTTTTAATTGTTTGTAGACATAATAGAGATGCAATTCTGCTTGATTTTACCGCATCTAGCTCTAGGAATGGAAGGGCTCGTGTCGGAGAGGATGACCAGATTGAGTCCACTAATTCATCCTTTGCATAGTCTCGGATCATTCAACTTTACAAGCCATTTATTGGTCAAATTTTAATCCAAAATTAGCATGCTATATAGGGGACAGTGTTAAGGAGAGATACCATCAACCTACAAGTCCATCTCTTCTGAGTCATGTGGATAGACTACTGGATTACTTGTTTCAGTGACATTTTCCTATTGTAAAATATTTTGAACCATGTCTCAATCTTATTACATACTTGTTTTGTACTGGTAATTTAAATAGAAGATTCATAACATATTATTTTTTTTAATTAAAATAAAAGAA
This sequence comes from Protea cynaroides, assembly GCA_028583415.1. Taxonomy (NCBI): domain Eukaryota; kingdom Viridiplantae; phylum Streptophyta; class Magnoliopsida; order Proteales; family Proteaceae; genus Protea; species Protea cynaroides. Next base: position 9,428,742 of record CM053273.1, read on the forward strand.
AATTTTCATAATATTATATAAGTTTAGAAAACTCCATAAGACAGTGTTCTTTGCAAACTAATATTCTCTTTTAATTCTTTGTAGACATAATAGAGATGCAATTCTGCTTGATTTTACCGCATCTAGCTCTAGGAATGGAAGGGCTTGTGTCGGAGAGGATGACCAGATTGAGTCCACTAATTCATCCTTTGCATAGTCTCGGACCATTCAACTTTACAATCCATTGATTGGTGAGTGCTTCCATCGTCTCCCTATGGTGTTATGGTTGTCATTCTGTTGTTCATAATCCCTTTTTTATAGTGTGATGGCAACTAATGGGTGTTTAATGATTTAATCGTTACTGGATCTTTGTTTTGATTGCAAATATGTAATGGTTACACATATTGAGTTTCTCATGTTGTAAGTTAACTGTGATAAAGTAAAACAGGAAGAAGTAGCAGTGAAGAAGAAGAAGAAGGAAAGAGAGAAGAGAAGAGAAAGGGAAATTTGAAACTGAGGGAAGTAAATTAACTCTCCACCATGAAGACCCTTTATTTATAATAAATATGAAAGCAAAACTTATAAAATTACCCCTATTTACTTAAACTTACACATAAAGGAAACACTAATTTTAATTCCTAAACTACCCCTAATTACATGTGGAACTCTTTAACAGTAACTTTTTTGCATGTGGAAAAAGGTATGTGTTTTATAATCTGATCTTATTATTTATGAATGTTTCCATTTTTTATTTTTGTCGAATTTTTAAACTGTTTGATATTCTTATTTGTAGAAATTATTTATTTCATGTAGATGATATAGAATGTGTGTTATTCTCTTTTATATAGCTGATTTTTTAACATAATTTTCAATGACTTTTTGAGTAAAAACATGGCAGATCAGAACAGGTCTTGACTGGTAGCAACAGAACTTGATACAAATCTGAGATTGATTTAGAGAAATTTGAATTCAGAACAGCATTTCAGAAACAGATACATCAGAGAATTAGGTAAGACAAGTAATCAGCAATGAGACTTAGTTAAGCAGCAGAATAATAAATATGAAAAGATCTGACTTGATTTCAGCTAACAAAATAGATAAAAAAGAATAGATAACAGGTTAGGAATCCAACTAAACAGCAGGCTAGGAATCCACCAAAGCCTGTGAAGAAAATGCACTCTTCCACTAAGGAATCCACCTTAGTCTTCACTTGGAATCCAAGAAGTAAGACTTAGTGAAGCAGCAGGATTACAGAGTTAAAAGATCTGACTTTATTTCAGCTAGCAAAATAGATAGAAAAGAATAGATAACAGGTTAGGAATCCACCGAAATAGCAGGCTAGGAATCTACCCAAGGCTGTGAAGAGAACTGGAATCCACCAATTACACCCATAATCCGTCAGGCAAACACCACTGAATCCACAAAACCAGATTTTAGAAAATGAAAAGCTTTATTCTTGGAGGCAATGTGTTGGCTTGAAGGCTTTGCATATTTAGGGCCTGTTTGATAAAACTTCAACTCTGGGATTCTTACTTCCGGTTCAAAATTTATACTTCTGCTTCAAAAGGATTCAGGAGTATTTGGGAGTAGAAACATGTTTGTTAACGTAATTTATTCATGGACTCTAGGGTGGTGGTGGATAGTGGCACTAGTGGTGAGTGGTGATGGTTGGTGATGGTGGTGGTGGGTGGGAGGTGGTGGCGAAGGGTGGCGGTGGCGATGGCGGTAGCGATGGTGGGGGGTGGTGGGTAGTGGTGGCGGTGGGTGGTTAGTGGTGCGGTGGTGGGTGGCAGTGGCGATGGGTGGTGGAGGTGGTGGTGGCGGGGGGTGGTGGTGGGTGGTTAGTGGTGGTTGAGGATGGTGGCGGTGGTGGGTGGTGGTGGCGGTGGGTGGTGGTGGGACGGTGGTGGTGGTGGTGGTGGTGGGTGGTGGGTGGTGGTTGGTGGTGGTGGGTGGTGGTGCTGGTGGGACGGTGGTGGGGGTGGTGGGTGGTGGTTGGTGGTGGTGGTTGGTGGTAGTAGTGGTGTGGGGTGGTTCTTTCTACTCTAAATTTGTATTCTGAAGTTGAAAAACATCTATTTGATGCTAAAAAAAAATGGATTTTGGAGTCCATTTGGAGCCGGTTCACTCAGTTGGAATCTAGAATCCGAACCGGGTTACCAAACGTGATTCTACTCCATTTATGCTCCAGAAGCCAGAATCCGGATTCTGGAGTGTTATCAAACAGGCCCTCATAGTTTTCTCCTATAAACCTCTGGTTGACTAATTAGAGCTCTTACATGGTCCTACCAATAGGAAAGCTCTAATCTAACCTATTATATCATCCAGCCAATAAGAAACCTTAACTGACCTAAAGATTTGACACCTAATAAAGAAAAGACAGCTAACTTTGATTGGAATAAAATATTCCTAATCCATATGCTTTACATTGGGAAAAAGAAATAAAAGGCCCATTAGGTGACCAATTACAATGAATTTCCCTTGAATTAAAGGTCCAACACATGTAACCCAACCCAAGTAAAAATTTTTCACTAAATGTTTGTATATTTATTTGCATCACTCTGCATAGCTATTCTTGATATAGTAGTTGTTTGACTGCTTACATTCTAGAGTATTTTTGAAGTTATCTTGCATCAGTCCTATTCTTCAATCATTGTCTTACAAAGCAAAGTTAGTTTAATGCCACCATGTCCATGTCCTCCCGAGATCTCTTGTTATTGAGCAGGTGTACACTTACTACACCGTGGCACCAAGCAAGATTGTATCACCAACATGGTAGTTATTAGCAGACAGCAATTGGTGTCCAAGGACTATCACATACATGGTTAGCATATTCAGCTTGAACCTTATATGCATGCATGGCATAAACATAGTGGGACTGACTTGCATGTTTTTGAGATACTTCATATCCTTAATAGAATTTATGAATGCATAAGTATTACTTTATTTCCTTATGAGGTATTAGTGTTAAAGGGCAATTTAATTGAAAGATGTGAACCAAGTGGTGTCTATGTTTTAGTTAACTGTATATAAGTCTCTGAAACTTGACTTGACTCGGAGAAATGCATGCAGAGGAATTTGCTTTGGCGGTAAAGAGGTGAACAATCTTGAAACGGCAGTGAAGGATATGACTCGTGTTTCTATTGCCACTCACTGTAATAGAAACAGTAATAGTAACTGTTTACTGGATGTCTAATGTTAATTTAGTTTGTTAGAATTGTAATTTGTAGGACTATTATCTGTTGCTGTGATCATTTGCAGTAATAGGAACTATTTAGTGGACTGAGTTTCTCTCTACCGAGGGTGAAGAGATTACCTTTTCCCGAGGTTCTGTTTGTTTCCAAGTAAAATTGGGGAAAAGAAAATTTTCCTGTAAAACAGGATTTACCACTGTTAAAAGTAAAATGAAAGAAGTTGAAAATTTTGATCTGTTATGCTACATTAATTATTTTCATAGTATTCCATTGTAGTGCCAGAGTTTGCTGGGATTATTTTATTACAAGTTGCACTTGGGTGTGATATCTGATCACCGATCTTCATTATGTCACTCCATTATGGTGATACAGTAACATTGTGCCATGGGAGTCTTTATGTCACTCATCAATTCCTACTGATTTCCTTCCACTTATTTTTCCAGTATTTACTGAAGATGAAAGCATTAAATAAAATTCGCACCATGGGAAACGGTGGTAGAACCTGAAACTTGAAGTTGAATGGTGGAATTTGATTACATGGTGAGGACCTATTTAAGCGTGTGTAGGGAGCCAAAATCCAGCTCTGTGAGCTTGAGTGTTCTTGTTCATGAACGCAGAGAGATAGTGTTTCACAATTATGTGAGTGTGAGAACCATAAAAAGGGGAAAGAGAGGTCAGTCATTTCTGATTCAAAATGGAGTCAACATTTGAAGCTGGCAAATGCTTTTGGGTTTCTTTCGTTCCTAAAAGCACTCTTTTTCTTCTTGAGTTGACAGGGGATCATGAAACTGGAAATTAGTATCACTTTCTATTAAGAAACCATTGTTCATCTGGAAAGGGACAGCTAATAAGGGACCCTGCCTTCAAGATACCGTTGAATTATTTGGGTCCAGCAGAAAAAAGGATGACATTATTTGGACCCTGTTCTTCAGTCCTTTGTCCAGAGGGGCTTCCAAAAGCAAACCCAAATAGTCCCCAAAGCAAAGTAAATAATTTGGGCTACAGAATGTGGTGGTGATCCATGGCCCAGCCAGCCCATGAGGCCATGATCACAAAGTTAGAAGATTTATAACTGAAAATGAAATCCACCCTTCTCTCTCTCAGCCCTTCCCTTTCATAGTCATTGTTGCTTAATCTGCACTCATGCCGTGTGTTATACTTATTTTAATTTTTATTTCCACTGTTCCACTTGCCTTGTAACTTCTTTGCTTTAAAGCTACTTTTTATGTTAAAATCCAATTGGGAAAAGTGAAAAGCCAACCCAATCTTCTATAAATTTACATGTTTGTTCTACCCAAAGGTAAATTATTATTATTGTCTCAAAGGTCTATTTGTTTTCAAATATTATAAAATATTTATTATGAAAGATGGCTAAATGATATGTCTATTCTCATAATTATATGGAGAGAAGAAGGTATAGATCTGTCATGTGTCAAAATTTAAGATCTAATTCAATTAAATATTCTATTTTGTATTGACATTCTTTCTGTATGTCCATGTATGTATACTAGTACATTTAATTATCGTTAAATCTTTTTTAAAAATTGAATTAGAATTAAGGGAATCAGTTTATATAAAACGGAAAAGATTGGCCCTGATAAGACGAGGGCATGAGGATCTGCAACACTGTTTTACGGCTCTTACCAAGATAGAAAGACTGTTTTCAAGTAGGAATCCATGACTACTGGATCACAATAGAACAATCATCCTATTGTGTCATCGTCCTCTCAAATGGGATTCACATCCTCTCTTGTGGCAACGGGAACCATTGATTGATCCAACAGTTGGAGTTTACTCAATGTACGTATCAATATATCGGTATATGTGCTAAATGAAATCTTGTCCGGCCAGAACTGCTGCAGGAGAGGATTTCTGTTCTCTCGAATGTATATTTTATCAAGTGAAAATTCAGTCGATTTACACACGCGCGCAAACACCCACACTCACGCGCAAGGTATGATGGGAATGAGAGGTTAGAGATGAGGGTGGTTTTGGAAATTGGAAGCTAATAACGTGGAGAGTTTGGGACTGACTGACAGTCTTAAGAGGAAGAAGCGTCTACAGCAGAGAGCAGAAATCGACAATAGTTTCCTTCCTTCCAAGTCCATTGTGCTTACTTTCAGGGTTTTCTGCTGGTTCGTTTGTTTTGTTTTTATTCTTTAATGCGGATTTTCTCTCTCAATTACAAAAACACAATGGAGAAAACAAAAAAGTTAGAAAGAGTGAGAATCATGTGATCTATGATCTACCTCTGTTTCCTCTCTTTTTGTAAAGCTACAAACAGTTACGCTACGCCGTTTGTTCTAACTTTTTCAGTCTATATATCTATATTTTCGTCCCTGAGATTATCGTTTATGCAATGGCCTCAAGCGTTTCGAGGTTCATTAAGTGTGTTACAGTCGGAGATGGGGCTGTTGGGAAGACTTGCATGCTTATCTGTTACACAAGTAACAAATTTCCCACTGTAAGTCTCTTTTTATACTCCCAAAATTCGATTTGGCTGTTGCGGATGTTCAATCTTCTGGGCTTTTTATGTAGTTTTATGTGTTTCTGTTTGTGGGTTTTGCGGGGCTTTTTTTTTTTTTTTTTTTTTTTTTTGGGTGTGATTGTAGTTTTATAAACCGTTTTGTGGCTGTGCTTTCCTTTTGTAGATTCGTCCTTTTCTTTAAACATTTATTTTTTATCTGGTCATGTGTTAGAGAGATTTGTCTTGTTAATGCATTTACGGTTTAAATGTTTTTCTGCATCAATTTTGTATCAGTATTTAGCTTTTTCTTTTAGTTTCAATACCTATGCTTCTTAGTTGTTCTCATTTATTGTTATTTTTCTCTAACGATTCCTTCTTCTGCTAGGATTATATACCCACTGTTTTTGATAACTTCAGCGCCAATGTTGTTGTTGAAGGAACTATTGTCAATTTAGGCCTCTGGGATACAGCAGGTTAGATTTGGAGAATTTTAAGCCAAATTTTTATTAATGCTATTATTTGATAGAAAGCTGGTCACTGATTGACTGTTACAATTGAAGGGCGGTATTGAAACTAGGCCTGTGGCATGAACCTCATGGACTGAATGAATAAACGCTTCCACTGAATCCAGTTTTTTCGGTTGCTTTTTGCCCCTTCCTTTATGTAGTATCGTTGTTCTGTCTCATGAATCAAATCTTACTTGTTTTGATAGGGCAAGAGGATTACAATAGATTGAGGCCCTTGAGTTACAGAGGAGCGGATGTCTTTGTTGTGGCCTTCTCATTGCTTAGTCAAGCAAGCTATGAAAATGTACTAAAAAAGGTGCATTACGGCAAGAATTACAGGTTTCAGTCTCTTGATTTGAGAGTAGTTTTGTGTAAATTTGACTGTTGATATATAATTCCTCTGTCAGTGGGTCCCAGAACTTCAGCATTTCGCTCCTGGAGTCCCTGTAGTACTTGTGGGTACTAAATTGGGTAAGTCATTAAGTCTGGGAGCTCCATGTATAAAAGTGTCCTCATCTTCTGCTTTTAATTCTTTTCTGTTTTGATATAAAGTTCTTGCTTTATGTACTCTTCTTGATAATTTTTTTTTTGTGTTCTGTTCAATGACATTGTCAGTTATTCTTTTCCATTATTTGTTGTTATTTCTTTTTCAATATGGTAATGATTCTTTTTGTTATCAATGCTATCACAACAGGGACCACACCTTGAATTTATCGTTTTAGTTTAAACCCAAAGATAACGTTTTCTACTGCATTACTTAAAGCTCGGATTACCTAATAAATGTTGCAATTCTGTTATGGTTTAGTTAAGTCTGATATAAAAGGAATTAGCATGCAACACAAATTATATGGTGTCTCACTTTGTTGGATCTTGGCATTCTTGGAATGAGTCATCATCAAGAGAACAGCTCTGTGTTTTTCTCTTCTATGTTTACATTTTTTCTTTTTCCTGTAATTTGGATTCATAGCTAAAACATATCTCATCCAGACTTGCCATGCAATGGGCTTCTTGTTTTTGACTTGGGATCCACTAGACTGTTGAGATGGGGTTGTGGCACTGGAGTTGGTGGTCGTACGTCTTTTTGGTTACTCAACAAAAAAGGAAGCCAAATTACAGCCTACATTGCAGACATAATGAGTCATCCATAGAGAAATTTCTGCCACTCTTGAAATGTGGGGAACAATTATATTTTTGATGTTTAGATCTTTTTGTTTAGATTATCTATGCCATAGTTTTTCAATTTGAACCAGATAATGAACCAAAAGGGGCTTAGTTTTGGTTGACTGGTCAAACATTGGTTAAAAAATATTGAAAATTATGGTATAAGTCAAAATAGAACAAAATGAGGGAAAAAAAGAAACTAGTAAACAGCAAGGATGCAGATAAGTGCAATGATTGTTGTCTTTCTCCTTAAGTGATAGGTTCCAGGTTCAACTCTTCATAGATGCACCTTTATGTTTGATTTTTACCCGAAGGAAACCAGTGAACTGAACAGGTTTGATTCGGGTTTCAACCACCCATGGTTCTATAAATAAAAAGGGCGTCCCAGTGCACGAGGCTCCAACTACTGCAGGGTCTGAGGAGGGCAGAATGTACGCAACCTTACCCCCACAACATGGAGAGACTGTTTCTGTGTTTCGAACCCATGGTTCTATAAATATACCGATCAAATTGAAAAAGAGGGTGATTCCGGTTTAATCTGAGTCAAATGCCACTCTGGTTCATTCCAATTATAAAAAACTGGTCAATGCATCCATTATTTCCTAGTATTTTCTGAGTGTGGCTTTTATGGATTTACAGATCTCCGTGAAGATAAGCCCTATTTGGCCGATCATCCTGGATTGTTGCCTGTGACCATGGCACAGGTATTTTTTTTTTTTGGGGAACCATTCGGCTAGTTTCCTTTGTTATATGTGAACTTTATAACAGTACTCTTAATGGTAATGGTTCCTAATTATCAGGGGGAGGAACTTTGCAAGCAGATAGGGGCTGCTTATTACATTGAATGCAGCTCTAAAACTCAGCAGGTAATGATAAACTAGTTCTTGTCTTGCAACTGTAATTATGTTATCACATATGTATGGTAATAATTGGCAATCTAAGATACTCATGTGGAGCATCCCACATCATGGTGTGACTCTCACAGTACATGCATTGGGCGGGGGAGGGGGGTGATCCACCATGCGATGGTCCATAGGTATATCTGGACGTTTTCTTTTTGGTGCAGTGGACCCCAAAATTAGACAGAACCAGAGATCTTGATCTTGAAATGTATTGTAAAATCGTAATTCCTTGGACCTTTTCCAGCATAGAAATCACAAGTTGGGCAGCTTATGGGCTTAGATTTGGGATTCTTTTGTGAACTTAATGTTTGACCTCAAGCTGGGCCTCCTTTGGTCTGGTTATTGGTCTTTTATAGGTTTATTGAGAGGGCACCCTGTGTTCCCCCCCGCTCCCCACCCAAAAAAAAAAAAAAATAAATAAATAACTATTTTGGATGTACAGTGTCTTTGGGTTTTTGGTCCCAAGTTGGACTCTGAAAACAAGTAATGACCAGCTTAGGATTGATTTGTTTTCTAATTTCAAGTTGTAAAAGAGTAAGGTTAGTCTAGTGGGTTAGGATACTGTTTTTTAGTAGATACGGCAGTCTTACTTAGTCACTAATTTTAGAGGGGAATGCAAATATTTGTTCCTTTAATCTTAATGTGGCAAATGTTTACTTCGAGGTTCAAACTTTTTGTTTTGGACCCTTGACATCATTGGAAAGGTGATGTAATTCAATTCCAAGAATACCAAGATCTTCTGGATACAGGTTGATTTTTGAAATTTTATGGCCCGAATATTGGTCATATATCAGTTATTTATGGTGGTGATGAAGATTGTCCAATTTGGTTGAGTTTATAGATAGATTGGTCACCTGGTCAGCCATGTTGCTGATAGATGGTCAGTATGGTTTTGCCAGATGAACTATATTATACTTTTGTACAATATTTATGTTTCTTCTAGGTTGTACATTAGTTTGGTTTCTGTGTCTATCCAATGTGCAGAATGTTAAAGCAGTCTTTGATGCTGCTATCAAAGTAGTTATCAAGCCACCACCGAAATTGAAGGAAAATAAGAAAAAGCCTCATCGAGAATGTTCATTGTTGTGAGTACTCTAAATTTTTCCTTTTTAAATATCTTTGAAAAGCTTCCTTTGTTTAATTTTTTGTTCTTTCTTCCCTACCCCCTCTTGTTTTTGGCGAGTTTAATGTGGATAAAATTAAGAAAATGAAAGAAGCCATATAATCTGCTCTTTGATAAACTTTTCTCCATTAATGGGTTACAACCACAGTGAATAAGAGGAAGTAAACACCTTCTGATCATCTGTGGTCTTCAATTAATATTGTTACTGTTTTATGTTCTCATACCAACACCAAGTCCTTGTTTCTTTTATCCTTTCCCCCACTTTTATTGTTATTGTGGCTAATGTACAATCTATTGGGCCAAACTAGGAGGCTTCAAAATTCAAGCAAGGAATAATTTATGATCATGGAGCTTGCTTCTTAATCATTTTCCAGCTTGTGAAAATTAAACTTGAGGGAAAAGAATGGTTAGGAATCACAGTTAATAATTGAGGCCAAAATTTCATTGTAAAGTGCTGAGGAAATATGAGTTCTAACAAATTGTGTGTCAACTGTAGGAATGCCCTTTGCGGTAGGAGCCTGGTGTGTTTAAAGTGACATTGATTTTCTTGACAAGGTCATAGCACATGTTCAACAGCCTTATTGTTGCATTTGGAATCTCTCCATCATGTTTGGGCGATGCTGCCAGATCACTGACTGGTTTTGTGTGGATGGTGCTTGAGTTAGAAATGTTCTTAGAATCCTGTCACATGCATTCGAGTTCCATTTCTAATGTTAATGTTTTAATCACAGAAGAGATCGATTGACACTGAATAGTTGTTTGTGTAGAAAGTCAAGAGTTTTCATTTGTTTCTGTTATCAAAATGTAGTGTGTTGTAAGATTCAATGTAATCTGCAATGTAATTAGTGCTTGGAATCAGTGATCTTCCTTAACTCATTTCTATATTTTTTTTAAAACCAATATCTGAAATTGTTTGAGGAAAGAGGAATCAAATGATGCAATTGCAAATGTGTCAATCACCAAATTTATTGGAGTCAGCCAACGAGCCAAGAGGGAAGAAACTATTAAGAATGACGACTTGATAGGATTTTGGTTGATTTCATTGTTTAGGGATTCCCTGGTTGCCCAAAAGCGTGCCTTATATGGCCCACAGGTGATCTTTGTTGGTGAATGTAAGAGAGGAATGCAGCAAGATCAGGGACCATAACAAAGGAAGATTTCCTCCTATGATTTTTGATGGGGGGATTTGTTTTTAGGGGTATTTTTGGTATTTGAGGGGGTGTATTTATGTGATTTGATGGCACCATGTTTATCTTTCTGTTGCCCTTCCCCCCAAAAAAATTGTTTTTGCCCAGCATGGAGGTCTCATAATTATTTTTCCCATTAAGAAAATATCCAAATTACCCTTACCATTGTTTTAGGAGTATCATTTAACCATCAAATAATGGTGGGTGAAGAGATACACTCTTCACCATGGGTGGAGAGAAATAATTGAGTCTTAGGTTCCGTTTGGTTGCAGGGGTAATTAAAGTTCAATTTTGTTTCTACGTAAAATGGTGAAAAAAAAATAAAATTTTCTTGTAAAATAAGATTTTTCATAGTTTAGTTTAAAGTAAAATACAAAGAATGACAATGAAAAGGTAGGAATATTTACATGGTTGAAAATTTTCATGTAAAATATTATTTGTATGAAAAAAATTTATGATGAAACCTATCTAAAAGAAAGGGAAATGAAAATTTCAAAACTAAGAAAGAAACTTTTTTAATCTAAGTGAGAGACTTTTTTAATCATTACATCAGTGACTATCACAAATTTGGTTATTAAATTTTATTTTATTTTATATACCCTAGGATTTATAAAGCAAAATTCAATTTATGTTTGATAATGATTATAAATTCTTTCTTTTAGGTTTAAAAATTTTCATTTTTCCATCTTCTAATTTTTCATGCAACCAAACAATGCTTTAATATCTTTTGTAATTGCCCCATTTGCATGGGATTTTAAATTGCTGTTGCAAATTTTCACTTGAGGGACAAGGGAGTATAGGCCTATCAACTAACTAATGAATGTCACTAGATTAAATATGGTCCAAATTTGATAGGCATATTATCAACATCATTATCATCTAATCATTTTTAAAGTTGAAGATCAATCGGACATTTTTACTGTGCCACTATGGATGCCTTAAAAATGCTAAATATTTGACCAATGTTAAAAAATAGGTGAATAGGACTATCCAAGAATAACTAAGGCTCTTATATATATATATATATATATATATATATATATGAAAAACATTTTTAAAAATCGTTTTGATAAAAAAAGAAAATTTGTTGTTTGGTAGATACCAAGTATAATAGATTTTAAAATAAGAAACAAGTTTGGTATTCTATTAAGAATAAAAATCTAATTTTTTTTTTTGAAGTTGTAAAATTTTCAAAACATGATATCTTGTGATTTCCTTATTTGATCGAAACAAAATTTGGACACCTTTACCTTTATTTTCTTGGACTTGATATCCAATGGATTTGATCGGAGGTTGGATGGTAAAAAAAAAAAAAAAAATACAATTGAGGTGATGTAAATCAATAACAAGAGTTGGATGTATTCAATTTGCAGACTTTTCTAAGCTGTGATATTTTGTGATCTCTTTATTCGATTGACCTGAAATTTGGATGCCCTTACTATTTTTTTTCTTCTGACTTTGACATTCAACAAATCTGATCGGAGGTTGAATGGCCAAAAATGTACAATTAAAGTGATCGAAATCAAATCTCTTTCATTATTGGTTCAATTTTCACCCATACATGCAATGAGTAAAATTAATCGCAATGTTAATCTCTTCCTTCCAATTAGAATTAAAGACCTTAAATAACAATACGCTCCGTTATTCGAATTTTTCTTTAAGTACCTTAACTGAAACAAGTTCTTTAGAGAGATCTAACCATTGAACAACACTGAATAAGCTTTCAATGTTTAATTCAATGACATCATTAAGAGGATGGAAAATAGATCAATTTAAGCAATAATCACACACAAGCGATGACTATTTAACTTAGATTATATTATTCACAACGATGAGACAAAAACTTACACATAATTATTTATCACTGTTTGTTACTTGTGATTAGAATCAAGACGATTACGTATCACATATTCTAAATTTAGCAATTAATATTAATCTAACTGATTCAAAAGGTCATTACTGAATTATTCAGACAAATATCATAAATAAAGATAAAAGAATAACATAAGTAATTCCAATAAAAGAGAGAGGAAGAACAACGTTACTGAATAGAGATTACACCATTGATATGAGTTTGGGCTTCAAAATCCCTTGAACTGAATGAGAAAATTAATTAAACATTACAATTTTTTCATAGAGAGAAAATTTCCAGTAAAAAAGAGAGAGAAAGAAATTTTCTTCAACACTAGTGCTCTATATATAAAACATTACAATCCTTTGTAACTTATAAATCCTTCTCTGTAGAATTCCTTTTTATTTAGGATTTCTTTTCTATTTAGAATTCTGGAATTGTAGAGTTTCCATTTCTTCTTTGGAATCTTCTATTATAGGTTTAAGTTTCCTAACTTGAGTATGAGACTCTTTATAGAAATTTCATCCACCGTTAAATACTTTAATTAGATTGTACAGCTGCTCCAATTCGAATTCGGATCAAATTTTTGTGTCAGATTTTGAGACAATGTTTGGAGGCCTAAACGAACTCGAATTTTTCTCCATAATATCATTCCGAAAAAATTGAGACGTCTTCTATAACTTTACTGATGACAACTTTTCAATTCTAGAACTCTTTTCAAGTAAAAAACCTACATAAAACTCAGAACGTTAATATTAAGAATGTTGGAATTTTCTTATATTTTAGCAATTAATTCACAATGTCTCTAAAATATGTCAAATTAATTAAATTTATCCTATTCAATTCAATAAGACATAAAATATATTAAAAAACATAATATAAAAAGAATAAAAATATAAAAACCACACACTTATTAGTAATTCTGTCAGACCTAGAAATATTAGTATATATTTCCATAGCCACCTTTGTTGATTTACTTTTCTTCATCACGTTTTTTTTTTTGTTATTATTGGTAAAAATCATGTTTATATTCTCACCAAAGCTATTCAGGTTTGTCAGATACCATGAGCGTAAAAATTGAAAAAAAATAGTCAATAATACTCTGGTATAGCAGAATACATTCAGACCATTGAGAATGCATCAGTTACGTGTCTCGATACACTCCCAATGGTCAGGATCAAATATGCTTCACCAAAATGCTACAGATGATCCTGGTTCGAAAAAATCACGTTTATCTTCAATTTATTACTGTGTGCCTTACGACCTTATCGTTTTGAATGCTAGATGGCAAAGTAGTCAAGGATCAATAGGGAGGAAATTCTTATAAAAAGGAAGGGGACCATTAGGCTGTTGACCCTAGCATTGGCACGAGGTTGAAGTGGTCTATTTTCCTAATAGTTTTCTTTTTTCTTTTAAAAAGATAAGGGCAAGGACCGATGTCTACAGTGTTTCCCTGCATCCTATCATGTTGGTATGTTGGTGTGAAATGACCACCTGCTTCAGGTCATTTTACACTTATGTGGGAGGATGAAGAAAGACGATACAAGTCAATTATCTATCTCCCATAAAAATATGAATGATGTTATGAATGTTCCATATTATACTTTTATTATACACGGCTTGGATTGACTAATCCATATCAACACCTCGAGACACTTAGGAGGATCAATTTTCCACACATTTTAAGGCCAATTCTAGGTTTTTCTTTGTAGTTCAAGGTATCGGTATTGAATTAGTCAATTCGTTTCAGTTCTGGACCTCATTGATTCTCACCGTAACTTGTTTTAACACTACTTTAATAAGGATTACATGTCTATTTTCTATTGGATCAACATTGTGACCATTTTAGACATGATGAATACTTTTCCAAATTTGGAACCATAAATGGAAGGACTAAAGAAGAATATTTCAACCTTCGATCTGTTGTAAAATTCTAAAGGGTGCCTAATTAGTCCATTGATGGCCAAGAAACGTATTCATAATGGATGGTTTGACTTTGATTAAAAAAGTATACACATGTTTTTTAAATTTTGTTTGAATAGTTGTTCAAAAATTCAAACGTGCTTCTACCAAACTTTTTCTTGAAAGATATTTTTCGAGAAAGTTATTCAGATTTTTTCTTGAAAGATCTTTTCACTAGAAAGTTTCTTTATTTCTAGAGAAGAGAATCGAGGGCCATAAATCTACGTGTATTGAATGAAATTTGATGGAGCAATCTTGTCGAATACATAACTGATCCAACAAGATCAAACCCAAACAAAAATAGTCCAATAGCATCCCAACTAATTAACCAAAGAATGAGAAACCCCATTAACAATAAAATGAACATAGCTTTATTCGAAACAATCAACAATACCATATAAAAGCTCACACGTCTTCGAATGATCAAGAAGTCTTCGACGACGATTGCTTCTTCTCAGATGGGAGAAGGGAAAGCTGAAATCATTGCCCTCCCGGTAAGAGGAGACGTCAGGAGGCGCCAATGTTGAGTCCTCAATGTCTTCACTATCTGAAGAATCTTCGCTTCATATTCTTGCATGGTTATCCCATTTAGGGTCAAGGTGGGAGGCTAGCAAATCAACATCTTGACAGAGAATGCATATGAAAATAGGATGAGAGTGTGCTAGAATGCGAGGCATTTCTGTTCTACAATTTAAAGAAAAAGGGGGTAACTAGCACGCTTTAGAATGAACCGCATTATCTAACGCATTCTGTGATTCATGAAAGAGAATGAATAACCACACTTTGAATTGTATCGTTTTAGTTTAAACACAAAGATAACTTTCTCTACTGCATTACTCAAAGTTTTGATTACCTAATAAATGTTGCAATTCTGTTACGGTTTAGTTATGTCTGATATAAAAGGATTAGCATGCAACACAGAATTATATGGTGTCTCGCTCTGTTGGATCTCGGCATTCTTGGAATGAATCATCATTAAGAGAACAGCTCTGTGTTTTTCTCTTCTATGTTTACTTTCGGTCTTCTTCCTGTAATTTGGATTCATAGCTGAAACATATCTCATCCAGACTTGCCAAGCAATGGGCTTCTTGTTTTTGACTTGGGATCCACTCGACTGTTGAGACGAGGTTGGGGCACTGTAGTTGGCGGTCGTTCGTCTTTTTGGGTACTCAACAATAAATGAAGCCTACATTGCAGACATAATGAGTCATCCATAGAGAAATTTCTGCCACACTCTTGAAATGTGGGGAACAATTAGATCTTTGAAGTTTACATCTTTTTGTTTAGGTTGTCTATATATGCCATAGTTTTTCAAATTGAACCAGGCAATGAACCAAAAGGGGCTTAGTTTTGGTTGACTGATCAAACATTGGTTAAAAAATAATGAAAATTATGGTAACAATCAAAATAAAATGAAATGAAGGAAAAAAGAAGAAGAAGAAACTACTAAACAACAAGGATGTAGATAGGTGCAATGATTGTTGTCTTTCTACTTAAGTGATAGGTTCCAGGTTCAACTCTTCATAGATGAACCTTTATGTTTGATTTTTACCCGAAGGAAACCAGTGAACTGAACCGGTTTGATTCGGGTTTCAACCACCATGGTTATATAAATATATCGATCAAATTGAAAAAGAGGGTGATTCCGGTTTAATCTGATTCAACTGCCACTCTGGTTCAGTCCAATTATAAAAAACTGGTCAATTTTTTTTGGGGAACCATGCATCTAGTTTCCTTTGTTCTATGTGAACTTTATAACAGTACTCTTAATGGTAATGGTTCAACCTTATCAGGGGGAGGAACTTTGCAAGCAGATAGGGACTGCTTATTACATTGAATGTAGCTCTAAAACTCAGCAGGTAATGATAAACTAGTTCTTGTCTTGCAACTGTAATTATCATATATGTATGATAATAATGGGCAATCCAAGATACTCATGTGGAGCCTCCCACATCGTGGTGCGACTCTCACAGTACATGCATTGGGTGGTTTGGGTGGTGCGACTCTCACAGTACATGCATTGACTCTCACAGTACATGCATCTGCTACAGCAACTCCTGAACGCAACCCAGCATATGATGGATTCAAATCGTCTTTTCTCTATACTTCAGGGAGGAGAGATGGCGACTTGGATGGATGGCCACCACTTGATTCTTGGGTGAATCCCAATCATACATGTAAATGTTTGACAAATTATAAATATGATACACTCGACTTCCACAGTTTTGTTGAGAGAGTCCCACTCGAATTGAAACTCCTACATGGTATCAGAGTTTTTTTTTTTTCAAATTCTTCAATTTTTTCCCTCTCTTTGTTTACCTCATCCTCATGACTTCCTTTGCACTATCGTCGACTGTTTCCCCACCCACTCCTTTTGGGTTCAATGGATTCGATGAAAACATGTCTCATGTGCTACAGATCAAACTGGACAAAAGAAATTATATGCTTTGAAAAGCACAGTTTCTCCCCCTCTTTAGACTTCATGGTTATTTGAAGTACATCGATGGAACATTTAAATGTCCACCTTCTACGCTTCCACCGACGGATTCTACATCTGCTACAGCAACTCCTGAATGCAACCCAGCATATGATACTTGGCAACAACAGGACCAAATGCTCCTGTGCTGCATCTTGTTGACTTTGATAGAATCAGTGTTTGCATTAGTTGTCGGCCTCAATACCTCTCGAGCAGTCTGGGTAACATTAGAGAAACACTATGCCTCTACTTCCCAGGCAAGGATTATGCAACTTGAGTTGCAACTCAGGTCTTTAAAGAATGGTACGCTGACCATGTCTGAATACATGCAGAAAACTAAGAATCTAGCTGATCATCTTGTTGTAGTTCTCAAACCCGTACCAGACACCAAATGATGCTTAGTATTCTCAGTGGGCTAGGCCCTGAATGCGACGGGTTAGTCACTCCTATTACCTCTTGTTTAGACCCAATTGAACTTGATGACTTCTTGGGTATCCTCGCAAATCATGAGGTTATGTTACAAGCACAAAACCATGAATCAATTCTACCAACTCCAATAGCAAATGTTGTTATCAAATCACCTTCTTCAGATTCCACCATGCCTTGACGTGGCCAAGGTCGTAGAAGAGGCTGAGGAAGAGGTTGTTCCTATTATGATGGTCCGAACAATAGACCAAAACCTGTTTGTCAAGTGTGATAAAACAGGTCATACTGCTTTTCACTGCTATCAAAGGTTCAACCAAGCTTATGTGCAACCACAAATGATGCAACCATCCTCATACAGTAACTCACCATCTGCAATGTATGCAAGGCCATCCTCTTTTGATTCTTCGTAGTATCCTGATTCTAGAGCCACTCATCACCTCACTAATGACCTATGAAATCTCTCTATTTTTACTCCTTACAATGGGAACGAACAAGTAAGGGTGGCCAATGGCACAGGTATTCCAATCTCAAACACGGGATCTTCTGTTTTCTCCAGTTCAAATAATTCGTTTGTTTTAGATAACATTTATCATGTACCAAGTATCAATAAAAATCTCATGTCTGTGTCTCAATTTACTCATGACAATTAATGTTATTTTGAGTTTCGTCCAAATTTTTGTTGTGTCTAAGGATCTATCCTCGGGGAAACTCCTCCTCAAAGGGCAGATTAGAGGTGATCTCTACGTCCCCAATGGTGCTGTTAGTCAATCTTCATCAATCTCCTCCAGAACCATGTTCTTATTTTTTCGGCATTGGTGTGCGTGTCTCTCCAAAGGTGTGGCATGACCATTTGGGACACCCTGTGCCAAGAATAGTTTCATCTATTATTTCCAAGAATTTTTTACCAGTTGTTGCTTCTTCTGAGAAGTATTTGTAAAATCTTATTTATTCTGATTTTATTATTATGGGAAACATTATCTTACTTGCTTATTTTGACTGGTGGGAATCCAATCAAGGTTGATTGATTATCCCTTTCCAAATATAAATCAAATCTATACCATTATGGGATTGAGATAGATTTGAATTCTAAATCATTATAAATATGAAGCAGGGTCCCTATAGTCTCTCTCTGCGTGAAATCAAGAGGACCCATACCTAAGGGAGAGGAGACTGTAGAAGATCTTGCAGGAATCAGGTGAAAAGAAAAGGTCGGAAAACAATCTCCAACGAAAGGTATGTCTTATTTCTTTTTAATAAATTGTGTTGTTGCTCAGTTGTATTTTACATTTCTTGTGGGATTCATTGTAATGAATTTTACATTAGGATTACTTAAAATCCTACAGTATTTCTATGAACCATGTCGATTAGGAAAGTCTCATAGTTTTCCCTTTCCCCTTAGTTCATCAATATGTAATGCACCATTGAAAATAATTTATTCCGATTTATGGGATCCATCTCCTATTTATTCTTCCTTTAGGCACCGTTATTACATTGCATTTGTTGATGGTTTTACTAGATATACATGGTTGTATCCACTAACGACAAAATCAGAAGCTTTGTCAGTTTTTGTTGCATTTCAATTACAGGTAGAAAAGCAGTGTAATACTAAACTCAAATGTCTTCAATCAAATGGAGGGGGTGAGTTTCTCAAGTTCAAGACATATTTAGCAGCAAATGGAATTCTACATCATTTTTCGTGTCCACATACACACCAATAAAATGATATAGTGGAATGAAAACATCGGCATATAATTGATTGTGGTCTCACTCTAATGCACAGAGCAAATATACCACAACAATATTGGGACAAGGCCTTTGCTACTGCTGTGTATCTGTTGAACGGCACACCGTCCAAGGTAATTGGCCAAATCTCATCATTTGAAAAATTATACAATACAATTATAGACTATGCCTCATTATGGGTATTTGGGTTTGTGTTACCCTTGTCTAAGGCCATACGGAACAAATAAGTTGGACCGAAAATCCATTCCTTGTGTATTCCTTGAGTATTCAACTCAACACAAGGGATACTTATGCTTACACCAAGACACCCAACAGATATATGTCTCACGGAATGTAGTTTTCAATGAGATGCATTTTCCATTCATGGACAACAAAGAGACCGCACCACCAATTAATCCCACACGGTCTCCAATTGTATTACTGCCATTGCCAATTAATGTAGGCCCACTGGCCCAATCACCAAGCAGAAATGAGGCTTCAATTGAGGGGGTGTCCTGTCTGGATTGCATCCCTGCACTTGTCCGGTACTGCAGTGACACCCAATGCCATAGTCCAGCACCATCTCCACTAAGACCAACTGGTGTACCTAGTTCGGTAGGTAATGATGTACCTGATTAGCCCACTGTAGCCGTGTCCAAGCATCCCATGCGGACACGGTCTAAGAGCTACATATATAAGCCAAAAGCATTACACACTATTATTCATCCATTGTGTGCATGTCTTCACACTAATGTTTTACTGAATGAGCCCACTTGTTTTTTTACGGCTAACAAAGATCCATGCTGACATGAAGCAATGACAACAAAATTCAATGTGTTGGTACGAAATGGAACTTGGGACCTCATTTCCTATGAACCACAATGAACTATTTGTCACTTGTAAATGGATTTATAAGGTTAAGACCACATCTGATGGTTCATTAGAGAGATACAAGGCTAGACTTGTTGCCCGGGGATTTACATAGCAATATGGCTTTGACTATGATGAGACGTTTAGTCCCGTTGTCATGCCTAGCTACGAGTACTATTCGTCTTGTACTCTCTTTAGCAGTCACTTTTGCTTGGCTAATTCATCATTTGGATGTGCAAAATGCCTTCTTAAATGGCAATCTTGATGAACATGTATTTATGCAACAATCGCAAGGATTTTTAGATGAACAACATCCCACTTATGCTTGCACATTAAAGAAGGCTTTGTATGGACTAAAACAAACACTAAGGGCTTGGTATCATCGCATCAGTGCCTATATCATCAAGCTTGGTTTTCATGGCTCCAAGGCAGATTCCTCTTTGTTCATACAGAGAAATGGGAAACGACTCCTACTCATATTGATTTATGTGGATGATATTCTGATTATAGGAAATAATTCACATTATATTACTGATTTAATTACGAAACTTGGTGTGGAATTTGCCATCAAGGACCTGGGTCATCTCAACACCTTCCTTGGTATTTCGGCTACTTTAGACTTGATGGGTATATATCTAAATCAATCCAAGTATGTTTTGTCCTTGCTCACTCGGACAGATCTCACTAATTTGAAACCCTATTCAAATCCAATGGCTCCATCGTTTAATAAACTTCATAAGGGTGACAATAACCCGTTTCATGATCCAACACTGTATCGAAGTGTGGTTGGTGCTTAACAATATTTGACCTTGACCAAACTCGACATAACCTACTCGGTGGGTAAGATTTGTCAATTCATGCATAGTCCGACGGAGGCTCATTGGATAACTGTCACGAGGATTCTGCGATACATCAAAGGTACTATTTCCTATGGCATCATAATACATCCATTAACCACATTGCAATTAACAACCTATACAGAAGCAGATTGGACAGGCTGTCCAAATGATAGAAAGCCTACTAGTGGGTATTGCATTTACCTTGGTCCAAATCTTGTATCATGGAGCTCAAAGAAGCAATTGACGGTTGTTCGATCAAGTACGGAAGCCGAATATAAAGCCTTGGCTAATACTACTGTTAAGATCCAATGGATACAACATCTACTCCATGAGGTTGGCTTTAAGACATCAGCTTCCCCTTTGCTCTTGTGTGATAACATTGGTGCCAACTATTTGGCTACCAACCCAGTACTCCATGCCAGAACAAAGCATGTGGATATAGACTATCATTTTGTGAGCGATCTGGTGTTTAAGAAACTATTGGATGCCAAATATCTACACATCACAGAACAAACGGCTGATATAATGACGAAGCCATTGTCAATCCCCAAATATCGCCTCTTACGAGACAAGCTCACAGTTTCAGATCAACAAATGAGCTTGAGGGGGTGTATCAGATCAAGTGCTTCCGCAATGGCTATCGAAAAGAAAGGGAAGTTTAACACAGATTCAAATTCAAATCTACAACAACAAAAGCGTAATCAGATATTCCCATGCAAGGCTGTTGACACTATTACATAGATAGAGACATTGGTAATTCTTTCATGATTCTTAGGCTTAGCCTTTGGTTAAGTAATTCAGTGTAACTGTAAATGTTTGACAAATTATAAATATGATACACTCGATCTCTATAGTTTTGTGAGAGAATCCCACTCAAATTGAAACTCCTACAGGATATTAATCTTCTACCAAGAAAAAAAAAAAAAAAGAGATATACTAATCAAACTTGAAATGTGACATCCACGACATCCTTTTATCTATCCAAAGCCCAACCAACCAAATTATCAGTTATGCCCTTATTTAGAAATTTCCGTCCCAATTCCCTTGCATACTCAGCTGTCAGATTTTTCTGGTGTCTGAGATCTGGACAAGAAAAACTCTCATTCATTTAGACGCTGGGCCATTTAAGGCAAATTATTCAAGCGAACAAGTCATTTAAGGCAAATTATTCTGGCGTACTAGTCATTTAAGGCTGGCTACAGTCTGCGGGCTGCTGGCTGCGGGCATACAAATTCAATGAATACTATCGTTTTTCACGAAAAAAAAACTTAAAAAACTGGCCTAAAGTGGGGGGCTGCCTCCGGTGTTATCTGTTTGTGAAATGATAGAGAGAAAGGGGGACATAATTTTATATAGGTAAATTATTTTTGTGGCATTATATCTATTGTATTAAGTGGGTAGATGATGTGTTTATTATGACTTATTGAAATCCTCTCTTGCGATCCTGCCGCCTGTTAAGGGTCGGATTTCAGTCGGTTCACCCCCCAATGTATTGACAGGCGATCAAACTGAACCCAACTCCCTTGGATCGACTCTTACCACAGAAGACGATTTGGATCCCATTATGACTACTGAATAGATAGATCACAGTCTATATTAATCACATATCAAATTTAAAACTCAAACAACTGTATGATGTCCTATCCTATATGTGATCAATTTAAAAGAGTCTAGCATCTCTCACTTTCTGCCATCAGCCCATTATTACTTCTAGGAAATTGTATCCAGTGTCAAAAGTTAGAAACAAGTTTTTTTTTTCTTTTTTCCTTAAAGATAATTTAAAGAAATAAAAATAAATAAAATAACAACATTAATAGACAAAGTTCCTATTGGAAAAAAAAAAAATTAGAATAGAAAAAAAATGAGTGGAAAAGATTCTCTGGTGAAATAAAATAACGTTATCTTTTTCTTTTTATAAGTAAAATAATGTTATCTTATTAGGTGGGAAAAAGATCATTCCCATCATAGGTATGTATGTCGGGTGATTTGTAAAATCTTATCTTTAACCCAAACTCATACCATTTTCGATGTTTAGCTATAAATAGAGGCACCTCTAGGCCTTGAATTCTCAGAGTGTTGATTCCAACATTAGAGAAGAAACGATGTCTCCATTAATGGCATCTCTGAAGGCTCTCCTGGCCGTACCATTCAGTCATTTGATCCATGGAGACTTCCATAAAGTTGTCTCTAGAATGACTCTCATAGATAAACTTCTTTTCCTGGTAATTAAAGCTTTTATATGTGATATAGCTTCTTCGATTGTTCCTTCATGACAGTTAATATATGTAGTTTTTTGTTCTTGTGGTCTCTCTGTGTGTTGGAGCAGATAATGCACAGCATTGATAAGCTGGGAATATGGCCTCGGTTACCTGTGTTCTTGGGGATGATATATCTAGCCATCCGGAGACACCTGCACCAACAGTACAACTTGCTTAACGTGGGCAGGACACCGGTTGGGGTTCGTTTTAACCCTGTTGATTTCCCATATAGAACAGATGATGGCGAGTTTAATGATCCTTTCAATGAAGCTGCTGGTGCCGAGGGTACCTTCTTTGGCCGTAATATTCCCCCTGTTGATCAGAAGCATCAGGTATTAATTTCGTTTTCTACGTAAGAATGAAGCTTGTTTTCATGCACCTTCAGTTTCATGAGTCTCCTGACAAATGTTTCACCTGAGCTTTTCAAGAACTCAAGATTTTAAGTTTCCAGTTTAAACTTCCGAATAAAATCTGGATGACCTGCTCTCCTCTTTCTTCCTACTGAAATTGTAAACTGGCTTCCTCTCTTCTCCTGTGTTGCAGCCCCTGATTCAGAGGTACACCTAAGGGTGCAAAATTGAGATCAGAATTGTTCCACCCGGACGGTTTTTAGGATTAGATTTGGGACTAAATTATTTCTCCGGACGGGTCAATTCTGGGACCGATGTCTGAGACATGCGGAACCACTAAGAGAAGACTAGGTTATTTTTGTGTTAAAGATTACAGATTTAATAACTAGGTTATTTTCAAATACTACTTTGTAAGCATTTACTTCAAGAAATCTTCCACTTGAGGCTTGAGGGAAGATTAGATAAGAACTCCATCACTCCAAGTTGTATATGTAATAATAAGTTGGCTTAATAAGCTCTATAATGCCATAATGAGGCTCTTCAGTTTCGCATTGATTTCCTACATGTATATTTAATAAATTATTAATTTAATGGACTCTTATCCTTCCATAATCGGTCTGTTATTGCAAATTTAGCATAATAGGGGCTAATATATATACTAGATTTGCCCAAATTAAATCAATCCCTTGCTCTCTCTCTCTCTCTCTTTGCATGTGCTGGTGCTTTACCACCCATGTGTTAATAATTTTTATTCTGTTGGCATTGTGTAGCTACTGAAGCCAGATCCAATGGTAGTGGCCACGAAACTCCTAGCCCGGAGCAAGTTGACAGACACCGGAAAGCAATTCAACATGATCGCAGCTTCTTGGATTCAGTTCATGATACACGATTGGGTTGATCACTTGGAGGACACCAACCAGGTTTAGTTTAATCGACAACAGTGTCATATATACTACTGTTCATGATGTCAATCCAGAACGTAATCTGATAATTGAAATGCACAAATAGCCAGCTACAGCAAGCCATGATTATCAATGGAATTCTCTTGAATATTGGTTGTCTCATCTTTATTAATTTTATTAACACATGCATGCAGGTAGAGCTCACAGCACCAAAGGAAGTAGCGAGCCAATGCCCACTAAAATCATTTAGATTCTACAAGACCAAGGAGGTCCCAACCGGTTTTTACGATATCAAGACTGGAGCTTTGAACATCCGAACACCTTGGTGGTAAGTTATATTTCCGCTTCTCTTCCTAATTGATTTGAGATATCTGAATTGATCAAGTGTCTAATACAAAAGATTAACCAACACTGATCTTTATTTTATTTTATTTTTTATTTTTTTTGGAAATATGAAGGGATGGAAGCGCTATCTATGGGAGCAACAAAGAAGGGCTAGGGAGAGTAAGGACCAACAAAGATGGAAAGCTCAAAATATCAGAGGACGGCCTTCTCTTGCACGACGAGGATGGGGTTGCCCTCTCTGGCGATGTGCGCAACAGCTGGGCAGGGGTGTCGACCTTGCAGGCCCTTTTTGTGAAGGAGCACAATGCCGTGTGTGACGCCCTCAAGAAGGAATACCCTGAACTGGAAGACGAAGAACTCTACCGTTACGGAAGACTCGTCACTTCTGCAGTCATTGCCAAGATCCACACCATCGATTGGACTGTGGAGCTCCTTAAGACCGATACAATGCTCGCTTCTATGCGGTCCAATTGGTAGGCCACTGGGACTCTGTTTCTCTCTAACATAAGTTTGGACTCAGAGGAAGAATTGCAGATGAATTGTTTGATATTTGTTCGATGAAACTGTAGGTATGGGATTTTGGGGAAGAAATTCAAGGACACATTTGGGCACGTAGGGGGAGCCATCTTGGGAGGACTGGTGGGTCTGAAGAAGCCCGAGAATCATGGGGTTCCATATTCTCTGACAGAGGAGTTCGTCAGCGTTTATAGAATGCATTCTCTTCTGCCGGACGACATTCTCGTCCGGAACCTTTCTGCTTCTCCGGGCCCCAACAAATCACCACCCTTGCTCGAAAAGTATGTATCTTTTCTCTCTTTCTCTATCTCTGATTTGATTTCCTTGTGGTTAGTGGTAACGACGTTTGCACATGAATAAAAAAATAGGGTTCCAATGTCCAATCTGATCGGTCTGAAGGGAGAGAAAGTTCTATCCGGGATTGGATTTGAAAGGCAAATGGTTTCTATGGGACACCAAGCATGTGGTGCTTTGGCGCTTTGGAACTATCCGACGTGGTTGAGGGACATCATTCCCCAAAACCCAGATGGGACTGAAAGAACTGATCATGTTGACCTCCCCGCTCTTGAAAGTAAGTCCCTTTACGTTCTCAAGTTTCTAATTAGAAGTTCTATCAAGTGGAGGGATTATATAAGCTAAGGTTCTAATCTCATTAAAAATTTGGAATTATTTCACATGTACTCACCGTTGGGTGATGTATATGCGGTCGTATCAGGTGACTTGGTCCCTCTTTTAGGTGACATATAGATGAATGTTCTTATTTTTTAGATGACATGTTTGTGATTGCCTATATTATGTCAAGATTTCAAATTAAAAGTTTGAACTATTAAGTGAAGGGATTCTCCATATTTATCCAAGGTTTCAATCTCATTAATAATATGAGATTATTCCCAATATACCTCAGATTTAGAAGGCAATGATGATGATGATGATGATCTAATTCTGCCATATTTATTGTTTGATGCAGTTTATCGAGACAGGGAGAGGAATGTTGCTAGGTATAACGAATTCCGCAGGGGTGTGATGTTAATTCCAATCTCCAAATGGGAAGATCTGACTGATGATGTTGAAACCATTCACACACTCCGTGAACTGTATGGTGATGATGTTGAGCAGCTCGATCTACTTGTGGGTCTCATGGCCGAGAAGAAGATCAAGGGATTCGCCATCAGTGAAACGGCATTCGTCATTTTCATCGTCATGGCTACCAGGTAATATAACATCAAATTCTGACTAGAGAGAGAGAGAGAGAGAGAGAGAGAGAGAGAGAGAGTCATTGCGTGTGGTTACATAACTGATTTTGATGAAATTGGCACAAAAACAGGAGGTTGGAGGCAGATCGTTTCTTCACGAGCTACTTTAATGAGGAGACGTACACGAAGAAGGGGCTGGAATGGGTGAACACTACGGAGAGCCTTCGAGATGTTTTGCAACGCCATTACCCGAAGATCACAGACAAATGGATGAATTCCACCAGTGCCTTCTCTGTTTGGGACTCGCCTCCCAACACTCATAATCCCATCCCTCTCTATCTTCGCATTCCCCACTAAGCTCTATGTAACTACAGATGTTTCATCTTTACTACTACGTCTTTGCCATGTTACCTTTTTATTTATTTATTTGTGTTTCAATAAACAGAATCAATGGCTTAATATTTGTTATAAGTATGGAGGTTGCAATAAAGAATCCAAATTACTTCAACTGATGCAAGTTTCACTTTGTAGGAAAATGAATGTCTGAATATTGTGAATATTGAGGTACAATGACACTGTGCTTGTGTCAATGGCCGATTGACATTGATGATTCTTTTTTTGTACTGTCATTGGGCAATCTTGATAGCCTCTACAAGAATGTATTATTGGTATAGGGTTTTGCGCCTATCTGCCAGACATCATGCGCAATGTTAATGGGATTTGATTCATTGATAGAAATAATGGAGACAATTATTTAGAAGGATCCGTGTCTTGTTCTCTCAATGATTTTGAGAAGATAATGGTAACTTGTCCTGGATGGCTGTCACGTGACTCTCAATAAATCTGAGACTCATGTCCGAGCCAACATCCAGTTGACAAGTCGAGCCGACAGGAATTGTCGACTCAGACGTGGGTTTCAGAATTCAACCGAGAAATACGTGGCAGTCATCCGAGATAAATTACCGCGTCCTCCCAGAATCACTGGAGGAAACGATGTACATCCTATTTAGAAACTTAAATGTTTAGAGAGTTGCTTATTCAATTTCAAAGCTATACACTCTTACGTACAGACATATTGTTACTGCATTTATTGGGCTATAACGGCAGCAGTAGATCCCTGACCCCTGAGTAGTACTAGAAAGTAAGGCCGGCCTCAAGGAATATTCAAATCTGTGCTTAAGCCTAGACCTTGAGAAGCTAATCATCCAATGCTTTGAAGTTGTGGATCAGGAACCTCTTCACTGGCTTTCTCGAAATCACAGGACCATTTCACCGAACTCCGGTCCATCACCGTTGGGTATGATCTTCAGCTTTGCCTTGAAATGCTAGTAGAAGTCCAAAGACATCAAGATGAAGATCTTGTCCATGAAATTCAAGAGATCGAGCTCGAATTATTTCCATCATCTTATCCAAAAATGGGATCTTGATGTAACCTGATTCTGTTTCATGGGTAGGTGGAGTTTGTTCCTTCTACTTGGAGTTGGGCAAATTCGGCGGTCTGTTTTGTCTGTTGTTAGGCCTTTTGGGTCCCCCTGTAGGCTTTTGTTTTTGTTGTCTCTCCTTTAGGTTTTGAATAAAATATCTACCTACCAAAAATAAAAATAAAAAATCCAAAGCATCTCCATCAATGACACTGTAACCCACGTAGCTCCTTCCCTGTCTAATCCACAGCATCGATCCTCTCCTTTGAAAACTTCACCCCTGGTACGTCTACATATATATATACGTGCACAGTATAAGAAAATGATCAGATTAAGCAAAGCCATGGAAAATGTAGTCTTATATACCTTCAGCGTAACCGACGAACCTTAGGTAGCTCGTAGCCAGCAGACTTGCCATCTCCCTTCTGACAGGGCGTCCTAACACTGTCTTAGGGGTCGTAGTCGTACCAATCTATTATTCTCTAGGTGATTGATGATTGAAATAGTGATAGATATAGAGGAGTTTGCTTGTGAAGCCTCCTATTGAACCTATATATGTAACAAGAGTACATCAATGAAAATGATTGAGATTTTCTCCACCACCAAGGAAAACCTCTCATTTTTGGGTTTTATACACCTGTTGTTTTATTTTCCCTCTGTTCCTATCTCAGCAGAAGGAAAGATTGTTGTAGTGACAGTATCTCAGGGAATCCTTATTTCCGAAGGAGCTCTAGTGTTTCAATAAGAGTTCCATATTGTATGTCTTGGAAAATCTAGCTTTACGAATTCCATCGACAACAACAATGTTTGCACATGAATAAAAAATAGGGTTCCAATGTCCAACCTGATTGGTCTAAAGGGAGAGAAAGTTCTATCAAAGATCAGATTTAAGAGGCAAATGGTTTCCATGGGACACCAAGCATTTGGTGCTTTGGAGCTTTGGAACTATCCAACCTGGTTGAGGGACATCATTCCCCAAAACCCAGATGGTGTTGGAGGAAAATAGTCAGGGGTTTAAATTCGACCGTGGATGGAGAATCTAAGATAGTCCTTGAAAAATGGGACACGTGTCACGTATCCAAAGTACAAAGCCTGAGAACAGAGATGAACTCGTGTTCGACCCCCCCTAGGTGATCAAACTATGATTGGACAGATTGATGGAGGTAGCTGGGCATTTAATGATCGACCATTAATGCTCATAAATACTGACAACAACCATAAATGCCGAGTACGGGGATTTGACTGGCCAGGTCACCATATCGAAGACCGAATAAGCAAAAAGCAAGTATGACACTAGGTAAAAGTGTAAGGGTAGAAAAAGTTGTCAGAGGATATGGAGGGCATGGACTAAAAGGGAGTCGAAGAAGGTCGAGGGGGATCGTAAATGGTGGACAAGACATCCTAGCGCCGCCGTAAGGGGTCGTCACCTCTCGAACCTATTGTTCTCTAGGTGGCTACAATCGAAATGGTGGTAGATAGGGAAAAGCTTGTCTGGGAAGCTTTCTCTGGATCCTATAAGTAGCAACAAGATTCAACTGAATTAAGGGGATACATATTTTCTTATCAAAGAGGAAGAATTAGCCCACTCTGGTATGATTCCAACTCAGTCGTTTTGAGAGCTTCTTCTCCATTTCTCTATCCTAAGTTTTATCTCATCGGAAAAGAGGAGAAGGTTGCAGAAGCTCCTGTTTCTCAGGGAACCCCATCTCTAAGGAGTCCTAGTTTCCCACTAAGGATTCCGTCCTATCTGTCTTAAGAATTCACTAACTTTGGCATCGGAGTGGCCCCGGGGTATATCTCGCCCACTTTCTTGTTGTCTTTATGTTTTAACTACGTGGTGTGATCTGGGAAGCTGAACGGAATCCATCAACAACAGATGAGACTGAAAAAACTGATCATGTTGATCTCCCTACTCTTGAAAGTAAGTCCCTTTACCTCAGATCTGAAACGCAATAATGATGATGAACCAATTCTGCCATATCTATTGTTTGATGCAGTTTATCAAGACAGGGAGAGGAAAGTTGCCAGGTATAATGAATTCCACAGGGGTATGATGTTAATTCCAATCTCCAAATGGGAAGATCTGACTGATGATGTTAAAGCCATTGACATACTGCTGTAGGCACCCCATTTTTGCCATCCCCAACCAAACAGAACTTTATTGGTGTATAGGCAGTAAGAGAGCGGAGGGGGAGGAAAATTTAGAAAGTACAGGGGAGGCGAGTGAAACTCTCTCAAACCAATAGTCGATCAATTCCTCTGTGCTCTCTACGGTGTTCTGGGCTGAGCCAGAGTGTCCCCAATGTACAAGAGTCTTGGTGGGTATATTCAGAAGGGTTGTGGGTCAATTCAAGGTTTGGATGCTAAGCGGTGATTGTAAAGCTGATTTTGGCGGACCCTACAGCAAGGTCATGAAAATACCTTCGAAATGATGCTAGAATCACTCAATTCTGATATCAAACGAAGAAGATGTCACGATTTTAGTCGGATTGAAATTAGCTTATTAAATCCAAAGGCCTTTCTGTAAATTATCATAAATTAAGGATTTATTGAGCAAATTATCGTGATTTAAATCGATCGGACTTCATTCGACCATATCTTGATCGTCCGACATCCAAATCCGACGATTCAAGCGTCACTGTGCTCCATTGTCTGTCCTCTTCAAAATGGACGTAAAGAATTTTGGACAAAAGCCACCAGCGGGTCCCATGCAAAGTTGTCGATTGGATTATCGTCAGAACTCCAATTCTTCATATCTTGATCATCCGAAGTCCGAATCAGGCGATTCAATCGCCACTGTGCTCCATTGTCCGTCCTCTTCAAAGTGAACGTAAAGAATTTTGGGCGGAAGCCGCCAGCGGGTCCCATGCAAAGTTACCAGTAGGATTATCGTCAAAAACTCCAATTCTTCATATCTCGATCATCCGAAGTCCGATTCAGGCGATTCAAGTGTCAGTGTGCTCCATTATCCGTCCTTTTCGAAATGGATGTGGAAAATCTGAGACAGAAGCCCTCGAAATTTTTCATGCGGAATTGCAAGCTGAGAGGATCCATAATAGAGAGAGAAATCAATCCAGTCCATTCTTACTCAGTCCAACCCAGCTCAAGCCCAATTTAGTTCAACCCCGTCGAACTCAACCAGTCCAGCCTGACCCAACCCAAACCGGCCCAGATCGAGTCAAGTCGACCCATGTGTATGCACTTTATGTATATTTTATATACTGTATACATTTATATATTATGTAATATATGTTTTATATATGTTATATTATATATATTTTTATATTATATTATTATATAACGTATGTATAACGAGAGGGAGTGGGAATCCAACAAGGCAAGAGAGAGAGAGAGGGCAAGGATCAAATATACTTCACCAAAATGCTACAGATGATTCTGGTTTGAAAAAATCATGTTTATCTTCAATTTATTACTGTGTGCCTTACGGCCTTATTGTTTTGAATGCTAGTTGGCAAAGTAAGTCAAGGATCAATAGGGAGTAAATTCTTATAAAAAGGAAGGGGACCATTAGGTGTTGACCCTAGCATCGGCACGAGGTTGAAGTGGTCTATTTTCCTAATAGTCTTCTTTTTTCTTTTAAAAAGATAAGGGCAAGGACCGATGTCTACAGTGTTTCCCTGCATCCTATCATGTTGGTGTGAATTGACCACCTCCTTCAGGTCATTTTACACCTATGTGGGAGGATGAAGAAAGACAATACGAGTCAGTGATCTATCTCCCATAAAAATATGAATGATGTTATGAATGATCCATATTATACTTTTCTTATACACGGCTTGGATTGACTAATCCAGGGCTAATCCATATCAACACCTCGAGACACTTATGAGGATCAATTTTCCACACATTTTAAGGCCAATTCTAGGGTTTTTTTTTTTGTAGTTCAAGGTATCGGTATTGAATTAGTCGATTCGTATCAGTTCTGGACCTCATTGATTCTCACCATAACTTGTTTTAACACTACTTTAATAAGGATTACATGTCTATTTTCTATTGGATCAACATTGTGACCATTTTAGACATGATGAATACTTTTCCAAATTTGGAACCATAAATGGAAGGACTAAAGAAGAATATTTCAACCTTCGATCTGTTGTAAAATTCTAAAGGGGGTGCCTAATTAGTCCATTGATGGCCAAGAAACGTATTCATAATGGATGGTTTGACTTTAATTAAAAAAGCGTACGTATGTTTTTTAAATTTTGTTTGAATAGTTGTTCAAAAATTCAGACGTGCTTCTACCCAAACTTTTTCTTGAAAGATATTTTTTCGAGAAAGTTATTCAGATTTTTTCTTGAAAGATCTTTTCACTAGAAAGTTTCTTTATTTCTAGAGAAGAGAATCGAGGGCCATAAATCTACGTATATTGAATGAAATTTGACGGGGCAATATTGTTAAATACATAACTGATCCAACAAGATCAAACCCAAACAAAAATAGTCCAATAGCATCCCAACTAATTAACCAAAGAATGAGAAACCCCATTAACAATAAAATGAACATAGCTTTATTCGAAACAATCAACAATACCATATAAAAGCTCACACGTCTTTGAAATGATCAAGAAGCCTTCGACGACGATTGCTTCTTCTCAGATGGGAGAAGGGAAAGCTGAAATCATTGCCCTCCCGGTAAGAGGAGACGTCAGGAGGCGCCAATGTTGAGTCCTCAATGTCTTCACTATCCGAGGAATCTTCGCTTCATCTTCTTGCATGGTTATCCCACTTAGGGTCAAGGTGGGAGGCCAGCGGATCAACATCTTGATAGAAAATGCATATGAAAATAAGATGAGAGTGTGCTAGAATGCGAGGCATTTTTGTTCTACGTACGATTTATAAAAAAAAGGGGCCGGTAACTAGCACGTTTTAGAATGAACCGCATTATCCAACGCATTCTGTGATTCATGAAAGAGAATGAATAACCACACTTTGGATTGTATCGTTTTAGTTTAAACACAAAGATAACTTTCTCTACTGCATTACTCAAAGTTTTGATTACCTAATAAATGTTGCAATTCTGTTACGGTTTAGTTATATATGTCTGATATAAAAGGATTAGCATGCAACACAGAATTATATGGTGTCTCGCTCTGTTGGATCTCGGCATTCTTGGAATGAATCATCATTAAGAGAACAGCTCTGTGCTTTTCTCTTCTATGTTTACTTTCGTTCTTCTTCCTGTAATTTGGATTCATAGCTGAAACATATCTCATCCAGACTTGCCAAGCAATGGGCTTCTTGTTTTTGACTTGGGATCCACTCGACTGTTGAGACGGGGTTGGGGCACTGTAGTTGGCGGTCGTTCGTCTTTTTGGGTACTCAACAATAAATGAAGCCCTACATTGCAGACATAATGAGTCATCCATAGAGAAATTTCTGCCACACTCTTGAAATGTGGGGAACAATTGAAGTTTACATCTTTTTGTTTAGGTTGTCTATATATGCCATAGTTTTTCAAATTGAACCAGGCAATGAACCAAAAGGGGCTTAGTTTTGGTTGACTGATCAAACATTGGTTAAAAAATAATGAAAATTATCGTAACAACCAAAATAAAATGAAGTGAAGGAAAAAAGAAGAAGAAGAAACTAGTAAACAGCAAGGATGTAGATAGGTGCAATGATTGTTGTCTTTCTACTTAAGTGATAGGTTCCAGGTTCAACTCTTCATAGATGAACCTTTATGTTTGATTTTTACCCAAAGGAAACCAGTGAACTGAACCGGTTTGATTCGGGTTTCAACCACCATGGTTATATAAATATACCGATCAAATTGAAAAAGAGGGTGATTCCGGTTTAATCTGATTCAACTGCCACTCTGCAGGTTCAGTCCAATTATAAAAAACTGGTCAATTTTTTTTTTTAAATTTTTTTTGGGGAACCATGCATCTAGTTTCCTTTGTTCTATGTGAACTTTATAACAGTACTCTTAATAGTAATGGTTCAACCTTATCAGGGGGAGGAACTTTGCAAGCAGATAGGGACTGCTTATTACATTGAATGCAGCTCTAAAACTCAGCAGGTAATACATCGAATGCAGCTCTAAAACTCAGCAGGTAATGATAAACTAGTTCTTGTCTTGCAACTGTAATTATCATACATGTATGATAATAATGGGCAATCTAAGATACTCATGTGGAGCATCCCACATCGGGGTGCGACTCTCACTGTACATGCATTGGGTGGTTTGGGTGGTGCGACTCTCACAGTACATGCATTGACTCTCACAGTACATCGTGGTGCGACTCTCACAGTACTCTCACAGTACATGCATCTGCTACAGCAACTCCTGAACGCAACCCAGCATATGATGGATTCAAATCGTCTTTTTTCTATACTTCAGGGAGGAGAGATGGCGGTCTGGATGGATGGTCACCACTTGGCTCTTGGGTGAATCCCAATCATACATGTAAATGTTTGACAAATTATAAATATGATACACTCGACTTCCACAGTTTTGTTGAGAGAGTCCCACTCGGATTGAAACTCCTACATGGTATCAGAGTTTTTTTTTTCCCTCTCTTTGTTTTCCTCGTCCTCATGACTTCCTTTGCACTATCGTCGACTGTTTCCCCACCCACTCCCTTTGGGTTCAATGGATTCGATGGAAACATGTCTCATGTGCTACAGATCAAACTGGACAAAAGAAATTATCTGCTTTGAAAAGCACAGTTTCTCCCCCTCTTTAGACTTCATGGTTATTTGAAGTACATCGATGGAACATCTAACTGTCCACCTTCTACGCTTCCACCGACGGATTCTACATCTGCTACAGCAACTCCTGAACGCAACCCAACATATGATACTTGGCAACAACAGGACCAAATGCTCCTGTGCTGCATCTTGTTGACTTTGATAGAATCAGTGTTTGCATTAGTTGTCGGCCTCAATACCTCTCGAGCAGTATGGGTAACATTAGAGAAACACTATGCCTCTACTTCCCAGGCAAGGATTATGCAACTTGAGTTGCAACTCAGGTCTTCAAAGAATGGTACGCTGACCATGTCTGAATACATGCAGAAAACTAAGAATCTAGCTGATCATCTTGCTGTAGTTCTCAAACCCGTACCAGACACCAAATGATGCTTAGTATTCTCAATGGACTAGGCCCTGAATGCGATGGGTTAGTCACTCCTATTACCTCTTGTTTAGACCCAATAGAACTTGGACACGCCTCCCCCCTGTTTGATGACTTCTTGGGTATCCTCGCAAATCATGAGGTTATGTTACAAGCACAAAACCATGAATCAATTCTACCAACTCCAATAGCAAATGTTGTTATCAAATCACCTTCTTCAGATTCCACCATTTCCATGGGATTATAAATTGCTATCTAAGATTTTCGCTTTAGGGATAAGGGACTATAGGCCTATCATCAACTAATGACTTAGGCATATGACATACAGAATTAATAGTTTCTTGTGGAAACTAAGGCAATGCCTCCTACACTGGAAATAAATGTTATCAGTTTAAATATGGTTCAAGATTTAGTAGACATATTATTATTCACATCATCATCATCATCATCATATATCTAATCATTGTTAAAATTGAAGATCGTTTTTGCATTTCTACTGTGTCACTGTGGGAGCCTAAAATATGTTAAATATTTCATAAATGGTAAAAAATTAGGGGAATAGGACTAAACAAGAATAGTTAAAACATAAGAGATATACATAGACTGCCAAATTTGAAATGTCAGTTGCATCCTTATCTATCCGAAGCCCAACCAATCAAATCATCAGTTAAGGAGGCTTTTAATAAAGAAAGATGAAAATAAATAAATATATAATAGCAGTGCCCCTTTCTTAATTTAAACGAAGGAGAAAGTGAATAAACCCCCAGCCCCTAATTTGAGGCAACTTGTTCTAGGTTAACAAGTTATTCAAGGCAAATCATTCCGGTTGATTAGTGATTTAAGACAAATTATTCCCGTTAACCAGTCATTTAAGGCTGCGGGCTGCGGGCTGGCATACAAAATTTTGAATTTTATCGTTTTCCAACGAACAAAACCACAAAACTGACCTAACAGTGGTTGGCATCCGTTGGGCGATGGCGCCAATTGTTTTGATTGGCACGTATTAATTTATACTGTATAGTCTGTATTCAACATTAGCCATTTTTGCTGATCTACTTTCACTTGTAATTCAATCAAATACTCATTATATATTGATATGCATTTCATGTATGTCCATGCATGTGTATGAGTACTCTAAATATTACTATAACACTTTCCAAGTTAGAATAGATTAAATTAAAAAAATAGTAAAAATGGATGGTCCAGATTTATTTTATTACATTTCAAACGTAACAAACCCTTATTACAATAATAATAACCCTATACGGGGAATTATAATTTGAAATTCGACATGTGGGTAATCTAGACCATGTTCTTTTCTATCCAACGGTTAGAATGAACACATCATCTGCCCATGTAGTAGAATAAATACCTTGTGACATTTGAAAAAAATAACAAACCCTTGTTACTATGATGTTTGTTTGTTGGTAAAAATCATGTTCATTGTCTCTAGATCGATCCTATGTTTTAGTTTCAATAAAAGTTTCTAGAAATGAATATTATTGGATTTACAATTATATGGTTGCTAATCTTTAATTTTAAAAAGTGACCATTCTTTTATAATCCATGAATAAATTTTAAGACTTGATCCTTAAAATGACATTTAATTATCAAAATTTGAATAGAAAATGGATGGACCAATTTTTAATTAAACTATTATAATATGTTGTAAATTTATTTTTCAAATATTGGGGGAAAGTGATTAATGGCAACCGAGTTATTTAGAAACTGATTAGGGGAATCGATGCGTTAAACCATCTATAAACTGCGAGCAAAACCGTCTAATGAAAAAACTGATAAAAAAATGGATAACTGAAATCGATTAATAATTGGTTGTGGTAGCATTTTCGACACTGTTTAGTTAATTAGTTAGACTTAAGTTTTACCCTCCTAAGCACCGCACCCCACTGCACCCCATCTGTTGGGGAAAATAATGGTTAATGGATGTATCCAATCGTAGAAAGGAGATTTCAGAAGGTAACCACGTGGCGTTTATCCATTGTAGTGGAAAAAGGACATTGTGGTAAATATTAGAGGAAGCTCATGTTCGACCCCATGGTCTGACTCAGTGGCGTCTATCCATTACATTGGAAAAAGGGGCATTGTGGTAAATATTGGAGGAAGCTCATGTTCGACCCCATGGTCTGACTCAGACAAGAAGTGACAGGTTGACAAGGGTCATTGTGCCATTAATGGATTGTCTTTAATGGCCGTAAATACTGACAACAACCATTAATGCAAGGTATGCTGACTTGACCCACCGATTCATAAGATCTCAGTCCAAATCGGCGGATCGTCAGAATATTACTTGGTAAAAACGCAAGGACATCAATAGACATCTGGAGGTTATGGGGAATATAACCCAAAAGGGGGTCGAATAGGGTCAGAGGGGGTCGAAAAGTGGTTGACAAGACATTGTGACATAGTTTAGGGGGTAGTAGACATGCGAACCTACTATACCCTAGGTAGCTAATGATCAAAGTAGTGACAGACATAAAAAAACGGGCCAAAGAAAGGTTCACACTTTAGTGAATATATATATATATATATATATATATATGTAACAAAAAAAAAAAAGGGGGGATGATTACAATACAAGGGAAAACTCTTGCTCTCTATCTGGTTATTTATGTCATATCCTAATTGCTTTCGCTTCAGTTATTTCCATTTATCCAAGTTCAGAGTGAAAAATCGAAGAGAGGAACTTCTTTGATCAACAACACCTCAGGGAACCCTTTGTTTGAGAAGGAGCTCCAGTGTTTCATTGGGAGTTCCATATTGTCTGTCTTGGTCAATTCCCCTTACGGATTCCAGCGACAACACCACCGTTTAACCAATAATAAACTGTTTAACACCTTTATATGAAAGGTAAGGGGATCACTACCAGGTTGTTGGCTCTTGCACCAGCACAAGGCTGAGACCTTCTAGAAGTAAAACTTCTCAATGTTGATGCTTCAATATCATCAAATCCCTTACAACATATATACGTTCTATAATGTTTTTTTTTTCTTTGGATAAGTAGATTTATTACTGATCCAAAGTGGAGAACACAACAAACTGACCCTAGAGGGAGACTCAAACAAAATACACGACAAACCAACAACATGTTGGACTTTAGGTTGTCATTGTTGGCAACTTGGCTAATGTGACAGTGTTTGTGAGCATTCAGTCAGAGAAATGAGGAGAGAGAGTTAGTGCAGGAGAGAGAGTCTCGGTGCAATGTCAAAGATGAAGCAATCTCGTACGTGTGTTCTACAATGTTCTACATGTGTTTCAGATGACTTGCAATGAGTTGAATGAGATTTTACACTGAGTTTGATGAGAGAGTGTGTCAACGGGCCCCACTGCATGATCTGACAATGTTTTTGGTGATGTAACGGTGTTTCTATTGATGTGGCAGTATTTATTGTGTTGAGGCATGAGAAATTGAAGAGAGCAATTGAAAAGAAAGAGAAATTAAAGAGAGTGAAAGAGGAGAGAGAAAATGTGGGTGGGACCCACTGTGTCTAGGTGGCGTACCACCATGGCAGCCAGCTTGGCCGAGGGCCCCGGCACCACAATGGCAGCCCCACATGGCCAGCCAACCACATAGCCAGTCGCAAGGCACACTGCCAAGGCCCACAGCAAGGCAGCCCAGCAAAAGCAGCACAGGCATGCCTTGGCAGCAGGCCCGCAAGCCGCACACATGACTTGGCATGGCTGCCCCCCCTGACACGCACCATCTGTTTGCTAAATGTTTAGAGAGAGAATCGAAGTTTTTTCTAGAGAGAAGACCCCTCGAACATAAAAGCTCTGTACAGATTCATTATGTGAAGTTAATGTTACAGAGGCTATTTGATAGAATGAACCCGGGGCTTTTTGGGTGTGAAAAGAGTAGAAGATGCGAGATTTGTGTCCCAGATAGAGCCATTAAGTCTAAATGCTGATCTGATGGCCTAAAAAGTTGTGGCATCCAGTGTATCTATCTCAGCGCGTCGAGATTCTATCGCGCGTTTTCTGATTGGCTAGAAGCAGTTTAAAGCAATGGTTTGTGTCTTATATAGTGGATACCATGATTCCGTGTGGCGCATTCATCATATGGCAGTGCTCCAAATTCTAATCTTGTGGTCGCGTGCAACTCCTATTTTCGGAGGCATAATTTATCCAGATCCGATGGCGCAGGTTCAATCCCTCCTTTTTACATTTGATCCAACGCGATTGCGTAGATTCTTTGATCGACTAATGAGAAGTCGATAAAACAGTGGCGGCAGCGGCCCTAAAGTGTAGCGCGGGTGCATGATAAACTTTGAAAAGATTCTATTTCTCTTAATTTCATTGATCGAACTTCAAACCGACATAACTTCTTCATCCGAGCTCCAATCGGTCCATTTAAGTTGCAGTTTTCATATTTTTGGTTCTTCTAAATATTGGGCATCTTTGGGAGTCATGAAAATACTGAGAAAAATTGAAAAGAACATTTTAAAGGCAGACAGAAGGTTTTCTAGGGTTTTGTGCCCTATGGGAGTGATCAATCACCAACTACCTCTTCTTTGTGCATCAATGGAGTGCTAAATCCTTGTGAGAGATCAGTAGAACTTTTATGTTTACATAGTGATTATGGGTTGTGTGGAAGAGATTAGAAGCCTGTGAGCGAGGTGTGTTCTATGAATTGATCTCTATCATTATTGAAGGTTGTTGAAGAGTTCCTGAGAGCAGTGTGAAACTTTAGAGATATTGTCTGCCATTAGAAATCATTGTTTGTGAGATTTTTTAATTCCCTATCTGTTTATGCTTTTAGTATATTGTATACTAGCATAGGTGAAAGTTATTGAATACCTAGCTAGCTGTAGGTTTCATTGTAAGGCAACTCTATAAGCCTAGAAAATTATTATTTGCTTCCCATGGGTATGGGTTAAGCGTGGTGTGTTCAGTGGGTGCTGGACACTGGCTATTAAGTCTGAATCTTGACGTTGTTATGCCCTCTCAGTTTTATGTTGGGAAAATCGATGGTTAGTATCTTTGTCTTGTTGGAGACTAAAATCTGAGTGTTGAACAAATACGGAGCCCGTTGGGCATTACTCTGTGGACTAGCTATCACATACTGTGGTGATGAACCACGTAATATCTCTGTGCACGTTGTTTTATTTTTCTGGTGTATTTTGGAATGCGTGGAATGACTTGCAGGGTGGGGGTGCAAATCTGGTAGACCTGGCCACTAAGTGGTAGCGAGGTAGATATGCATGTGCTTGTGTGTGTGTGAAAAATTAGATCTCCATCAGCTCTAGGCAGCAGTGAAATTATCAAGGAAAAGA
The DNA here is from genome assembly GCA_028583415.1 of Protea cynaroides. Lineage (NCBI taxonomy): Eukaryota > Viridiplantae > Streptophyta > Magnoliopsida > Proteales > Proteaceae > Protea > Protea cynaroides. The sequence continues at coordinate 9,468,779 of CM053273.1, forward strand.
TACTGATTTACCCCCCCGCTCAGTGTCATATCAAGTTCATCACAACGATAGCTAGGTGGAGGAATCACTAAAGAATCCATGCGGGTTAACTTTTGCAACTGCTCTGACCCTATAAAGTTGTTACATACAGGTGAAAGAAACCACGATAGTACAGGTTCAGCTTTATCAGTGAGAACACAAAGTTCCTGTTCGCCTCTCCCATCATCCTTAGTTTCTCCATTATCCTCTCCAGTGATTCGGCCGATATGAATCTCTCCCGATTGATCGGTTTATTGGAGTTGTTAAATAGACCTGACAAATTGAACACCGAAGAGAAGGAGATTATGTCGAAGGCATTTAAGAACTTAAATCTCTGTTCCTCTTTATCAGCCTTCAGCGAGAGGTAATCATCTTCGTAGTCGTGAAACTTCATCTCTTTAAACACTTGAACCAGGGATTGTGGAGAACGTCGTTCAACGTGATTATGTTTTCAGGGTTCGTATCGATGAGCAGTGACAACAATCATTGGAGTTCCAGCAAAAACCATTTCGAAAAATCGAAAGTAACTCTCCTTTGTAGATCTTCTTCCACATGTTCATTAAGGGTAAATACAGCATTTTAACTTCCATTAAGGGAAGTTTTGTCTGTAAAATTTTTAGTATGAACTGACATCGTCATGTAACAAAAATCAGTTCACATAGTGGGACTTCTTGCTACACGTTTTTGAAATTAGGGGTGGCATGTGTAATTGTCAGAAATTATTAAGTGATAGATAGAATTAGTCCATTTTCCAGGGATATTACTTATAATTTTTCCAAGATATTTTATTGATCCAAAGTGGAGAACACAACAAACCAGCCTTAGCAAGAGACTAAGACAAAACACACATCAGACTAACAACAGCTAGGATTAGGCTCCAACATAAGTAAAACCTAGCAAAAGAAGGGGGGGGGACAACTAAAAGGACTACAACTATGAATACTCCATCTCAGGAAAATCAGAGAAGCAGTACTAAGAATTCCTACTATATCCCTATCATCCTATAATGTTGCTCATGGCGCAAATGGATTTGTGGATGAAAGAAGGTGGTGAGAACAGAAGAACATAGACGAGGAAGAGGAAATGAGAGCATGGTTCAAGGTATCGGTATTGGATCAGTCGGATCAATCGATTCGTGTTGATTCTGGACCTAGTCAATCTTCAATCCAATCTCTTATCCTAATCTTTTTTTTAATATTATTTTAATAAAAATTAGATACTTATCTATTTTCTATTGGATCTGTATTCTATGTCAAGTTTCCAACTCAAAAGTTAGAACTAGTAAATGGAGGGACTCTCCACATATAAGACCACATGATTCCAATCTTATTAACAATGTGAGACTATTCCCAATACTCCCCCTCACATGTAACCCCATCGTTAAGTGGTGTATATGTGGTAGTATACGTGGCATTACATGACACTTTTCAGGTGACTGGTCCCTCTTTGGGTGACATATAGTCCCTCTTTGGGTGACATATACTCCCTCTTTTGAGTGATCGTCCCTCTTTGGGTGACCATAGTCCCTCTTTTGTACATCTTGCGTCCCTCTTTCATTGACTTGGCCTCTCTTTTTTTAGGGTTATTATGAGAGGGAATCTGGAGCTCTGATATAATGTCAAGTTTCCAACTCAAAAGTTCGAACTAGTAAGTGGAGGGACTCTCCATATGTAAGACCACATGATTACAATCTCATTAGCAATGTAAAACTATTCTCAATATTCTATTCAATTAAACATGATCTATTTTTTGTAACCAATACTTGGATTTAGAAATGGAAAGACTGAACAAGAATATTTCAACCCTCTGTTTTTTTTAATTTTTTTAGAACTTTAATTCTTGAAAATTCTAATGTACTTTGCCCAAACTTTTTCTTGACAGATTTTTTACGAGAAAGTTTCTTCATTCCCAATTAAGAAAATTGAGGGTCATAAATCTACCTGCATTGTATGAAGGTTTTTTTTTTTTTTTTTTTTTTTTTTGTACAAACGAAATTCATTCAGAAAAAGCAGGGAAACCACTCAGGGTTGTTGGGGGAAATAATAACAGATCTCAATCAGACCGTTGATGAAGAATCCTGGGTTCAGACTGAGGATGAGGAATCCGTGAAAAGCCTTGTGGGGGCGGGACACGTGGTACATATCCAAGTTATTAAATATACGGACAAGGGAGAGTCTTTTTTGACATCGTTTGGGGGATGAAATCCTATTCGACCCCTTCTAGGCAAATGGGCCTTGATTAGATAGACTGATGGAGGTAACTGACCATTAAATGATCTGCCAATATTGCTCATAAATATCGACAACCACCATAAATGGCATGTGAGCGGATTTGACTTGCGAGTTCACCATATCATAGACCGAATCAGTAAAAAAACGAGATTTATGCTCAATAAAAGAGAAAGGATGGCTATTGTTGATAGAAGAAGTAAAGGACGTAGACAAAAGGGGGGTCGAAGAAGGTCGACTGGGGTCATAAACGATTGACAAGACATCCAGGCACCACCCTAGGGGGTCATGGTCGCCTAGACCTATTATTCTCCATCTGACAGACGATGGAGATGGTAGTAGGTGGGGAGAAACCTGTCATGGAAGCTTCAAGTTAAGTCTATAAATAGTGAAAGATTATCGATTGCAAAGGATTCAGAATTTCCTACAAAACTGAGTATCTACCTTCAATTATCACTCTCTCTGCAAAAGTTCGTCTTGAATATTTCTTGTTCTACCCATTGTCCAATCCCCATTTTTCTAGAGAGAAAGCAGGTTGTTGAAGCTCCCGTATCTCAAGGAACCCCCTCTTTAAGGAGTTCTAGTGTTTCACTAAGAGCTTCATTCTGTTTGTCCTTGGAGTCTACTAACTTCAGCATCGGAATAGCCCCGGGGTAAAGCCCACCCACTTTACTGCCTTGTTCATGTTTCAGCTACGTGGCTTCATCTGGAGAACCGAACAGAATCCATACATTGACAACAAGGGTATCATTGATACAAAGATCCTTCAACCATGGAATGAACAAAGGCCAGTCAAACTGCCCTCCAACTGTCTTGGTATTCCTAGCAAGGTTGTGTGCTATTTCATTCGCACCCCGTGAAATAAAAAAAAAATTACAACTCTCAAAAGAGGCAGCAATGTCCATAATATCAAAAACACTGTTCTGAATACTAAAATCTTGGATCCAATCCAATATAATAGCTTGTATAATGTTCTTACAATCAGAAAAAATCACCACCCGCCCATGACCATCAAAGAAGGCCATTTGCAGGGCCCATCTAATAGCAGAGGCCTCGCCCTCCAAAGCTGAACCAAACCTGAGGTGAGCTGAGCGAGCATGGATGGAGACCATAGATCTGTTGCGCAGAAGAAAACCTACGTTGAATGAAGTTTGACGTTACTTAAAAAAAAAAAAAAAGAGTTTGACATTACCTTTAAAGTGGAGAGAAATCCTTTTTTTTTATTTTTCTAAATTCTAAATAGGTTTTGTTTCATATGCATTCTTTATTGAATATGCAACAGGAAAAAAGTAAATTTCTGGATTGGATTCACAGGGTGGGTGGGTTTGTTGTGTATTCTTTGAATTGTATTTTTAGAATGAAAAATGTATCCTTAAAATAGGATGAGGATGTACTAGATAGCAAGACATTTTTATTCTAAATGCTGGATGTAGAAATGGATAAATAGTGCGATGTAGAATGAACCCCGTTATCTAACGCATTTCATGATTCAAGAAAGAGATTACATAACAAATATTGTTTTTGTCATCTCAAAATGTGTTCTTAACTAGAATGCAAAGAACTTTAGCAAAAAACTAAGTGATTTACCTGTGGAATGATTTACGAAGTGGGACATAATTTGCATAGGAGGGGTGTGGAATTATAGAGGGAAGGGGACAGTATTTTAAAAGGCAAATTATTTTTGTCACAATTGTTTTTAATTATTCTAATGTCACAATGCTCCTAATCTATCAGGTGGGTAGATGATGTGTCCATTATAACTATTGGATAGATTGAACATGGTCTAGGTTAATCACATGTTAAATTTCAAACTATAATTCAATTAAATAGAATATGAACACTTCATATGGTTGATTGACATCCTATTCTAGTATCTAGTTAATTTGGAAAGTCCAGCATCTCTCAGTTGCGCCATCTGTCTACTATTACTTGGAAGGAGCTTGTGTCAAGTTCAGCAGTCCCTCTAATCATGATCCAATAACGGGAATGCACTCTATGCGCATACCATTGTATGCGCTGGGAGTCACCCCAGCTGCTAGATCACCAACTTGATTAATTACACAACTTGAGAGGAGTCGGACCCTTATTACTTCCACTAAAATATCCACTGGCAAAAGGTAGGAATGAAGCAAATTTTTTTTTTTTTTTTAAAAGGGGACATACTTTGAATTGGGGAGGGGGGGGGGGGTGTCGAAGGATAGAGGGAATGGGACGAAGGCAAATTATTTGGACGAAGGCAAATTATTTTTGTCACAATACTTTAATTCTATGAGGTAGATAGATGATGTATCCACTTTAGACTATTGGGTTAGGTAGAATATGCATGGTCTAGATTTATCACATATCATCTGATTCAATTAAATAGGATATAAATATTTTAGACAATTACTTGACATCTTATCTTATTATCAAGCCAATTTGAAAAAGCCAAGCATCTCCCACTTGCGCCCTCTACCTCTTATTACTTTGCAAGAGCTTGTGTTGAGTTAAGCGATCCGTCTAGTCATGATCCAATAGGGTGAGTACATTGTGTGCGTATATTAATACATTAATTGGTATGCGAATGAAGTCACTCTGGTAGCTAGATTAAAAACTTTGACCAATATCGAGTATAAAAAAGGCAGCAGGTAGCAATTTTTTTTTTAAAGATAATTTAAATAAATAAAATAGCAACTTTAATAGAGAAAGTTCCTATTGGAAAAACAATTAAAAAGAGGAGGGGGGGAAGGAGAAAGTTCTCGGAAGAAAGAAAATAATATGTTCGGTTATAAGATGGGAAAAGGTCATCTCCATTGTATCGGTTGTGTGTCGGGTGATCTAAAAAATCATATCTCCAACCCAAACTCGTACCATTCTCGATGTATAATTATAAATAGAAGCACCTCCAGGCCTTGGCTTCTCACAGTGTTAACTCCATATAGATAAGCCCTGCAACATTAGGGAAGAAACGATGTCACCACTAGTGGCATCTCTGAAGGCTCTCCTGGCCGTACCATTCAAACATTTGATCCATAGAGACTTCCATGAAGTTGTCTCTAGAATGACTTTGTTAGATAAACTTCTTTTCCTGGTAATTAAGGTTTTTTTTTAGTTTATGATATAGCTTCTTCGGTCGATCCTTCATAACAGTTCATATATGTAATATTTTGTTCTTGTGGTCTCTTTGTGTGTTATTGCAGATGATGCACAGCATGGATAAGCTGGGGATATGGCCTCGGTTACCTGTGTTCTTGGGGATGATATATCTGGCCATCCGGAGACACCTGCATCAACAATACAACTTGATTAACGTGGGCAGGACACCGGTTGGGGTTCGTTTTAACCCTGTTGATGTCCCATATAGAACAGACGATGGCGAGTTTAATGATCCTTTCAACGAAGATGCGGGTGCCGAGGGTACCTTCTTTGGTCGTAATATTCCCCCTGTTGATCAGAAGCATCAGGTACTAATTAATTTCGTTTTTTTTCCCTTCTTTAATCGTACGTACCGCTTCTTTTCTCTTCACGTTACTTACAAATGAAGCTTGCTTTTTTCATGCACCTTCAGTTTCCTCTCTCATGGTTATAGGATTCAAATCTTTGTCTCCCTGTGATTCAGTGATTCAGTGATTCAATGATTCAGTAGAAGGGGGATGCTCTCGTTTGATCGATACGTGGGACTCGAGTAAATTTGAGTCTTCTATTTGAGCCAACAACCCCTGTCGAATCAGTATCGGCTCAGATGCATAAAGGGTTTGGATTCACCCAAGCCCCACATGTCAATCATCTAATGAAGACATCTCCCTCTTCCCTGACCTCTGGGAGGAAAGGATGTGGTTCCCATGGTTAAAGGATCAGTCAATCCTTAATCAACCCTAAGTCAACATAGATCCTCCTCCCTGACCACTGGGAGGAAAGGATGTGGATCCCATGGTTAAAGGATCAGTCGATCCTTAGTCAACCCTAAGTCAACATAGATTTTAGACTGTTTGAACATTTGTTTTCTCTCAGCCTCGTCAAAAATGATTCACCTGAGCTCTTTCAAGAACTCTTCGGTTTAAACTTCCGAATAAAATCTGGCTGACCCACCAATTCTCCCTAATACAGTAAATAGTACGGGGACTACGTAGAGTCAAGATGATGAACTCTTGTCAACTCCCCCTAATGCAGTAAATAGCACGAAGAGATCGTAGCATTCAATATGATGAACTCTTGGGGTCAACTGTAACTAACTCAGTAAATAGTAAGGGGAGTACTTGGCACTCAATATGATGAACTCTTGGGTCAACTCTCCCCAATACTGTAAATAGTAAAAGAAGTATTTTGTCAAGTTTTCAATTTAAAAGTTCAAACTAGTAAGTGGAGGGAATCTCTATATATAAGATCATAAGATTTCAATCTCATTAGTAATATGAGACTATTCCCTAATACTCTCCCTCACATGTAACCCCACCGTTAAGTGGTTTATATGTGATAGTATATATGGTAATACATGGCACTTTTCAGGTGACTGGTCCCTCTTTAGGTGACTGGTCCATCTTTGGGTGACTGATCCCTCTTTGGGTGACCATAGTCCCTATTCTGAGCAACGTCCCTTTTTCGGTGACTTGACCTCTTTTTTTTTTCTTCTTTTTAGAGTTATCATGAGAGGGAATCTGGAGCTCTGATACCATGTCAAGTTTCCAACTCAAAAGTTCGAACTTGTAAGTGGAGGGACTTTCTATATATAAGACCACAAAATTCCAATCTCATTAGCAATGTGGGACTATTCCCTAATATACTTGGCACTCAATATGAACTTTTTTGTGATTTTAAATGGTTGGTGATACTGATGTCAGATACATAAAGGGGTTGAGGTTTTATTTTTATTTTTTTATTTTTTTCATTTGAATTTTTGACTATTAGATGTATTTTGGCTATTTAGATTGTAAACATGAGTTGAAAAATGTTTATTCATTTGAATTTTGGAATTTCGTTTTGATGTTTAAGAATAATGATTTCAATTTTAAGAATTTGGAATTTATTTGATATACATAAAACATGTTGGTTTTTGCATAGCGAACACATTAGTCACCGAAGAGGTGCAAGAGAATCTAATATTATGATCCTAATCAATGGTTAAAGTGTTGACTATATTTCATACGTGATCGTATATGAAATGAGTTCAATTTGTCTTCAATTATTGGAGGCTCCAATTGCCAATCCAATGATTGGAATTAACTGGACGTTCCTATCAATACATCGATAAGTGTGCCTGATTAACTCCAATTGCTGGATGGGCGATTGGAACCTCCAATTATTGAAGAAGAATTCAACCCATATGAAATCTAATTTCATTTTATATTTTCCATAGCAATTCCTTCCATTACATATTTGTTTTTATTTTTTTGGGTAAATGATTATACAGTTTTTTCAAATACCAATTGCAAGCATTAACTTCAACAAATCTTCCACTTGAGGCCTGAGGGATGATTAGGGGTGAACTCCATCACTTCAAGACTAAGGTGGAGCTGGTGAAGGCTAGGGTCAATGTCTCAAGCCTGACGTGATCCGACCCTAGGGTTAGAAATCCAAATCGTAGTTCAATCCGAAACAATTACATATTATTTTCATTATATTAAATATGGGCAGACAATTGCTGGGATGGATGGACTCTCCATTGAGAGTGCCGGAGAGGGTGGGTTGTGGGTTCTATTTTGGAGTAGAGTGTCACGGAGAAAGAAAGTAAGGGGATCATAATTAAGTTTGTTAATGGATGGGTTCAGTTTGGATTGATACGGTTTTGGTCCTATAAATCTCAGCCCAATTATGGATCAACAAAAAAAATCGATTTCGATTCAGTTTTGTTTAAGGCTTTTATCAGGATGGGTTAATAAGCTCTTATTGGTTCATTATTGGTTCGGTTTCGATTGTTGTAACAAGTTGCTTTAGTGGATTCTATCAGGTAATTGTTAGGCTGATTTAGTTTTGATATTGATTTATTACATCTATATATAACACTCCAGTTCCTTATTTCTTAGTTCCGGAGCTAATTCGGAGTAGAATGACGATTGATAAACACGGTTCAAGTTTTGACTCCCATGGAGTGAACCGTTTCAAAAATGTCTCTGGGAGCTAAAAAACTGGAGCTAAAAAAACTTACTTCTCTTGCTTCGGAGCTATTACTACTACTGATTGTCATCACCACCACCACTAGCACTGCCATCATCACCACCACCCCTCCACCGCCACCGCCACCATCCCCACCACCACCCACAGCCGCCACCACCACTATCGCCGCCACCACCACTACCGCCGCCGCCGCCACCACCACCACCACCCACCACTTACCAGCACTGCCGCCACCACCACCCACCACCTTACACCATCGCCGCCACCACCACCCACCACCTTCCACCATCGCCGCCACTACCCACCCACCACCTTCCACCATCACCGCCACCACCACCCACCCACCACCTACCACCACTGCCACCACTGCCGCCACCGCCACCATTGCCGACACCGCCACCACCCATCACTACTGTCGCCACCACCACCCACTAGCACTGTCGTCGCCACCAACAGCCCCACCACCACCACCACCAAACAATATTCTGGAAGCATAGTCTTTTGATTTTGGAGCAGCGTTATCAAACAGCATTCTATTCCAAAAATCCCGACTCTGGAGAAGAAATAGAAAATGACTCCGAATCAGAAGTAGCTCCATAGGAGCTGGAGTGTTGTCAAACAGGGACCTAATCGACCATCTGATTCTTTTGAAAACTGCTCACCCAGGAAACTGCTTAGCTTTGTGCAAAAGAAATCAATCTCCCTTGCTCTCTTTCCTTGTGTGCTGGTGTTTGTTTTATCAATCCCGTATAAATGATGTTCGTTCTGTTGGCATTGTGTAGCTACAGAAGCCAGATCCAATGGTGGTGGCCACGAAACTCCTAGCTCGAAGGAAGTTGATAGACACCGCAAAGCAATTCAACATGATCGCAGCTTCTTCGATTCAGTTCATGATACACGATTGGATTGATCACTTGCAGGACACCAACCAGGTCTAGTTTAACCGAGAACAGTCTAATATACTACTGTTCATAATGTCAATCCAGCACGTTATCCGATGATTGAAATGAACAATAGCCAGCTAAAGCAAGCCATGATTAATATCTATGGAATTTTATTGAATAGTTGCCTCATCTGTATTAATACAATTTACAAATGCATGCAGGTAGAGCTCACAGCACCGAAGGAAGTAGCGAGCCAATGCCCACTCAAATTATTCAGATTCTACAAGACGAAGGAGGTCCCAACGGGTTTCTACGAGATCAAGACTGGAACTTTGAACATCCGAACACCTTGGTGGTAAGTTATATTTCTATTTCTCTTCATTGTTTGGAGCCAAAATACTTAAAATATATGTATGAAGTGTCAAGTTTGCAATTAAAAAATTCGAACTAATAAGTAGAGGAATTCTCTATATATAAGACTTCAAGATTCTAATCTAGTCCCTTCACATGTAATTAATTCTACCGTTAGGTGGTGTATCTGTGGTAGTACATATGACAATACATGACACTTTTCGGGTGACTGATCCATCGTTTGTGCATCTGACATCCCTCTTTCGAGGACTTTGCCCTCTGTTTAGGGTTATTATGAGGGAGAACCTGGAGCTCTAATACGATCACCTGTTATGGTATCAACAGGTGACCCGGCTGACTGGGTTCGATGCATGACATGTGGCAAGGTAAGGATCTGACAATGGACATAAAACTGGTGCAGGGTAAGTCTTGGTAAGTGGGTTGTAACCCAACATTTACCCATTTTGAAATTGTAAAATCCCCAAAAGAATCCCACAACTGAGAAACTCTACAGTCTCCAAAAAAAAACTCCAGAGATTTTTTCGATCTCGGCCTTCATCTTCTCCTCTACCAGTTTCGACCGCCCTTCATCTTCTCCATTTCACAGGCGACCCTACAAAAAAATCTCGGCCTTCATCTTCTGCAAAACCATAAGAGAGAATATTGTTGGCTCTTTAAATTCGCCGACTGAGATGAGATTGACTTCTGCTCCGGTATTGACAACTGTACGGAACGCAATTACTTCCTCGTTGTGAAGTAAAATTCCATTCTGTCTGAAGGGAGAGCTCTCTCTGTTAGTCCATAAGAAAATGTGGTAAGACCAGCTAAGTAGGCTTTAACCTCATTAACAAAATTATGATTGAGATGATTTGGATCAGTATGATATCATTATAAAATTACCCATAAAATTTGGCTTCATCCTTGCTGTCCTTATCTTCCCTGTGATTTCCACTATGTTCACAAAACGAGTCTAGTTTGGGTACTTATTGCTAAAGTGAACTTTCTCACCACTGTTGCAACATATTACATTCTTTAGCCACTCATTTCGGTTGGAAATTGCTGGCTTCTTTTCTTCAATCTTCTTGTGCTCAAATTTCTCTCTTTCAGTTCTATGTGTTGGTCTATAAGCTGAAGAAAAAGTCTTAAGCATTCCCTTCAGAGAGTTGTATTTATCTCTTGCTGTCTTTGTATGAAAAGTTACCATATCTAATGATCTATAATCTCTATCGATAAGCTCTAAACTGATTTTTGTGTTCAAACCGAAGATGTATGTCAACACCATTTGCTGATTTATCACCTGGATCTTGCTTGAGAGGACAACTTTTGGGACTCTAAGGTGTAAATATCCATGTTTTCTTGCCTATGAAAATTCACAAACTTCTGAGAACACCTTCTCACAATAGAAAAAATAATTTTTTTGTTAAGTACTTGCTCCATCACCTCCCAATTGGTGATGGGACCAAGTCATTTGATGAATCTTGACGGAACAACATTATCCCATCATGAAGAAGCATATCCGGTATATTTATTGAGGATGTGTTCAATTATCATGTTATCTAGAAAGGACTTGTAGGAAAAAATCCTCTTGGTTTTGGTTAAATAGTCAAGAAAGCCTTGGGTCTCTTCTATCCATTGAATTTTAGAGCCTCGACCTTGATGCCATAATCTCCATTGAGTTCCGGAGAACAAGTTAAGGGGGGCCCTCCAAATAAGATGGTTTGAATGAGGAGGGACAATTAGTTAATGCTTACTCAGGGGATCAGATTTTTCTATTGTTAATAAATTGCAATTTTTTGGGCCAATGATGAGTATGAAGTATGAAGATCCACCCGTTGAAAAAAATATGAAGTATAAAGATGAAGGCCGAGATTTTCTCTTTTGGTTTTGAAGAGCCAGCGCTATTCTCTCTTCTGGTTTTGCAGAACATGAAGGCTGAGATTTTTTTCTAGGGTCGCCTGTGAAATGGAGAAGATGAAGGGCGACCGGAACTCGCAGAGGAGATGATGAAGGCCGAGATCGAAATAATCGCTGGAGTTTTTTTTTGGAGACTGTAGAGTTTCTTAGTCGTGGGAGTCTTTTGGAGAATGTTAGTTTCAAAATGGATAAATGTTGGGTGACAACTCACTTACCGAGACTTACCCTGCACCAGTTTTATGTCTATAACCCGATCTTTATCATTTGAATCCATTCAAGTTTCCAACTTAAAAATTCAAACTATTAAACAAAATGATTTTTCAAGATCCCAAGATTTCAATCTCATTAGTAATATGAGACTATTCACAAGATAAATTTGTGATATCAGAATTAAAGTGGCTGATCCAAAAGCTCATGCAACACTCATCTATTTTTTAATTTACAAAAACAAAACAAAAAAAAAAAAAAACAAAAAAAAAATCTTACTCCTTTTTTAATCTTTTTGGGAAATTGAAGGGATGGAAGCTCTATCTACGGGAACAACAAAGAAGGGCTGGAGAGAGTGAGGACCTACAAAAATGGGAAGCTCAAAATATCAGAGGACGGTCTTCTCTTGCACGACGAGGATGGGATTGCAATCTCCGGCGATATACGCAACAGCTGGGCAGGGGTGTCGACCTTGCAGGCCCTTTTTGTGAAAGAACACAATGCCGTGTGTGACGCCCTCAAGAAGGAATACCCTCAACTCGAAGACGAAGAACTCTACCGCCATGGAAGACTCGTCACTTCTGCCGTCATTGCCAAGATTCACACCATCGATTGGACAGTGGAGCTCCTTAAGACCGATACATTGCTCGCATCTATGCGGTCCAATTGGTAAGCACTGAGACTCTCTGTTCCTCTCTGACATAAGTTTGGACTCAAGAGGAAGAATTGCAGATGAATTGTTTGATAGTTGTTCGATGCAATTGCAGGTATGGGATTTTGGGGAAGAAATTCAAGGACACATTTGGGCACGTAGGGGGAGCCATCTTGGGAGGTCTGGTGGGTTTAAAGAAGCCCGAGAATCATGGGGTTCCATATTCTCTGACCGAGGAGTTCGTCAGCGTTTATAGAATGCATTCTCTTCTACCGGACAACCTTCTCGTCCGGAACCTTTCTGCTTCTCCGGGCCCCGACAAATCACCACCCTTGCTCGAAAAGTATGTATCTTCTCTCTCTCTCTCTGTCTCTCTCTCTGATTTGATTTCCTTTTGGTAAGTGGTAACAATGTTTGCACATGAATAAAAAAAGGGTTCCAATTTCAAATCTGATCGGTATAAATGGAGAGAAAGTTCTATCCGAGATCGGATTTGAAAGGCAAATGGTTTCCATGGGACACCAAGCAAGTGGCGCTTTGGAGCTTTGGAACTATCCAACGTGGTTGAGGGACATCATTCCCCAAAACCCGGATGGGACTGACAGACCTGATCACATTGATCTCCCTGCTCTTGAACGTAAGTCCCTTCACCTCAGATATGAAAGGCATTGATTCCGATAGGATGATGACCCAAGTCTACCATGTCTATTGTTTGTTGCAGTTTATCGAGACAGGGAGAGGAAAGTTGCTAGGTATAACGAATTCCGCAGGGGTGTGATGTTAATTCCAATCTCCAAATGGGAAGATCTGACGGATGATGTGGAAGCCATTCATACACTGCGTGAAGTGTACGGTGATGATATTGAGCAACTCGATCTACTTGTGGGTCTCATGGCCGAAAAGAAGATCGAGGGATTCGCCATCAGCGAAACGGCATTTGTCATTTTCATCGTCATGGCTAGCAGGTAATAACATCACGTTCTACCATACTTGATTCGAGAGAGAGAGAGAGAGAGAGAGAGAGGCATTGCGTGTGATTATATACATAATGGATTTGGATGAAATTGGCATAAAAACAGGAGGTTGGAATCAGATCGGTTCTTCACGAGCAACTTCAATGAGGAGACGTACACGAAGAAAGGGCTGGAATGGGTGAACACTACGGAGAGCCTTCGAGATGTTTTGCAACGCCATTACCCGAAGATCATAGAAAAATGGATGAATTCCAGCAGTGCCTTCTCTGTTTGGGATTTGCCTCCCAACACTCATAATCCCATCCCTCTCTATCTCCGCATTCCCCACTGAGCGAGCCCCTATATAACCATAGTTGTTTCTCCTTAATTTACTACGTCTTGCTTGCCATGTTACCTTTTTTTTATTATTTTATTTATGTCCTATTTATGTGTTTCAATAAACAGAATCAGTGCCTTAATATTTGTTTGAAGTATGGAGGCTGTAATAAAGAATCCCAATTACTTCCACTGATGCAAGTTTCACTTTGTAGAAAATTTGAATGTCTGATTACTGAGAATCTCGTTGGTCAGTTGATAGAAACAAATTAAATTATTAAAGACAAAACAGAAAACAAAATAGAAAGAGAAGAACTGATAATGTGGAATTAGCAGATGCAGAGAGGATTTCGGATCCAAAAATGAGACTTTCCTGTCCCAATCTCGACGAATACGAATCAAGATGGCCATGGAACCCACACGGCTGCAACCGTCGCTGGCTTGCCCGTGCCAGATGCAAGCCTTTTGGGCTACGTTGGAGGGGCTGAAAGGGGGATGGATCCAATTAATGGTCTCCTGCTGCAGTTGGAATTGTCAACTGATCCAACTGTTGGAGTTTAGTCAGTACGTATACTAATACATCGATATGTGCAGTGAATTAATTCTAGCTGTTGGATCTGCCACAGTAGAAGATTTTTATAGGGATGGCCCTCAATGCGAGAGTCGCAGCTTACAAAGTTTGTTGGGCCGGCGGGTGTTTCAGTTCTGATCACCAACCAACAGAAGATATCTGATACAGAGGAAGATAGACACATGGTCGGTCACCTTGGCATCTGATGGGGCAGGAAGTAAACGTCCACAAAGGCATGTAACAAAACCCAGGTGGCTACATGACTATCAAGCATAGTCAGAGTACAGCTCACAGCAACAGCTCATGACAGTTGAAAGATTTAATATAAATACGAAGGACTTGATCTAGAAAAGGGGTGGAGAATTGTTAAGTCATTTCTTTTCTTTGTTTTAGTTTCCTCTGTAATTACTCTGTAACTACTTCTGGAGTTTATCTTGAACTTGAATCAACATCCTTCAATAACACATCGGATGAATATCTCATTCACACCATCTTCCTTGGTTGTAACGGACAACAAATGCTGAAAAATTCCCACCTTAGGCCACCTCGATGACAAAATGTATGGTACAAGAAAGGCTTTGCAACACAACTTGGGCGAGATGTCCTGAATTGCATTTTGAAGCAATCCAGATGAGACAGATCTTGGTGCAAGCGAGGGCTTGGAGGATTGGAGGATATTGGTGTCGACATCATAGTGGTGGACTTGGGTAATCTTTCTGCAATTGAATGAATGAACTAAGTCCGCCGAAGATAGGAGTTGGTTCCATTGTTTAATCCCACAAAAGACTCACTCCGTAGTTGACGTGCACCGAGTGAAGGTTGAAACTCACCAGAGAAAGGAGTTGCTCACTAGAGATGAGAGACGTTAATTTTCACTTTTTCATCTTTTAATTTCTCTTACAACCAAACGGTGCTTTAATATCTTTTGTAATTGCACCATTTGCATGGGATTGTATCATTGTAAGTTGCTGTCGCAGATTTTCGCTTGATGGAGAAGGGGCTATTCAGGCCTATCAACTTAACGACTTGACGACTAGCATACAAAACTAATAGTTTCTTGTGCAAACTAGGGCAACGCCTCCCACATAAGAAATAAACGTCACGAGTTTAAAAATAGTTTAAATTTTAATAGATATATTATCCATGTCATCATATATATATATTGAAAAATTAAACATATTATCCTTGTAGTTTGGACTAAGTACACCTATCATCTACTAGTTTCTGACAATATCACATGCCATCCTTAATATTCAAAACGTGTAACATAGAGGTCCAGTCCGTTAAGAGATCTCTGTTAAATGATAATGTTAGCTAACAATAAAAAAATTACAAAAAAAATACCCTAAATGAAATTTGAAATGACATATTTACCCTTACCTTCTCCATTGCTCCTACCTTTTTTTTACTTTGACGGAAGAGAAGAGTTGTAGGGAGCAACATCTGCCAAATTTCCTACATCTCCAACCCCGCCGCCATGAAATTATTCACTTTTGTTTTCCTATTTGGCAAAACTTAACGATCTTACCCGAGTCAACTATCATGTATATTTTTAGGGAAGAGGTTTTTACACTGGGCATCTGGCCTTCCTATCCCTTCTGATCACCGAGGCTGCGTCTACAGCAACTCAATACAAAAACCACACCATTGGAGGAACGCTGGATGGTTCTTCAACTCCGCCACCAACTCCCCCTCCGCTAATTACACAAAGTGATCTCTTTCTCGGCTCTTAAATATTAGTTAATTAATTCTTCTTTCTTATATGCTAATCTCTTTAACTGATTATTTCCCAATTTTTATAATTTTCCACTTTTCAACACGAATGGAATTAGACGGTCGGTCATCTAGACATATAACGGGACAATCTACCAAGCCTGTAGCTTCCTGTTAGGGGAAAGTAATGGTTGATACCAGATCTGGCCGTAGGAAGAGAACTTCGGATGATCTTTTGGAGAAGAACACGTGGCGCACATCTAAGGCACAAGGTATGAGAAGGAAAATATGACAGAAAATATCAAAAGGAACTTATGTTTGACCCTCTATGCTAACTCAGATAAGATGTGACAGATTGATGTGGGTAGTTGGGCTATTTATGGAGTGTCATTAATGCTCATAAATACTGAAAACAACCATAAATGCGAGACATGCTGATTTGATCGGCCAAGTCACCAGATCATGGACCAAATCAGCACGAAGTCAGACCATTACTTGGTAAAAGTGCAAGGACAGAAACAGACATCAGGAGGTATGGGGGATATAGCCTAAAAGAGGGGTCGAAGAAGGTCAAGACGGTCGAAAGCGGTTGACAGGACATCCTAGTAATGTCTTAGGGGGTCGTAGCCATACGGGCCTACTATACTCTAGGTAACTAATGATTGACGAAGTAATAGGTATAGGGGAGCTTGCTTGTAAAGTTTCCAATTTAATCTATATATGTAATAAGAGGACATAAAATGAAAAAGGATCGAACTTTAATCCATCAAGAAGAAACCTCTCATCTTTGAATTCTAACCTAGTGTTATTATCTTTGATCGAATTTCTTTGGTGCCTAACTCAGTAGGGGGGAAAAATAGTTCTAGTGGGCAGTATCTCAGGGAACCCTTGTTTCTGAAGGAACTCCCAATGTCTTATTGACAGTTTCATATTGTATGTCTTGAGATCCACCTTGCCGGATTCCATCGACAACACTTCCCAAATGCACTGGATGGCGATGCGATTCAATACGACGGAGGGAATACGACAGCAAATTCGTTGACTCTGGAGGACCGAATTTCAACTTCTTTGATGCATACGATGGTGCGTAGTGCCGTAAGGGGATGGCATTCGAGATCAACGTGAATCACTGGCTGGGATTGTGATACGAACCCGTATCGGGAATGACTTCTTCGAGGGTAGCCAACCTCCTGAAGAAGAAGATTAGAGAGGAAATTGGTTTGTAATTGTTTGTCCTCTATTCCATTCTCTTGTTGTTTATATAACAGATTACATCTCTAGAAAGTTTTATTCAGTTATAGATCCATGGCTATAACAATTTCTAATCCTACGGCTACTACATTATGATAGGTGGTGATGGTGATCGTAACATTGCCATTCCCTTCAATGAGAACCTTGTCCTGAAGGTTCAGGTAAAAAATACAAACATCGGCAAGTATAGACCCATGCTGACTTAGAGTTGAGGAACGTTGCTTGGACTAAGAAGTAAAAATGACACCACATGGCCCATATGTCTACCATGTATGCCACACCAAGGTTAAGAGCTGCTCATGTACTTTCTTCATCAGCAAACTCAATAAAAGCAAACCGAAGAACCGAATGAGGATCACCACAAACTGGACAATCAAGTACTTGTCCACAATTAATGAACAATGCAGCAAGCTCTCTTTCAGTGATCCAAAAGGAAATTACTAACCTTGGTGTCCCTGTGAATGATAACTGGTTATATCCCCTCATGCAAGTAAGCAAATAGAGCGATTTTGAACCTGAATTTTGTCAAGACTGCTAGTGTGTCCAAACCATAGTTATTTAATTCTTCGAATTATTCACGAATTATTCTTTCGAATCGAATAATATGAATAATTCTCCCGAATTTGAATTATATTTAATGATTCTTTATAATTCTCGCATTTTTTGTCTAAAAATAAATATCACAAATAATTCTTTCAAATCCGAATTATACCGAATAATTCTTATACTTAAAAAAATTATTAATATCCTGATGGAGGACTTAATGCCTTAACTACTATTCTCAAACAAAGTTTTTCGAAAAAAAAAAAAAAACCTTAATGCCATAATTATTTGTATTTTTTCCAATATAAGACTAATTATAAGTCTAAAAATCACGTCATAATATAAAACGATCATTTTTCATTTTTTTTTCCAATGTGAGATTAAATATTATGAAAATCAAATCATAATACAAAACAAATCATTAATTTTATTTGACAACATGAAATTAAATATGAGTATAAAAATCATAATACATAGTAAATCATTACTTTCGTGTGTTTTTTCAATTGGGATTAAATATGAGTCTAAAAATAAATATTATAATAACCATGAGGAGTAATTAACGAACATAAAAAAGAAATAGATTTCATGAGGATGATTGGATGAATTTAAGAAAATATTTGATTTTATGAACATCAGCTCCATTAGATTGGTATTGCAATCATAATAAAATCTAATGATCCACAATATATATTTTAATGAAATCTAATAAATCCACCGTTATACACACATACCCATCTATTATGTATTATATTGTTATTTATAAATTAAATATTATTCTAATGTCACTTATATATTATGTAGGTGTAATAATTGATTAATAGAAGCACGAAATATTAAAAATTAACATCCGAATTTTTTGTCCGAATTTTTTTTAGACAAAAGAATAATTTCCGAACCGAACCGAATTCAAATTTTATTTTAAGTCCGCTTTTTTGACCGCATATTTGACCGAATTCTTAAATTATCGAAACGACTCATTCTGAATTATTCTCCTTCCGAATAATTCCCAAATCCGAATTAAATAACTATGGTCCAAACTGCCATCACAAGCACAGTTGGCCCATCTGTGAGAGGATGAGTTGTGCCACCTATCGTTTTATCAAACCACCACTTCCAATTGCCTGTTGGATATCCCAACCATTGGAAAAGAACCAGGGAAGTCCAACGACCTTTGTTCCACTGTCCAACAATGCTTTCAACTCCAAATGGCAACACCCCAAAAGAGTCCTTCAAGTTCTTCACCCTCTCTCAAAATCTGACTTCAGTTTTACATCCTATGGGTTTACTCGATCTATGCTTGCCAAAAGAAGCTACAGCTAGCATTGGGGCCCACTCAAACAACAATTCATGGCCTTTGAGGAAGAAAGATATTTCTATTATAAAATAACCAAGGATTGCAAAACCATTAACTTTTGGGTCATTTTTTTGGGATTCAAATCCTCTCTGCCATGTACTTTAGGGAGGAGGGAGACGTTCCGTCGGATGACAGATACGTGACTCTTGGAAAAATCTGAGTCCTATGTTTGAGCCAATACCTAACCAATAAGCCGAAGCCGATAGAGAGTATCGACTCAGATGTGGGGCTCGAATTTTCCCAAAAATCTTGTATCGATTATCCGAGGAAGGGCCTTCCTCTTCCCTGAAGTGCAGTGCAGGGAGGAGTAGTGGTCGACATCACCAAAAAAAACCAGCTTTACCATTGTCAACTTCTGATGCATATTGTGATGTTGTTACACGCGGATATACTGCAGGCCCAGAATGCCAAAGAGCGCGACAAGTAGCATACGGTGGTCGTTCAGATTCCCATGTTTTCTCGATTTCCCTTATCTGTAATGGATTCAAGAGGAGTACAGGTACAGAAACTTTCAGCCTTTTTTCTCCAACTCTATAAGAGATCACTGATCGTAGCGGACAGCAGGGGAACATAAACTTTCAGCCTTTTTTCTCCAACTCTATAAGAGATCACTGATCGTAGCGGACAGCAGAGGAAATTCACTTTGAATGCCAATTTCTCTTGCTGAAAGAAGGCCATGATGGAGTCCAAAAGGTCACGCTGCCGGTCCTTGCGGTCTATTTTGCTGGAATTCGGCGACCCTGTTCTGTTACCGGTACGGTGCCTAACATGATTCGGAAGGAATCCTTTGATATACATCGTCTTCTTTTTCGTAGCTGCCAATTTCTCCCTCCTAAGCGCTTCAAGGTCGACTTGCGAATCCAGGCTGGTCCTAACCAGAACACCGATGTCCTTCGGCCTTACCCCTGTCTTCTCGAACAATTCGTCCAACGCCCCAAACATCACAATCGACGCGTCTACAGAGACAACATATATAGGAAACCTAGAAATCCTAATCCCACTACAATTATAAGTTTATCATATACATGTAATAGACCAAATTCTAATACAAGTACAACTCTATTAATTGTGTGGACTCCACAGAATACAAGACACAACCCAACAAATCTCCACCTGGCTTGAATTCTACAAACCACCTTGAAGAAGAACCCGTTGATGTTGAGTCTGTAAACTCGTCTCTGTCAAACCGCTACACCTAAACAGGCATAGCCTACACCCCGTCCGGGTGTCCCGTACAACTCACCGCCGTACAAAGTGATGTGACTCTACATCTTCCACTGCCACAGCATCACTGGAAAGATAACATCACACACAGCCTGCTGCAACTCCGGATACACACGGAACCCGGAGTCTCTCACCTCTGCACCTCCAACGCAGACTTAGAGAACCGACTCCTCACCACCTGCGATCCTTCTTTACCCACGTACAACATCAATCGGCCATTATGTGTACCGTGCCGGGATTCAAATCCCCCCCTCCCTTTTTCTTCTTCTTCTTCATACTGCGTACCTCCTTCGTTCTTCAAAAGAACCCTAGCTCGATACCACTTGTTAGGATCGGAGGCGCAAAACAGAAAGAAAAACACGAAGATTAACGTGGTTCAACACCCCATTGTGGGATGCCTACGTCCACGGGAGAAAAAGAGAATTCTTTTATTGCTAAGAAATCTCTACAACTCTCCACCTGACAAAGTGTTCTCCTCTGTCGGCCTCACAAATAGCCACCTCGACCTTTTTCTAGGATTTTTCCACAGAGACAACATATATAGGAAACCTAGAAATCCTAATCCCACTACAATTATAAGTTTATCATATACATGTAATAGACCAAATTCTAATACAAGTACAACTCTATTAATTGTGTGGACTCCACAGAATACAAGACACAACCCAACAGAACACGGCGTCCATCGATTGATCCCTCTCGTCCATGGAAATTCTGAACCCTTTTGAGATCGATCGAACAATTCTACAAGGTCTCTGCTCCTTCCACTTAGCATCGTCAGAACTGAAGATTCCATCGCAAAGATCTCTGCAGTTTATCCTACGATCGATCAAAACCTGGAAGAAGCTCGGCTACGGAGTCGTCACAGATTTGGTCAGTGACAGTAGAGCTACGATTTGATTCAAGGATGTGCCACATCTGACTTACAGCATCAGAGTCGTCGGCCTGATCCAAGACCGAGAGGGTAACGTGACCAAGTCTGAGCCATTCTGAGAGTGGCGGTGGGGGTTTTAATCCAACCCACAGCTCAGTATTTGGCGGATCAGCGTTGGTCGAGGCATACATCAGAAGAAAAAGTTGTCGACGCTTGCAATGAGATGGCTCTGTCCCATACATCTTAACTCTCCACCTAGATTTTACCATACTTGGCAACCTTGTCTCCATCAATGTTGACGTCGATGTCGCGGATGTCTTCGAAGCAACAGAAGTACGATCCGTTGCAAGTTGCAGAGGTAAGAGCTTCTCAACAATGGAGAGGTCTTTTGCCGGAGGTGGATCCTTCCCTGGTAAGTAGAATCTGGAAGTTGGACTGTGATGGAAGGAAGAAATCAAGGTGTGTGTGGGTTTTGATTAAGGCTCGAGGTTGGGGTTGTGGTTGAGTTCAGGGAACAGGGGATTGTGGAAGGGGATTGGCCGCAGGAACAGGGGGTTGTGGAAGGGGATTGGCTGCAAGTTTGGTAAGTAGAATCTGTCTCTCTCTGCTATAAGTTTGGACTCACAAGAAGAAATGCAGATGAATTGTTTGATATTTGTTCAATGCAATGGCAGATAGGGGATTTTGGGGAAGAAATTCAAGGACACATTTGGGCACGTAGGGGGAGCCATCTTGGGAGGTCTGGTGGGTCTAAAGAAGCCCCAGAATCATGGGGTTCCATATTCTCTGACCCAAGAGTTCGTCGGCGTTTATAGAATGCATTTTTTTCTACCGGACAACCTTCTCGTCCAGAACATTTCTGCTTCTCCGGGCCCCGACAAATCACCACCCTTACTCGAAAAGTATGTATCTTCTCTCTCTCTCTCTCTCTGATTTGATTTTCTGGGGGTAAGTGGTAACAATGTTTGCACATAAATAAAAACAGGGTTCCAGTGTCCAATCTGATCGGTCTAAAGGGAGAGAAAGTTCTATCCGAGATTGGCTTTGAAAGGCAAAATTTCCATGGGACACCAATCATGTGGCGCTTTGGAGCTTTGGAACTATCCAACGTGGTTGAGGGACATCGTTCCCCAAAACCGAGATGGGGCTGACATAACTGATCGTGTTGATCTCCCTGCTCTTGAAAGTAAGTCCCTTTACCTCAGATCTGAAAGGAAATGATGATGATGATCCAATTCTACCATTTCTATTGTTTGACGCAGTTTATCGAGACAGGGAGAGGAAAGTTGCTAGGTATAACGAATTCCGCAGGGGTATGATGTTAATTCCAATCTCCAAATGGGTAGATCTGACGGATGACGTGGAAGCCATCATACACTGCGTGAAGTGTACGGTGATGATATTGAGCAGCTCGATCTACTTGTGGGTCTCATGGCCGAGAAGAAGATCAAGGGATTCGTCATCAGCGAAACCGTATTCTTCATTTTCATCGTCATGGCTAGCAGGTAATAACATCAACTTCTACTATACTAGCAGAGTACTAGACTAGACGAGACTCTCGAGAGAGTCATTGGGTGTGATTACATAATGGATTTCCATGAAATTGGCATAAAAACAGGAGGTTGGAAGCAGATCGGTTCTTCACGAGCTACTTCAATGAGGAGACGTACACGAAGAAGGGGCTGGAATGGGTGAACACTACAGAGAACCTTAGAGATGTTATACAACGCCATTACCCGAAGATCACAGAAAAGTGGATGAATTCCAGCAGTGCCTTCTCTGTTTGGGACTCGCTTCCCAACACTCATAATCCCATCCCTCTCTATCTTCGCATTCCCCACTGAGCCTCTGTGTAACTATAGATGTTTTCCCTTTACTGCTTCTTGCCTGCCACCTTTTTTCTTCTTCTTTTTTTTTTTTTCTAAAATTTATTTATGTCCTATTTATGTGTTTCAATAAACAGAATCAATGCCTTAATATTTGTTAATAGTATGGATGCTGCAATAAAGAATCCAAATTACTTCAACTTGATGCAAGTTTCACTGTAGGAAAATTGAATGTCTGAATATTGAGATTATTGAGGGTACATTGATTCCTTTTTCATGCCTAATTGGGCCATCTTGCTAGTTTCGAATACAAAGAGATATTATTGGTGTTTGGGTCATGAAGGATTTGGGTTTTACGTCTATCTGACAGACATTGATGGGCAATGTCAATGAGATTCGACCCTGTATAGGAATGTAGGAGACAGTCATTTAGAAACTTAAATATTTAAAAGATTTGCTTATTTAATTTCAAAGCAACACACTCTTACAGACTTAATGAAACTGCATTTATTAGGCAATAATGGCAGCTCTCGATCCCTGACCCCTGAGTAGTACTATAAAGGAAATAAGGCCTCAAGGATTATTCAAATCTGTAATTAAGCCTAGGCCTTGAGAAGGTAATCATCCAATGCTTTGAAGTTATGGACTGCAAAATCTTGGACGATTTGTGGATCAGGAACCTCTTCACTGGCTTTCTCGAAATCACAGGACCATTTCACCAAACTCCCATCTCCCTTGGGGATGACCTTCAGCTTTGCCTTGAAATGCTTATAGAACTCCGAAGCATCTCCATCAATGACACTGTAACCCACCTCCTTCCCTGCCTCATCCACAGTTTCGATCCTCTCCTTTGAAAACTTCACCCCTGGTACGCCTACATACATATGCAGAGTTTAAGAAAATGATCACATTAAGCAAATTAAGCCATGGAAGATGTAGTCTTATACCTTCAGCATAACTGATGAGCCTTACGGAGCCAACAGACTTGCCATCTCCCTCTAGGACTTGGATGCTTTTGTAATGGGTAGGGAAAATCTTGGGAAAGAGGGTGTTCGAGTCCCTTATGTTTTCCCAGTACTTATCTGCACCAGACTTCACCTCTACCTCCACTTCGAGCTTTCCCATAATACCTCTCTGAATATGATCAATCTTCTTTGAATTCACAGCACACACAACAACAGTATTTATAGCAGTTGAGAAGTGATCAAATGGTGCACAGTTGGGACATTAAATATGGGCAATTTATTGTGTAAACGAGGGTCTGAGGCCCTGAACTAAAAGAGGGGTGGCTTTTAACTAAGACGCCATTCATGAATTACTCATGGCTCACCCACCTCCATAATGGATCTGAATTCGGTCTGAAAACAAAGGACTAAAGGTAAATTTCTCCATCTATCATCCAACAGTTCAAGTCGGTGCATTGAAGATTGGACGTCTTTCCATTTAATGCCTGATGGGTCCCATGACGATCGGTGCAATGGCCATAAGTCGGTAGTACATGCAAATGAATTATTCTCGTCTATTGTTTGTATCAGGACCTCAGGAATTGCAGGGACCTGGATTGAGACTGATTATTTGGTTTGACTTAAGAGGGTTTTAAGATCTGATCATCTGATTCCAAGTCATCGTATGTCGAATCCAGCCTCTTTTTCTGGTTAAAATTAATTAAGGATTCAAAATTACAGAAGGCTCCATTTTATCTCTTATAAAAAACAATGTGACATTCCATGTCCATTTCAACTTACTGTAGAGCTTGATTTCATGTATGAGATGGTTGACACTTGCCACTTGCATCAGTGGAGATTTACAAGACAATATGTCTACAAAGTTTAAATTCTGATTAGTTGCAATGTAGCAGAAAACAAAGGCTTGAAGAAAACTCTTTCCCCAGATAAAAATGCGACGAATCAGTAGATTTTATATGTTTTAATCTGAAAATTCTAGTTTTCCTATGTTTTAAGTTCATTGTTGTATCTAATGAACTCAAATTCAACCAAGTTCTTAGTTGGCCAAAAATGTATGGACTTGAATCCAACATATTAATAGCGGTTGGATTCACTCATTTTACCTATGTGGCTGTTTGTGGGCCTGTGATGAGCCATCAAGCCAGACCCTTATCAAAGCCATGGTCAGCCCTTGTTGATTTGAGTGCGGTTTGACCCAAAAAGTCCATAAAAAAGGCTAACTGAGTTCTGGGCCTTCTTTATTGTGGGCCCTATCTCGCTCGATCCAGTCATCTTGATATTGATGGAGAAGAGAAGAACTGTCATCCTAGCCTAGGTTGCTGTTTGTGTTAGCATTTCTAGGAACGGGTGAAGAAATGGACTGCCATTTGAGGGTCAAAGGAGCACTTGGAGCGGCAAGGGGTCTTGCTTATCTTTATTCCAGTACTGCAGCTGGGATTCCTTTTGTTCATAGAAATTTCAAATCTACCAACATACCATTAACTACATATTTTGAAGCGAAGGTAATTTACTGTACAAACCATTTGTCTGCTAGTTCATGTATTATGGATATGACATGCATCGCTCTTGCTTCCTAGATCTCTGATTTTGGTCTTGCCAAGTTGATGCCTCAGGGCCAGGAGTTGCAAGTGTGCTTGGCACTTTGATTAAATTTGAGTGTACATCCATATGAGTCTATATTGACAAATTTCTCCTTATTTTTGCTGCCTTTTCTATTCATATTCAGTTATGCTGGGAGGTACATGTTAAGAAAACTTCAACATTATTCAGTTTAGGTTGGAAGATTTCCTTTGACTCCAGCAAATCTAATCCGTGAAAACCTGATTCCATCATTTCTATTTTTGGTCTGAAGTTCTTCAAATTATTTTCTTTAGAAACATGAACACGGTATTGACACAAACTTGGGAGAAATTTCATACATAGATCTCCAGGATCAGATTTATTTTATGCTTACATGGCTTGATCACTGTTTCATGGTTCAGGTTCAAACAAAACTTTGGAGATCAATAAGTCTTATCTGAATTCAAAACAATAAGCCCCCGGAGCATATAGCTTCCCCTTCCCCTCTGTTTTCCAGCTATTCACATTATTCATAGATAAATTACTGTTATTAATCCTAGTTCAAAGTGGTCAAAGGTTCATTATCTGCCTCTTTGTTTATCATTTTCATTTTATTTATTAGTTTCTTATAATGCACTTTGCTTGTTAAGAGTATACTCAATATGGTATTTCTGTTTTCCCTCTTTAGAACAAGAATGATTTGTGAAGGGTTTTTGACACTCAAGGTATCGCATGTTTGTACCTTGGCCAGACGGGGAAGCTCACTTTACAAAGTTGTGTATGCATTTGGATTTGTTCTTCTGGAACTGTTGACCAGACGCAGAGCTGTTGAAATTGAAACAGGGGTACACAGATCAAAATCTAATATAGCAGCTAAAATGGTTCGTCAGTTCAAAAGGGTGTCGACAGTAATTAAATAAAGACTATCAAACAATGGTTTACCTGTGAATTATTCAGGTTAGGCACCTATTGGAGGATCATCAGAAGTTGCATAAATTGACAGACCCAGAGATGTCTCGGAGTCCATACAATATGGAGTCACCATGTTTACCAACATGGCATATGGATGCATCCATGCTGAAAGTAGTGAGAGACCCTCAATGACAGAAGTGTTAAGGAACTACAACAGATTTCCACTGCAAATGTAAAAGGTTTAAACATAAGCACGCATATGGATGCATCCATGCTGAGAGTAGTGAGAGACCCTCAATGACAGAAGTATCAAGGAACTAGAACAGATTTCCATTGCAAATGTAAAAGGCTTAAACATAAGTACGTATATGGACAATGCATCCATGCTGAGAGTAGTGAGAGACCCTCAATGACACAAGTGTTAAGGAACTACAACAGATTTCCACTGCAAATGTAAAAGGCTTAAACATAAGTACGCGCTCATTGAAAATGGTCTGAAAACTTGAGCTATGTATTTTGACAGTGACAAAGCTGCTTCAACCAAACAAAAGTGTAATTTATTTTCTTTCTTTTAGGGTAGGTTCTTGAATGTTCAGAGTTTATGAAATATCCATAAGCTCAATACTGAAATGTTAATGTAGTTTGATAGAACAGAACAGAAAGAAATAATTCAGAAACTTATTCAGGTGTGGAGAAGCCAAGGAAGCAAGTGAAAGCTCAATGATTGAGGCTTCTGTGAGTCTTCATTCAGGAACACCCTTAAGACAATGATGACAATTTACTTGGTGATTCCACTTTCGAGATTCAATACATTTATTTTTAAGTATTTAGTAAATTTATTACGTTGACCTGCTTATAGAACATTCAGTTTTAACACTGTCCCCTATATATAAATTTACACAGATCTTCAACAAAAGTAGAACATTAAGTATAGACAGAGTGCAAATTGCACGTGATTTATTGAAACAAACAGCCTCTGTGATTTTGGTAATCAAACTTCTACTATAGCAGATATTTAACTGCCATTGAGGAAAGAGAATCCAGAATAAAGTTTGAACAGTGATGGATGATTCTTTGAGAACTTATATATTTATCTACTCAAGTTAAGGCATGAAAATAAGGCAAAGGATGTTCACGTTTCTTTCCTATAAAATCCATAAGAACAACTCTTACTCTTTGATTTTTCCCAGTCAAATTGAAATTGCATTCCACAGAAGAAGAGGGTTAAAATTGCTCTTAGTTGGGTTGAGGTGTGTCTGGAGAGGATAAAATTAGGTTGGGTAGGGGGAACCACACCATTCATGGAGACAATTTAAATATAACTGCACAAAGTGTGACACAATGAACCTCTGCATCGGAAGATCAGGGGAAATAAAGAAGTTTATAGAAAGGAAAAACAATCAACCAGACCCAAGAATAACCCATGGTCCCAGATGAACAACTTCAAAAGTGACACTTTGAATCAAAGCTTGCAATCAGAAAAGAACCAAATCAAGTAAGACCAAAGCTTCTGCATAGCAAATGGAGCTTCCGTAACTCACTCTGCTTCGGCAATGGAAGGATCTGGGCCAAGCGTAAAGCTACATCTTACTACCAAAAGTCCTCGTATAAGGTTTTCTCTTACCAAAACTCTGCCCAAGATACATTTTTCCTTTGCCCAAGCCCCAACTATGACCACCATTTAATGAACATTGAGTCAACAAGGGAAAGCATTGAAGGATCTGCTGCATCCCCAGATGCAGGCTTTGTCAAAGATCTAAAAACTCATCTGAGAGATAGGATGACACCAAATGGTCTTTAAAGGACTAGGACCTGAGTGCCGCATTCTTACAAGTCTTCCAGATCTCAGAACAAAAACTGACCCAAGATGCAATGTTAAACTAGCTTTCTGAAAGTCCCTTTGCCATGCTCAACATAAGGAGGATCTAGTCCTGAAAATCCAACCACTTAATATAATCAGTGCAACAAAAACAGGAACTGAACCAAGCGGGAAGACATTAGGCATTTGCAAATCATGTGAACAACTGTCCCCTCATTTTTGCCACCACAGAAGTGGTGTACAGAGCTGTCCTTTAGCCACCAGCAGGGAGGAGCCTGAGCAGCACCTCCACAGAAAGAGCTTCAGCTTCAGGGACACATGTAAATTCCACACTTGCATCCAGACTCTTTTGCCAAGAGAGGAGATGCCAGGTTCACACAACTGGAAAGTCATTCTCAGTGATAATATGACATGATAAGCTGATTTCACAGTAAACAGCTCCTTCTTAGAGAACTTCCAATCCTTCTGTTGGATATGTCAGTAGAGCTCATAGGCAACTTTAGAATCTCAGTCATCAAAAATTGATCTAACCTAAGCCAGTCTCCAACTTGTCCTCCTCAGGTTTAAGAGGTCACTAACCATTAGATTGAGGCCTAGTGTGATAATTCTCCCATTTGGTGGCCCAAGCAGCAAACTGTCTTCCAAACTTTAACAACTGGCATTCCCTCTGCACTGAAGGAATCCCTGTTTTGATTTTCCTTTTCCTCTAAACGATTTCCAAGACCATAGGAGCCAATCTGATTGGAACAAACTTGAAGCAAGTAGCTAGAAGTGTTTCAGGTCTGGACCCCTCATTACATCCTCAGCATAACATACTTTTAACACAGGGTCCCTACCATACATATGAACATGCAAGGGGAAACCATCTAATCAATCTCTTACTCTTGAATCACTCAACTGGACAGCTGTTGACTGCATTGAGTTGGCTGTCACAAATAAGGCAACTGATTCAGGTGACTATTGATCCAGATTGATCGAGTTCTTTGCACTAACTATAAAGAACAACAATCAAATGCGTGGGGTGGGGGAGAATGATCTTCGTAATTTTAAGATGCCTACAACAGAACTCAAGTTTTCATCGCCACACAAAACCAGCATTTACAAGAGGAGTGAGTTTCTCAAGGAAACTGTGTATGCATTTAAAAAGATTATTCGGTTTTTGCAACCTTCATGAAGACAACTCCCCATCAGGAGTCGTGACATCCATTTCTGAATGGTCACTGAAAACTGACAATCTCTTGCACATCAAGTGCTTACGTCGTTGAAATGTCAACAGGATAAAGATGTTATCTGTCTTGACAATACCATAACCTGCTTTAGCATACATTTTAAAGGGAGCTGTATCAATCATTCTGCAGTGCAGGTACACTTCCCTTGAAGTACAACTCATCTGAGATATCAGTTCTTCACATGCCTTCAAAAGATGCCAACCAATGCCCCTCCTAAAAAATTCCACAAAGAAGCACCTTAAAACCAGCTATTACTTGATCCATATGAAGTGTTAATCTACAACATGCAGCACTTTAACTGCATTATCAAAAGGGGTAAAACATTTATGCATTTGTGTACAAACAAAAAGATGAGTGATGAGTCAGATTCCATGTTGTAATTAATAAGGCCTTACCATAGTCAGTTGTATTCAGTTTGTATACGGTAGTAATCAGTTGTAGCTTTGTTACTCTGTTCTGAGACTGTTAGTGAGTCTGTTACATTATAGTTAGACTGCTTGTCAATGGCTAGTCTGTTGGTATGGTCTGTCTTGTGTACACATCAGCATAAGCTCAGGCGTAGCTTTAGTTTAAACTTATTTTCTTGCTTTGTAAGTGTGACATATATAAATAGAAAGATCTCTGGCTTTTCTCATTCAGTGAGAAAGCTCTTCTGCAAATCTTGTTTCTTTGGAAGCCCTTTCATGGTTTCAGAGATACAAATGATTACAACCATATACAAACTCAATACAACTGACTATGGTTATTAGTAACGTCATCATATATCTGATACAGTGATATGACAGTAATGAAGTCACCCCTTTTTATTGCAACTGAAATGAGCAAAAGTGGAATTTTCCCACAAAAATAAAAATAATAATAACATACAAAAAAAAAAAACCTTGGAAACATTATAAGTGAAGCGGCAAGGGTGATGCAATTTAG
The DNA here is from genome assembly GCA_028583415.1 of Protea cynaroides. Classification (NCBI taxonomy): domain Eukaryota; kingdom Viridiplantae; phylum Streptophyta; class Magnoliopsida; order Proteales; family Proteaceae; genus Protea; species Protea cynaroides. Next base: position 9,499,180 of record CM053273.1, read on the forward strand.
GAGTAATTTTACACATACAAAGTCTTGAATGTTTCAGGGTCCAAGTGCAGGGCATACACCTTTATGGATACGAAATCCATGTCCTGTGCTTTGGTTTTCAGATTAGACTTAGTTTGACTTTTTGGGTTTGGTCATGCGCTTTACATCTCAAGGTTTCTCTTGTCTGAGAAATTTTTATTACCACTTAAGAAGTAGTTTGGTTCCTTCTGCAGTAAAGTAGATCTGAATTCAACATGGAAATTCAAAAACCAGAAGTGTGGTTCTTTAAGCCTTTTCCGTGTCAAAGTACAACAAAAGGTCCCATTGATAGAAACGAACGATAAGAAGTGGGTCGAGAACATCAATTCATAGAACCATTAGTGAGATTCATAATAGTTTTTCAGAAACAAGGAAAGAAAAATAAATTTTAAAATTTGTTTCAATTAGATATTCAACAACCAACAACGATAGTAAAACTTCTTTCCCCCCATTCCCTTTTTGTTCAATCCAAGAGAATTAAAAATATTCCTATTCATTTATACTATTAAATCTTTGTATTCAACCTTCTACTAAAAATAAAAGATAAAATGACATGCCAATAATCAGTGTCAATTTTCCCCAGCATAAATGTCAAAGTTTATTGCTTGGAGAAGCATATATGTCTAACTGGAAGTTGTAACTTTTCTCTACCATACACAGTGAGGAAGCCAAAACCAAGCTACACTATTGCTGAATGCTTATTCCCTTAAGAACGCCATCCTCTATTATTGTTTGTGAAGCTACATAATTTCTACCAAATATAAGCTACCAATGACATATCTCAACTGGGACAAAATTCAGTAATAAACAAAATGAAGCTGTTAAGCACGAGATAGCTCAGTAGAATTTCCATTTATGGCGTTATGAAATGGCTCAATTTCTGACCAGGATCCAAGGGCATATGTCAAGTAGACCCAGTGAAAGTGTCACCTAATTAAGTGCCGCAATGTTGTTAAGCAATGAACGACTGGAAGGAGAAATAAAAACAAAAGAGGGCTTTCGTAAAAACCACATTTGTTAGGTATTTCGTAAAAACCACATTTGTTAGAGCATTTCTAAGAACATCAAAAAATTCAACAGATAAAGCCCAGCATTTCTAAGAACATCAAAAAATTCAACAGATAAAGGCCAAAAGATGATCGTAACTGAAGGAAAGAGTGAAACTCGAGAAACAAAATGAATGAACAGACAGTAGATGAGAAAATGAAGTAAATTCCCTAAAAAAAGGCAAATCTGTACAAAAAAATTACCTTCGGAGCTGCTTCTGCACAGCCATATTACATATATAAGGGGAGTCCTTGGGAGGAGTGGGGCTTGGAGGAGAATCATTGGCACCTTGTTTATTGAAAGAAACCTCAACGGTACCTGCCAATACCTCTTCACCACCATCTCCCCTGTAAAACCCAATGAGCGTCACCGTGTGGGGTATTAGTGTTCTTCTCTTAATCATATACTGGTTCACCATGAAAGCCAAGAAACGAACGTAATCGGAAGGCAGAGACATGGACTCTGCAAACGATTCAGAAAGCAACCCAACTGTAATATCAATCTCATCCGCACCCATCACACGAACCAACAACGACCCAGAAACAAGTTCATGAGAATAGCTAAAATTCTGTAGGATTTGGAGCTTCTCAGCTTCATCGCTAGTAAGAAACCGACCAGTTCTTAGTGGGTCGCTGAGACATGACTTAGAGGTAGAAGAAGAAGAAGAATTAAATGAGGAATAAACAGTGTAGGACTTGAAACTGTTGAATTTGTGAAGAAAAAGCAAAGGGTGCGCAGGCTTCGGAGATGAAGATGGGATGGAAAGGGCCTGGAGTGGATTGAACAGAAGGTTCTTAAGGGGCTGAGTGTGAAGGAGTGAGTGGGGCTGGGGTTGCGCAAGGCGAGGATCCGAACAGAAAGAGAAGGAGATGGTTGCAGCCATGGAAAGCAGAGCAGCCACAAAAGGAAGTGTTCTCTGTTAGTAGCAAAGTGCCACCGTATGCATCATCATCATTCAGCAATCAGGAGAAAGTGAAGAAAAAAAATAGTCAAAGTAAAGACATTTTTGTTTATTCGATTCGACTGGCAAAGAGGAAAACAAAATGCAAAAGGATGATGGACCTGAGGTTTAGTTAATAAGGAACCCAAAAATCAACAAGACCCACACAAATCACCTGTCATCCGAAGGTGGAGCAAAATCCAAGAAGTTGCTCTTCGATCACAGAATTTGATCAATTATCCTCATCCTTAGTTTTTCTTGTTTACAACGGTTTTTTTTTTTGGTTGTCCTTTTCAGATTTTCTTCCCAACAAGTGCAAACAGATTACTCTCTTTCTTTTTTCTTTGGGGAAGATAGGAAGTAGCCGGTTAGGGATTCAAATCCTTTCCTCCCAGAGATTCGGGAGGAGGAAGAGGACGTTCCTTCGGATGATCGATACGTGGTGTTCGGATGAATCTAAGTTTTCTATTCAAGCAGACATCGAATCGATAAACTGAATCAACAAGAGGTGTCGACTTGGATAAACGTTTCGTATTCACTTGAACCCCACGTATCGACCATCTAATGGAAAGATGGTTCCCTCCCAAACCTATGGGAGGAGAAATGTGGATCCCCCGACTAGGGGGAATTTGTGGAATTGTGAGGGCCGTCCACTCCTCCTCCATCCCAAGGAATCAACTCAATTTAGTATCAAAACTATCAATGACTGATGGGCCGAATGCTGCTATGTGGGTCCGGCTTCCCCAAAAGGGGAGCATATATCTTCCATGTCTCCATGTCTGATCTTCAATTCTTCCTCTCCAATGGATTTTCGACCATTGGATCCTTCTTCCAATAAAGGATCAAATGGAACATCAACTAGGGGTTCAAGTTTGAACCGAATCTGCCCTAGCCCGTCCTGTGTCCAAAGTCCAAACATGGTAAGACCAGGTTAAGGTATCTGGCCCTCTCGATTAGGGAATTTCTGATCCAGAGTTAAATTCAGTTTAGGCTACGTTTAGGCCTTGAGATGAGCTTGACTAGTATTATTCTTATTTCTTTTTTTCTTCATTCTGTCATTTTTTTTTCTTCTTTTTCTTCTCGAATTGGCTCAGCTCTTGCATGTTCCTTTCGCTCTCTTATGGTCAGGGTCAACCCGCTCAACCTTGAGTGTGGATTAGGGTTGAATTTTCAGCCTTAAGTCAGGGCCAAGCTCAGCTTGGGTCCAGCTAAGGGTAGCTTGCTCCTTGGTCTCGAATGTTAGTAACCACTTTGCAGGAAAAAAAAAATCCTCTCACATTGGCTAGTTCCTCCACCCATAATCGCATGACTAGAGGTCACTCGGTGCACCAAGTGACCTCCAGCCATGCGATTGCAGCCAAAGAAACTGGCCACCATTAAAGGATTATGGTCCTCACTTTGCATCACATTTAAAAAATATATATTTACCATTGGATAAATCTTGGGTGTTTTTTCACTAATATATTCCATAGGCAATTACTATCAGTACTCTATATTTACCCTCTAGAGGGCGAGCCTTGGTATGACGACGGTAAATTTATCATATTACAATTTGATAGTCATGGGTTCGAATCTTAGAAACAGCTTTTTTATATTATAGAGGTAAGGCTGCGTACATTCTGCCCTTCCAGACCTACGGTAATAGAAATCTCATGCATTAAAACAATTTTTGCTCTACATTTACCCTCTAACTAAACAATCTTCCTCAATACCCCTTTAATGAATCCCCCATACTACCAAATTTCAACATCACTTTCCTGTTTCTAAAATTACTTATATAACCTGTGTGTCTCCATCCAACTGTGATACAATAGATTGAAGTTACCCCTTGCCTTTCAAAATGGAAAAATCTGCATGAGTAATCCCAAAATGTAACTCTGTCCAACCAAAAAGGAAAACTTAATCTGTTGAAAGCTGATTATATATATATATATATATATATATATATATATGACTTATGTTGAGGGATGAGGATAGCCCAAGGCCACGTGTCATTCAAAGAGGTTTTACATTTGGGTCAAGGCCCAGTCAGTGTAGCCAAAGGGCACGTGTCATAGAAAAGGACGCAAAAGTACCTTTCAACTGTAGTACTGTACGCCAGCCAGGTTGTCACCTAGCTATATCATTGGAGAAGAAGAGAGTTGAGGGGAAAAGCATCCGTCTGAGCATTCAAGTGTGTAATGGAGATTGGCCTAACCATTAATCTCTTGACTTTGTTAAAGGGTCATAAGAGATAGACATGGAAGAGAGATAAACTTGGGTTCTTTTGTAATGGCGTGTGTCGGCATATTTCAGTCGTAAAGAGGATAAAATGCTTGTTTGCTCGGATAAGCCAAGCCTCCAAGGAACTGACTAACTACTGCTAGCAGTCTTTAATGGTTTCCTCGCTTCCTGCACAGCTGCACTGCAAATTCACAATCAAACAAAAGTCAACAACAATGACGAAAGTGTTGACAATCAAAAAGGAAGATTTGGGAAGTCGTGAAAATCTTCATTTCTTGGTTCTATAAATACAAGATGATTTGTATGATTTCTATCTCAGCTTCCTCTCCTTTTATCTGTACTCCCTCTATCGGGTCACATGTCTTGTCGTCTTTAAGCCTTGTATTGGTTTGATTCGTTCTTGATTCCCTCTGTCTTTCCTCTTTCATTTCCTTTTATTTTGATGAGGATTTATGTCTGTTCATTAGGATTTCATTTTCTGCTTCTCAGCTACATTGGGGTAACGCTGAACCCTCTTTGAGTTTAAGTGTTCTTTACCCAACATCTCTAGTTCTCTTATTGGATTTTACATCTTTGTTGGTGGATTCCTTTTTGCTGTTGTTCTGCAAGTTTCTCTCTCTTGTGAACAAGTTTCTCTGTAACTTCGAATCTTGAAAATGGCGCAAGGCTTTGCAATTGAACTCTACTTCGACCCTGCACTGGAGAACCAGGTCCTGAAGGCTTGGAATGTCTTGGCACGCCGCCAGGTCAGTACCCAACTCATTGAGATGGAATCGCGGCCACACATCACCCTCCTCTCCAGTCCTCTACTCGATCTTCCCAAACTGGAAAACATCATAAAGAATTTTGCTTCGAAGCAAGAACCATTGGCTCTGTCTTTCTCTACCGTCGGAAGCTTCCCAAATGGAGGCCATATTCTCTTTCTTGGCCCAACTCCTTCACTGGCACTCCTTCAATTCCACTCGCAATTGTGTGATGAACTGAAGAAAGAAAACGTGGAAATCAGTGAGGAATATAGCCCGGACTCCTGGGTCCCTTACTGTTCAGTTGCACAAGAAGTTCCCAAGAACCGGATCGCAGAGGCTTTCAGTGTTCTGCGAGATCTGAAATTACCCATTACTGGGTTTGCAATGGATATCGGTTTGGTAGAGTTTCCTCCCGTTCGTGAGCTCTTCTCATACACCCTTGGAAGTGTACCTGAAGCATAAGGTATCAGGATGAGATTTCAGATTTTCCTTAAAATTCTCTCTTTAAATGCACTTGCATATTCATTGGTGTTAGTGAAAAGAAACGTGATTTAAATTTGGATGGTTCTGCTTATAATTCTGGAGGATGGTTACAGATTCATGATACTCTGTATTAACTTGATTTGGTGTAAAGATTGTGATTTTCTGACTGGCTGTGAGAATTTCTAGGCTAGATTTTGAACTGAAATTTTTTTTTCTTCTTTTTTTCTTTTTTCATTCTAAAAGAAAGTTGTTAGATTGGATTTTGAACTTGTTTCTCAAGAAAATTCCCCTTGGGGCCTACCTATCCAAAAAAAATTATAATAATTCATTTCAAGGGCTTTATATTTGGATATCTCTAGCTCTGTAAAACATGTCTTTTTCTTGGGTTCGATTTTTAAAGAACATTAATAGTGGTGACTTAAAGGTAAAAAAAGTTCAGGATTTATTCTCTCTCTCTTTGTTTTAGATCGATAAGATTTAGCCAATTTTTAGGCTTCCATTGGGCTGGCCACTGCTGGAAATAGCCTGAGATTTTTGCACCAGTCTTTCTTCTGCTCTTTAATAATATCTTCTTAACAGCTACGAAATGTCATGTAGAGTATTGGATGATCACAATCATAGAGATCTCTCTTTGGTAGTCAATTTATTCACTAATTGCAAGGTCATAGTCATTAAGTGTTTTGCCAGGGATATTGGAGACTTTTGGGTGTTAAAGCTGAGGATAGATGGTACTAGCCGTGAATGATTTTGCCTTCTTTTTATTTATCATTTTGTAAAAGGTCTAGCTAGATAATCTAAAGAGTAAATTTGATTGCAAGATGAAGGGAATCTTGATTGATCGGCTTTGTGGGGCATGATATCTTCACATGCTTTGGACATAGCAAAAATAATTCAATTAAGATTGTTTAGGGGAAAAGAAGGGTGTTGGGGTCCTGAGGTAGGTTTTCAACTGTATGATTAGGCTTGGGTAGGATGGTTATTGAGTTTTTGTTATTGTGGATCACCTGAAGCCTTTTTAAGAAATTACTCTTCCATTTGTTTTCAACTGTATGATTTCTTCATATTTTTACATCATTACACCTGGTGGAGCCTGTTTCTGGGACATCTTATATTAGAGAGTATCGAGGGAAGGGAGGGTTTAAGAGGGAGAGGGGGACAGAGGATCTTAGCTTCTAAAGTTATGCTACTTCTTAATTAAATGATGCCTAGAACAATGTTTTCTAGTCTAATGGTTTCTCTTCACTCTAATGTTAGTATCAAGATTAGTGAGTAATTGAGAATTGAAAATTTTACTCATAGGAGTTCTATTTGAGATTAGGATGGTTTTTAATGAAGTATCCGCCAAAATGCCTAGCAGATGTTGAAGAGAGCTAGCATGATTGCAGTTTATGTTTTGTACTTGGAAAAACTAAAGTAGAAAACCAGAAAAATCTATAATGAAAATATGTTGTTGAAAAGAGAAGGCAAAGCAGAAATGATCAGCTCTAGAAAAGGCTGAAAGCTGCAACAAAAACAAGCTCATTGGAGACATAAATATATGACATAAGCAACTCTTACAACACCCACTCCTTTGTGAGTGAATCCACTGGCATGCTTGCTGCTCTCTGCACTTGAGATAATGAGTTCATAATCAATGAAAAGTCAGAAGATCTTTAATAATATCTTGAGGTCTCCACTTTCCTTCTAATTTATAGAAGCCCAACTTATTACTCCTCTTTATCTCAGTAGTTGCATTTGGACCATGATGATTAAAAACAAAATATTGACAATACTGCGATTCCAAGTTTATGAAACAAACTAGCTTCAACTTAAGGAGCTAGTCTCGGAAAGCAATGAACCTTACATGATTAATGGTTAGTTTTAGGGATTTGGCTCCAATGCCTATGAGTAGTTTAAGAGCATAGAAACTGATAGGTGCCTGGAGGCTCCTTTCACTTTACAGTTCCATGATTTATATAATTGCCTCTAGAGATAAAAGTTATCCGGATTCCAAGACATATCATGGTCATACATTTTCTGGGCTCTGACATTTTGAAAAGGACTGCAGATGAGTATGTACATGCTGTTGTGTTCATTTTCCTTTCTGGGCACCCTATGTTACTCTTGAAAAAATTGTTGGATCAAGTCCTTCTCTCTGGATGGGTTGGATATGCTGAGGCTCTATGACTACGGATGTTCTCCTTTTTGTTGGCATTTTTATCTTTATGCAAGACTATAGGCTTGGCAATAGAGCCTTCAACTGTCATAATATTTCCTATGATAGAAGGTCCTAATCTACAACCCCCTCCTTGTTTTTTTTTAAACCAATGTAGGACATCACCACAGCTTTTCTTTCATTTCCATTATCCAACTTTAACATAATTACTATATGCTTTAGAAGACTTGTTTAATGTGTATCCTGTTTTGTTGTACAAGCATGATAGCCTTATCGAAGTATCTTGAAATGATGACAGAAACTCAACATAGTTGCTAAAATTTGGAAGATGGTCTGTTTCTCATGAATTTAATGCATAAACTGCAGGTTGAATACTGAAAGAATGTTGGGATTTGAAGAAGTGGCTGTAGCTAACACTTTTGATTGGGGATGATCTTTTTCAACTTTGGCTTCCTTGTATGGTGGATGATGGTAAAACAATAGCAAAGATTCAGCGTAAATTTCCATAGTAGTAGTAGCATGCCGTCAAGTTATAATCAATTTAATTTCTTGATTTTCACTGGTTATGAGAATTGAGCTTGTGATGGGGGGGAAAACTATGGATTTATTGTTGAAAAGTGCAGGTTCAGAGTAGAGATGTGGATTCTTTAGAATAGATAAAAATTTCTCATTTCAATGTCAAATAGATTAGATTTTGCTTCAATCTCGCTCCCTTCCTTTTACCTCTTCATCCCCACCCGGCACCATTGTCTCAGTTTGTTGTTCAGTTAGAGATTTCAAAACTTTTTTTTCCATGTGTCAGTGGACTTGAATTAAACCCTTTTTCAAGGGGGTCAAAAGGCTCTTTCATGGACCAAAGATGGCCAAGTTTGCTACTTGATATAACCATTTGGTTGGGGAAGGGTTCTGCATACTGTGGCTTGGAGGAATCTCTCAAACCACACCAATCAGCACAGGTATTGATATTGTCAATAGGGGCGCCATTAGGTTTGGGAGGACAAAGCGTGTTAGTTATGTAAGAAAGCATGGGAAAGAAAAAAAAAATTCTATTAAATCCTTATCTTCGGAGTTCAGGGTAATGGATTTAAGATTTTGCATGTGAGTCAAAATACTAACTCATGAATCAATAGAAATTTTCCAACACATCAGTAGAAGCAAAGGTACATTAAGGGTTGAGACTCAAGCTAGAGCCTATGACCTGCCATGATTAAAATGGTGATTTTCTTTCCGCTATATATGTATATGTAATTATGAATGTATGAACTAGTATAGGAATGAACCACTATTCTCCCTGCTCAGCACAGCCAGCAACAAATCATTCCATGCGTCAATTGGTCCAGGCAAGCACCAATGAACACAATCATTGTAACCCTCCATCCCTTTATTGTTCCAGTGGTCTCCTGGATGTCCGTCAGGTCTCATCAACATGGCTCTTGTCACATCCAAAGCCCCAATCTTCTTCCTCTTCTCTCCCTCCTTTCTTGCTCTCTCAACTTCTTCTAGTTGAACGCTCCTGAGTTCCCATTCAGTGCCTTCCAAGCGTGTTTCTTCCTCCTTTAAAGGACTTGTTCGATTGCAGTTTCCTCCAGAATTCCACGTTCCATTCTCAAAATGGGCTGGCGAGAAAGTTCTTAGCAGAACAAGTAGGTCCTTACAGTCCTTACAATTGTTGATGTACTGCAGTGCAGTTCGAAACACCCTTCTGACTGCAAAACCCAAACCATAATCAGTGATGTTTGCTTCGTAGCAGAACACGCAACCAATAAGCTTTCCACCTTCATATAGATAATTCTTCCTGAAGAACCAGTGAGCATCAGATATGATGGCATAGTCCAGCCATGGAAGTTTACTGGCCCACTCATTATCAATCCTGTCCAGGTGCAAGTCGAACGCCCCAGAGGGTGACCCATTGAATACTCTCTCCTCTCCGACCACCATGAATTTGGACCAGATAACCATGAGAGTGAAATCGTATGAGGGGAAGTACCATGTCCTGGATCGGTCTTCCGAGTCCTTGTAAATGTCTGCTGGGGTCTCCTCCTGCAACAAGATAATGCATAGAAAGTAGAAGGCTACTAAAAGAAATCATGAACATTAATGTCCACTTCCGACTTCTAAGGAATTATTATAAAAATAAAAAATAAATAAATAAAGGAAGGAATTATAAAAATAAAAACAGAGTTCGAGAATTAATACGTATAAAAATCATCTCCCGCCCATCTGCCGTCGACTAAGGGCGGGATTTCAGCCGGCCCACCTCCCAATGTATTGGTAGGTGGGCCGGCTGATCCCCAGCCCTTGGATCAACGGCAGGAATCTCCTGCCGCGGGAGAGGATTCGGTTCCAATTAATACTGTAGAAAAATTATTTACGAAAATAAAGTCGGGCCTTCATCTGGATAAAATGCCTCATGGGCCATGAAATATTGGTCTTAAATGGGGAAAGTTTTTCTTGATGGTGGGTGAAAGGATCCCACCACATATCCAAAATAACTTTTCTTGCGTTTCATCCAAAATATTGGTCGTATATGGATCAATAAATATTTTGGATGAAATTCCTACAAAGATATCTTGGATATTAATTCAATAGTAAGAATAATAATGAGATCCGAGTGATGGGATCTTTCTCGAGTCTCATTCAAAATATCGGTCTTATATAAATAGTTTTTCTACATCGTGTAGAGGATCTCATCACTGAGATCTTAATATTAATATTCCTACTTATCTGAAATACCCTTTCAGGTTAGAGAATATTTCGTTCTTTAATACTGAGGCTCAGTTTGGTTGTAAGGAAAATTAAAGGGAAGTGAAATGGAAATTTTATTCAAACCTAAAAGGTAAACTTTTATACTTATAACACAAGATCATTGTATAAAATATCTAAATTTATTATCATATTTAGTAATAAAACTTAGATGTAAAATTTCTTTTACTTTTCAGATGCAAAGGGTTTGGATAGAAAGTGAAGTGTAAGTTTATAACTAAATATGAAATGTTTTAGAGTTTGTTTCGTAGTCATGTGATAGCATATGCTATCATGATCAAAAAAAATTTCTTGTTACTTTTAAAATTTTCACTTCCATTCCTTTAATTCTCTTTGCAATAAATCAAAGTAAAGAATCCTTTTAATAGGGAAGGAAGTTGTCAAAATGGAAGTTCCGGATACCTTACTTAATAGAATTACTAAGAAATGATACTAGAGGTGCTTTAACTGTGAAGTGTGACACAAAAGCTATGCTGTTGGCCTTGCAAATTGCAATGGTGTTCTCGAGCTCTTAATATTATATTTATTTTTCTATTTTGATTTTTGAATTTAATGGGATTATTCCCTGAATCACCAAAACGTGTATCATCCAAACTGCATCTTGGCTGCATTTATGGTATTGATCTAATGGCGTAATCTACTAAATGCTATTGCAGTAATGAAGGTGATTTTATTTTTTTAAGGGGGAACTTACAAGTGAGAGAAGGCAGAGAAGCGATTCCATCTGGTTGCGAGCAACAGAGTCGCCGACGAAGGCGAGTCTCTTGCCATGAACAATTCTTAGGAAGGTCTTTGGGTCGAACCTAAGGAGGTCACAACCATCAGGTTTCCATCTCCATTGCAGGAAATCAACATCCATCCTCCCATACTTCCCACAGTTCTTGGAGTCTGGCATCGTCCGGCAACTCCTATTCGTATAAAGCGACGCATTCAGATCCGGAATCCATCGTCCCTTGAACAAATCACAGTACTCCTGATTACCACCTGCATCTGCATGCATACAATAAATAAAGAAAAAGGGATTGATATGAATCAAAATCTATAGAACTTAAAAGGAAAGAGATGCATGGCAGTATGTCTATGTACCATTGTTGTTGGGTCTAATGAGGATTTTTGTTGGATTGAGATCCTGTTGGGTTCGGTCCCTAATATGGTTTGGATGATAGAGAATGAATAAGATGAAAAAGAACCCAAGTCCAAGGGATGACAAGGAAAACAACCGTAGCTTTCTTGGGTTAATGTAGCAGAAGCTCCTCCCTTTCTTGTGGTGATGAAGTTGAATTTTTTCTAACGTATCAGGAAAAGAGAACTTCATGTTTCCTGGATTTCAAAGAGAGACTCTTGAAAGCTCTTGAAAGAAGAGAAAGTAAAACTGAGATCGAGAGAGGGAAATCAGCATTTTAAGTGGGGATTGATTGATTTAATCAAGTCCACCATGAAATCTAGAATGGAAGGAACACACACGTGGAAGTCAGGAAGGTGGCAGATATAAAGAGGCGGTGTGCATGAGATTCCTCCCTTTCTAAATTATTATTTATTCCATTCCATAAGTTATGGGTTCACATGGACCTTCCTGAGTTCTTGCATCCCTCATTCTCTCCCCTCTATGGGGTTCAAATTTTTTCTTAAAATCCCCTTAATTTTTTACACATAAAAAATAATTCATCTGTATATATTTGTATCTTTCATATGATTTCACTACGTCTATATTTAATAGATCTCACACCACATTGACAGTGATAGATCCCATAGAGACTACATGTATATGTAGATGATTCAAACTTGAAAATTTTTCATCTACCACTCAAAAAGTATTCAATATTCGATCTACCACCTACACTTTTCAGTTAATTTTATCTACTACCCAAACTTTGACAAAAATACTAAAAGAAACTCACACCATTAATTGAATCCTGTTAGATGATGACATCACCTCAATTTGAAATTTTATAAGTCAATATTACCCTTATTGCAATGTTAAAAGACCATTATACCTGTAAAGTTAGATCTTCCTTATTCTTTCCCTTCTCTCTTCCTTCCTGCTGTTTTTCTTTCTTCTTTATGCTTCCCTGTTTTAGGCGGTAAGTCAGACCAGCAAAAGCCTCTCTCTCTCTCTCTCTCTCTCACCCACATCCTCAGATCCGATCTGAAAAATCAGTTCTTCGGTCTCTCTTTCTACTCCCTCTCTCTCACTCTCACTCTCACATTATCCGTAGCAGTGTAGATCTTGGGTTTTGCCTGAAACTTGTTGGGGGTGTTAGGAGGTGAACTTACCATGGGTTTTCAATGTGGGGGTGTGCTGCGGTGGGTCATGAAAAGTTGCAGGTTTTTCTTGATGGGTGATCTGCAGAGGTGGTTTTTAATGGTTGACAAATATGGATCTGGGTAAGAATGATGGTAGTGTGGCAGCTGGGTATCACTTTGGAGTTACAGGTGTCGGGTTTAAGGGAATTGGTGCTGCAGGTGTTGGGGTCTGATGGAGAGAATCTGGCTGGATAGATGGTGCAAGGGATGAGGGATGTGTGATTGATTCGTTGGGGCATTGGTTTGGTGCAGATCATTATCGTGGGCAAAATGTTGGTTATTGAGTTGGGGTTTAAGGGTGATGATTGAGGGCTATGAGATGTCGACCATGTAAGGATCAGGACGATGGGATTTGAGTTTGGTGCATCAAGGTGTCAAGGAGACAGGTTGAAGATGAAGCGGCCATGGTAGTTTCAGGTAAGGTCGGTGGTGATGGCTGCAAGCAGTTGGATAGAAATATGAATAAAATCAAAGCAAGGAAAAGGGGGCGGCGGTGGGTTACCTGAATCACAGACCCACCTCTGTCTTCTTCTTCTTCTTCTTCTTCATCTTCATCTTCTGGTTTCTTCTTCTTCTTCATCTCTTCTTCATCCTCCTCTCCTCACTTCGGTTTTTTTGATCTCCCTCCTTCTGACTCTTTTCTTCTCCTTAGCTCTCTTCCTTTTCGGTTTTTTTTTTTTTTTTTATCTCTCTCCTTGAATTCGGTCCCTTTGTTATCTTTCTTTGTTCTTTTGTTTTCTTTTTCTGAAATTGTGTCTGTTAATCTTCCTATTCATTTGCTCTGTACTCATCCCCAGACAAACAGCATGAACATTGCCCCAAGAACACGACATGAACTATGATTTCCTCAATAACCCATTTTGGTTTTTGGGTTTCTGATTCCTAAAGAGGTGGATGGGAAAAAGGTATTTGCAGATCCAAATTCATAAAGAGGAGAGAAGAACCTTCCCTGTCCTCCTCTTCTGCAACTCTGTCGCATCCCCAGAGAGGATAATCCAGCCCAGATTCACCTCTCTCTCTCTCTCTCTCTCTCTTTGTCTCTGCGCGTTTGCGTGATTGTGTTTTTCAGATTTTCTGCTGTACAGCATTGGGAAAACTTCGAATACAAGAGAGAAGGAAAAAAATAAAAAAAACTAGAAGAATATAGACATTGAAACCATATCAACGAAAAGAAAAGATTACCACTAATGAATGAAAACCTTAAATTTTCTATGAACTTAAAAATCGAAGGATTTTTGGTTCGTTCTTCTTGTTTTTCTGTTTTGCAGATTTCATTTAGGTTCTCTACTTTATAAGGTTAAATTAGACAATTTAACATTTTTCAATTTAAAAAAAAAAAGGATAAAAATGTCAAACTATATTTTTTTTGTGTATCCATCAATTAAATGGGAATAATAAAATTAACTAAAAAGTATAAATAATAGATCGAATATCAAATTCTTCTTGGATAATAGATGAAAAAGGTCTTTTATAAATACAGAACAGTATTAATATTTTAGACGGAAAGCATATTTGGGTTTTATATCAATCAATAGATATTGAATGTCAATATCAAAAGTCATTGACACCGGATCGATGACAATTATAATATCTTAATTAAAAAAGGGTAAATTTCTTTAACCAAAGTAAAAAAAATCTATAATAGAGAACCAACTTTTTTTCTTACACAAAAAATGTTAGAAAAAAAGAATTTCTATGAGATAGAGAAGTGTGTCTGAGCTTGAATTCCTTTATTATTTTCACTGTCTGTGTGGGATGGAATCTTCTATATTAGGATAATAAGAGCATAGAGGGAGTGACCGTATACGGAAGGTCACACGTCGTGTTATGATGGAGAGAGAATGTTTGAGATGAGTGAGAATTTAAGAAGATGCATGATGCCATGGATATTATTAATTTTTTCCTTTTTTTTTTTTTATTTGTTTTCATTTAAGATTAGAAGATACATTAGCAACCCAACAAAAGAAAAGATTGAAAAAATGAAAAATGGAGTCCAAGTAAAGTTGCTCAACATGTGTTCATGGCGTGGATGTTGGCAATAACCCCTAAAATGATGACGGATCTCACGGTAGCAGAGATGGGGTGTCATCGTTTCCTAGGTCAACTGGTCAGGCTTATTTGACTTATCAAGGTATTCCCTACTTCACCAATGATAACAGGCCACAGCATTAATATTTTTTTGGGGTGAATTGACACCATTAATATTGGAATCCTTTCACAAAAGCAAAAGACGTCAAGCGACGTCAGGGAATAGGAGAACCTTCGCTCAAACCTTTTGTCCATCCCTGGATGAAGGTATTGGTATCGGATCGATTGATTTTTATCGATTTTGAATCAGATTAATGATAGAAAAAAGAATGATAAATTTCTTTTTTTCAATGAATCTAATAGAAAGCAATTAAATAGAAAGTAATATTTCAAGTACAGTAAAATCCGCATGCATAACACAAATAATTTTTACGTGAAAAATCTTCCTAATTTCTTTTTTCAATGAATCTAACATAAAGCAATTAAAAAGAAAGTAATATTTCAAGTACAATAAAATTCGTATGCATAACACAAAGAATTTTTACTGGAAAATCTTCCCAATGTGAGTAGTAAAAACCACGGGACTGT
Organism: Protea cynaroides; assembly: GCA_028583415.1. Classification (NCBI taxonomy): domain Eukaryota; kingdom Viridiplantae; phylum Streptophyta; class Magnoliopsida; order Proteales; family Proteaceae; genus Protea; species Protea cynaroides. The sequence goes on from CM053273.1 coordinate 9,514,475, forward strand.
AGTCCACTCAAATCTCTTCACTATCACCAAAATATGGGAATACAAGAGTCTTCTCTAATTAAAATTAGAGGCTTACAATAACATCATTCCTCAATAACACAATATTCTTGACATATATCATCAAAAACATCTAGAACAACATGTTCTATGAATACATTATCAACAACCCAAATTCCAAGATGAAGATTGAAAGAGATCTCACCCGAATAGGTGAAAACATTGATTATTAGACTGATCTAGAAGACTCCAATCGTCAATCGCACCGTTTAGAATGAAGAACTCTCAGTTCTGAATCTGCTGTCTAAATTTCAGCTCAATCGGACTATGGATGACCTTATGATCCTCACCTTGATTGAAACTATACAATTTTCTTCTCTTCTCTGTTTTAGGCAGACAGCAACTCACTTAACCTCTCTTTCTCTCCTTATTTCATTCTAATAGGGTTAAAGAGATAAAACCCTAATTCAACTATAATTGAAAAAATTACTTAAGGGCCCTTACTCTTTATGGGCTTATAAGTAATGGGTCATCCTCTACATAAGAGGAAAACCCAACCCAATAATTGATTCGATTTTTTATCTTTTTTTTAAATATTATTATATATAATTGTTACGATTCAAAATAGTCTATCGGTCTATGATCCGAGCAACCTGCAATCACAAAGATGAGACAACGGAGTTGGGCGACTAAGCCTCGGGTATACTTCGATGCCTAAGTCAGATTTCGAATGTAAACAATCAAGAGATAGCAGAAAACTATCTCCAGTTTAGAGAAAGAGGGGAACGATGAGAGAGTTTGAGCGTACGAGAGAATTGAGACTGTGGTTGTGAATTAATTTACCTTGAGGGATCGTCCTCTACTTATAGAGATTGGGAAGAAGCATGGAAGTACCAGGACTCAGGAAAGTAGATCGCCAATAGGACTGTCAAGTATCGCTCTAAGGGACACCCAAGTCATAGACTCCGAGTAGAAGTGAGAGACTGTAGCCAAGGAAGCCAAGTCGGTCCAAAGTAAGAGTGACACATGTCACCACGTAGATAGTTGTGTGACCGTGATGATCGGCGTCGTATCGCATTAGGAGAGGGACTCCTCTAACGTGACATAGTTGCCTTAAGACTCTGACCTCCGACTAAGAATCGTAACCGAGTAGGTCTATACCTCCGACCGGTACCATGTCCTAACAGGACTGTAACTCTGAGCGGTATAAGCCAAGTGCACCACATCATTCGTGGTCTGCTTCGAAGATAAAGGTTGTCACGTGTAAGATTTTAAGTGGATGATGTTTTTCCCACATAACAGATGCCCCTTGCGCTGTCGGATTCATGAAATTCTATAGTGCAAATATATCGAACAAAAATATGATGATCCGCTTGGATACTCCGGAAGTATGATCGGTCGCAACTGTTGGTCGTACCAACGTCCTCCGAGAATTCTCTATCACGATAGGAACTCCAATGTGAGTGGATGGCAGTTATCACCAACTATTCCCACGACTAGACGGTGTACGAAATCTGAGGTGTTAGACCCTCGAACCGTTGCTCCGCTCGATTGTTGATCTTTAAGCGATCCGAACCGCCATGCCCATCCGACGGTCGTGAACCAATCACCTCAGGATGAAGCGCCATAAATAACAGTTACGATCACGAACGGTCGGCTCGATCGGACGGTGGAGATCAAATCTGATTATCTCAAGAACCGGGGCCATAATTATCCTCAGAGTCATCATTGCAGCTGACGTCAACCTGTCACGTCGCGCCCGGCGCGGCAGACGTTAAGCCACTACTGTTCCGCCACGTGTTTGGAATTCAAAAGGTAGAATTTCAAACTCGGTGCCTATAAATATGCTCCAAACATTTTCATTCGACCATTTGGACGAGCTGAGATCGGAGTCTTTTTTACGTGGTAGGAGCATCCGAGTGTCCAAGTCCTTCGTGGGTCTTCTTCGCTTCTTTTCAAACCAGTAAGTCCTTTCTCCTTTGCCCTTCCTTCTCTTCAATTTTCTTTTCCTTCTTATACTTGGTAGTTCCATTTCGTCCAATAGTGTCAGACTACTAGGAAGAGTGAGAGAGTGAACCTATGGCCCAGTACCGGACCTCTTCTTCAGAAGGTCGTCCGACTCAATGGACGAGTTATCGGTCACCCCTGAGCCTCCTAGTAGGAAGAGGAGAGCTCGAGACTTCGTCAGTCTGGAGTTTGGGTTGAAGACCACCAAGTCGGAAGACTCTGGTGAGAGGGCCAGTGCCATGGTCGAGCCAAGTGGACCAAATGTGTGAAGAAAAACCAAGACCCAATATGAAAATTTACCCAAAAACAGTCAAAATGAGGGTAGGGTTGTAGGTTTTAACAGGTAGGTCCTACCCTCCCATCGACCCTCACCATCGACCCTCAACCATGGGTCGCAGGGTCTATGAGTTGTCCGACCCTCCCATCGACCCTCGGTATTCGGGAAAAACAGCACGAACCGAAAATTAGGAAACCTTCCTAATTTTGATTAGAACCTTTCCTAAACTCAATGAGACTTATTTTGAGAGGTTTTACCCTATAAATAGGACGTCTCTAAACCTATTTCACTCCTTTTACAACCCTAATTGGATTGAGAGAAAGAGAAGAGAAGGAAGAGAAGAAGAGAATAAAAACTTGAAGAAAAGGCTAAGGAAGAAGAGGAAATTCAGAGGAACTCTGAATCTCAGCAAACCTAAGGTATGAATACATTCCCCATGATTTATTTAAGACTTTAGAATGGTTTATGAAAAGGGTATGACTTAGAAGAAACCCAAATCATCCATCCATGGTTTCGTTTCAATGGAAACCATGGAGGAGATCATTAAAACTATGTAGGTGAATAAAGTATAGTTCTAAACCATAGAACATGTATAGAATGGATTGTGGAAGTAAGCCATAGGACCCAACCATAAAAGAGAGAACGAAATCTGATATTTTCGACTCAAACCATGGAGGGTCGCACCTAGGGTCGATGGCAGATCCGACCCTAGCATCGACCCTTAGTGTTCGGGAAGTTCAGATTAGGGGGAGGGTCACACCCAGGGTCGATCATGACTCCGACCCTACCTCCGACCCTCAGTTAACTGAATGGTTTTTAAAAATTAGAATAAATTCTAATTAAATTTTATCGATTTTGTTAGGTCTTCTAGCAATATAATAACATTATAAAGGTGATTCTAAAGCTTGAAAGAGTATCTATTAACAAGCTAAGATGAGAAAACGGAACTCTAAACTAATTGGTTAATAACAAACTGTTTTCTATTTTCTTGAGTCCAATGTCATGCTTGATTCTATGTGAATATGTTTGTAATATGCATACAACATGTCATCTAATATTTTTATTATTTGTTCACGCATATTTATTTTATTGTTTATAACATGATGATGATGATGATGATAGGAATAGGCATGTGATTGTATGTGTGTGGTTGGTGTACTTGATGCGAGCGAGTATCAGGGGAGGTGTGATGAGAACGTCAATAAACGTTAACCTTTGGCGGGTCTCAGCACTTTAGCTCTATCTCTAACTCAAGTCTTGTGCTTTAATCGTCGTATCGCCATTACCTTAGCATAACTATTGTGTCGTAGAGTATCAGGGAGTTGGTCTCGGTCCTTGTAGTCTCTGACTCTACCGGGGGGGCCTTAGCTCTATCTCTATGGACATTCTGAGGGATGTTGGGGTGAGACCTTGGATACACTGTTTGGCATTAGGATTGGTTAGTTGCGAGCCCAGTTTGCAAACCCTCGCCAACAGGGGCTTACGTGTTGGTGTGGCACTATATAGTAATAAACGTTAACCTTTGTTATATAATGTTCATGATTAGGGTGGATGGGGACGACGATAAACGTTAACCTTCGGGCGGACTTCCACACCCTGTGTATAGAGGCGGGGTCAATAAACGTTAATCTTTGACCACCCAACCTTTCTATTGCGCATTGCAAACTATAAACCAGACCAAAGATATGAATTGACTGCATGCATATGATTGTTGCATTGTTTTGTTTACTCACTGAGCTCAAGTTGGAGAGCTGACCCTCGCGCGCACAATTCTTTTTAGTTTCTGATGTTGCAGGTACTATGATTGAAGATTATGTCGACACGCCAACATATGAACATGTGGCGACTGTGATGAGCAAGCTGTGGAGGACGAACATGGTTTGTTAAGCGAGCGTTTCAACGGTGGATACGTTTAGTGTTTAGTTTTTGTATTTGGATATTGTAATATGTATTAAATTATGTTTTGGTTACTTGAAAATAAATGGAATATTAATTATTTATCATGATTAGACCTCAATTCATTATCTGTAAGACTTTCGCTATTTATTTTATTACCTCTGATTAATGTGGAATGTGTTTTGGTTTATCATATGTGGGATAGCCTATTTTGAGATCCTGGTTGAACCGTTGGTTTATTGACGGTTCATCACACCATTCCGAATGGTGCGGAATTGGGGTGTAACAAGTAGATCGCCAATAGGACTGCCAAGTATCGCTCTGAGGGACACCCAAGTCATAGACTCCGAGTAGGAGTGAGAGATTGTAACTAAAGAAGCCAAGTCGGTCCACAGTAAGAGTGACACATGTCACCACGTAGACAGTCGTGTGACCGTGATGATCGACGTCGTATCGCACTAGGAGAGGGACTCCTCTAACGTGACATAGTTGTCTTAGAACTCTGACCTCCGACTAAAAATCATAACCGAGTAGGTCTATACCTCCGACCGGCACCGTGTCTTAACAGGAGTGTAACTCCGAACGGTATAAGCCAAGTGCACCACATCATTCGTGGTCAGTTTCAAAGATAAAAGTTACCACATGTAAGATTTTAAGTGGATGATGTTTTTCCCACATAACAATAATATTGGCCACAGCTTAGTTTTCTATTGATTTCATGTAGTGTTTAGATATGATCGATACCATATTGAATACTTAGATTTTGAACCTTTATAATAAATTTTGTATAACCCATCCATTTTTTCTATTTTTCAAAATGTATAGCCCAGGCCAACCATTATAGGCCACGATTCAACAATCCTTACACCGGAAAATAAAATATTCTAAAGTCTAAGCCCAAACCCAAACCCATGTAACATCACCAAGATCGAGCTAGTTTAAGTCAGGTCAGCCTCCAGATTTCCTAGGGATTGCAACGGGGCAGGTTTGTTTCGCGCACATTGCTTCAGGACAACACTATCTCAGACTATGGGGCGTACCTAGTGTAAAGGCACTTGCCACTGTCGGGTCTGAGCAAAGATGAATGTATGCAGTCTTACTTTTATTTCACATAGAGGCTGATTTAGATTTGGATCCATTATTACTAGGCCACAATGGAGCTATCTTACTGTTGTAACAAGGCCCGCCCTCACATTATCAGCTCCAATAAAACCTGACCAATCGCAACCCCATGTAGTAGGGTTTTGCGCTACACAAACCCACATCCGTTCCCAAAGGAGGAACTAAGCCTGGTTAACCATTAAACAATGGTTTAAGGAGTCGGGCACAGCTCGGCAAAATCAACAGATTCAGCCTAGGCTGGTATCATGTCACATCCAATTCACACCCATTTAAGGCCGAGTTTCACAAGAGTAAGGCCAAGGTTGGACCATGGTTTAAACTGCTCTGTTGCCATAACTACAATAAAATTTACCCTATTTCTTCGCTATCATTTAACTGTACTAGATGATAATACATACAATGATTCAAATATCATACTATACATGTATGGCTAAGTAACAGGCCAGGCCAGGCCAGGCCTGGTAGGTTAAAACCAGAGCCCTCAAACCTTACTGTAGCCCAGCCCAACATCAGGGTTGGCAATATACAAAATGGGGTTGGACCCACGACCCAAGATGCACTATAGCTCTTTAATATAATTATCTTGGACAACTTTTCCACGGATCCACATCGTCTCCTCCCTCAGATTCGGGAGGAGGGGCGGCGACCCCAGTGGATGGTCGCCGACTCGCCACGTGGAGGTCGGATGAATCCGACCCTTCCTTTTGAGCCGACAAGCCGAGCTGACAAGGGAATGTCGGCTCGAACGGAGGGGTTGGATTCATCCAACCTCCACGTGGCGACCATCCACTGGGGTCGCCGCCCCTCCTCCCTAAAGTACAGGGAGGAGACGATATGAATCCCTTTTCCACCCACTGATTGGCCCATCTGTAATCTAATCATTGTTCTGCTATTTTATATAAATATAAATAGGGTAAGTGTTGTTTCCCCAAATCATAACATAAATTTAGATATAGAATGCATGTCAATACAAAAAAGATATTAATTGAATTAAAATTTAAAATTCAACATTTAATTAATTTAAACATTGAAATTTTGAAAAGAATCATTAAAGTAACGACCATTGCAACCACCAACAACAGTCCAAACTCCAAACAGACAAGAGGGGTGATTTTAACATCCTCTCTTCCCAGTGATTTGGGAGGAGGGAGACATCTCCGTTGGATGGCCGACACGTGGAGTTCGGGTGAATCCGAATCTTTCATCAGCCGAACTGACACTCCCTGTCGGCTTAGCTTGTCGACCATCCATCCAGGCCGCTTCCCTCCTCCCGAATATGTGAGAGGAGAGGATTTGAAATCCCAAGAGGAGAGAGAGAGAAGAAAGGGAGCTCCTACCACTTTATGATTAAAAAACAACGCCAACCAATAATTTCAGTCACTCTCAGCCTTTTGGGGTTTAAACTTTTGCTCAGAAAGCAAACAAATACAATGAACAGAGAGAAGGCAACACTTGAGCTAAAACCACTCCAATGTCCACTACGCCACTACCCCCCACCAGCTTCCAATAATTGAAAAGAAGAAAACAACATGAAAAGAATGGAAAAAGAAGAAAAGCTCCCCTAGTCATTCTTTCTGTACCTCCTCCAACTTCAGTCTTCAAGAAAACCACTTTATATGTTAATGCATCTCGAAGCCATTCTCCCATCTCTTGATTACCTCCAATAGTATCTCGTTCCACGTGTCAATGGGCCCAGGCAAGCACCAATGAACACAGTCGTTCTGTACACGTTCCCGCACCCCATTGGCGAATGGAAAACCATACATGTACGGTCCTGGGTGGCCGTCCGGCCTCATCAATGCCAATTTGGTTACATCCAATGCCTGTAACCTCACCCGCTTCCCCATCTCCTTCTTCTTCGCAGCCTCCAATTCCTCCACTCCGATCTTCCTCATCTCGGCGTCCATCCCCTCCAGCGTCTTCTCCCCTTCCTCAAAGGGCTTTTTCTTGTCGCACGCCCCTGCTTTGTCCCACTCCCCTTCGAAATGCGAAGGTGAGAATGTAGTCACGATCACGTCCATGGCATCCCCACTACGCCTGTCCATCACGGCTTTCAGGGTCGTGTTTAAGGCTTTCCTGTACACATCATAGAATTCGACCTCGCTGTGATTCAGTCCAGGGCAGTAATGGCAGCCCAGCACCGATCCCTTCTCGTAATAAACAGCCGGATGGAGGAACCAGTGTCCCACCGACAGCACCACCACATCCATCTTACCCATTTCCGACGCCCACCTCTCGTCCACAGAATCCAAGTAGAGCCTGTTGTAGTTAAAGCCATTGTTGGATTTCTCCATCCCCTTAACGAGAAATGGAGACCAATACACCGAGACATTTATGTTGTGAGAAGGGAAGCGCCATCTGCGGAACTTCTTGTCGTCGCCGCTGCTGTAGACAAGAACAGGGGAGGAGGCGGTGGACATGAGGCAGAGGAGGGACTCCAATTGGTTTCTAGCCATGGAGTCACCGACGAACGCCAGATGTTTGTTTTTAAGAAGGGAGAAGAAGGTGGTTGGTTCGAATCTGGGGAGCCTGCATTGCTTGGGTCTCCACCTCCAATAGAGATAGCCCTTATCAGGGCGACCATGGTTGTGGCAGTTCTGGCCGTCTTTGATGAAACCGCAGCTGGTGCCATTATACAGGGGACCTGAATTGTTGGGTACCCATTTGCCATTAAAGTAGTCGCATAAAACTTCCTGCTTAATTCCTGCCTTTAATACTGAAAAGACATTCATACATACAAAATTAAAATGGTATAAAGAAAACAGAAAGGACTGATCAGGAGAGAGCCATGGAAGAACATTGAAGTTTGAAGTAAATGAAACGTACCTTGAGAGAAGAGGATGACTGGCTTGTGAGGAGGAGGGATCTGATTATTTGGTGAAGTCTTGGAGAAGTGGAGGGGGCGGAAGTACAAGTGAAGGAGAACCAAGGGAATTAAGAGCGAATAAAGAGCCCAAGGTAGGAGCTTCGTGAATGAGCGAGGTTGGCTTTTCAGTGGGTTTGTCGATCCCAATCCCATCTCAGTCTCCTCCTTTGTAAGCTGCTGCTAGGCTCTTTCTTGGTTACTCACTTGGTCTTGGATCCAGTCCCAAGTTAACTGATGGAGATCGAGATGAAGATAGGAAGACCCAGAAGCAAAAAGAAGAGGGCTTGAGATGTGATGAACATGGACTACGAAGGAAGAGGAAAGGCAATGGATAATGGAATTGGGACAAGAGAGAGAGAGAGGAGAGAGATAAAGGAGTTTGTAAGTACTTGCACGTGTAGGGAGAGACGAGTAATTGGTTCAGTGAAAGACACATATCGAGGGATTCCTCCCTGGACCACTGGGAGGACGGGACGTTTCGTTACTGGTACATGGTTCTTGGGTGAATCTAAACTTCACGTTTAAATCGACATCGAATCGATAACCTAAGTTGATAAGAGATGTCAGCTCGAATATAGGACTCTAATTCACTCGAGAACCACGTATCGATAATCAGACGAGAACGTCCCCACCCTCCCGGTGAGAGGAGAGGATGCGGATCCCATATCGAGAATCCCTATTTATTTGTGACTCTCTGTGTAGTAACACCTGGCCAGCCATGCATCCACCCAAATAATGTTTCAAGGAAAAGAGAAAAGCCAAAAACCAATTAAACAAGTGGTGTCTGCTAGTCTTTTATGTCTCTAGCGATGGGGTGAGCTCCAGTAGTTTAACCTTTTAAAAAAATGAAATTATTCACAGAAAAAAATAAAAACTCACAAATTAGACAACTAAAGCCCAAAAGAAGAAACACAAGCTTCCACGGAAAGCATGCCAATGCAATCAAAAATTGGGTATCTTTTGGAGGATTTTCCCGATGATAGATTAGAATATATGTCTTTCAAATTAAATGAACCGTTGAAAATACAAAGGTATTATTTGAAGTTAAAAATTTAACCGATGGTTTTTCTCTTTTCCAGATAATCTAAGTGGATGAATAATTTTTTTTATACTCAAAAAAGAAAAACCTAACCACCCTCTGGATAGTTCAATGGTTAGATTTACTGATATCACACAATCAGGTATCTTGTACAAAAAAGTTTGTTAGGCTTGAAATTCCATCCCACACTAACAAGTAACAGGTATCTTGCACAAAAAACTTTGCTAGGCTTGGAATTCCATCTCACACTGACAAGTAACGGATCCACATCCTCTCCTCCGACAGGTGAACTTGCAGGCTGATCCAAGGGCTGGAGTTCAGTCAGCGTGCATACTAATACATCAGTATATTTGTCGACTGAAATTCAACCCTTGGCAGTCGATAATTCCACAAGAGAAGATTTCTATCTACAAGTGTCGGCCATCCAACATCCAACTGGGCCGCCTCTCCTCCCAAACCTTTGGGAGAAGAAGATGTGGATCCACGTACCATGATGCCCTGTCGATGTAATAGTTAGGGGTTCCATCAATCACCATTTAGGTATTCTCTACACACGACACACCGATGACACCATAACCACATTCTGATGCGCACATTTATTGAAATGACACACAACGATGTCATCTTGACAGCAACGTAACCTATTATTGTCCCACCACCGGAAGAGGGACCGAATTCAGTATTAAGTAAAAGAAGCCGCGTTCGTGAGGAGACACAAGTCCCAGAGTGTTCCATATCTGGTGAATGGGAAGTGGGATTAGGAATAAATGAGCTTTTCTTTCGTAAGACGAAGAGAAAGAAACCAAATGAGAAACACCAAAGGAGACTTGGAGTTATCAGGCGTCAAACATCAAATCAGAATCTAAATGTAAATATGCTTGGTTGGACAGATTTCATGTACCGGTGGAGGGAGTTGGGAACAGCTCAGGCCTTCCACGCTCCCCACTGTGTGAGTAAAGTTGTCATTAGGTCCCATACTCCTCCAGCTTGCTCAGTCACATTTTTGACAGTGCTGCCATACCAGAAATGCATCATTGGGGATTCAAATCGTCTCCTGCGAGTGTATCGGCAGGAGACGTTGCTGCATCGGACCGATGCACACCACGTGGAGGGTATCATATCCGACGCCTCAAAACGTTATGCCGCAGACATAGAAAATTAAACCGTGATACAGAAACTCATTTGGAAACGTTGTTTCGATCCGTTGCAGAGGCCACACAGAGAGAAGGCAGATGAAGAAGAAGAGCGCTCCTAAACAGAGGCGGCTCTGGCAGAGTGAGATTCAATGGAGGTGAATGACTTGGAGCGATTTAAGGGTTATGGGGAGAAAGCTGGTGGAGTGCTCTCTCTCTCTCTCCTCCTTTCTCTGCAAGTAAGAATTTCTCAGTTATTCTTCTAAACAAGCATACCCCCTGTTTCCCCTCCCTGTTTCAGCATACAAAATTTATTTATAATTCCTTCGACTCTGAAAAAATCAATGCTCATGAATATTAAATCAATAAGATAAATAAGATATTCCCAATCTCTGTTTCTGGAACATTCAACGTTGAGGCGAGTTTGCGGGTTAGGGTTGGAAAGGGGATTTCAACGTTCTTCTTCCTTGAACCAAAGATCCTGAAACAGATCCTTGAACAACGTTGAGGTGAGTTTTCTTCTCCTCTTCTTCCGTCTCTCTCCCTTCCCTTCTGAAACAGATCCATCAAACAATGATTTAGATCCAAAGTTTTTCTTCCTTGCTGCCCTCTCTCCCCTCTGAAACAGAACTAACCCTAGTTTTTCTTCCTTGCTGCCCTCTCTCCCCTCTGAAACAGAACTAACCCTCTCTCTCCTCTTTCGACTCTCGCGGGATTCAAATGAGTCATTTCCGCTGGGTGTATCGCGGTTTAATTTTTCCTATCCTGAGGCAGCTGGTTTTGAGATGTCGGATACAATATATTACACGTGGCATGCATTGATCCAATGCAGCAACGTCTCCCGCGAATTCACTCGCGGGAGACGATTTGGATCCATCATTGGAGTCAGAGCCCAGTAGATTCTATACTTGCGTTTCAGTAGATGTCTGTCACATCTTTAGATTGAGTTAAGAGCACATGGTTGGACCATCTGAACAAATCATCCAAGCTCTCTCTCTCTCTCTCTCTCTCTCTCTCTCTCTCTCTCTCTCTCACTCTCTTCTTTCCATCTCCATGCCCACAAAGTTAACGTTCAAACATTTTTAATCTGTTCACGCCAGGTTGTACACAGCGTCCATTACTCAAGCACCCCACAAAGGAATAATGATATACATCAGTCCAAAAGAAAACCTATTGCACAATTAAGAATAATTCCCGATCACTAACTCAGAATAGATCCAAAATCAGATGAAACAAGAGAAATTGGACCAGGAAAAAGGCAAAGATTTTCACCAATGTGTGAATATCCATTATGTTTTTACAGAAGATGTGTGGAGATAATATCCACAAAGATAAATTCATTAATTTTCTGCTATATTTATTTAAACAGATCATACAGGTCAAAGAACATTCATTGCCGATTCAAAAATTACGTAGCATAAATGGAATTAATCGGAATAATGATAAACCAGTTCTGCCAAACCCAAACTGATTTCTGCAACAAGAATCCAAAGGGGCAATGCACCACGTTGCTGTGGAATCTATCAAATTTTCCAAGGGATATTATATGGTACAAAACCCAGCTAAAGGGGGATCTTTTCAGCCATCATTTTCGGCCATCATGGGTTGTTACAACACCTATTTTTTAACAGGGAGTACTTACAAACTTACAACTTCCACCCTCAAATCTTTCCATAAAACAATCCAATTACCTGCGCTTCAGTGAATCATCACAAGGCTAAAGACCAGCATGCAAAGTAAACAAGCAGGCATTAAACATATCCCATCCAAGGGTACGGTGACAAATCATTCAAAGTACATCATCTGGCTCACAAGAGTGGACATTCAATCGGCCACAACTTACCAGGTAGATACACGGAAGTCAAGCACAAGGGGATGCTACACCCTTATGTATTGAAATAACCTTGGGCGCATATACATAATTGAAAAAGGACCATAAGGAAAAATAAGACAATTAACTATACTCCCCAAAAGAAAAAGGAAAAAAAAAGGAGGGGGGGTGACACTAGGTGAGGAGCATTCCTGAGAACATTACAAAGAACATGACGACACAAAACATTACAAATGTTCCCTCTCACCAGACCAACCACGAAGAAAGAAAACCTGTCATGGTCAATAGGTTCAACTCTTGCCAACAATTATTCCTGTAAACAATTAAAATCTGATAACGCAAGGTCAAACCTACCATGGAAGTCAAAACTGTTCACAGTTAAGAAGAGCTTCAAACAGACATCAAAATGGCATTTGTGGCAACTACATTAAGCGGAAAACAAAATTTAACAGGAAATAACTGTACAGCCCCACTTCAACCAAAATCAAGATCCAAAACCTCAATTACCAAAATTTCTTGGTCATTTTATATTATATCTATATATGCAAAGAAAAAGATATAAATAACATTAAAGAAGAAACGAAAAGGGCTTTCAGACCAGTTCATACACCCAGACCCATTTATATGAAGGGTTGGAATGGGAAGAGGCAATGGTGTTTGACCCAACAGGATACAGCCAAGGAACCAAACCATGTTGAGAACCAAAATCTCAAACCGTCTGGGGAACATAGCACTGGTGCTTTCCAGCAGTTAAATATCTACAAAGGGAAACTGATCCGCAGAGGCCATCTTACCCAGAACAATTTCAAAGAACAACAAGCTTCCACAAGTCGCTGAACAACTCTTGGAAAGTTACAATCAGTACAGCAGAAAGGTGGTGGTCAAAAGCTATAAACATATGGAAAGAACAACTCACCACCCACCATCCCCTGAGACACATTAGATAAGTCCTCTTGGAGCTGGCCGATGCTCACCCTGAGAGCTGAGAATACAAGACAGTGGCATGAAAATCAGTTCAGGGAAAAGCATGTTGAGATTTAAAGGCATTACAACAAATTGAACATTACCTTTTCACAGTAAAAAAAAGAACAAGATAATGAAAAAAAACAATCTTTTAGTTTTACCAAATTAAAATTGTTCTCCCAGAAAGGAAAAATGAAGTTTTACCTTAAAAGTAGATGGTCTCAATACCTCAATTAGGTTAACAATGAAACTAGGAACCTCAATTTTGCTACTTGGCCAAGGCAATGTAGTGCGTAATTGCATTGACATGGGCCATGAAGTTACACCATCATGTTCTATTGGTTGAGTGCATAAAAAGTTAAAATCTATGTCTTCCCCTATTATTTCGTAATTTTTGTTTCAAGGAAGGGGCATATAGAATTTCAATGTCCTCATAAGACTAACCCAATTGGATCCAAATCTAAATAGATAACAAATAGATACCAAAAAACAGATCAAAGTGTTAATTTGTAGACAAATGTTCAAGTTCCAAACAAAAAGGTAATAGCATCCACCGGAATAGGCGAAGGAAAGCAAAAGGAGAAAGAAGAAGAGCAAGAATCAAAAGAAGAGGATTGAGCATACGCATGAATCATCCTATAAGGATAGGCAATGCTTAATAGAAAAATTGATGTTGCGGATCCACATTTACACATATGAGCATTATTGATATTATTTTAAAACTTCCTGAGTTTTTAATTTTGTCTCTGTGTGTGTGTTTTTTATCTTGTGTATTTGTCTTAATCTAGGTTTTCCCTTGGCCTTTATTTTCTTTTGTGATATGTTCTTGGAGAATTATTCGTCTAACTATGAACCTATTTTGTTTATCTCATACTAGTAAGTTTATGCTGGGTTTAGGTCACATGACTTCAATTTTGAATATTTGATATGACCATACCTTGAGCCTTATATATGATCTTTACTAGTTCAGGCTTGTCAGATAACAGGATTGCCCACTCGATTGAACTTTTTGGGGGCAATTGTACGAGTGTCGGCCTACTCTGGAATTGCACCTTAACATATTGGCCAAGAATGAGCTTTATTAAATTTGTTTTGTTGGTGGGTTTTTTTTTTTACTGTCTAGAGTATCTTCAAAAGGTTAAATTATGATTTCCCCTTATTTTTTTTTTCTTTCATTTCAGTTCTGTCTTGTTTTTTTCACAGGACCGGAAGCCCAGATAACTCTGGAGTCTGGATAGTCCAGATGGATTCCCAGACTGCACAAATTTTAAACCCAAGTCCATCTTTTTCCCTCATTTCTCTTGTTTTCTCTTCTTCTAAACACCTCTCTTCCACCCTCTCTTGATTTCCATTCATCCTAGCTTCTTCCTACTATACCATTCACCCATTCATACCACCAAAATTTACCTTGAATCAACCTTCTGTCACCCATAGCACCCAAATCCCTCAAAGGAAAGAACATATCCGATCCTCCAAGTCCCAGGAGAGGATTTTATCCGCACATATTGAGCTTTATGGATTCAAGCTTGGAGAGAGATGAAGACAAAAGCACAAGAATGCGAGGAAGTCCAAGCATGAAAAGCACAGCATCTGTGGGAGTGACGTTTGAAACTTGGAACACAACAGACAGAAGAGAACACCCCCCCCCCACAAAAAAAAAAAAACATATACATGGGCTATGTAATTTAAGGAGTAAAAGAGCCACATGTGCCTCAGAGACACAAAATACGAACATCATATGCATCAACATTCTCAAGGTTATATATGGAAAGGAAATACCGAGCTCACCAGGATCCTTAAATCAGCGAACTTTTCGTTAAAGCTCTCCTACTGCCATGAAGGTTGTTTGTAACTGAAACTCTCTGGATTCCACCCTCCTTCAGGCTCCTTCCTCTTCAGCACCCCACCAGCTGCCTGGTACATCCTAACTTGTTCTTCAGCTAGGGCCTGCGAACTGGTAACTGAAATATGCTTTGATGCTGATGGTATCCTGTCATCTCTCCCTTCTACATCCATAGCTCCTGGACCTGCATTTAGATCTAGACCATTCCTTCCCCACTTCCTACTGCTTTCAGCCTCCATGTGGGAAGCACCATCAGGAAGACTTATCATGTAGGGCCTTGGGTAATGAGAAGAGACTACACCTGCAGGTCCCACTAGCTGTGAAGGAACAGCAGGGAAGCAAATTCCCCCACCATGTGAGGAATCTACATATGCCGTTGAGCCACCAGAAAAAGAGGTTGAAGGTAGAGGGAAACTAGTGCCAAATGGGAATCCTGTATACGGGAATGGGGAAGCTGCAGAAAATGCTACTGCAGGCGATGAGGATAACACTGATCCTCTGTACATACCAGGCCCAAAATTGGTGCCACCAGTAGGTGGTCCTAAGATTCGCTGTGCCCCAGCAGTAGCAACAATTGGGTAAGGCTGCTCCACTCTATCAGGCAAGATTGATGGAATGGCAACAGCAGGATAAGAATTTCCAGGAGGAAACCATGAGAGATTTCCCAGCTCTGCATTGTTCATTCTAAGTCCAGCAACAGGAGATAAGAATGCAATATTACTCTTGGAATGCTGGCTACGAGGTGCTGGTTCTGTACCCACTTCATCAATTCCTGGCCCATTATTCAAATCAAAGTCTCTCAACACATTAACCTCACCATTAGGTAGCCCACTGGATGAGGATGACTTAGTCGGCATAACAGGGACTTCTAACCTACAACTGGTACTTGCTGAGAATTGGCCAGCATCAGCATCTTCATCAACCCTGTTCAAGTCAAGGTCAAGTCCCCCAGCACTACGGCCAAGTGCAGCTGAAGACCCCAAAATCTCACCCTGTCCCAAATCACGATTATTAGGAGGCCCAGACTCAGACACCGTCTCTTGGGCAGAGCTTTGAGAAGCTATGTCCTCAAGTAGTTTCTCATCTGTAACATTCAAATCAATATCTAATGGAGGACGACCTTGTTTGGTGGCAATAATATCAGGTGGGATATCAGTTGTACTGAGTGGCATCTCCAGAACCCTCCTAGGTTCAGCTGGACGAAATGCACTGGTAACAGCTGAACCTTTCCACCCAAGCTCCCCTTTACTCTTCAATAGGTTCTCAGGAGGAAGAAAAGGCCGTTTTGCAGGAGAAGCAATGGTAATTTGAGCAGGAACACTACTTGACAAGGAAGGGACGGAGAAGGCCAGATGGCTTGGGAGATGAATGGCAGAAGTAACTGGCTCACTTTGGTTACCTTCATCCACAGGAAAGCCTTCATTCAAATCAAAATCTAACTTTGCAGCTATATCTGATCCTGCTGTGACAGATGAAGCTTCTGCCTTGGACATACACTCCACATCATCTGCATCGGGGCCAGTCAACTTCAATCCAGTTGCTTTCAAGCCCTGGTCATTTTCTCCAGCAGGTTTTGGGGACAATTCTTCATTGGGAGCTGCACCAGAACGGATCTCAAGATGCTCCCTCTTTTCAGAAGTCTCCTCCTTCCCTTCATTTCTATGATATGAAACATCTGAACCTAATGCCCCACCTAGATCATCAAAAGTTGGAGGACCATTACTTTCCTGCTCTTTTCTTTGCCTATCACTCTGCACAACATGTTTTCTCACATCCATGTCAGCAGATTTCTCACCCTGGAGCTCATTTTCAGAAGCCATCACATTACCAGGGCCAGAGGACAGCATTGCATCCTTGGCACTATCCTCTACAGCCCCATGATCTACACCACCAGACAGCCTCTGCTCATTTTCAATGCCAGCATCAAACCCTTCACATACGAGATTCTTGTTCTCATTATCTAACTCCACAGATGGACAAGACGAAGATTCACCAACAGATTCCTTCTTAACTTTTGTAACAGAAACTGCATTATCGATGTTACATGCATCAACAACCAAACCATGAGTAATAGCACGTCCTGCTGCTATACCGCTAGTAACAGTTTTTTCTTCCACATGATCAACTTTATTCTTTTCATCCAACAAGGGACTCCTGACTTTAGGTTTTATATCAGGGAAACCACCGTTAGCCCCAGGAACAGCTGACTTCATCCGCTCCAGAAGTTGCTTGCCGCCCTCACCCTCCACACAATTTTCTCTTGCTTCTGGAGTGCACATATCCACAGAAGCAACAACTATATTGTCATCAGGTTTACCATCGGATATGAAGCACAAGTCTCCACTTTGTTGCAAGGCTTTACCAGATGCTTGAAGCTGCTCAATTCTCTCTCCTGTTGCCTTCTCATCAGAAGATGTGAATTTTCTGTCCCCTGAAGGAAAAAAAAAATTTAAAAATCAGGTAAATATATAGTTCCATTCATCCTGAAGCTATGGAGAACCAAAAAATATTACCTTGTTTCTCAGTGTCACCATCTGCAGCCTCATCAAGCTGACCTTGGCTTCGAGGTCCAGGATCTTCATCTGATAATCTCAACTTGGCATCATTACTCGTATCGGAGTCCTCTTGTGCAGGTGAGCTTTTCCAAGGAGAACCAATGGGAGAAACCAGATCAGATTTTGACATCTCCCCTGTAGCAACACTGGCAAGCAAATTCATTCCAATATCATCCCCTACCATAGATGCACTAGCCTCAGAGTACTTGACACAGCTTTCGATCAAAGCATTTATGGAACTGAAAGAAGCCTCATGCAATTTTCCAGTTTTGGGATCACTCCCAGATGATGAACAGGTAACTTTAGATGCCTCGGTTGTTTTTCCAATCTCATCAGTATTTCTGCAACGCTCATCATCAGGAACCGCAGCAGGTGATCCATCACCTTTATCAGCTGCAATGGCTCCATCTTTTACATCATTACTCTGCCATGATTCTGTATTCACATCTGCCACAATATTAGACCGATATGCATCACTCTTCCCCTTCACCTTACGATCATAATGGTCATGCTTCTCAGAGTGCCCAGGAGAAGAAGTTCTGCTAACAATGATGGAAGGATCGTCAATAGAACCCACACTGGCAGTTCGTGCTGGGCTACGGCCAGGGTTTGGAAGCCTAACAATCAGCCTGTGGCTACCTCCATGATCAGCACTGGGTGCATCAGAAGCTCTTTCACATGTTTGTCCAGAATTGGATACTTTTTCGGGAGTGGTATTCCTGTTCATGGAGCTGCATTTTCCAACTCCAGTTTCCTTTTGAACTCCAGAGCCAGCTGATCCCACGAAACCATTACTTGATTTCCGGTGTCGCAATGCCGCATTGGAGGTCTTATTCACACTCATAGACCCAGCAGTCGAGCTCCTTGCATCCTCCTTACAAGAACCAACAGTTTTTGCATGATCACTCGAACAAGACTGGCTATTGGTCTGGGACTGACTAGAGCTGCTACTCTTTTCTTCCTTTATCGTTGACAGTGGTGCATCTGAGGCACCACCACCAACTGCCACTTTGCTATGCGAATCCTTTGACAATTTCACAGACCCAGGGGAAACTGATGTTGATTTGGAAAAAGCATCACCATGGCCAATCTTAACTTGTGCTGATTTAGAAGCAGAAGGTTGTGTAATGGGGCTCTTCACTGCAACCTCAGAAGATCCTCCTGTGCGTCTGCTACCTCCATGAGAACCTTCTGAAAAACCTGGCTTGCTAGGCCATGAAACAGCAAGGCCGGACCCAGATTTTGCATCATTGATTTTCATTTCTGCCTCCACACGTTTCTTCCATGTGTCAACTAAACTCCTAGCTTTCTTCTGGATTTCCAAGTTTTTATGACTACGCAAATTATTCACGGACTTGCCTACATTACAGGTCTGCAAAGCATGAAGATTCACGGGCAACTTATCAAGCGCACGAAGCAAAGCTAAGAGGAACTCTTCAATTGATTTATCACCTTCCTTGGGGCTGCTACTATCTCCAATCTTCCCTTTATGCACCTCTTGGAGCCATTCATCCAATACAGGCAGACCCTTCTGCACAAAGCGGCCAAGGCAATCAAACCTGTCAGTGGATGCTATCACATCCGCAAGCATTATTCGGCCAGCAATATCTATCTTCTTCTCAGCTTTGTCAGGCTGCATAAGCTGCACAAATTTCTCCACCCCTTCGAAGTCAACTAGTCCTCCTTTGTCTGTTATTTTGGCAATCTCAGATTTCAACACATTCTCCGTTCTAAAATGACCAGAATCCCCATCATCTGTTTTTGCCGAACGCTCTCGCTTAATGGGCTCAGAGCCCTGATCACCCCTTTCCCTCTTCTTTCCCTTACCTTGAGAAGGGAAAGAGGTGGCACTATTCTGTACACTATCTGAACCAGTCTTTATTGGCGCTGTTGTTGTTGGACCATTCAATGGTTTTGGAGAACGCCCTCCAGATTGCACTGCTGCATGCATTTCTAGTCTTGTTTTGTTTAGTAGCTGGTCTACTTCTTCCTGTCGCTCCTACAGAAGATAAGATAAGAGTACCATAAGAACTACACATATAATCAGGACAGCAATCAAAATGTACTAGCAGCAGGCCGGAAAAGAAAATGACAAAACATACATTGATATAGTCTTGATCAGTTAGCCAACATAAGCACTTCTTTGCAATGTCATAAACTCGCCTACAAACAAATGAGGATATCCCTGAAGGAAGTTCAACACCTTTACGAAGGAATGCAACTTTACACGGATGGAGTAACGATGCAGCAGGTATTTCATCCTTGTGAAACGAATAGAACACTTCGTTAGGCGCAGCTCCCAACAGAATACCTTTGCCAAGCTTTACTTCTGCAGGTCGATAGAGCCAATTTACACCTAACTTAAGATTATCCTCCTTGCCTGATGTCAACCAACGGATTATGCCAATGAAAGGTGGGGATTCTTGCGGGGGCCTAAAAAGTGCACAGTCACCAACACTAATCTTGCGTCCATCCTACAAAACAAGAGAAACTTCAGTGGGAGTAAAATACGCAAAAAGGGATACAAATTGAGAACAACATAAAACTAGAACTTCACAAATAAAAACCATAGCCAGAAGGAAAAGAAATTGGAAGTTGAATCGTCAGGAAATACAAAACGAGATCATAAATACAAGATTACCACTGGAAAGGCCAAACAATCTGCCATCTCCATAAAATCACAACTATAGAAACATATACTTTCACAGATGACCATAAAGTCAAGAATTCATAGAATCCGGTGAGCCCCTAAGCAGAATACAAATTTTCAAAAAAAAAAAAAAGGAGGAAGATAAGCCTACTATAATTATACGCCAATGCATCCATTAATAAATTTTTTCTTTCCCTTCCTGACAGGAATTTCAGACAAACTTCTAAACTGATGGCCTCTTTACTGTCACCAAACATGAACTCAGCCAACCGGTAAAATTTATAATTGCAATTTAAACAAATATCCCTACTAGAATATTCAATAGTATTAGAATTCAACAAAAGAATTCATAGATAAATATGCTGGGATATGAACAAGCACATGTGAAGCAATCAACAGGTTTGTCAATTGTTACTGAGAACAATGTTTTGGATACCCAACAGCAATTTTATAAAATCCAATTGTATCCAGATCTGACCAGGAAAGTAGGTGATGGACAATCAGACAAGATGGAGTTGAAAAGCAGGAGAAAAATGATGAAACCATCACGAAGATATGTTTTATAGCAAAAGGACTAGACTAGACTGAAATAGTAAAATGGGCAAATCAATGACTAAAGACAATGTTCCCCAAAGATGCTAAGGATTAAAAAAAAATTACTATCAAAAGCCAATAAAAAATTAGACTATTTTTTTTTATCAAAAAAGTAAGGTGTGTGAAGTTTCTATCAAAGCACCATAGGAGCCCAAGCATGGTAGCCATTTACAGATAGGAAAATCCCCTTGAACATTTTCTAACCAATAAGATAATGCTCTAGTCCCTCAGCTCCAAATATAAAAGATAATATAATCAAGAGTTGTCATAAGGGCATCAGCTCTCATCCTCTCAATTCTCATCAGGCATACTGTTAGCAATGTAGTTACACTCATGAAAAAAAAAAAAAATCAACTGATATGAAACTGGCAAACTCCCAGTCATACATCACCATTTCCGTGGGATTTCTACTCAAAATAACATCACAGTGTGGCACATATAAAATGCATACTGAATATGCCATGAAAGATTGCAAGTACATCATGCAATGTTTGATAAAGAAGCCAGCTAAACTTTTTCTTAATGGCAACAAATGAAAAATGTTATTCATATATCAAAAATCAGCCAAAAGGTTTAGAGACAAACATGCTCCACTCAGTTTCAACAAGTTCAATAAGAATGATCTTTATGACAACAAGTAATTCAAGGTAATAGACAAGTCTTGGTCCGATAGGCCCATTAAATGAAATACATTTAAAAAAATATTATAAAAAAGACAACCTTTATTGATTGAGACAGATGCCAGCGTTTTTTTTAATTCCACTAAGTTCAAAAACAATCAAGTTCCTTCAAATCTGGTATTTTTCTTCTTTTTTTCGGCCATTAAGAACAACTCATGCCATGAAGCTTTTTTCACATCTTAACCCAAGAGAATTTAGTTCATTTGATTATTGAGACAACAAGAAAGGAAAATATTGTTCTCACATCCATTTCAAAATGTAGAAGATCAAAAAACTAAATATAAATTCTAAAAAAAAAAAGTTTATTGACGAAAATTGCAGGTACCTTATGACATTTCAGGATCTGCAGAATTCCTTAAAATCCTAAAATTGTGGAGGAATATCAAACGACCAACAGCAAATAATGAAGTGATTTGTCGATATAATAACGCTGATACAAGACAAACTGACAGTCTGTCTATTGGCAATGGTTTGTTTTATGTTAGTAATATCTCATAGAGTATCTATACGAATAGATTGGCAAGTCAAATTACGCAAGTTAGTAAAACGAAAGAAAAAGGAAATCAGCAATGTAATTACAATTAAAAAATAACATGTTCCCTCAAAATGAATGATCCTGCAACAGGAAGCTAGCATATCCAACAACCACTTATTGTAAGCATGGTTCAAAATCTCAGGGAAATTTCACTGAGATTGCTGAAATTCTCAGTTTTGGACTAACCAAGACAAAATCGAAGATGACTGACAAAACATACACTAATTCAGTCAATATTCCAGCCATGTGGGTCAATATTTCGACCTTTCAATCATTTCGGTCGATATTTCGGCATTTCCATCATTTCGGCCGATATTTCGATCATTTTTTTGGTAAGCATCTCCAGTTCTTATGCCAATCTTATCCTCCTCTGCATAGTGTCTATAAACAGCGCAACCTTAGCTACTATGTTGGATTTCCGTCAATTCAGCCAAAATCTCTGTTTTGCCAGCCACCAAAATGGTTGCCAAAACTGGGATTTAGAACCTTTTTTGTATGAAACCAGAAGACACTAGAATCCTATTAAAATTTAACTGTATTTTTTTCTTGGTTCACCTGTCAAATAAGAAAATTCAACAGCCTTCTCTCCTGAATTCTAGAAAAAAAAACATCAAAAAAAATTTACCAACCACAGGATTTACAACTAGATTCCCAAGTAGAACTGGCAGAAGTATCTTGCAATGACACTGACCACCAATATGAGCTTTAAAAATCCCATCAAAAAGTTTTCAAAGTAATGTTCATTTCTTGATCGAACCTCCTACTGCCAGCTCCTTACAAACTTAGCAATGCAATATCACCAGATTCACTTTCAGTAAAATTGATCCTAAGGTGCATATCATCAATCCAATAGAACGTGAACAATAAATTAACTTCTGCAATCTAAGAATAATCAAGAGGCTGCACCATCCTGTTAATTCAGTTCAGAACTATCAATTAAGAAGAATCCAACAAAAACAACTCTCTTTTTTTTTTTTATACATAGCCCCAGAACTTGTAATAATGGATTAAGCTAAACAAAAGAATCAATCAAAACTCCTTTTTTTTACCAAACAGAGAACTCCCTATACACACAGTAACACGGACTGTGCCCACACAAAAAAGGGGAATCGTTACATAAAACACAACAAACAAGAGCAGTGAAGATACCATCGACAACAACTCCTAACAAATGACAAGAATACGAAACAAATTCTCAATCTATCCTCGTTTTCCACCACCAAGATACAAGGAGGAGAGGCATAAATACGGACAGGTAAGAGAATAGTGAATTCCATAATCAACATCCATGCACAGATAACCCATAGTTCCCGAAAGTCAGGTTATTTTCTCTCCCCGATGCTTACCTTCACAAATCCCCAATAAAATAACGCCAACCATTCTACATCGACCAAATCAACTCGAAAACACATTCGGAAAAAAAGATAAATAAAACCGAAAACACATATAGGGGATACCTTGCAGAAGGAATCAGCATGAGATGATGTGGTAGATTCAGAAGCTACAGTCGTCGTACCGAGTGCGGGGACCGGCCACATGTGCCGCCTCCGTTTCCTCTCCTCACCTTCCCGCCCATGCATAGCCTTGCATCTTCACCGATTTTAATTTCGATCCCACCTTCGTCCTGAACGAGAAACATCAATACCGCCGTAATTCCACCGCCCGATCCACGAAACCCTAGAATCGTCTTATAATTGGAGAAGCAAAAAACTCTAGATCCGTTCCAAATGCCTGTATTACCATCTCCGATAATTTTCCAAAAACAGAAACCCTAATTTACGCTCATACGATGCCTCGAAACAAGGGAATTTCCAAATTAGGGCTCAATCGTCTACGGCACAGATTGACCCCGATCAAATTGACGCTCCAAACTCCATAGTTCAGATCAGGTCGACAGCTAATCTACTACTAAGAGTAGAAAATTCGAGAGATATCAAGCCGCCTTCCAAGCGATGATTTCGCTCGCGATCTCAGTCCTCGGATGTAGAAAGAAGGGAGAGGGAAGAGAATGACCATGGAGAAACCAACGAAATGCTGTTTTTGAAACTACGCCAGACGGCGAAGCGAAGAGCACTTGGTACTTGGTAGCTTAGCACGGGCAGTTCGGGTAGGTCGGGCAGAATAGAACCACCCCACACTGTTTTATACCAAGTACGTATACCGTATCTGTTTTTGATTGTATGGGTAGCTGAGGTAGCTACCTAGCTCTCTAAGACTCAAACCCAAGCGAGTCAGTCGCAACCAACCAGCAACCAAACATTCCTTTTCTGTAAAATGAACCGAAAATTGAATCGAACCATTTAAACCAAAATTGAACCGAATCATTTAAACTGAAACTATTAAATTGATTATTAAATGATTTGACTTTCATAATTTTTATTTTGAATTCCAATTCAAAAGTTAAAAGGTTTAAAGTGAATGATTTGAAACAGTAAAAACTGATTAAACCCTTACCCTAACCCTTATGCAATGTTTAACTGCCAATAAAGAGAAAACAAATGCTTGGCCGCCGCAATTGCCACCACCACTACCTTTGCCATTGCCACCAACACCACCACCATTGCCACCATCACCACCTTTACCACTACTATTTGTTCTATAGACTTTGATTGGCATAATATTCTTTATGTGTTCATCAAATATGTTTTTGTTTCAAATATGCTCTAGAATCTATTTTAGTATTGAATTATTAAACATATTTCTATTTCAAAATAATTTTATAGTAAAATATTTATTTCGAAACAAAAATAAGGAATCCAAAGCAAAAGTATTATCAAATAGGGTCTTAGTGTTGAAGTTCTATTTGTAAAAATAAATTTAAATTATTTTAACACTACATCATTTACTTCCTCTAAATCATATATCCAACTTCATATATGATTATATAATTAAAATTGTTTTAATGTTTTATCTCTCATCCTCTTACTCTCTTGATTTTAACTCTCTCTCCTCTTTCCCTTGGTAATAGAACAGTTTAAAATCGAATAATTGAAACTAATTAATAATCTATTTTTTGTAAACATTTTGAAACTATATAATAAACAGTTCAATTTTGATTTTATACATTACACGTCGATCATAAATCAAACCGCACCATTAAACAAAAAACCATGCCATTAAACCCCTTCTATATATATATATATATATATATATATATATATATATATATATATATATATATATATATATAAACAATTAAAGTAAAATGGCTTATTTTCCACTTGTCCCTTGATTATTGAGTAAGAATATGGATGACAAGTGAGGCAGATCATCATAGTGGGTCCCCACCTTTTATCTCCTCTAATGTTATGTTTGGTTATGGTTTGACCTAATTCAAGTTGAGATAAAGTATGGCATCCAAAAACCCTTGGTTTCCATTTTGTCCCTCAACTATGGTATTAATAGAAGAAAATGATATACTGAATCCACGTTGGCCAATAATTTTCTTGAACTTAACCAGCCTTTTTTCTACTCTTAATGTATTATTGATTATATATACAAATATTGAGGAAGAAGATTCAGGATCTGTATCCTCTCCTCCCAATGGTTCTGGGAGGATAGCGGTAACCCAGTCCGGATGCCCAATACGTGATTCTCGGTGAATCTGAGACCCATGTTCTAGTCGATAAGCCAAACTGACAGGGGGTGTCGGCTTGAACGTAGGTCTCGGATTCACCCAAGAGCCACGTGTCGACGATCGGTATTGGATTGCCGTGTCCTCCCATAACCATTGGGAGGAGACGATGTAAATCCAAATATTCAAGGCTCGATCCTCATAAACAAAACAACTTCCCTTTCAAAGCATCGTAGTTTGATTTTCATTTTTATCTCTATCTTGTTGTTTTTTTTTTTATCATAAAAATTGGGTTTTAACTCCCAACAATTGGAAAATAGTTCACCTATATATATACTTGTGTCATTTTTAAGATCTCATCATCATTCATATTTAATGAGTCCCACACAACATCGACGGTGATGGGATCCCATGAAAAATACATGTAGATGCAGATGATCCAAATTCCAACATCTCTAAGAGGTTTATGGAAATTTTGTGTCATATGATCAATTCATACTAATTGAACCGTTTTGTAAAATCATCTCAACCACTTGCCCTCTATTGATAACTTGTGATTTAGGTGTGTTCAAAATGTGATTCTACATGGTTACCTTAGATACAATAATTTCAGACATTCTAAGATATCGAGAAATGCATGTCTTCATAGACCCTTACTAAATTAAAATTTGTGCACATGAAGTACTTGATTGTGAATCATTACTTAGCATAATTGGTTGGTGCCTTCTCAATTAAGTGCAAGCACCTAAAAAGTCATAAGTTCTTTTGTGCCAGCATCCCACCTTTCCTCTTTTTCCCCTCCCCCCTATAAATAAAAATTAAATAGGGGTTCTGATGGAAGATTAATGAAGAATCCATATCTCAACTCGAAAACATGGGTCGATCTTCTCTTGTACTTGGAGGACTCCAATTGTGATCCAATGATCAAAGTTCACACAGTACGTATATCAATACATCGGTATATATACCGATTGGACGACGTGAAATGATATTTTTTTTTGGATTCCTATTCTCTAGTTTGGCTGCTGATATTAAACTCTAAGTCATTAATGAGTAATAGTTCTCACTCCTCATTATAAAAAATGGTGCTTGTCATCAAAGGCCTCCAGAGTTGGTGGGGGAGTGGTTGCTAATTTCAGAATTAAATCCTCTCCTCCTCGCCTCCCTGACTCCCACTTCATTCAACCATTGAAGTGCGTTGGAGTTCGAACCAACTCACACTCCAATGGTTGGATGGAGTGGGAGCCGGGGAAGAGGGGAGGAGAGGATTTGGGTCCGTTAATTTCATCGGTCTCAACAGCAAATAGTACGATTTTGTTGATTGATTAGGAATTTGGAGTTTGTTTGTACTTCATTGTGCACTATGATCATGACATTACATATATAATGGAGTACTTACATAACGTCTCTCTCGTATCTAATCTTGTGTACACCCAAAAAAACGATCAGAACAAGAAAAGTAAGAAGGAAAGCTCTCTCACCTAAAATTAAAATTGGCACGTGTGATATGCTAGGGCTTTCACATATAAAGCCAAACCAATCACGTGACGAGAAAAGGTACCACCAGAATATGTTCTTCCTCTTTTGTTTTATTTTATTTTTTTCTTATTACATTGATTAACCTCTTGATGGCATGTTTCATTTGTGTCACATGGAAGAATGTTATTGATCCAGTCACGTTTTAATTTTCTAACTCAAATTCAATCATATCATCTCTTCTATTTGTCTAAGTATGTTCAGTCCAGTGCGTATCAATATATTGGTTTGTGCGCTGAATAAACTCTAACTGCTACTACTAGTCACAATTCAATAGGCGGTTGGACTTAAGAGAATGTCAATCCACAATTATAGGACTTCGAGATCTGCCTATTTATACAAGTTGGATCGCATCAAAGTTGCCATATATATGTGTTGTTGAATCTTGTTACCCTAGCGAAGAAAATGTTCATGTATTCCATAAATCCATTAGATATAAAAGGAAATTATGAACAAGCTTCATAACCTATATAACTTTGTTTTAGGTTCTTGTTTGACATTACTATATATTTTATCGATACTTTATTTGGTTGTAAGAAAAATTAAAATGAAAGAAAGTGAAATTTTCCATGCCTATAAAAAACTAAAAAATAAACTTTTATAGTCATTATCTTCCTATGAAAATGTGATTAGCTCCAAAATATTCCATATTTAATTATAAAAGTTAACTTTTTTTTTATTGCATTAAAATAACTTGTATTTGAAAAGTAAAATAAAAATTACATCTTAATTAAAGATATCATTACTAAGGCTGTCTGTATGTATTATGAAATTAATTATATAATATATTATGACATATGTAATTGTTTGATATGGTTTATGATACTTATTTATATTTACGATTAATTGATATAATCTAAAAATCTACAAATAGGTTAGAAGGTATTTATTATTAATGATAATCTATTATTACTTCTTTATATCTAATAATATTAAATAGTTATTATTTATAATTCATATTTTATTTTTATAAATAATTTATCATTAATAATTTATAAACATAACCATAAACTATGCCAAAAAAGAACTGTAAGTAATGTCAAATAATGAACATGAGACTTCTATAAAAAAAAAATAATGAAATTGAAACAAATGATATAGAAATCCTCTCATGCGGTAGTTCCAGTTGCCAATAATTGGATTTCATCCAACACACACATATTGATGTATGGGCATCGATTGAACTTCAACTATTTAATCAGTCGACAATTTCAGCTGTCACAGGAGAGGATGTGGTTCCGGCAAATATTTGCAGCCATGACCCCACACGGTGGGTCTTGTAGACACAATACCACATTGGAGAAAACAATTTCAGATGGTCGTTGGGGAAGGAACGCTAGCTAGGGCCAAGAGGGTTGAAGTCAGGGTGAATTATTAAGAGATCATATAAAGCCGATGGACCTCACGGGTCCTGCCTGTCTCTTTAATGATTGGGAAATGAACAGGTGATAGGTCATTGGTTGTGGTTTGTTCACCCACATACTCTTCTTACCTACAAGCAACGTCTTTATCAATCTATATCAATCTCTTAATTAATTATTATCATTTAAGTTGTTTGTTGACATTAATTTTCATGATAATGATTGACTGACTAGTCATGGCTCTTTTTGTTCTTTCTTCTAGACCCAAATATCAGAAGACAACAAATTTCTGATATTACTTCAAAGCAACTCTTACAATCATCAATCACCATATCAATCTCAATGGATAGCTTCGTTTACAGACTCACAAGGAAATGAAAGAATATGAGTTTTAAGGTTGATTAGCATTGACCAAACCCACCGGCAAACTGGTATCATGGAAGACTGAGAAAACCCATAAAATGTGCTGCCTGACTGCCGTGCCGTGCCGGGTTTCAATTTCTGACTCCTAGTCTCCTATCGCCCTAATAGAGGTATAAGGATGGCAACCGCTGACCCAAGATACCTAATCAATTGGGAAGTCCATTGTTATCGGCATTTTCTATCCCCATCAATTAGAATGAGACACTGGTTAGATTAGTGTATTATATTTTGTGGGGTCTACGTAATTATAAGGATAATATTTGTATTAAAGTATGGGTCTATTACATGTAATCTTATAATTGTCATGGGATTAAGATTTTTAGGTTTCCTTATATATTATGTACGGAATAATCTTATAATTGTCATGGGATTAGGATTTTTAGGTTTCCTTATATATTATCTCTGTATAGAAAAACCTAAGTAGGGTCTGAACAAAAGAGGATACTATGTTAGGTGGAGAAAATTGTAGAGAGTTTTTTTGGCAATAAAGAATCTTTGTTTCTCTGTGGTAGAGACAGACATTCAGGTTTGGGTGCTGAACCACGATAAATCATGTGTTGTGTGTTTGCTCGATCTTTGTCTTTTTCTCGTGGTTGTACGTACATCCCTAACAAGTGGTATCAGAACCAGATTCGACAGATCGGTTATGGATCTAGAGGAAGAGAAGTGCGCGAGGATTATTGGAGAATGAGGTATTTTTTTCTCAACATCGATCGGAACCAAAAGAGTTCGATGACAAAGCAACTGACGAAAAGAAAAAGGTACGGAGTTTTTTTTAAGTCATACTTTTCTCTTCTTTTGTGGAAACCGAGGAGAATGAGAAGCACAAGGATTTTAAAAAGTAAAAAGTAATTATTACTTTTCTCTTCATTATTATGTGTGACATGTCTCTCTAAATTTCCACGACTAAGGTGGAGGATTAAAGATGAAAAAAAAAAAAATGGGGTTGGTTTGTTTTGTACAATGAAAAAAAAAAGGGTGTACGTACATTGTATCATCCAAAGTAGAAGGAAAAAAACATAGAGGTTGTTATCCCAAAAAATTTTAGGTGCTACGGTTTCATTGGAAGACACGGATTGGACAGATTCAATGTTTTTGGTATCGATCGAATAGTCTTGTACAAGATCAAGGGTGATTGAAACTCTTGAAAGTTGATGACAGACACAGAAAGTAAAGATCGAGTTAATAGAATAACGACGAAGGGTTCAAACTTCTCTATAGAACCCTTCAATAGCTATAATGATTTCACCTTGTGGCAACAACAGGTAAAGAATATTCTTACGCAGGAGAGGACTGTTAAGGCTCTTAAGAAGAAATCTGACAAGTCAAAAAATTGACAGATGATGAGTGGCTAGAGTTGAGGGATTTTGTAAGACCCGCACTCTGAAAATCCGGTCTAAACCTTGGTTTTGTGTCATGACAGGTCTTCCGATCATCACCGGGCCAGATGGGGCAAACGGATAACAAACAGGTACAAAATCGGACCGAAGTCGACCAATTATATTTGATTTTAGGTATCCGGGTCGATGGTACCGGTCTTGGTACCGGTCGGCCAGGGTATGGCCTAGCATCTATGTGCGGGAATCGGAAATTGGTCTCTGCGGGTCCGGCTTCCGATTTCGAATCCTAGAAGTTTCCTAATCCTAGTAGGGTTACTAAACCCTATTTTTAGCCTATAAATACATCCTTAAGCCTCCTCAAATCCTTTCCATTGTATCTCACAAATCCTAGAGAAGAGAAAGAGGTGGAAAAGGAGAAGGAGCTAGGAGGAAGAAGAAGGAGCCGCCATTACCGTTCGACGAAGCTCATGCTACGCCTGTCAACGGTAAGTGTTTGAATCCATCTTCTTACCCTATGTTAGTTGTGTGGGTGGATCAATACCATGCAGAGTAGGTATTTGTCTAAAACCCTAAATTGACCAATAAACCCTAAGTTGCCGTCAAACCCTAGATTCGAGTTTCGAGATGATACTCATCGAAACGAGACTCGAATGAGTTGGGGATAACTCTAACTCCAAGCCTAGACTTAGAATGGATAGGAGAAACCCTGAAAATCTATGGAGGATGATCGACGGCAGTCGAAAAACCCATGTATGGTCTTGGGAGACATCTGGGTCGACTATACCGGTTGCACATAGTGCGACCGGTATGTTTGCGACCGCTACCTCTCGGGAGGTTATCCGGGGGACCGGTGACCATACCGGTCACGAGTCTTTCCCAGAGCTACGGCCAGGTACATGCCACCGGTCAGCTCTGTGAGGGTATTTTGTAATCCATGTTGGTTTTCGACCAACATGAAACCCTAAATAATGTTATTCTAATGAAACCCTAATAATGTTGTAGGACTTTGTGACTTATCGTTTGGACCTTGCAACGTGGAGCAAGTTATCGAACGAGCGTCAGGTAAGGGAATCTGACCTAAACCTAATAATTAATGAACAGTAAATTATTGTTAATCACCGATTATATGAGATGTGTTGTTTGTGCATATTCACATGCCATCATTTACTTCGATTATTATTACTTGTTCATGCATCGATAAGATGTGATTGTTAGGCATGTGATTGTTTTCGTTAGTGTGTGGAGTGGGGCATGGGCCCGGGATCGCTCTTCGCATTAGCGCCTTTTGTAGTATTCCGTCTTAACATGCTTGGTACGGGTGGGGGTATCGGGGGGAAGGTCGGTGGTACGGTGGTCTCCGATATTGATGTTGTCCGGCCATTGTTATGTGGTCTTGTGGATTCGAGTCGCGGCTTGTCCACGATGCTTTAGCTCTATCTCTATGCCGTAGGGAGTTATGTTGGGATAGGGTATACTGCGTATTGTTTCTATCCTAGTGAGTTAGTTGCGGATAGGGCATCGGGGGAGGTGTGGGAATGCCTTAGCTCTATCTCTATGCCGTAGACGGTGTCTTGGGATAGAGCATACATTGATGACATATAGAATTGGTTAGTTGCGAGCCCAGGTTTGCGAGCCCCGGCGATAGGGGCTTAGGTCGTGGTATGGGTAGAGCATCGGGAGGTACGAGGGTATCTTAGCTCTATCTCTATTCCATTATGGGTGCATGTGGGCCAATGGAGGTGTGATCCATGAGGTGCCACACACTCGTGTATAGGGTGCGGGGGCCACCATATTTTTTAAAAAAAAAACAAAGTTTTTTTTTTTTTTTTTTTTTTTTTTTTTTTTTTTTTTTTTTTTAATTTTGAAATATATATTTTTTTTGTGTGGGTGGGATTTTTTTTTTTTTTTTTTTTTTATTTTTTTTTTTGAGTATTTTTAAAAAGAGAAAAAAAAGGGGGAGGGGGCTTGCTCCCCTTTCGGGTTCTTTCGAAAGAACCGCAGGGGGTTTTTCCCCGGCGCGGGGCCAGACCAGTAAAGAGCAAGTCGCCTAGCTGCGTTAAGCTATGTGCTTGCGCACTTAGGTTAGCTCTTGCTATAGCTTAGGGGCAATCCCCTCGCCTTCTTCCATTTGGTTGGTCCCACATCGAGGGGTCCAAATTCCCCAACGTGCATTGCTAGTTCTCACTTCGCGCATCCGCGTTCCGTTCGTTCCCTACGCCCCGCATGAGTGAGATTTCTATATAATGTGGATCGCTGATTCATTCGGGTCGATAAGCAAAACGGGTCGATAGGCAAAATAGTACGTAAAGAAAGGGTTCTTTCCCTCCCCCGAGGAATTTGGGGGGGGGGGGGGGCCTAAGGGGGGGGAGCTTTGTTTGTGGTATTTGGTTACATTGACGGGAAGTTTCCATCCATAAAAAAGGGGGGGCAACCTTCGATTGACTTTCGAGGAAGGATTTAGGCAATTCCAAAAGCATTCTATTTAAAGTCTTCCTGTATATTTATATTCGATTGTGGTTATGTGTAATGGTTTGTATGAGTGGACCGGCCTATTCGAGATCCTGGTGTGAACCGTTGGTTGGTGGCGGTTTCACTCACACCATTCCGGTTGGATGTCGGGGGGTGTGGCGATTTGGTAAATGTACTTTTTTTTTTGGTAGATAATACTCTTCGTGAGATCATTGGTTTGAAGTATCCAGAAGAAGTTTAGATGAAGTTGGAGAGCAGGTATAAGTCAAAGTCATTGACAAATCGGTTTTTTTTTAATAAACAATTATATAGCTTTCGTTTGTTAAATGGAGTGAAATTTGAGGTGGATATTGACGAGTTCAACATGATTGTGACGGAATTGTCTGCTCTTGATGTGACGATCGAAGAGGAGGACAAGACACTTATTCTGTTGACCTCATTGCCTCATTCATTTGATCATATTGTGACTACACTGTTGTTTGGTAAGGACACTATCAAACTTAACGATGTTATTGCTGCTTTGCTGATGAATGAGACACGACAGAAAGATAATAGTGATGGGACGTCAGATGAGGGTAATGCCTTGATTACAGTTAGTGGTCAGGATAGAGGAAGATCAAATGGGATACAGGAATATGACAAGAATAATGGTCGCTCCAAATCAAAAGGTCGTAAAATAATTTGTTATTATTGTGATGAAAATTATTATATAAGATGAGATTGTTCAAAGTGTAAGGAAGATAAAAAGAAAAAAAAAGACAAGGAGAGTAGAGAAAAATCATCTACTGTTGGTGTCACAGAAGAGTGGAGTGATGGAGATCTCCTTCTCCCTACTTCATTAGGTACGGATACTTCATATTGGATTTTAAACTCAGGTTGTTCGTTTCATATGTGTTCAGTTAGAGAACAATTTGCTACATATCATGAATGTGGTAAGGGTACATTCAAAATGACAAATGATGCTAAAAGCAAAGTTGTCGGGATTGGGATTGTGCAAATTCGCATGTTTGATGGAATTGTGAGAACTGTAACTGGGGTTAGACATGTACCGGACTTAAGGAAGAATCTAATTTCATTGGGAACACTGGATGCAAGAGGCTACAGTGTTCATCTGAAGGTGGGGTTCTTAAGATCTCCAAAGGGGCCATGGTTGTGATGAAGAGATAAGATCTCCAAAGGGGTCATGGTTGTGATGCAGAGACAGATGATTGATGATCTATACAGACTTGAAACGAGTTTATTTTGCTTTGGATTTTGTGAGTGGAAGTGATCTCTCTGGTGATGCTGCAGCAGTGGGAAAGATGAAGTCACTTCACATCGTGCAGCGGTGAGCTGTACGGGACACCCGGACAGGGTGTGGGCTATGCCGGTTTGGGTGTAGCGGTTTGACAGAGACGGATTTTCAGAATCAACATCAATGGATTTTCTTCAAGGTGGTTTGCAGAATCCAAGCCAGGTGGAGATTTATTGGGTTAGTGTCTTGTATTCTGTGGGGTCCACATAATTATAAGGGTAGTATTTGCATGGGGGTATGAGTTTATTACATGTACGAGGGTGATCTTATAATTGTGGTGGGATTAGAATTTTTAGGTCTCCTTATATATTATTTATGTGTGGGAAAATCTAAATAGGGTCTAAGCAAAATAGGACATTGTGACAGGTGGAGAGAATTGTAGAGAGTTTTCTTGGCAATAAAGAATCTCTG
This sequence comes from Protea cynaroides, assembly GCA_028583415.1. Lineage (NCBI taxonomy): Eukaryota > Viridiplantae > Streptophyta > Magnoliopsida > Proteales > Proteaceae > Protea > Protea cynaroides. The sequence continues at coordinate 9,548,871 of CM053273.1, forward strand.
TTTCTCTGTGGTGGAGGTAGGCATTTCGATTTGGGTGCTGAACCACAACAAATCCTGTGTTGTGTGTTTGCTTGATCTTCATCTCTTTCTCGTGGTTGTGCGTTCATCCATTACAACACCTGTCCTAGTAAGAGGACTCACCACGTCAGAGTTTGACCTTATCAGCATCCAAGCTCTGTATATCTCAGATAGCCGTAACGGTCTGCCCACTCAATTCTCAAGCCTTATTCGTACTCAGCTCGCACGAATGATCGTGTAGCGCATTGAATTGTAATGGTTGACACTTTAGGAAAAACTGACTTAACCGATGGATGAGTAAATCCACCCAAGGGTAATTCAACTTTACACCACTCGTTGCTCTCCTTTAAAAATATACTAAATTCTAAAGGTAAATGGATCCAATATTTTACACTCAAGCTCTATCTACAACTCCATTTACACTCGGAACTCGTATTCTCTACAACCCCATTTACACTTGGAACTTGTATTCTCATACCAAACTCCTAATCTGTTTGTACTCGAAGTACTGACTTTGGCATCAGAGTGAACCAAGTATCCAAAACCCGAGTTCTTTTGCTTTTCTCTCTCTATATGTAGATCCAACTTGCTCCCATAAAGGGGGTTTATTTTCCAATTTCAACATCCATCAACCCAAATAGCTCATACATGGAGCATTCCTTGTTTGGTGACATTTTACATCTTGGAAACGGTCACAATATTTATTTTTTAATATAAATTTATAATAAGAAGCTACCAATTTATTTTAATATGCTTTGTTAATGTGTTTCTATTATGTAATGGCTCTATCCACAGAGAGTTTGTGTAGGGTGAGAGAAAGGGAGATCTCTTGGATTGTATTTCAATAAGTAGTTGAAGAGATTTTCATTTGATAGCCAATGTGAGATTGAACTCCTAATAGGTTGTCCTCAATGTTGTCTAACCTGCTGAGCCCGAAATATTTTGAGAGATTTGCCAATACAAACATACACCAACAACTTTCGTCACCTTTTCTCTTTTAACCTTATTAATGGTGAACCCACTATCTATTCCCTTATCTCAATAAATTTAACATGATTGAGAACGATTTACGAGGGTTGAATCAGATTGGATTTTAGCAATGTAGTGTTTTTAGCCATACGTGGTCAACCTAATCGTTTCATTGAGGTGATTACGTAGTTGTCACACTCCAATTTTGGCTGAACCAGGAGTGTGAGTGAACCGTTACTAAACCAACGGTTCACACCAGGATCTCAATAAGATCGTGTCTACTAACACAAACCATCGCACATAACCACAATCATAATACGATCAAATACAATGGAAGTCTTAAATTAAATGAACTGAGTTATACATTGTAAGTATAGTAATCAATTATTCTCCACATCAAAACGTAAATAAAATATCTTTACACAATTTATGAATCCAACTGAAATAAAATAAAATAAAATAAAACCATCCTAGAGGTACACGCAATAAGGGCACTCGCATGAAGCGTCATGCTCGTCTTCCCCTGCTTGCACTTCCAAGGCGCAGCAACTCTTCCATATACTGGAGCATCCACATAGTCCTCCATAGTGTAACCTGCATCAACATCTAAAAATAGTGTGTACACTAGGGTGAACTCACAACTTAGCTCAGTAAGAAAATCAGACAATACAACAAACAACATGCATGAATAACATTCACATTATGGTATGATTTTAAGTTTGCAATGTGCTATAGAAATGATTGGCGACCACCGCATCGCTATACACGAGTGTGTGAATCTGCCTAATGGATCAAACACCACTGTCGTCTCACATGCATCCACCATGGAATAGAGATAAAGCTAAAGTGTCTGAATCACAGACCGCCAACATTCCCCTGATGCCCTACCCATACCAATACGTAAACCCCTATTGGCGAGGGCTTACAAATTGGACTCGCAACAAACCAATCCTAGATGTCATCACCGTAGGTCCTATTCCAGCACAGCTCCCTATGGCATAGAGATAGGGCTCGAGTCTAGTGGCTAGGCCGGAGACCACAGTGTCATTTTTTCCCCCTGATACCCTACTCGCACCAAGCATGCTAAGACAGAAGCGATACGAAAAGGTGCTAGGGTGAGAAATGATCTCAAACCCTAAGCCCTTCCCGTTCCATACACCAACGAAAATAATCACATGCCTAACAATCACATCCTAGCATAGCGAGCATGCATGAACAATATAATAACTGAAAGTAAATATGACATACGAGTACGCACAAATACTATTCCACAGAATCATAGTTATTAACAACGTTTTACTGTTATTAAGTTATTAGGGTTTAGGTTCGATTCCCTTACCTGATGCTTGATTGCTAGCTTGCTTCGCATCACAAAATCCAAATTCGCTATCACAAGGTCCTACATGATGTTAGGGTTGAATTATAATTAGTTTTTTAGGGTTTATGTTGGTCGAAAAATCAACTGGATCAAAATATACCCCTCACAGTGCATACCGATCGCATGTACCGATTGCTGCACTGTGGGACAAGGTGCGACCGGTATGGTGGATCGGTCCCCCACAGACCAGCTCCCGAGAGGTACCGATCGCATATGGTGCTACCTGTATGGTCGACCGGTATGCCTCCGGAAGACCACCAACTTGGTGTTCGCCTTCCGTCGATCACCCCCTTTTGGTTCTAGGATTTATCCTATGCATTATAGGCCTGAGCAAAGAGTTAGAGTTGTTTCATATTCCATTCAAGTCCTACTTTCGATGTTCCTTAGCCTGGAATGCGAATCTAGGGTTCATCGACTGTATTAGGGTTTGATGACAATTTAAGGGTTTTAGATCAATACCTCGCCTTGCATGGTATTGATCAATTCATGATTAATCATCTATAATGCTTAACTTAGAAAAAAGTTCAAGCACTCACCGTTGATTCGTAACTATGGTGTTTTTTGTCCAACGACGGCTCCTCTCCCATATTTTTTAGCTTATTCTCCTTCTTCGATCTCTTCCTCTAGGGTTTGCGAGGATTAATCAAAGAGTTTTAAGGAGGTTTAAGGGTCATTAAATATACTAGAATAGAGTTTAGGAAGTTTTCCTACGTTAGGAAAGTCCCTATGCTCGAGATTTGAAAAGCGAAACTCGCAGAGATTCATTTTTGGATCTAACTAGTCTGTCCGCGCAGACATACCGGTCGACCGGTACCATTGATCGATACTATAGATAGATATGAAAAATATCATATTTTAGATCCATTTTCGTACCTGGTTGTCATCTGCTCGTCTCGTCTAGCCCGATGATGATTGGAAGACCTGTTACGACATGAATTAAAGGTTTAGATCGGGTTCATAGAGTGCGGGTCTTACAACTCCCCCACCCTTAAAAGAAATTTCGTCCCCAAAATTTGCATATAGGTCTCATAGTAGTTCTATCATATTGACATGGCCCAAACATAGTTATTTAATTCGAATTCGAGAATTATTTGGAAGGAGAATAATTAGGAATGAGTTGTTTTGATAATTTAAGAATTCGATCAAATATGGGGTAAAAAAAAGGGATTTAAAATAAAATTTGATTCGGATCGATTTGAGAATTATTCTTTTGTTTAGAAAAAATTTGGACAAAAAATTCGGATGTTAATTTTTAATATTTGGTGCTCACATTTTATACTATCAATCAATTATCACACCTGTATAATATACAAGTGACATTAGAATAATATTTAACGCATAAATAATAATATAATACATAATAGATGGATATGTGTGTATAAAGGTGGATTTGTTGCATTTCATTACAGTATATAATGTGGATCATTAGATTTTATCATGATTGCAATACCAATTTAGTAGAGTTGATCTTCATAAAATCAAATATTTTCATAAATTCATCTAATCATTTTCATGAAATCCATCTCTTTTTTATGTTCGTTAATTATTTCCTCATGGTTTGTATTATAATATTTATTTTTAGACTCATATTTAATCCCGATTGAAAAAGCACACGAAAGTAATGACTTGGTTTGTATTATGGTATGATTTTTATACTCATATTTAATTTTACATTGTCTAATGAAATTAATGATTTATTTTGTATCATGATTTGAATTTCATATTCATATTTAATCTCACATAGGAAAAAAAAAATGAAATTACTGATCTGTTTTGTATTATAACGTGATTTTTAAATTTATAATTAGTCTTAGATTGGAAAAGATACAAATAGTTACGACATTAAGTTGTTTTTTTTTTTTTTTTTTTTTGAAAAACTTTGTTTGAGAATTAAGGCATTATGTCCTCCACTAAATAATAATAGTTTTTTTAGTATAAAAATTATTCAGTATAATTCGGATTTAAAAGAATTATTCACGATATTTATTTCTAGACAAAAAATGTGAGAATTTTAAAGAATCATTGAATATAATTTGAATTTGGGTGAATTATTCGTATTATTGGGTTCGAAAAAATAATTCACGAATAATTTGGAGAATTAAATAACTATGGGCCCAAGTATCTTTATTTCAAGGTAATATTTAGATGTAAAGAAAAAAAAAAGTTTATAATGAAATAACAATAATGATAAAACAATCTCTCAAAAAAAAAAAAAAATGACAAAACTTGCACAAAAATAGGTCTCGTTGGACTCAGCCCAATTTTGCAATGCCGCAAATGTGGACCGGAGAATTTCCATGTATGGCCCATACCCAATGGACCAATTTTACACGCGCATGTGATACCACGTTACTTGAAGAGACTCATTACCTCTCAATCAATCACGATTTTGATTCTTCATCGGACCTAAAATTTAACATATGACCAAATCCAAACCATGGATTATATATTAAAAAATCTAAATTACTCCCTGACATCATTTGCCAAAAAAGTGGGTGAGCCACGTAGGATCCCTTCTTACTCAGGTCATTGGTAGAAGGTCTGATTCGAGATTTGAACGAGCTCCTAAGCCGATTCCGATTCATTTTCCTCTGGGAATCGGCTTTTGAACCCTAAAAACTAATCGGGAATAGAATTGGCGATCCAAAATCCGATCCCTCAAACCATTTACTGAGCCTGGGATCGACGATGATATCTACTCCCTCGATGGACGCTGCTATGGTTGAGTGGTTCACAATGACATTATAGTGGATTTGACGATCTACAGAGTCCTACACTAGACGTTGCAAGGCCGGGTTTTAACATCGTAAATTACAACGGTGGAGGAGGAGGTGATTACAGTTCCAGGGGCAGCATAGCTGTAGCCATTGTCATGGCCATGGATGCGAGGCACGGCGAAGAATTCGCGGTGGGCTGTTTCATTGCCATTAAAACCACATTGGGGGACGAGTTCGAGGGTCAAATCATCACCTTCGACAGGCTTTCCAACATTTTAGTCCTTCATATCCTTTGCTCTGGCAGTCTCGACTACAACTCCTATAGTTGTTTTTCCCTTTTTATTCTATTTTCAACCGGAAGTCTTTAGCTGTATATTTGATCTTTTAATTATATGTTATTGAATTCCTTAACGTTGTTTGATCGGCACAAGAAGGCTCGAAAAAGGGCCCTCGTCGAAACATTCGGATGTTGGCGGCCAACTATATAAAAGAATTTACCCTACTGCGTCAAGCTGAGGATCCTCTTGATCTCAAGAAAAGTTACCTTGATCTTGCTAGTCTTCAAGATAGGGAGGAGGCTGCTATAAGGTGATCGGATTTGAAGAATACCGTAACCTGGATACGAGTTTTGGTTATTTTTTTCGCTTTTTCGTCAATAATCATTTACAAGGTGAATTGCAGGCAAGCAGAGATGGAGGCTGAGAGGATTGGGGTTGGGGTTACAAGGGAGGCCCAGGGCATTTTTGATGCATTGTCTAAGACGTAAGTGTGCTGTACTTTTCCTGACATATTTCAATCTATGAAACTTTAATTTGCGCCTTGTTCATCAGAGTACAATCCTTTCTGATTCCAAAAATTACGATGAATTTTATAGTTCATTACATTCCCTCGTGCATGATGCCGTAGTAACTGATGTTTGAAAGTTGCATTGGTCTAAAAAAAAGAAAAAAAAAAAAAGAATTATCTGTAACATATATTGAAAGGAAAAGAAGGCAAAGACACACAAAGAATAATGTGGTCGTGAATCAACAATTACAAAACGTTGCTAGCTGCCCATTGGTTTTTAGGATTTGTATGTGCTTAGGTGGTTTTTGATTTAGGAGATTTTGGTATCTGGGATAATTTGAAATGATGGAAGGGTGTGAAATGCAAAGTATATCGTGGTGAATCAAGAGAAGGAAAGGTTTGAATTGGATGCTATCTCGCCCAGATGACTAGTCTATGCATCTGAATTGTGTTCATGATTCATTGGCCTTTTAAGGAAGGTTTTTGGTGAACTTGTACCAAACAACTGATTGGTCAAAATTTTCCTGGATGTGGTGAGCTACTAGTACCTGATTAACTTGCCCCATTGCCATCCCTATTCCCTACATGTGTCATGGTTTTGATCCGATGCTTGTTTGCCCCTAAAGGTCCATGCACCAAATGTTTGCAGCATTATCAAGAACTCATTTAAAGGAATAAGAACTGCTGCGTTATATGTGGCAGGTTTATGACTATTCTCCACACCATGTGCCATACATGCTTCAGTGCCTTTGCTGCATTATGTTTAGCTCATCTGCTTTTTGTTATTTATATATTATGGGAATTGCTTAGTGCTTCAAATTATCCCTTTCTTCAAAATACAAGAAGATTTAATTCATTGATCTGGAGAACAACTACTTCAGAGACTTTAGTTCCCCTTCTGACCCTTTTATGACCCGTGTCCTCTGCATGTGTCATGGTCTTGATCTGATGCCTTTTTTGTGCATAAGGGTCGGTTCACTAAATGTTTGTTGGCATTAGCATGAACTCATTGACATGAATAAAAATTGCTGGATTTTAAATGAAAGGTTTATATTTCTTCTCCTCACTATATTCCACTCATGTTTCAGTGCCTTTGCCATTTTCTGTTTAGCTCCTTTGTCAATCTGCTGCCTGTTGATAATTGTTTTGTTGTCAGTGCTTACTGCTTCAAGTTGTATCTTTCTTTAAAATAACAAGAAGATTTAGATTGTTGAATTGGTGAACAAATACTTCAGAGCATTAATTTTACTGTTTTGACCCTTTATGACCCATTTCCTATATCAAGACTTTCTTCCTCACAAACTTCTTGCTCCGTGAATAATGTGTTATTTTTAACACTGGCTGTTACTGCATAAAGATCTCACAACTTTACTTCATTATAAGCCATTGAATTTTTCTTACAGATTGAGTTATTTCTGATGGTCACGGGTTCAAACATAGAAACAGCCTGTCCGCCTTGCGGGGGTAAGACTGTGTACAATTTGCCCCTCCCCAGACCACAGTGAGCCTCATGCTCTGGGATGCCGTTTTTATTGAGTTTTTTCTGATGTCAAAGCATGAGGAGTTGACATTCACTGTGAAATATTCTATATGGTATTATGGTATTTTATTATAAGTTACATGACATCCTTACTTTCAAGTAAATCTATTTTGCTGAGTGATCCCTGTTCTCTGATCAGGCTTCCGGTTCACTGGGACAAGACTGTCATTGTGGTGATGAATGAAGTCCGCGTAAGCAGTCCATATCTCCCTGAAAATGTAATTGGTGGAACCCCTGCTGCCAATGAGCGTGTGAAGAAAGTGGTAATGCATATTGGTGGCTGAGTGATGTGAGGTTTTGTTTTTGTTTGTCCTTCCAAATTTTAAATGCATTTCAGGTTTCAGGTAGAGGTTTTAGCTTATTGTTTTGCAGCTAGAATTTGAAAGGAAGAGGTTGCAAGTTCGTGGACCAAGCCAGTAATAAATTATCATTTCTATCGTTTTGCCGCCGGGGAGGGCTACCATATGCTAATTCGCATTTAGTGGTGCATTGAGGTATGTCCTATGGTGACTGGCTATGTTGACTGTAAACAACTTCTGTTGGAGGGGGGAGGAAAAGACACCAGATTGACTTTTAGTTACATGCTTATCTAACTTTGTACTTTGTACTGGCCAAATTAATGTGGAAGTTAATAATTGAAGTTCGTTGAATTTTGGAGCCCTTTCCCATTGGAAGGTGTTGTACTTCCTCTAGCCAGTATTATGATTTCCCAAGTGGTTTCTTGGGTTTACATGAGGCCATTGTTTAGGGCTACAACAGGGTCTGGATGAAAATGTAACTCTGATGCACCCTTATATGGGTGATGACTGATGAATGACTGATGGTGTGATATTGTGTGTATATTGCTGAGTGCAACAGCCTACTGTGTAGAAAAAAATTGAAAACCTATGTTCCATGATGAAATTTCTATAAGAAATGGTTGGTAAAAACTTCTAATAAAGTATTTTCTGCACAAGTGAATTAATCGTTGCATCAGAATGACTTGTCTGATCTTATGGCTAAGCAGGGGGTTGTGATTCCTATGGTGTTCAATGCTTACCTATCCACTGTGTGAGATTGTGTTTGAGATGTGATTGTATTTCTGGTTTCATTTATCTATTGGAGGAGGGGGGTTTGTCCCATAGTTGCCAAGGTGAACCAAGGCGTTGGAGGCCTGATGAGGCGCCCGCCTAGGCGACCAAGGCATCACAAGGGTGCCTGGGCACCTAGGCAATGCCTTGACAACTATGGACTTTGGCCAACACCCTCCCCCCTCTCTCCCCTTACTTAATACATGATCTTCTCCAACTTAAAACTGTTAACCAAATTGAAATTTGGCAAGCTAATGCACCGAAGAACAAGCACTTTGGCTAGACTACTTGAGTATTGTGAATGAACATTAATTCGTGGACCCTTCTTTCTTTACATAACCCTCCATTAAATAGATGTATCACTATGACTTAATTCAATAAACCCAAGTATGTGTTAAACTGAATGCAAATTGCATTGCATATAAAGAAATCAATTGTTTATACGTAACATTGCAATGGGAAGAATGTGAACCAGTTTGATCCCTATTAAGGTTGGATTGCTTGTTGGAAACCGAGGGAAAATGTCTTACCAATTATAGAGGTTCCCGTTCATCGGTACATTGTAAAAATTATGGGAACTTTGGAGATGTCATAGAAATGTTAGCTCTCTTGGATAGATATTTGGTAAATGATGTGCAGATGTGGTAAGCATGAATACATGTTTTAGGATTCAAGGTAGGGGAAAAAAATGGCATTTGCAGTAGTACAGGTGAGTTCAATAGAAAGTGGCATCTGCATTGATTGAAAAAGAGAAATGGCATACTATGTGGCATGTCATTCATTAGAAAAGCCAAATTCTCATTCATTAGAAAAGCCAAAATTTGAATTTTTTTTAGATTCTTTGCAGAATTTTTGTTGCCAGGTATCTATGCAGTTTCTTCAACAATGGTTTCAGCAATGAATTTGAAATAATTTTAAGTTCTATTGTCTATGGCTACATCCACATCTTAATAGGAAATGCTAAATACTAATCAGTTAACTAGATAATCCAAAATGGGTGCACTTCCATATTAGCTCCTCAATTTTCGATATAAATTGTATCTTGTATTCTTAGAGATTTCTTGTCTTTGCCATTTTTGGCTAAGATATGGGGCATAGCTCTTATATCCTGCTGAAGTTCTTTACCACTTTGGACCATAGACGTGTTTGGATTTGACTAGCAAAAACCAGGAATTTGTGTTTCGGGGTTTAACTAACAAAAATCAAAAGAATAACCAGTTTTCTGCTGAAAGTCAAAGTTAGTTTTTAAGGTCCATATCCATGCCACACTAGTAGAATTGTGATTAAAGTATTTCTGAATGTAAAATACTATTAGTTGACTTTACAGGATCGTGGAAATTTCTTATGAAGATATCTAATGATTATGATTGTTGCTTTTCTAATCTTTATATCTAGGAGGAGTATCACCCTGCTGGTTATCCATTTCATCTTGGGAATTGCTGATCAGTTTGCTCCATTCTTCTCCTTGTTAGGTTCTGATTCTGGTCTACTGAAACTAGTTTTGGCAAAGAACATTGATTCTTGTTTTAGTTCTCTTTATGAAGCAGTAGAACATATTAATTTTGTCTGCCATCTTTATGAGTGGTATTAAAGTGGTAGAGATGTGGAGATCTGCTTCTCGAAGCTGTTTGATTGGCACATACCATTAAAGTTGAAGGTGAAATTGTACAAGACAGCTATAAATTGAAAAAGGCTGACATGGGTGTTTTAATATTTAATGGTGGATGCAGCCCTAGATTGAGTGAGATAACTAATTAGGATTTGTGTAATTGGCCTCAAGTATTTGGGATATATCCTAGTTGAGTGGAGTTAAGATATATATGAGTAATAATGAATGGAGTTGGCCTGCTTATGAGCAAATCTCCTGACATTTGGTGTGGCACACAGAAATTTCTTCTGGGAAATTTTTTTTTCTCTGTCTAGGAAAACAATATGTGATTTTCTCCGTCCTTAACCGGGGGGGGTTTCTTAGTATAAAAAAGGTGTTTGGAGGGGTCGAGGAAAGATCGAAAATATTTGTTATTTGCTGGCGTAGGAGAAGCGATTTACCATGGCTAAGACAATGATGAGTACCGATCATGTGAATTGCACAACGGTTAGATTAGTAGTGTACTCTTGTATGCCAGATGACTTTACGGAAATTATGGTAATATAAAGTGTAGATATTAAGTTGGAGCACCTTGAAGAAATCACTTGGTCCTTTAGATCTGGTGATTCATTTGATTGGTGACATAGACTACCCTTTCTTGCGTAATTAAATTTCGTGCTCCACATCAGGGTCATTGATTTATCTGTCTGTTGGTTTGTCCATTCCATGCATTCGGGATTTTCTAACTCCGGTGCCTTCTATTGGTGCTTTTTTTCAATGGCATTGGATATTTCACTGTCAGCTTGCTCATAACAAGACATCAACTGCTCGGTTGGAAGACAATCTGTGAAGGAATTTGGGTGATGAACCAATGATGATTTGTATAATCCTTGATTGGGCATAAGAAGGAATACCTCATCGTTGTAATGCATTGGGAACTTATGTTGTTTCTCTGAAATGGATATCTGTAGATGTTACTACTGAGGTGTGTTAGTCACTTTGAACCAAGTGGACATCCTATTACAACTTTATCAAAGCCTAGGGTTGTGCATTTGGTTGATGTTTGTTGGTCTGCTGGTTGATGTTTGTTGGTGTGCTTTAGTTTTTTCCTATGTTATTATTTCTATGATTTATATGCTTTTCTTGCATGGTGTTGTCTATGCTATTGCACATGGTTGCCTTTCTACTATTAATGCTGACTTCATAGATGATTCATTTTGAAGGAGGTGATTTAAGAAAGATCAACTTTCAATCTGTTTTAGCACTTTAAAACAAAAATATCTAGCCAGCATCTAAATTGAGTGAAGACCTAGTTGATTTGGTTCGCAAAATAGAAACTTGCTGGCAATTAATTGAAGCCTTTTTACAACTCTACTGCTCTTATTTAAAGTCGGTAATTTCACTAATTTTTCTGAAGTATGGATTGATTTGAGCCAATCCCTTTATCGGAAGGACAGTTCTTTTAATTTTTGGTCATTTTAAAATCATTAGTAGCTCTTTCATGTATTAAATGAGGGGTACGAAAATTTTTCTGTGCATTTCCTAAGCTTATTTACATGTATGTGGTGTGTCCACAAAACCTCTTTTGATACATGCTTTGATACAAACACCATAATCCTGACTTTTCTTCAATTATAAAGCTTTGCATGGTAGGATTTTAAATAAGTTAAACAAAAGTAAAATGGAAACTTTCATAAGTATTATCAGTAATAATTTTGTAAATAACTAAAAAACTTTACTAAGTGTCGCAATCAAAGTAATTCTCAACCAAATTACTTTTATTTAGAAGAAAAGTATGACGACATAAGAGTTTATTTCACTTCTATTGCTTTCATATTTATCTACATTATGTAATGCTGTTGCTCTTTTGGTCTTCAAATATTTTACATTGCATCTAGGGAAGGGGTGTCCCACAAAGCCAGTGTGGGAAACCTGACCAATGAGAAGCCAGGAGACAGATTCATTTATAAGTGCCCACATTTTGTCGGAGGAGAGAGTGTTAGTGGTGGGCCTCATGGCTCATTATTTGAGAGGGCATGGGAAGGGATCTCCACTCCAGCTTTCTGGGGATCTTTTTCCCCGACATTTATCATCATTTAAGTTCAGTATGACATTGCTTTACTTTTGAGTTGGGAAATGTATTTTCACTTTATCGGGGGTATGTTTTCCGGATCCAAATCGTCTCATCCCTGAAATTCGGGAGGCGTGGCGGCGACCCCATTGGATGGTTGCCATGTGGGGGTCGGATGAATCCGACCCCTCCGTTTGAGCTGACAAGCCGAGCCGACAAGAGAGTGTCGGCTCGAACGAAGGAGTCGGATTCATCCGACCCCCACATCGGTAGACCTTTTAACTGCATATGCATTTGAAGTTTTTCTTTACTTCTCTTGCTCCAATAAGGTAAGATGTTGTCTTTGTTTTTTGTAGATTGCTAAATTTGAGTTTACTTATCTTTCTCTCTCCAAAACTTGATAAATAAATAGTTTTTTGTAGATTGCTAAATTTGAGTTTATTTCTCTCTCCTGAACTTGATAAATAAATAGGAATCGCCTGTGGCTTGTAGATTGGTTTGGTTATCATCATTACTGGTGTTGCTCCTTTTTCTTCTCTTAAATATTCACCGCTGTTTTTCTTGTTGTTTGTAACCATAATTGGTTGTAGAACTTGGATTGTCTTTCAACTGTCTATGATCCTGCATTTTCAGTTATTGCATCTTCCAATTACGAAAGGAATGGTCCTTGATACAGATATTTGGCAGCTTAAAAGAACTACTTCCTTATTAAATTTGGGGGGGGATTTAGCATTTCTAACTGGATTAAGCAAATCATGTGGATGACTGATGATGTCAATCCAACTGACCTCCAAATAAACAACTACACATGGCAAATATTTAGGGTTGTGTGGAGGGATTTATCTTATTTTTTGATGGGTCCTACCATAAGTTACACTACTGGGCTCCGGGGAAGGGAACAGCCGAACAATTTACCCAAAAAAAATAAAAAATAAAAAATAAAAACAGCCAAACAGATGCAAGAGAGGACTTTTGAATCTCAACCCCTACTTCCACAAGCAAGGGGCAAATCGTCCAACCAAGCGGATGTTTGGGTGGAGAGACTTATCTTAGTAGGGTAAGAAAGGCACTTTAGCTCATGTTATATGTCTAATTGGTTCGAGCTTGACTGATTTAGGCTATTCTAGGTTGAGCCCGGTCAGTTTATAAGGCCTATTTGGGATGCCGCAGTTTTCAATTCAGAGCACAGGGACGTGCAAGTTGGCTAGTTGGGCTGGTGTGTTCTTGGACTGGCGGATCTTGGCGCATTACTATCTTTAGAACAGGTTCAGGCCGAACACCAGCCACTGGGATCTTAAGCCAGGGCCAAATGGCACTGAGGCAGACTGCCTAATCCTAGACACCCGTTGGTATGTCACTTGGACTAGTAATCCAAGTCCAAGTTAGGGGCTTGTCCCTCTTCATTCATTGGTGTGAGAAATCGTCTTCTTGTGTTTCTCCTTTCCGGACTTTCTTATTTCATGAATTACATATACTGCTTAGCATGTTCTTTTTGCAAGCAAAATCGGTTAGGGTAGCAGCAAAGTGTAGGTTGGTTAATCTGTTCAAATGGGCTTAGGAATTCATTTAGCAATGCCCAATCTATAGGGTTTCATACAGTTCTCAGCATATACAACAGGAGAACCATTTCAAGTCAAATCCTAGGAGGATGAGATAGGATACAACTTTTGCTGTTTAACAATCATATCATGCTGCCAATCCCAATGTTCTTTCAGCTAGACGTGATAAGGAGCAAAAATCAAAGAGCAGTAAACTCTATTTGCACTGACTTCAAAAAGCAGTTGATAGATACTTCATTATGGAGATTTTGGCCATGTATGGAATAAACCATTTTCTTTAGACTGTACCAGTAATATTTCTTGCCATCAAATTAGTTCTTTATTTGGTATTAGATTCAAATCTACCCACAAAAAATCTGGATCCTTGAGAATACCCCACCTGCTTTGTTCTTCATGGAATCAAATATTCAAATTCATATGAAGATCCACAAGGGGATCTTAAAAGGGTTTGTAGATTAGTAATTTGTTATTTATTTATACTCGCGGCGGCATTATCAACTTTGATTTACTTTTCTTTTTACTTATAAATTAAATCGTTTTTCCTGCTCTCTTCGGCGTGGTGTTGATGTAAAGTTCATGGCGATAAAGTTGGAGATAAAATGTTACACTTTTATTAAAGGATTTGTGACTTTCTATACCTCGTTATTTAGGGGGATTTTCTTGGATTTTTTGCCCAGAATCTCAAAAGCTGGAGAATCGTTTACTTTAAGTATCATAGGGATCTCTGCAAGTCACATGGTGGTCCAAAACCTAACTCAGTTTATTTCCAAATGCAGTCTAAAAACTAGGCGTTGCAGTATTATTAGTTCAGCGGAGCAAAACCACTTTCTACTTTCAAAGATTTAAGTCCAATGTTGCACATGTAGCTTTTGGTGGCTGATGCTCATCTCTACTTTCTTCAATACACTATTCTACTCTGCAAATTTCTCTCCTAGAGGGGTCCTATCAAGGTTGAAGTAATTGATGTCGGACATGAAATTAGCCGATGCCAAATTGATTGGATGAATTAGTTCGACAGTCAATAGGGTAGAAACACATAGTTGATACGATTATACCAAAAAAAAAAAAAAAAGAAAGCAACAGATGTGAGACCTAGGTCCACCATTGAAAAACTAAATTTTATTGCCTTTTAATGACCTTTTTTTTTTTTTTTGGTCAGACCTTTTAATTACTTTTAATGCCTTTAAAAAGCTGCACATTCTTTACCAAAAAAAAAAAAAAAAGGGTGCACATTTAACAAAAGCACTGTAGTTGGATCTAGGTTTAAAGTTTAAACTGAACAAAAGGAACAGGGACCCAGATCATCTTTTTATCGACCTTGCTGGTCCAATCATTTGATCAGGCCTGTGAATTTTCTTTCATTATTTCATGAGCTCTTAGCCTCTAAAAAGTTAGCAACTTTATTAGGTTTTCAATACTACTTTTTCTTCTTAATTGCTGAGATTTAAAACATTTGGGGAATCACAAATACCAGGGATTGTAGAACTGATGCGAAATAAAATATAAAGTTAGTAAGATTTGTCTTTTTATTTATTTACCATTACTTTGTTTTTGTTTTTTTTTTTTTTTTGGATAATAATATTCATTGATTAGCATAGATAATTTTGGTTCTTTCTATTTTGGCTATTTCTATGTGAATCAAGATCGAGGAAAGGAAGTCTTTGAATCACTGATTCAAATCCATTGTCGAATTCTACTCAGTAGAATATGGAGGTACTTATGGTAGAACGAGCCGATCTGCTATTTCACAATAAAGCGATAGATGGAACTGCCATGAAACGACTTATTAGTAGATTAATAGATCACTTCGAAATGGTGAGATTTCATCAAAAACTTACAGTAACTTGCCAAACAAAGGCTAAGAGAAAAAAAAAAGAGAGGTATGATTGGCATAACATCTACGATTGGATTGTTGAATCAGAATTGACGAAGACTCATATTCAATTATGAGTTTTTAAACCTTGATTACCAATCAATTGCTCAAAGATTGATGCAACAATGTTGCTAATTTTTTGAAGTATTCTAGTAAGAGCACGTCAAAAATAAGAACCCTCTATGAGTGAGTGGCCCATATGCCACTCTGATCCATATGTGGTATCCTATTAGGAAAGTTATGAGCGTCGGATCTGAGGGACATGTGGTACCCAGATCACTGTCTATACTTGTTGGGAGACGGTTGGTTTACAAATACTAATGGGTAGGGTCTTGAGCACACTAATACAACTCTGAGAACTCTATCAAGTTCTCTGTCTATGAATACAGTGAGTGCACAGAAATCCTTCCCTCTCTTCTCTTTTGATCACAGAGACAGACTGGAAGAGTGCATCGAGATTTAGACGGTTAAACAGACAATGATTGGAACGGGTCACACTAGAGGTATTTATTTTCTACATTAATCTTCAATGTAGAGATGATAAAATCTTACACACACCGTAAATATGTTGATGTAAATTTGTAAACCAAGTTAAGACGTAAGATCACAGTAACTGGATTTCTTTTGACAATTAGACTATAAATATAGATAAGTCATTAGCAAGGAAAACAATTTAAGAAGAAGAAAATAATTATAAAGAAGGAAACATACAAATAAGAAATTTGATATGCAATTTTGATAAAAATAAAGAAATTATCTCTCCCTTTTCTCTCCCCACCCTCAAGGAATTGACAATTGTAGTTAAAGCAACAGCTAATGGAATATGATGTAAGGTTCCTTCTTGATTCAGTCTTGCACCGACATGAGAAACTTTTGATCATGAAACTAGAAACTGTTGGAAATAATTTATCTTTGATTAATTTTGAGACATTGAAAGACTTCATATATCAGTTGGACCTCTCGAGCCACCGAACACATGAGCGGCCAGTATATAATGTCATATCTACTAACTCTAGAACTTTAAAAGACTTCATATGTCTATTGATCATTCCACTAACTTAAGCTTTAAGAAATCAACACTTCAACATGAACACAAGAACTCAAGCTTTTAGAATGGACAAATCAACATGAACACGACATTTAAATTCTTTGATAGGATTTTATTTTATTTTATTTTTTGAATGGATAAATTCTTAGATAAGTTACAACTTCTTAGGGCCCATTGTTGAACTATTTGTTAAATTATTTTATTATTTGATCACTTTCATGCATCTTTGTTCTTGTTATCAATAATGACCCTAATGGATTGTCGTTATTATGGTAGAGGTTCAGCAAGTCTTGTCATCTACCTAAGAAAATTAAGGTGTCGACGACACTTGGAATTGGTAGGTTTAGAGATCCAAAATTTGTTGTCAGCATCATGTCCGTTCATGGTATCTACTTTTGG
This sequence comes from Protea cynaroides, assembly GCA_028583415.1. Lineage (NCBI taxonomy): Eukaryota > Viridiplantae > Streptophyta > Magnoliopsida > Proteales > Proteaceae > Protea > Protea cynaroides. The sequence goes on from CM053273.1 coordinate 9,565,887, forward strand.
TCACCTCTCTCTCCACGTGGCTAAAACAAAGCCCTCCTTTATAGCCAGATTGCTAGAGAAATCGAAATTTTCTAGGTATAAGAAGGTCATATTCATTCACAGCAATCATGGTGGCGGGGCCATTTTGATCTTGTTCACTTGATTAATAACTCTCAACACTTGTCTATACAAGACCTATTTAAGTTAGGATTTTTCTTTATGTAACCGACCACTTAAAACGGGTCATTTCACCATCATATTTGCACTAGTCCCCAAATGATATACTAAAACTGTCTTAATATATTAAGGTTTCGGTCATGATCCAATGAACATTCATTCAAGAGAATCCATTACTTGTTACATTAGATGGATCAGACATTGTCATTGGAATTATATGCCATTAAATCTTACGTCCTAGTTTCTCTAATTACCAAAACTATCTTTCTTATTCGGTGCATGGCAATGATCGCGAGATTACATGCGTACCTTGATTACAACCACACATGTCCTTTTAAGTTTCATTTATGAATGATGAATCAGATGACTTTGTAAAGATGCCGTAAGATTGCAACAAGTTATTATTCTAAGTAACCATAATAAGTCAGTGGTTGAAGTATATATATATATATATATATATATATTAACAACCTATTAGTGATCATCAAATGATTAAATTCATTACATTGTAGACAATTTTTTAGGGTAGCAGGATCTCTTCCTCATCTATGGTAAGATCCTAGATCCACATCGTGTTCATTTCAGAATCTGAATAGAATATACTAATTGTAATCGAAACAAATTTCCTAAACTTGATGTATGACTCTTGATGCAACTCATTCTGAAAGGGTTTTAACTTTTAGGAGACCATACTACGACTAGTTTTGATACTTAAGGTTCGAGAGGAGCATTGCGTCTACGTGATATTGTTTGTTTTGGATAGAAACCCGTATGATTTTTAAAATGCAACTATATGGAAGAAGTTGACTCTTATTTATAATCCATAAACTCTCCCAACACGCAAACGATATGAGATCCATTTTTCTCTCTCTCCCCCTAGCAATCATGGAGTGAGTATATGAAGCTGAGAGGAAGGGAGTAAAAAAAAAAAAAAAAAGATATATTAGTATACTGGTAGGAGAGAGAATAAGTGAAGCTAATCAATCATTTTTGTTCGTGAAATGGCGTTCATACTTGATACGTGCATGTTATTTATACATAAGATTACGTGAGAGAGCGACTGCTGACCGGATTTATATTATTTTCTTTTAATTCATCTTTTTTGGGTGTTTGTAGAGTTATACAATAATAGAGGAGAAAGATGGCAATCAAGCAAGTACTTAAAAGTCAAGTACCGATGAAATACCGTATTTACCCCCATTAATTTGCTGGAGGTGGATGGCGGTTCGGGAAGGATATGGAAGAAAGAAAGAAGGCCCACAGCTTTATGTAATGCAGTGGGCCCCCAAGTAGAAATGGGCGTATGGATATTTTTTATTAGGGGGAAGCAGGGAGTGGGGCCGTTTGGGAGTGGTGAAAATGAGTGAAAGCAACAGGCACGTTTCGTCTTTTGTTCTTTTCTTAGGGCTCCCTTCCTCCTACTTTCTATTAATTTCTTCCAAGGGAAATGATATCTTTCACATGGATTGGATTCTAGACTTGTTAAGTTTCATTGAAAACTTTTTTTTTTCTGTAAATAAAAAATTTCCTTTAAATAAAAGTTTCTTATATTTTAAATGTTTTTATTTTGTATTCTATAATAAATTAAATAGTAAAAATCATATTTTAAAGAATAATCTTCATTTTCCACCATTTTACATGAAAAGAAACAGAAGTTACAAGCAAAATCCGTAAACGAAGTATAGAAACCTCAAAGCTACATTTTAGTCATTTCTCACAAGAAAAAGATTTCTTGTCTCTAAGAGTATGGTTCCTTCACCAACGTAATGATTAATGAAAGTACGTCGACAGGAATCCAACTAGGAGGTGGGACGATAGTCATTTCACCCTTCCTTTGTTTGGTTACAAGTATAAACTGTCAGACAATAATTTTTTTCCCAAAAAAAAAAAAAAAAAAAAAGATGAAGGAAGAAAAAAAAAGAAAAAGAAATAATATGACGTTTAGCATAAGAAAGCATCTCCATGATTATTTTTATTGTTTGATGAAACCATGATATCTATCCCATAATCTCTCGGTCTCCAGACTCTCCACTCTCTACAGGATCTACTTTACATAAGTTTCAAAAGAAAATAATAAAAAAAAAATATCCATCACATCGAATCAAATATGAATGTCTACCATAAAACAAGCAAATCACACTCAAAAAGAATTGCGACGTTTCTCCTACCAGCATCCTCCTTTCTTTGCTACTCAAGTGTGAAACCTAAATTACTTAACTAATCATAAGTGATGACAAACAAGTTGGGGAAGGGCATCATCAGGCCCATTACGATGTGGGCCAACCACCAATTCATTATCTCATTCATCTTTTCTTCATTTTTTTTTTATTTTTTTTTTATTTTTTTAAAATTTTTAAACCATCAATGATTCATGATTCCATGTGAATCGTACATATTCTCAATCCTACTGTCATTTCCTTACCAGATTCTGATTAGATCACATACTTGGTTCTCACCCCCACTGACCCCACTGACCACTCTCATTCCTGTCCTTTTACACTCACGTTTGTTGTCTCTGTCGATCCATATCCATATTCTCAACCCGATTCATGAATCCATGACACACTCATCTTAGGTGGTGACGTGCATAAATGTCACCCACTCATAGATGCCTAAGGATTCTCTGATTGGCTGCCATTTGGCAGTGAGGAGATCTGACAGTGAATATCATCGGGTACATTTTCACATTTTGCATGTTAGTATTTTGGAATGAGCAGCGGGCCCACTTAATATACTCTCCGAATATTAAGACAGTGAATATATATATATATGATTCCCTGCTGACACCATTTCTACGGTTGAAAAGCGACGTATCATCCAGTGCTGCATTGTGCAGTGTATAGCATCAACCTTGATTGGAGGGAGAACCTTTTATATGATAGACATTAGGTCAGGCGTCAGATTGATACAGAAGTTTGATTTCCCATCCCATTCCTCTGATCTGCTACTGTACGAATCGAATCTTTGCTATCCCAACTAACCTGGACCATTGGATTTCTTTTTACCTCTTTTACCATCATCTGACAAGTCAATTTTTTTTGACGATCTGATTTTGGACCCATTTATCTACATTTGAATGATCCAACTTGGACGGCTCAGATTCACTATCCTTTATTTTTATTCTCCAAGGTTCAGTCAAACTTTCAGAACCACATCTTATCTTTTCAATTCATATATATTTTCAGAGGAAATTGAAAAAAAAAAAAAAAATCAGTTTTTTATACATTTTGTCTGAATTATGTAGAGCTCAGGAGTAAAGGAATAAGTGTCACCTTCATACAGAGAGGATTGAAGATAGAAGGAAAGAGCTTTTGTCAAATTTGAAGAACGAAAGGGACTTCCCGTTTTCAGTCCCAAAACAACCCTACTAAGTACTAATAAATCTTCTTAAATTTATCTCTCTTCAAAATCCCAACTCGCAAATTGTTCGTTAGTAACTGAAATGAAAATTTAGTTGGGGACGAAAGGGGCAAAAGTATATGTCGGTAGTCTTTATTTTCTGAGTATTAGTCAAATTTCCTCATTTTTCGTCTTTTTCTTCCTCAAAAAATCAACTTTTGCTGTACAAACTACAGCCAGGGTCTGAGGAAGATTATTCAAGAGTTTGAAAAAATTTACGTTTCTTCTCTTCCTGCGTGTGTGAACTGTAAAAGAGGGAGAGAGGACTTTCTAGTTTATTTTTTCTTGCTTTTATAAGTGGGGTTTTTTTGTTTCATTATCGTTAATAATAGTGGGGATAAGATAAGAGTGAGATTGGTGGAGTGGACTGTGCAGATGCTGCTTTATTCTTTATCTGTACGCAACTGACGAAGGCGAAATAAAAAACTTATTACTGGTTCCTTGATTGCAGAGTGAGATAGTTTGGTTTATTGCTATCTTTTGTTATTGCCGCGGTCCCTTTTTATCTTTCTCTTTACTCCCACTCTCTCTCCGTTTCTGGACTGGGTTTTCTATGGGGTGCAAAACTTTCTGCCTACTTTTTCCTTTTGTTTTCTCACCTTCAGAAGAAGATTGTTCGTTCCAGTGTTTCTGACTGTTATGTTTTCCTTTTGATTTACAACTGAAGATATTGCTATATCATAAGTAGAGGTTTATCTGGGTGCCCTTTTATTTAGTTGGTTCTTTGGAGCTTGTGGGTTGCTGTTGATTGCGCTTCTTTGGGGAATGAAATTTTGGGTGCTCTTTCTTTAATTTTTATCGTCGACTTTTGATAGTTTTGGGATTTGGATTGCGTGGAGATTTGGGATTTGGATTGGGTGGACTGTGGACTGTGGAGAGATTCATTGATTACTGGGTTTTTAGAAAAAAGAGTAGAAGGAAAAGGAGCAGTGAGGAAGGAAGGTCATGGCTGGAGGAGGTGGAGGAGCGGCTCCGCCGCAGAAACAGGACGAGTTGCAGCCACATCCGGTAAGGGATCAGCTGCCCCACATTGCTTACTGCATCACCAGCCCTCCTCCGTGGCGTGAGTTTCTACATCTATTATCTTTTCCTTTCTGTTTTTGGTTACCTTTTTTGTTGTTTCTTGTTTAAGAGAAGTGGTGCGGTTTATTTTGTAAGAATGAGCTAGTTTATTTCTGTAGTCTTCTGCATTTGGTCACCCATTTTACCACTAGTTATCCCAAGATTCTTAATTTTTTCTGTTGTTGTATTTAATCGTTGAAACCTTTGCCTTTTCTATTTTTCCTTCCTTCTTTGGGGTCAAATGGTATCCGTTCGGGGTTCATTTCATAATTATTGGGAATTTGGGGTGGAATTAGTTGTTAGTTTTCCCTTTCCATGTTTTCTGCTCAAATTCCGTCTAGTATTTGCGTAACTCCCGTGGGCAACTGTTACCTGAAGGAAGGATATAACTTAAATAGGAATGAAGTGGAAATGCGGACCAGATTTTTCATCGCGGACTCCAAGTTGATAGGTTGGGAACTTGGGATGAGACTGAGTTGGCTTACCTCCTTTTTTTTTTTTTTAAGCTTTTCATTGTTGTGGATGAACCCACTTGAGTTCCTTTTGCGGCAGAACTTTTTGGTTTCGCCTTTGTTTGTAGTACCTGATCCTCTGTTTTTGATGTCATGAAACTCATTGGTTTTTATTTTTTTATTTTTTTTTATTTTTGTGTGTGTGAGTTCTCTCGCTGTTTTATTGTATGCATTTGTTTGTCAGAAAATTTTAATCTTACATTTTATATTCTGTTGGGTGTCTCTATTGTAGCGGAGGCCATCCTCCTTGGTTTCCAGCATTACCTGGTCATGCTAGGCACGACAGTCATAATTCCTACTGCTCTTGTTCCTCAGATGGGAGGAGGAAATGTAAGCCTTTCGAAGAAAGAACTCCTAGCGAGAGACATTTCTTCGTACTTTATTCTATCTTGTTTCAGATTCCATTCTTGAGTCCACAATTGAATCATATTTTTTGCAATTTGTAGGACGAGAAGGCAAGAGTTATCCAGACCCTACTGTTTGTTGCTGGTTTGAATACACTGGCCCAGTCATTGTTTGGGACTCGATTACCTGCTGTGATTGGAGGGTCGTATACCTTTGTGGCACCCACCATATCAATAATTTTGGCTGGTCGATACAGTAATATTGTTGATCCTCATAAGGTATATTAAATTAAATCCCACCTTTAATGCTCATCTTTTGTTGGTGTCTTGAGTCATTCTGATTTTAACATGCCGCATGTTTCCTATGCCTGCACAGAAATTCGAGCAGATCATGCGTGGAATCCAGGGGGCCCTTATTGTTGCTTCGGCTCTTCAGATAATTGTTGGATTCAGTGGGCTTTGGCGTAATGTCACGAGGTTGGTCCAGAATTTGAGGATGGTAAAATCGTGGATGATACCTAGTTTTGTTGGACTGAAGGGATTTGAATAAACTAATGCTGCATGATATTGAATTGGAAAATTTTTAGAAGGAAAAAAAAAAGGGTGGGGGCATCTTAGATTGCACTTTCTTTTGGCTGTTCAGACATTGCTTTTGTCTAGTATATTCCTGGTCATCCAGAGACATGTAAATCCATAACTACAATGACTAGTACAAGCCATTTCAGACTTGCCATTTACATACTTTTTTCAGACTTCACTATTCTAAATACCGGCTCCAAAGGAGTTGGCATCAAGCAGAGGGATTCTAGGCCATGTTTTTGCCTGCATTCTTTCATTGAAGCCTGTGAAACTTTTGTTAATTATATTTTTTTGGCTTTATATTTGTGCAGATTCTTAAGTCCTCTATCAGCTGTGCCCTTGATATCTCTAGCTGGATTCGGACTTTATAAGCTTGGTTTTCCTGGTGTGAGTACAGCTAATCTTTTTTTCAAAATTTTCCTAGCTCATAAATCTGGTGCTTCAGTTTTATCTTGGGTATTTCTCAACAAAATTTTGTTGCTAGTCTTTGCATGTTCAATCACCCCTGCTCAATTTTTTGAGGCTGAGTATTTTTGCCTCTGATTGTTAGGTTGCTAAATGTGTGGAAATCGGACTGCCAGAGCTCATAATATTAATAATTTTCTCACAGGTAATGTTCTGTAATCTATCTCAGTTTAACCCAAATTTGTTTTTACAATTGCGAGATCACCAACCTCTGAGTAAATCTTGAGATTCTATGGGTGGTGAAAATTCTAAATCACTGTTGACATTCCATGTTGTTCTTATAGGCTGTGACCGTGCTGGACTAACGGCTTTAAATGCTTAAAATTTTGTTTTGCAGTACATTCCTCATTTCATACACACTGAGAGGCGTATTTTTGACCGGTTTGCAGTTATCTTTTCAGTGGTGATTGTGTGGGTTTATGCCCACCTCCTTACTGTAGGTGGGGCCTACAAGAATGCGGCTCCGAGAACTCAAGTGACTTGTCGCACGGATAAATCTGGGCTTGTGAGTGGAGCTCCATGGTAAGTATTTTTGTCTAACTTTAGTCTTAACTCTGTCCTGTTGAAATTAACTAGGGCATTTCCCCTGACATCTCTACTGTGATAGCCTAGACGCTGGGTCCAGTTGTGAGACTTGAGTATTTGCTTTTGCATTTCAGTTAAGAGTTAAAGATTCTGTAAGCCGGCTGCTCACCATATACCTTCTCACAGATTTATCCTCCAAAAATGAATTTTCTAATTCTCTGTGAGTGAACACGTTGTGCATCGGTGGCTCACAGAACCCTTTCCCCAGAGTTGGTTATACTTATTGTGGAAATTGGGTTTGTACATGTTATAATCACGTAACAAAACGTGTGATTCCATTTATACAAGGTTCATATATTATGATGAAATTATCCTAGATGTTGATGAATTGTGTTATACTCTAATTTGTGTATGCAGGATAAGAGTTCCATATCCATTCCAGTGGGGTGCACCTACATTTGAAAAAAAAAAAAAAAAAAAAAAAAAAAAAAGCTGGTACATTTAGTTATTTCTGTCAATATGCTTTTACCAATTAGTTGTTGATGGAGTACTAAAATACTTCGACACAATGATGTGCATTTGTTGCTATAATATGTGACCTATCCTTCCATTACAACTTACAAGTATGCTCTTGCTCATGATTTTAAGAGTGTGGGCACTCACAACATCCAAATTTAGGTGTTTGAGAGCACATTTTGGGGGGGAAAAACAGTCCTTGGTGAGGAGTGTATTGAAGGTAGGTGATGTTTGATTTACTGGGTCTCTCCAGCTTAAAGTCCATATCAGGGAAAAAAATTGGAGGTGGTACCCACGGTCCCATACCTTATTTTAACTCAGTTAAGCTCACAAAATAATCTGGCACTGATCTTGACCTTTGACTATATTTCATTTGGTTTGTCTTGTTCTTGCTGCACTCAGTCACTTGTGGTTCACGTTGGGCACTGATACTTTGAATAACTATAATGAGTTGACTGCATTTGGTGCAGCTTATCATTTGTTCTTTTAGGTACTTACATTGCTTTTTGCTGCAAATGATCATGTACTGGTCTAAAGTGCATTTCTGGCAGTAATTATTGGCTCTTTCGATTTTCATCTAGTGTGGATAATTTAATATTTGCCTCATGCATACTGGACCTTAACAGCAGTTTGATTCTCTGAAGACTAAGTCTGACACTTTTTCATTAATCAAATGCAGTCCACTGGTACCTTCTATGCAGTTTCAAGGTATGCTAGTGCAACTCCGGTGCCACCATCTATTCTCAGCCGTGGTATTGGTTGGCAGGTAACAATAATTTTCAGTGGAGCAGCTGTATATTGCTTTATGATATATTGACACCGTACAATTCAAGAACCTTTAGTTATGGTATGCTATGCACCCATGAAATAGCTGGTATCCCTGCTTAAGACCCCCCCAACTTCCCATGTTGAACAGGAAAGAAAATAAAGAAGAAGTTCAAAGTAGTAAAGAAAAAGGAGGTTTAATAGAACATGTACTGTGGTGCTTCTGTCAATGGAATGTACATGGTCAATCCATGCATGAGATCTTTGGTCAGTGTGGGACACTTCTTGGAGGTGCCTTACTCAAACATCATGACGGAGGTGATAGTTTGGGCCCAAATCTGGTTGCCAAGGACCATATTAATTATAGAAGCTTGCATAAAAATTCCCTGTGTGCTGAGCAGGGAAGGTTGTGCAAAACGTACTATCTTCCCTTCGGATATGAAACTCCTGATGTTGTCCATGATTGAGCCGTTTGAAATGGTTCTTAGGTTTAGGTGTGAGCATTGAAGGTACTACCATTATCCACACTGCAGCCTAGGGTTGCTGTTGGATTTTCTAAATCTAGTTGGAACTGAATGTTGCTATTTCTAATTGTTTATTGGGTATTTCTGATTTCAGGGAGTTGCGATCTTGCTCTCTGGGTTATTTGGAACTGTAAATGGGTCCTCGGTATCTGTGTAAGGCTCTCATTATTAGAAACAAGTGCTTTATTGGGAAATAATTTTATATTAGGGAATCACAGGTTCCCGTTCATTGACATGAGAATTTCACTCTGTTGCCATGATACAGTGAAAATGCCGGATTATTAGCATTGACACGTGTTGGTAGCCGAAGGGTTGTCCAAATATCGGCTGGGTTCATGTTATTCTTTTCTGTTCTCGGTAAGTTTCTTGGGACTTTGGGAAGAAGTTTTTATGGATGCTAATTTCTAGTCTTAGGTTCTGATCTGAGTCAAATTGTGTTGACTATTTAGGAAAATTTGGAGCAGTCTTTGCATCAATTCCTCCACCGATATTTGCGGCATTGTATTGCCTGTTCTTTGCCTATGTGGGTATGTGCCATTTAGAAGTGAGAACCATTTGTCATCTTAGGTTATTTTTAACTTGTTCAAGTTTACAGCTTATCCCCCCCACCCCCAAAAAAAATCATTTTGAATAGGTTCTGTTGGCCTGAGCTTCCTCCAGTTCTGCAATCTCAACAGCTTCAGAACAAAATTCATATTAGGTTTCTCTGTATTCATGGGTTTATCAGTGCCTCAATATTTCAATGAGTACACGTTAATTAAGGGTTATGGTCCAGTTCACACTTCCGCAAGATGGGTATGAATGAACCTTCTTTCCTTTTGATCTCCCTTTATGTTATTGTATGAGTTGGTTAATCACCTTAGTGCATGGCTGTATCTCCGAGTAACTGTTCTGAGTTTGATCTGTTGGTTTTGGCAGTTCAATGACATTGTGAACGTGCCCTTCTCCTCTGAAGCATTTGTAGCTGGTATCCTGGCATTATACCTGGACTTAACGTTGTATCGAAAGGACAGTTCTATCAGGAAAGACAGGGGAAGGCACTGGTGGGACAAGTTCCGGTCCTTCAAGACAGACACAAGGAGTGAGGAATTCTATTCCTTACCTTTTAACCTTAACAAGTTCTTCCCGTCTGTGTAAAAGGTGGAATCAAGTCATGTTTTAAAAGCTGTGCGATCTAGTCTTGTACCTCTCCATACCTCCAGGGGAGTGGGGGAACACTACAATGCCTTTCTTTTCTTTGAATTCATTCCTCGGTCAAATAGCTAGTAGTGATATAAATGAATCTCTCCCACTTCACAGGAAGCAACACATTTTTTTTTTAAATCCTTCTGTCATATATTGGTTTTTGTTATCTGTATATCCAAGAGGAGTGAAATGGATTTGTAGTTGCAAAAGAAGCAAGTTTTCTTTTTTATTTTTTCTTTCCCTAATTCCGGCATCTTAATCATCTTCTATTTAGGATGAGCTTGCTAGTGTGAGTGTATTTATAAGCTGTAGCTGGTGGAGAAGGGGTTTAGCATGAAGATTGAAATCATGAAAAACATTGCAGTAAAAAAAAAACTTGCTTTAACATGTTGGAGCAAATATTAGTTATTCCAAAATTTTTGATTCTGAAGCCATTTTGAATCCGGTTTACTCTGTTGGAGCTCGAATCCAATTGGGCTTATCAAACCTGTTTCTACTCCAAAATGGCTCCCTGGAATTAGAATCCATAGAATCCAAAATTTGAAGTTTTATCAAACAGGCCTTTAGTGTCTAAGGAGAAAAAAAAAGAGGGCTTTATTGGGAAAAAGAGAGTTATGGGCGGTGTATATGTGTGTACCCACAAGCAGAGCACAACCATTGAATGGAGCCAGGGAAAGTTCTGCTATGCGTCCACATCATCTCCAATTGATACGGAAATTGGAGACAACAATTGCTCGTTGGATGCATGCCAAATGGCTTTCTTCCCATCCAAGTGAGAGGATTTGTTGAGATTGTAAATAAAAAAAATAAAGCTTGATACAGGTAATCAATTCCTCTACTTTTTCAGTTTTGGATTTTAAAATGCAGAACACAGGATATTTTGGAAGAACTAAGAAAGGTTTGCCCTTCTTCGTTGTACCTCTCTGAAGTGTTCTTCGCTGTAACGGCTTCCGAATGTCAATGATCTTCACAGGGATCCTGAAGTAGGAGTGAAGCTGGGACGATCTCTTGAGGCACCACATATGTTTTTTTTTTCTCCTTATTTTCTTCACGAATTCCTTCTTCGTTGTTCACATCGATTTCTTTTCTTGGTTTTATCTTTTTTGTTAAAAACCAATTTTTTCTAAACAATATTGTTGTAATCTGCTTTCTAATCGATTCTCGTGTTTGATCTTGTCCGATTCTCTGATCAACATACTTGTTGTCGAAGGAATTGCAGAGAACCAATGGTTCACAGATGGAATCTTCTTCTTCATTCTCCCTTCATTCTTAAACCCTAAGTTGTCGGAAATAGGGATCCAGCCTTTGTTGCTGTTGAAAATTGGATCTGCTCACTCGCCTGTGTCCTACAAAACAAAGATAAGGATTTAATCGAACCGGGACAAGATTCCCGGTGTCCGCTCTGATGGTAAAGTCAGTAACATAGCAAACAGTCTAAAGCTATACCAAAATGGTTAGCCAGGAGGGTGTGGGGATGAAAAGAATTCAAGAAGGACAGAGATGGTTGTTAATCAAAAGCTTAATTGTATCAGAATGGTTTACCTCTTACCTGATTACCATCTTATATAGATTGAGAGAGAGTTCCCATTAAACTTCTAGCTTAACCACCCAACTGCCAGGAGCGTGTACGACATCCTTACGATACCGTATGTGTCACACCCTAATTCTGGTCTAACCAGAATAGTGTGATGAGCTGTCAATAAACCAACGGTTCAACCAGGATCTCATATAAGTCGTACCCACCATATCAAACCACACACACATTCCACAGTAATAATCAGAGATAATAAACAATGAAGCAAAAGTCTTATAGATAATAAACTGAGTGTTTAACAATGATATAATAATTATTTAATCCAATTATTTTCCAAAAACTCAAGACATAAAGGTAAATAATCCGTTACATGTTCCAATAACCAAATATAGCTAAACTAATAAAAAATGCACTGGTTGCACTCGCATGAAGGATCATGCGCATCTTCAACAACTTCTACGTCCATGGCCGCAACGTGTTCGTACATCGGCGCATTCACATAATCTTCAACAGTAGGACCTGCATCATCAACTAAAATATTCGATGTCAAAAGGGTGAGCACACATCACGGCTCAGTGAGTAAAACAAAACAATGCAACAAACATATGCATGCATTCAATTCAATATCTTTGGTTTGATTTTTAAGTTTGCAATATGCTATAGAAAGGTTTGGTGGCCCCCACACCTCTATACATAAGTGTGTGAATCCGTCCAATGGGTCAAACACCATTGTCGTCCCACATGCACCCACCATGGAATAGAGATAGAGCTAAAGTGTCTGGATTACATACCGCCAACACTTCCCCTGATGCCCTACCCATACCAACATGTAAGTCCCTATTGGCGAGGGCTTGCAAACTGGGTTCGCAACTAACCAATCCTAAATGTCATCCAGTGTATCCAAGGCCTCACCCCAGCATCCCTCAATACGTCCATAGAGATAGAGCAAAGGCCCCCCGACAGAGTCAGAGACTACACGATCCGAGACCACCTCCCCTGATGCCCTACGATGTAATAGTTCTACTAAGATAATGACGTTACGACGATGTCAGTGGGCAAGACTTGAGTAGAGATAGAGCTAGAGTCTGGTGCCCAAGTCAGAGACCACAATGCCACGTCCTCCCCCTGATGCCCTACTCGCATCCAACACACTAACCACACATACACAATCACATGCCTATTCCTATCATCATCAATCAACATGGTAGTAAATAGACAGAAGTAAATATGCATGGGCAGTAGTAACAATAATATTGGATGACATGTGAGATGCACATTACAAGCATACAAACATCGCATCATTCATGGTGGAGAAGATAAATGAACCTCCGCCAAAATTGACCCGCAGCCATTCTGTGTAAATATTTATTGTATGATTACTCGATAGATTGCGAGTATGGGACCCCGCGAGTTCGTGGTGGTGTGTGTTGTACGCCAGTGCGAACTTGTCTGCTTATTCGAGCAGTTGTTAATGTCTGGCTAAATAAAAAGAAAGAGATTTGATAGGCTTGTGTATAAGAACTGTGTTGTGTTTTTTTCTTTTTTGAGTTCCTTGCTGCCTAACGTATGAACTTGAGGGTGTGAACCTCATATGAGAGTCCATAAATGATTGCAACATGTTGTGCAAAGGAATCTATGTAACAGTGCCTCGAGTGACGATATGTGATTTGATCAGCTAGGGCGTATAGGAGACTTGACATCCTTTGTGTTCTCGTAAAGTGTGAGAGAGTGTGGTGGAGTGTCAAGTCGTAGAGTATGTGCTTTGTGGGAGTGTCAACTCGGTTTTGTTATAGATCGAGAAATCCACAAAGCGACATAAGTTCGAACTTTGTCGAAAGGTTACAATAGATTGTAGTAGGTGACAGGATGCGTAATGTAAAGACGATTCATTGACATGAGTAGGGTCTATTACATTATTGGTAAAACTTTCATAAGTTTTTATTGTACCAGAGTTTCTCGATATACTTATCTTTCATTGTTTCGAGATAGTAAGTGTACAACCTTGTCATGCAGATTATTCTGCAAGGTCCTTCCCAAGTCAGCATAAGTTTGCCTTGCTGCATGGGCTTTGAGACTGACTTTGAAATTCTGTATTTTGACGCGCGAGTTGTAATGTCGGGCCACCCTTTGTTGGTAAGCCAATATCTTCAGTTGTGCCTTGTTGTGAGTTTCTTCCATTAGGTCCAAACTAGTCCTGAGTCCTTATGTGTTGAGCATTTCATCATAGTTGGTAATCCTGATGGTGGGGTGAGTCGCTTCAACAGGAATGACTGCCTCAGTCCCATAGACCAACATGAATAGAGTTTCACCAGTAGGCGTTCTGCTCATAGTTCTGTAGGACCATAGTACGCTTGGTAACTCATTTGCCCATCTTCCCTTAACTGGGCCAAGTTGTCGCGCTATGCCAAGAGAAATTGTCTTGTTGGTGGCCTCGACTTGTGCCGCGGCTTCGGGATGATATACCGAGGTGAAACGCTGTTAGATATTAAAATCTTTCAAGAAGTTTTGATACTGCTGGCTAACAAATTATGGTCCAATGTCAGTGACAATGACTTGTGGGATGCCATACCGATAGATTATATTCTGTCTTGTGAAGGTATCAATTTTTACTGTGTCGGTAGTCATCACAGCTTCTGCTTCTGCCCATTTGAAAAAATAGTCAACGGCCACGATGAGAAATTTCTTTGTTTCCTTTTTCTAGGCATGGGACCGACGATGTCGATTCCCCACATGGCGAAGGGTAGCGAACTCATGGCAGGTTGTAACTCATTCATTGGCAGGTGACTAACTGTAGCATGTTTCTAGCATGTGTCGTACTTAGCGGTAAAATTCGTGCAATCTGTGAGCATGGTTGGCCAATAATAGCCTTGTCGCAGAAGTCGCTGGCAGAGTGCACGTCCTGCGAGATGACTACCACATATCCCGACATGTACCTCCCATATGACATCTTTTGCTTCGGTTGGTATGAGGCATAGCAGGAAAGGACGAGTAAAAGACTTTCTGTATAACTTTCCATCAAGGACGATATATCCTCGGAATTTTGCTTGAACCCGTCTACGTGCCAGCAGGTCTTCTGGTAATTCGCCAATTTTGATGTAATTTTTTATTGGGTCGATCCATGTCGCCTCATGACCAACTTGTTGGATCTCCATTATGTCGTCGATGCTTGGTTTTTTCAGAACATCGAGATAGACTGACGAATTTATTCCAGACAGATCTTCGACCATTAGTCGTGATAGGGCTTCGATTTCAGTATTATTGTCACGGTCCACGTTGCTGATTTGGTATGCTTCAAATTTGGTAAGTTTCGATTTTGCTTTGGTTAGGTACTTCAGCATGCGAGGCTGTTCCGCCTCATATTTTCCATTAATCTGTCTGACTACAACCTGTGAATCGCTGTAGATGTCCAGTTTTCGGACCATAAGGAATCTCGTCAACCAGAGGCCTGCCAATAAAGCTTCGTACTCGGCCATGTTATTAGTTGCATTGAAGTCGAATCGAAGAGAGACTTGTACTCTGAAGTTTTCTAGACTGGTTAGAATAATTCTGGCGCTTGAGTGCTGGTCGCTCAAGGAGCCATCTACAAACAAGGTCCATACTGGTGATGGTTCCTGCTTCTGTCTCTTTATTTTCCGCTCGTTGTTCTCCTGTTCCAGTGTTCTGTCAATGTCTTTACTGTCGTCAGTGGACGTTTCAAGGAGAAAGTCGACGAGTACTTGTGCTTTGATTGCCGTTCGTGGTTGAAATTGAATATCGAACTCGCCTAACTCAATTGCCCAGTTTACCAGCCGTCTTGATATGTCGGGGCGTGCAAATATTTTCTTCAATGGTTTATCGGTTAATACCGTAATGCTGTGTGCCTAAAAGTAGGGCCTTAGTTTGCGAGCAGAAGTGACGAGTGCTAGTGCCAGTTTTTTCCACTGGCTTGTATCTTGTTTTGGCATCCAGTAGCACCTTGTGCTGACGTAATACGCTGGTCGTTGGACTCTGTCAATCTCTTTTATAAGGACTGAACTAACAGTCTCGAGCGAGGTAGCAAGATACAGTTGTAGTTGATCTTTGATTTCTGGGTAGGCGAGCAGAGGAGTTGATGTTAGCAATACTTTTAAGTTGTTAAAGGATTTCTGGCATTCAACGGTCCATTCAAATCGCTTGGCTCCCTTTAGAGTTTTAAAGAACTGTAGACAGCGGTCTGCCGACCTGGATATGAATCTACCCAAGGCGGCTATCCTCCCTGTTAGTTCTTGCACTTGTTTTGGTTTTGTTGAAGGTGACATATCCATGATAGCTTTTATTTTTGCGAGGTATGCTTCAATACCTCTGTTTGATACCATAAACCCCAGAAATTTTCCAGATGCAACCCCAAAGGCACATTTCGTTGGGTTGAGCTTCATTTGATGTTTCCTTAATACGGCGAATGCTTCCTTTAAGTCGCCAATGTGTTGGCGATTTCCTTGCTTTTAATCAAGAAGTCATCAACATATACTTTCATGTTCCTGTCGATTTGTTGTGCGAATACCTTGTTGACCAATCGCTGATATGTAGCGCCAGCATTTTTTAGGCCAAAGGGCATTGCATTATAACACTAGAGCTCATTGCCCGTAATGAAGGTAGTGTTAATCTTGTCAGGTTGGTACATTTTGATTTGATTATAGCCTGAGTAAGCGTCCAAGAATGAAATTATGTTATGACCGGCAGTGACGTCAATTAATCTATCAATCCTAGGGAGATGGTAGTAGTCCTTAGGGCATGCTTTATTGAGGTCTGAGTAATCTATACAAATGCGCCATTTACCATTGGCTTTCTTCACCATTACAATATTAGATACCCATTGTGGATATTTGACTTCTTTTGTAAATCCTGTTGTGAGGAGTTTGTTGACTTTGACTTTAATTGCGGCTTCTCTTTCTGGAGCAAAATTGCCTTCTTTTGCTGAACTGGCTTGAATTGGGGATCAATGGCTATAGGGTGTTCCATGATATCTTGGGGGATGCCCAGCATCTCAGTTATCTAGGCGAACACATCGAGATTTTCTCGAAGGTATGCAGTGATCTCGTCTTACTGTTCTTTGGGTAATGACGACCCGATTTGGAAATACCTTTCAGGATTTTCCTCTGAAACTGGGACATGTATTAGGTCCTTTACTGGGGACCCACTGTAAGACCCGTGTCAAACTAACCCGGTCTTACCACCTTGAACCAGGTTTACCCATCATGGTCGAGTCAAGTGGACCAAGGGCGTAATGGAGATCGAGATCCCAGGTATAAAATCGACCCAAAAACACTTAATTTTAGGGAGGGTGCATACCCAGCCAAGTAGGGTCGGACCTCCCAAAACAAAATGTCGGACCCTCGGATTTGAAGGGAGGGTCGGACAGCTTAAGACCCTAGGGTCGACGGGATCATCGACCCTCCCATCGACCCTCGGTTTCTGACGAATATAGAAATTAGGAAATTTCTATATTTTTCGATTGGGATTCTTTTCAAATCTCAATGGGACTTATTTAGGATGTTCCTAGTCTATTTAAAGGACGTCCCTAAGCCACTTTCACTCCTTTCACAACCCTAATTGAATTGAGAGAAAGAGAGAAGAAGGAAAAGAGGAAGAAAGAAGACAAGGAGGAAGACTTAACAAAAATGAGAAGAGTTACAGAGAAAGATTAATCTTCTCAGGTATGGATATTAATTCCATGAGTTTCTACAGACCTTAGGTTAGATATGGTTGAGTGTAGGATTTCGGAGAAACCCAAACCATCCATCCATGGTTAGGTTTTCATGGAAAACCATAGGAGGATGCCGAAAACTATTAGGGTCGCACCGAGGGTCGATAGACCATCCGACCCTAGGTGTTTCTGACCATCGACCCTCAGCATTCGGGAAGTTCAGAATGGAGGGAGGGTCGATAGACCATCGACCCTAGCATCGACCCTAGCATCGACCCTCAGTTGACAGCATGGTTTTAAATTCTGAATTAATTCTAATTAAATTCGATCGACTTGGTTAGGTTTGCTAGCAATATAATAACGTTATAACGGTGATTCTAAAGCTTGGAAAAGTATCTTATAACAAGCTAAGGTGAGGAACCTTAACTTCAAACTAAATTGGTTAATATTAAATTGTTTTCTATTTCTTGAGTCCTATGCTATCTTTGATTCTATGCGAATATGTTGTAATGTGCATACAGCATGCCATCCAATATTTCTATTACTTGTTCATGCATATTTACTTTATTGTTTATAACATGATGATGATGATGATGATAGGAATAGGCATGTGCTTGTATGTGTGTGATTGATGTACTTGATGCGAGCGAGTATCGGGAGGTGTGATGAGAACGTCAATAAACGTTAACCTTTGGCGGGTCTCGGCACTTTAGGTCTATCTCTAACTCAAGTCTTATGCATTGACATCGTCGTATCGCCATTACCTTAGCGGAACTATTATGTCGTAGAGTATCGGGGAGGTGGTCTCGGTCCTTGTAGTCTCGACTCTACCGGGGGCCTTAGCTCTATCTCTATGGGCATTCCGAGGGATCTTTGGGGTGAGGCCTTGGATATCCTGTTTGGCATTAGGATTGGTTGGTAGCGAGCCCAGTTTGCAAGCCCTCGCTAACAAGGGCTTACGTGTTGGTATAGCATTATATAGCAATAAACGTTAACCTTTGTTGTATAATGTTATGGTAGGGTGGATGGGGACGACGATAAACGTTAACCTTCGGGCGGGCTTCCACACCCTGTGTATAAAGGCGGTGTCAATAAACGTTAACCTTTGACCACCCAACCTTTCTATTGCACATTGCAAACTATAAACCAGACCAAAGATATAAATTGATTTTTGCATGCATATGTATTGTTGTATTGTTTTGGCTACTCACTGAGCCGTGTTGTGTGCTCACCCCCGACGTCGAATATTTTTAGTTGATGATGCAGGTTACACGGTCGAAGATTATATGAACGGGTCTCGCGTGACGGGAATAAGCGGCAATGGACGCGGAGTCGAAGATGATACACACGACTCCTCTTGCGAGTGCAACTCGTGTGTATTTGATTAGATATTTTTATAGGTTTCTTTATTTGGATTTATTAAAGACTTGTATTGATATTTACTTATGTCCTACAAAATAATTTTCTATTAAATTATTAATATCATCTTAGTTCTCAGTTCATTTATTTATAAGATTTCCGCTATTGTGTATTTACTCTGATTATGATTGTGGATGCGTGTAAGTTTGGATAACGCGGGGATAGCCTATTTGAGATCCTGGTTGAACCGTTGGTTATTTAGCGGTTCATCACACCATTCTGGTTAGACCAAAATTGGGGTGTGACACCCACGGTCCTGCTCCAAGTCATCTTGCATATCTTCTATCTAAATTGGTCTCATGAGTTTGTCGTCATAGGCATCCAGGTCCATAGCGTAACAACGGCGAGATAGTTTTTGGTCTGCCTTGCAGTACCCTATCCCATGTTCGGTTGGAAATTTCATTGTTAGATAGCAGGTTGAAATACATGCTCGAAGGAGATTAAGGTCTGGCCTGCCGAGGATGACATTATAGCTGGAGGGGACATCCACAACTAGGTAGGAGAGAGACAACATGGTCCTCCTGGGTTTTGTTTCGACCCTTGTTTCCAGGATTATTGCACCTTTGACTTTGACAATGTCGCCAGAGAAACTGAAAAGTGAGAATTTTATCGGACGAATTTTCCTTTCATCAAGACTCATCACTATAAAAGCGTGGAAAAATAATATATCTACTGAGTTGCCTGTATTTACAAGTACCCTTTCTACCTCGTTGAGTTTATCAATTACCATAGAGATCACAATGACGTCGTCATGAGGCAATTTGACATCGGTGAGGTCTTCAGCGAAAAATGTTAGGCTGTCGCCATATTTGTATGGCGTGGAGGAGCTTGTCGATTGGCATTCCTGCTTTGCGTATGACCTTCTGCTATTCTTGGATGTGTTGCCAGCCTCGGGTCCTCCAATAATTGCCCTAGAATAGCATGTTGGATGCGATCCATAGTATTTCCAACCCGTATACTCGCGCTCTTGCAAGGAACGGCATGTGTTTTTTTGTGGGGTTCCAACTCTATTATTTGACGGACTCGAAATTTCCTCCAGTATATCTTGGGCTTCAAACTTTGCTTCTTGTGTTTGGTTCTCACGTTGTAGAGTAAGGTGGTCAAGTCGATGTACTAGGCCTGCCACTGTCTTCATAGCTGTTTCTCTAGTCGCGATTTGGGCATACAACATCGAGGGTGTAAGCCACCGGTCTTTTGTAATGGGTCCTCGACATGTCGCGCAGACTGGCGAGAAGGCAGGATTTTCTTTATGATGATGCCGATACGGCCACGGCGATCGCCGATCTTATTTAAAGGTGAAGAGATTGAGTCGTCTTTATGGAACTCTTCCCTGTTTCGACACGGACGTCGCGATTCGGTATTGTCTTCTTGCTTGGTAGGCTGCTTACCTTTCTGCTTGTTGTCGGCATTTGCAGGCTTTTCCACATACTCGCGGATGTGGCAACTTTTGATCAGATCTTCAATCACGTACCTCAAGGGGCGACACTTATCAATATTGTGGCCATTCTCGCGGTGATAAAGACAGTATTTCCTGAACCTTTCCCTCTGTGGATCCAGTTTCATTGGCAGCAGACGAGATAACTCATATTGTGTCCCCTTGAGATTGTGTAGGAGTTCTGACATTGGTACAGTCAACCTGGTGAAGTGATTCCAGTTAAAATCGACTCTGGCAACCTGCTTGCCAGGAAACCCACTCTTTCCAGTTTTCTGTTTCTTTGGTACCTCGTTGGGCAACTTGTTGACGACTTCCATCTCGCTTCTCCTTTTTTCTCCTGACTTAGGGTGAGTGAGGAGAAGAGCCTCGTTCATGGCCGCATATTTCTCGGCCCTATTCATTAGTTCTGCATAGGTCAGAGGGGGCCTTTTATAGATTGATTTCAGCAGATCTTTATCTTTGATGTTGCCCTGTAGTGCCGTCATTTTCACTTCGGAACTGATATTCTTGATTTCAAGGGCTTCGCAATTAAATCTTGAAAGGTATGCCCACAGGGTTTCCTCTGGCCTTTGCTTTACACTGATAAGGTTGGTTGAAGTCTTCTTAGGTGTCGTCTGGGTCTGGAAGTGTTTGAAGAAGCGATCGCTTAGTTGATCAAAAGATTAAATGGAATTAGCGGGAAAACTGTTAAACTAGAGTCACCCTGCTCCTCGTAATGTAGACGGGAAGACTCGACAAAGAATTGCATCATCATATCGGTGCAATACCATTAAAGCAAAGAAATTATCGAAATGTAACTGAGGGTTTGTCATACCATCGTACGGGTCCACTTTTGGCATAAAGAAGTGTTCTGGTCGAGGGACGTCCATTATTTCCTTTGTGAAGGCCATGTCGGCGCAGTATTTTTTCTTTCTTGAGGCTGTAATGGATGCTGACTGTTTCTTCTCCATTTCCGCTATACGGGCCTGCATGGCGAAGAGTTGTTGTTCCAAAGAGCTTGTCGGGATGCCCGCCTGTGTGTCTTTCTTGGCGGTGCATCTCTGTTCCACCATGCGACTCCTGATGGCAATTCTTTCTGTTCGGACAGCGTTTGATCCATCTTGTGCTCCATTGCCTGGTTGCCGATCGTCCTTTTGGTCACTGTCTTTTTCTTTATCTTGAGGAGCTAAGAGTTCTTCCACATCTGAGTCTTGTGCTGGCAGATAGTCTTCTTCTCCCAGTTCATTATTTGATCCCTCTGAATTAGGAAGATCTTTCTCGACCAGCAAATCTTGGCCTGGGGCCGGAGTCTTGGATCTTGCTGGGTCTCTGGTAGATCGTTGATGGGTTGGTAGTGGAGGCGGCTTGATGAGCCGTGTTAATTCTGTCAATTTTTCGTTCAAGGCATTGAATTGATCAATGATAACATACTGTGGTGCCGTTCCGTGACTTTCAGGAACAGGGGTTGGTGACTCATGGACGGTGGAGGAATTTGTACCGTTGTTTCCTGGAGGGGGATTGTTGTGTGGCTGTCCCTCCTTTAGCATGTCGTTATTTCCGTCATTGTTGTTCTCAGGGGGTTGATTACGAGTTCGTGCCATTGTCCATGAAGTGTAGTCATAGAATTCTTGAATTCTCGTTCAAAGAGAATAGACCCCACGGTGGGCGCCAAACTGTTGCTGCTAAAAACTGGATATGCTCATTCGCCCTTGTCCTGCGAAACAAAGATAAGGAGTTAACGAAAGACAAGATTCTCGGTGTCCGCTCCGATGGTGAAGTCGGTAACAGAGCAAACAATCCAAAGCTATACCAAAATGGTTAGCCAGGAGGGTGTGGGGATGAACAGAATTCAAGAAGGACAAAGATGACTGTTAATCAAAAGCTTAATTGTGTTAGAATGGTTTAACTCTTACCCAATTACCATCTTATATAGATTGAGAGAGAGTTCTCATTAAACTTCTAGCTTAACCACCTAACTTTCAGGAGCGTATACGACATCCTTGCGACACCATAGGATAGAGATCCAACAACCAATCTTAATGCCGTGTCGCCTGTGATTACCAATCTATATAACCGTTGTTGACGTGATCATCCCAAGAACAGTTAAAGAACCACGTATGCGCGCTTTGCTACAATTACAGACAGACCAGACATCATAAACATGTGCGAGGAGGGACCTAGTGGGCGGCCTCATGGTCCTCTTATTTAGATGACGAGCCGGTGAGATGCGACTTGTTAATAATGATAAATCTAGCGAGACGCGACTTGTTAATAATGATAAATCCATCTCGCATGGGAGGACAAGTTGAGCTAACCAGGACGTGCGCCAATGCTCAGTACGCTGACACTTATGGACACGTGTCCTCTAATCACCGGAAGACAAAATATGGCCTTAACAACCTTCTTCATCGATTTTGGTTGCAAACCCTAATCTTTTTGCAATATGCTTTGTGATCTGGTTAGAACAGAGGTTTCCTTGTAGACGGAGAGAACTCCAGATCTCCTTTTCCCCTTCTTCAAATCTGTTTTGTTGTTTCTATAGTCGAAGCAAAGATTATTGCAACCTAAAATTCGAAAAAAAAAAAAAAAAGTCGAAATGAAAAATCACATCTTGAACCCTTATAAACAGAAACCCATCACGTTTTCCTCAAAGAAATCCAAAGGAAATCGGCTAACAAAGACCCAAAAAAAGGAAAAGAAAAGAGAGAGGGAGACCTAGACCCAGAAGACTAATGTTTTGAAACGTACAGCTTAGGTAGTGTTGATAGATCCCAACAATAACGCCACCAAAGGAGCTCACAACATTCTTCCTGATGGGAAGGACGAGATGGAGAGGGACTAGGAAGGATGAGATGGAGAGGGACAGGAACGCCTGCAACCACGTATTAAAGATGAGAGCTTGGTGTTCTAGCTCCTGAAACTATAGAAAGGTAAAACTAGCCTTTCCCGAAAGTGGTTTCCCACCCACCAACGACGAGTTTATCTGGTTTGCAAAACCAAAAAGCTAAGGCTGAGGCTAGATACAATAGTTATTCATGGTAAGGAAGGCGTATACAATATAATCGCCATTCTCCGTAGGATTGTCCAATCACCATGTGGTTTGCATCCAACGAGCAATTGCCGTCCGCAACCTCCGTGCCAATTGAGACGATGTGGACGCCCTGGGTACCACTCGATCAGGAGAGGGGAGTTCGTTATATTAGTGTAAGTTATCGTTGCTGCTGATCCTGAGGTGGGTGTTTGTGGAGGGAAGCTTTCTGGAATTTGCTTTTTCTTGTTGGACAGTATGTACCCTCCAGGGACTGTTGAATCCCATGAATTTATGATTGACCGTGGTGTGTGACCCCCCCGCCCAAAAAAAATAATATTGTTCCTCACTGACTCAGGTTATCTATTAGAAAGTCGAGAGGAATACGAGTTGGAACGCTTGGTTTCAGAGTGCATCTACTGAAAATCCAATAAAAGTGAGGGGTTGAACAAAAAATAAAAATAAGAAAAAATTTCATCTAACCCCCAAAAACTATGTCAAATTCGATCTACTACCTAATGGTTTCCAGATATTCTAACCGGCCCCATTTAACTGACAGAATGGACTGAACATATGAGTGGACATTTCTATCCTTTCTATTTCAAACTTTAAAACATTAAAATGAGATAAAGTTACTAATTTGTCCTTTCTTTAAAACATTAAAATGAAACTTTAAAACAATAAAATAAAACATTGAGTTATGGGAATAGTTAAGAATTTCGACCGGAATATTTTGGATTTTAGCTAACCCGAAACGATACTGGGTATCGACCATAGTTTCAAATTTCGGCCGAAATTTCTGATTTCGGCCTAAATGTTTCGATTTTTGGTCTATACGAAACGAGATGTGATCTCGGTACCACAAATACAAAAATTCAGCTAAAATTTCAGTTTCGACCATATTTTCAGTCAAAAATATGGTCGAAACTCGGTGACATGCTTTGGGTAAAATAAGATGTGAAACCCATCTCTAGAAAATGATTTCACTGGATATAGACCACGATGAGATTTACAAGGAGGATACACGTTCTATAGCTCTCCTCTACCTTCTTGTCCTCTGCTTCATCGCTGCATACTCTGTCTCTTCTACTTCCCTCTATTTTGACGAGCAGGAATCTCTATATCAAGTGTTGGATTCAATCAACTCCGGCATCGATTGGCGATCTCTCTTCCCTGACGACGACCTCCGCAACTCGGCTCCTCATGGCATCGTCTGTGACTATTTCTCAGACGAAAATGGTACCATTACGCCTCACATCACAGAGCTCAACTTCGGTTACGTTTCATATTTCTCTCCTAACCCTCCTTGCATTTTTAATTCCATGCTTTCCCCTTGACTCCTCCTTCATCTATCTCCGCAAGCTTATCTTCTATAGATGTTTCATAGAAACCCAGGTTTCTTTCCCTGGGTTCCTCTCAACCTTGGGTTCTACCTTAGAAGAACTTGTGTTCATTGAAAATCCATCTATGGTCGGGACTCTGACTGGAAATCTCGGCAATT
The DNA here is from genome assembly GCA_028583415.1 of Protea cynaroides. Classification (NCBI taxonomy): domain Eukaryota; kingdom Viridiplantae; phylum Streptophyta; class Magnoliopsida; order Proteales; family Proteaceae; genus Protea; species Protea cynaroides. The sequence goes on from CM053273.1 coordinate 9,590,477, forward strand.
TCAGGCATCTCAGGAGGTTTATTCTCACCGGAACTAGCGTTTCTAGAGAAATCATGAATTCAGGTCCTCTGGTTTTCCAACAAAAATTGCAGGGAATACCTTCAGCAATGACAGATACTCATCTGTCGGTCGAGCAATCATGAATTCAGCTGCCAATGACACTTCCACCAAGTACCGATTTCCTTCTACGATCACATCTAGGTATTCATAATCTCCAGTTATAGATTGCCCAATTTTCTCCCATTTCGATTTGCAGAGACCTGCATCAAGACCTCTCTGGCTTAATCGACTCATCAACGGACGTTTCAGACTCGGTAACGAATCCGTTCTGAGAGATTTGATAGCTATTCTCAGGTACAAAACAAGTGCTTCTTCATCTTCCTTCAAACAAAACCATTCTCTACAACTCACCGCCGTTGGTTTTAGGTAAAGGTGTTTTTTAGTTTGGGGGCATTACGGTCTTTTATCTTTGGAATAAGGGCAATATTGTCCTAATATTTGCAACTAATGAAACTCTACTAACGGGTGGGGTCTCTTTGACTAACGGTGGAAAAATTTTGGGAGGTAGATGAGACATTTGGAAACTTTTTGGGTGGTAGATGAGACATTTGAAATTGTTAGGGGTTAGATCGAATTTGACATAGTTTTTGGGAGTTAGATGAAATTTTTTTCTAAAAAAAAATGAATAAGTAAAAACAAAATAAAATATGAAGAGGAGAGGAGGCAACGTGGGTGGGCTGCGATCGTCCCGGACCCAAGCCTGTTTGAAAATTGATACGGAAAAAGGAAAAAAAAATGATATCACAAATGGGTTTCAAAGTCTAATTTACTTTTCCAATCATCTCTGTCTCAGACTCCTGAGAAAATGAATGTGCTTTGGAGATGCTATGCTTCACTGATATACATTTATTTAAGGAAAAATATTCTAGCATGTCCTCACTAACATCAATATATCTTCTAATTTATTTATTTATTTATTTATTTATTTTTTGTTATCATGTGGAAGAGTGATGAAAATTTTGACTTTCCTTTGAATGTTTATGAAATTATGTAGATTGGTCACATTAAAATTTAGAAGGAAGATGCAATGTATCATGTCACGTATCCCTTCCGTATATCCATGAACGCTTGATAGTAAGGCATCTGATGGTTGAGACTGCATCGGAACACGTTTCTGATGATGATGTCCATGGTAGGTTCCCTCACTATATATATATAAACTGTTTTGGCCCTAGTAGAGATGCAGCAATAACTAGTGAGTGCATTAATTAGACAAAAAAGCAGACATTTGATATTGCCATTGAAGAAAGGCTTCAATTCCACAATGTGGGAGCCATTGTAGACTCTAGAATATCAATCACCTTACAATAACCACCATTCATTATTCTAAAGCATGTTCAGTAGTTCTTTTTTCATCAAATGAAAGTTGATCCAAGGAGATTACTGGATGTGGATGAGTTTGTGGAGTTCGATCTTTTATCACAGGGGAGTGGGTGATGGATGAATTTTGGATTCTGCCCAAGTGAAGTTTCATTGGAGCTGCCTGATACAGACCAAGCAATGAACTGACAACACTGTCTTATTCATGAACATAACTAGAATTGTATCTCTTCGTCTGTGTTCCCCTTTTACTGGTTTCAACTTCAGAGTTGTCTGTTTTTCTATTTCTTTTCTTACTCCTGTCACCGATCTTTTCAGAACACTCTTCAAATGGTCCCCTTTGAAGGGTAATTTGTTTGTGATTTCTATCATGGAGGGGAAGAATGTGAAACATACTGATGTTACTTTAAGGTGATGTCTTCTCAAGTAAGGGAAGAATGTTCTCTCCCTCTCAACACCAAAGACTAACCTCCAAAAAAATCCAAGCTCCTTGCATGGTGGGTGAGAATATTTAAGGCAATAAATTGATTTTTGGGACCAAAAACATGCAGTCCCCACAGGTTACAGCTTATGAACAAAGAGAGTAGAATAATGGCCACTTGCATTTATTCTAGTAGTGTCCCAACCAAAGAAAATATCATTTTTATATGGTAGGATGTATCATCCTACCCATAACAAGTTAAGATCAGCCATTTAATATTAGTGGCTGTCGTCCCCTGTCCTGTCATCTTTGAGCAGCAAAATAGTTCACATCACATGGCTAAGTAACCTGACATTTACCAAGGACTCAAAACATTTGAACTAAACAACAAGTATTTAGATCTGGATATCAAATGATCTTGCAGATTATTGTCAGATATTTCCAAATCAAGGTAGTTTTCTGTGGATTCATACAGACCTAAGTTACCCATGCAGGAGGGACCTGTCCTGATAAGCTTGTGATGACAGCCCAAGTTTCTGCCACGCAGCAGATCAGGTGGGGCTCTAATGTATCTGTCAAGCTTCATCAAAATAGAGTTTGTCCAGTTACAAAATAAAGCATTGAAAATTTAAGGACTAGAAGAGGGTACATGGTATACATATGGATGGTAAAAAAATTATTTGATTGAATTAGGTTCTGAAATTTGTCATATGATTAATCTAACCTTACATATTGTACTCTATTATATAGAAAAGGTTGAGGGGATCATTTAACTCAAGGGTTAGAGAAGACCACTTAACTTTGGATATATATAATATAAAAGAGTAGTTGAAATATGACCGTTGAAATATAAGAAGTTATAATATAACTGTTAGAAAAAAATTGTAGGAAAATGCTTTGGAAATTGAAGTGCATAGGAATTATGATTCCATCAGAGATTTATTCATCCACTTTGTAAGAAGAAATTTACAATAGGGAAAGCTCTTTCGGAAAAGAAGCATCCCATAAAGCTGCACGATGGAAGGATACAACCCACCAAGCTAGGGAGTGGGCGCTAGTACTATGGAAAAAAAGATCCTCTGTCGTCATCTAGTTCCTCTATTATGATCCAGTGACTAGAATTCACTTGACATGCATACTAATGTCGGATCATAATTGAAGTCCATCCAACAACGGGAGAAAATTCAAACCTAATATTATGTGCTCTAGTACCGGAGTAATTTCTATAAGAACCCTTAATTGAGTACATTAGATGATGATCATTGGCTATGTGGTGGGGTCTGTAAATTATTGCGATTTGATTCGAGTTTGTGATGAAATCATGATTTGCAGTTGTTTTTGTTAGTAATTAGCTGTGAAGATATGTCTAAGCTTTCTTTGGAGATTACTTAAATTTTGTTAAATCAGAAAAAGGATTCTCATGGTCTGTTCCACATGACAATATACTAAATACACTAAAGCAGAAAGTCACCACTTTCTAAATAAATTATAAAGTTGGTTAGATATAATAATATAAGCATCTTGAGAAGAACCATAATAATTTCTTAAAATTGGATGCTGAAGCTTTTGTAATGATGTACGCAACACGTGTAAACACTCCTCTTGAGGATTCTCCTGCGCGAACTTTCATTGGTCTTGCGTTAGTGCAGAACCTCCAGTCTGGCAGAGATCCACCTCCTACAAAATAATGCAGTGCTTCTCTCTCTTTCATTCATATATGGGGACCTCTTTGATCAGACTGTGTGGGGTCGGATGTTTAAATCCAATGGTCCTGTGGATCATAATATCATTTCTACCCGACAGCGTGGAACTACAGAGCAGTTCATGACAAAAGAAGGAGCAACAAAGGAGAAGGAACGAGTGTCTCTAAACAGTAAACAGTGCAGCTTTTAGATCAAACCCTTTTTCAATCTTTCTCCACTCTCCTCTCTCCTCTCTCCTCTCTCTAACTCTCTCATACACAAACGCATACGTACACGCACACGAACACGTCAAATGAGTTCAGAATCTTCAAATGAGACATGCACTCATTATTTAAAAAAAAAAAGAAAAGCAATAAAAACATGTTATTCCACGCACGCCCACTCATCAGTCACCCTTATCTCTCTTTTTTTTTTTAATAATTAAAATAAAAAAAAAAGAAAATAAAAAAAAAGAAAGAGGAAGGAAGATCTATAAGGTTGTAGATCCTCCTCCCATAATTTACAATTTGCAACATTAACGTTACAAGGTTAATGATGGTGTTTCACTGATTCAGTATAAAATTGCCCTTTATTAGTACTAGTGTTAGTGCTTAATGGTGGTGGTAATAGTACAAGTAATACTCACGGTTTTGCGTTATAGCAGCGAGGGGACGCTTTGTGGATCGCCCCACTTGGTCTCCTCCTGTGTCTTCTGCAGCCCAGATTCTTTCTTCTTCTTCTTCTTCTGTTTCTTTTTTTCGTTCCTCAATCGTTTGAGATGGGGAATTGTCAGGCCGTGGATACGGCGACGTTGGTGATACAGCATCCAAATGGGAAGGTGGAAAGGTTTTATTGGCCGGTGAGCGCCAGTGAGGTGATGAGAACCAACCCAGGTCACCATGTTGCTCTTGTTCTCACCCTCTGCCTACCTTCTCACTCCAAAGACAAGGACAATCAAGAACCCCACCAACACCTCCATCAGAAGCAGCACCAGCAGGAGGTTCTCCCCATCAACAATGAGGTTCGCATCACCCGCGTTAAAGTACTCCGCCCCACCGATACTCTGGTTCTCGGCCAAGCTTACCGCCTCGTCAGTTCCCAAGGTTCCTTCTTTCTCACTCTTTCTCTGCTCCTTCCATCTTGTCTAATCATCTATATATCTTCAATTCCTGTTCTTTTATTAATCTTCCTGTTCATCCTTCGTCTCCTTAACTGGGTTTTACAGATGTTATGAAAGGGTTGTGGGCAAGGAAGTATGCAAAGATGAAGAAGCAGAACAACACCCAATCCACCGACAAGCCCCCTAGACCCAGGCCAAAAGAGCAGGGTTCTTCACCATCCGAGACTGAATCAACAAGCTCCCACTTAGACAAGCCCAATCAGCTTCAGGTGAGCTCTCTGCTTCTTCTTCTTTTATGCTAGTACTGAAATAATTTCCCTCTCGCTAGTAGTTCCTGTTTCCTACCACACTGCATAGATCATGTTCATAATCCCAAGCATTTTCCCAATTAATAATGGATTGACCCTTAACCCTTATCTAATTCCCAAGAGATTTCAATGATGAAAATGGGTTTCTATTCTTCTTTTGTTCCTCTCCTCCCCTTTTAAGTTTGCTAATTAGTCACAAATCCCATCAATGGCTCAACGTGGTCAGTGTTAATTTTGTGGGGGCGCATATCAATCCTCGTTCACACAACTGCAACAGCACAAACGCTTAACACCAGCTCGATGAGCTAAAAGGAATTTAACAATGAAGAGGAATTTACAGGTGAAATAACCCATTCCAATTAATGAGTAATCATTTATAAATCATTTAATTTCAGGTGCCAAAACAAGAGAGACACCGGCCAAGGACCGCTTCAACAAAGTCAAGACTGTGGCGACCCTCTTTACAGAGCATCTCCGAGGCCGCAAGCTGAAAGCTTATAATGATGATGCCTCGAAATCTTTATCCCTCACATCTCAAAATGCTGCGGCCAGACAACAGAGCAATGGACTGTCCTCAACCAATCGGATCCAATCTAAATAGATGGACTCTGTCAAACCTTGGAAATAAAAACAGTGTATATCTCCTTCTGTGTAAGTGGGTAATGGGTAAGCACCATGAGTGAACCCAAATCTACCTTCAAGAACAATACAAACCCTTGTTATAGCTAAGAAGAACCTTGCCATCCAAAGTTGAAATACCGGTCTGTGGAAACTGGTGTGAAATGGATACAAATGTCATCTGGGAGTTTGGGAGTTCCAGGTTTCCCGGAAAATGTTTTGTCTTTTTGATGAATGGTCAAGCATCGATGCACATATGAACCAAAAACTTGAGAGTGAGAAAATTTGGTCTAGAATGTACCAGGAAGTTAAAAAGCTATTTCATTGAGAATGTATGAAAACTGTCATTCCTGTACAGTCTATCTTCAACTGTAGTTAAAGAGTTCCACATGTTGTTCTTCAAGTAGGAGTCAACATTTTGCATGAATGGAAAGTCAGAACTATTAGATAATTAGTAAGGATTACACAATATATAAGACACATATCTCTTAACCTTCTTGATTATTGCTTATCCAAGTGGGTGGATCTTCATCAGCCATACCCAACTTGTCTTTTTTTTTTTTTTTTTTTTTGGTAAAACCCAACTTGCCTATTGTGTGGTGAATACATCTGTCAAATCAAATCTTTTGGCCATGTGGTCAAAAGCTAATTTCAACACAAATTTTCTGTAGCATTGATGCTAACTTCTTTTTTTTGGGTAAAGATGCTTACTTCAAAGGTACTCCAGACATGAAGGATATAAGAATGCAGTCGTGAGAATAATGGATGCATCATCAGTACATCCATTTTTCCGGAAAGAAACAATGAATGTCTCCACCTCATTCTCAAAGGTCCAACTAATGATTGAAGGTTCCTTTTCACACCTGACAATTGAACCTAGAATCTTTAAGAGCTTATTTTACTGTATATAAATACAAACTGCACTATCGTGCTGAATTAGAAATCATAAGTACTTTGATGTCAGCGCATCAGCATATGAGAGCTTCTGGTTTCAATATTACTAACTTGGAGGGTTAAATTACTAAACAGATGGATTACCATCAGGATGAACAAACCTTATATTTTTATGCAGATGATTCCGATATCCACTTCTGAATACTTCTTACTGTTTTCTTGACCAACTCTTCTCCAAAAGTCTGTTCCTCCAATTCACTCTATTCTTGAAGTTACAAATAACAGGTACAGAGAATTATAGTCTAACAATCAGTCATGTTTTAGGGAGCAGAATTTTGAGCAAATCAAGGATCAACAAAATATATATATCAAACATGTGCAGCTGGCATTCACCAGAAAGAATATAATTAGAGAAGAATGCATTAGCAAGAACTGAGGGATAGCACTAATAGGCAACAGGATGAGAGGAAATCAACTGAGATAGGTTCAGTCATTTGCAACAAAGACCAACAACTGCACCAATGAGCAGAACTGTTACAATGCAAGCTGAAGACTAAAAGAAGTTGGTTTGAAGCATTGAGAAAAGAGATGAGGCTTATGATATAACACAAGATCTGAGCCTAGATAGTGTGAAATGTAAATTTGTGTGGCAAACCCCAATGTTGGTTAAGGCTTTCATGGGTTTAAAAACACACCATTGGAACTGGAAAAGCAATAGAAAAGAGAACTGGAGGATGTTAGGATAGTTACGACCACCTTTCTGACGATCTTAATGAAGTTGATCATGACAGCAAACAAAAACCAGTCTACAATGGTCTGAAACATGCAAGTCCTTCACAAGGGTCCCCTTTCAATAAGTAATTCAAGTTATTAAATCTTTGAAAGAGTCAGTGAACTGCTTCCATATGTAGAGAGCTTGGATAGCACAGCTTGTTAGATTATGGTTTAACATCATAGAAGCTAAATTCTCTACCTGACTTTCATAGGTTAACAGTTTTTGTTATAGATCCATTATTTGGATTCATTTACTGCCTAGATTTGATTGAAGAGTTAAGGAACTGTACTCCCAACTCGCTGCCCCAGGAAGCCAAGTTGATACTCTCTTAAAATTTATTGTTTCTTTTTGTCAATAAAAAATATATTTAGATTTCTTTCAACCGTCCAAGAGAGGGTAGTGGCTTCCCAGATCACCACAGAGGAAGAAAATGAGGTTATTATCATTGTTCATTACATGGGCCGTGAATGTTCTTTGGATCAGATTGAGAGATGATACTATTTCAACTTATTTAGTATGTTAAAAGTTATGCTCTCTGTTTGCTCCAGGCCACCAGTGATTGGGAGTTAATTCTCATCAAGTTTACAACTACTAGGCAAAAAGCAGATATTTCTTTAGTATACCATGAGAAACTGTAGTACTACATTGAATTCCCATCCTCTAACATTCATGATACAAGAGAAACAAATAATAAGCAGCATTAAGGAAGGATACAAAGACACTGCTGGGGAGCTCTAGATCTAAGCACGTAGAACATTCAAATGTTCTACCCATCAAACTTTTCCACCGAAGGAATTCCAGTCCCTTGCCTGATAATTACAGGGATCCCACTGAATTTAATTCGTGGATAATTGTTAGTAAAGGGGTGATGGAAAGGTTTAGAGATGAAGGAAAAATCAAAATAGAAAACAAATCTATACAACAAATTTGATAATATTAAGCAGATCAGTTATTCAATCGTTGGTCTTTCTCAAGTAGGTTGTTTGCATAATTGGAAACAGATAAAGCGATAGTTGAGACAAACCAAAATTATTAGATCCACAAATGGTTGAATTATTATTCTGAGTTCAACCTAGTTTATCCATATTATTCTTGATCAACCCAGCATTTGCATTGGAACTCGGTAGTGTGGATCCCCTAAGAGGTAGTTCAGTTGGTAAAGAGCAACACCCAATGAAGTCATGAGTTCAACTCTCCTTGGGTTTAACCTATTCAAAAAAAAATCCACATTTGCATCGGAACTTGGAAGTGTCCAGCCCTTAGAATTCTCTTCATCTGCAAAAAATTTCTGAAAATGAACACACATTTGACCAACTTGGGCTATTTGGGCCGAGTTCAGCCATGAAATGCAATCTAATATGACCTCAGGCAGGGCCATGGCCTAAGTTTAGTCCAAACTCTCTCTCCAGCAAAATAAGGTTGCACTCAGGCCCGGACCCGTCCACCCAGAACTTACAGGCCCAACTGAGATTCAGAGATACAAACATCACAAGGGCCAAATCCAAACTTCACAGGCTGAGATCTGAAACCAAAACCCTAAAATTGACATAGGCTCATGTATTGCAATATGTTTGTATAGATTGTGATAACTTCACATATATGACTGGTTTTATTACGATGAGATTTTCAGGCCTAGTTTAACGGTGTGAAGTCTGGTTTAGGTTTGATTGTCCTGTGTCATGTTCAGTCCAATGAGACCTTGGGTTGGGTAAACCAAATTGGAATAGGTCAGCCCAAGCTCAGGACAATCTGCAGGCCCTTCATGGAGGATCCATATTCCATAACTCCATATTTGTGAAGGGCTGGAAGCAGATTTATATTAACACGTGGGGAAAATGGATTTAGCCAAAAGCTTACTAGATGGACAAATGTTGATGTAGATTATAAAAGTCGCACCTTTAACCCAATGGCCCTCCTCCTCCTCTACCCCTGCCAACTTTGTTTTCGCTCACCATGGTCATGCTGACTAGTGATCTGTTGTTGTTGTTGTTGTTATATTGTTATTGTTATGATCCTACTCATTGTAGTCCATCATCTCCACCTCCTTCAGCTACTGAACCACCACTGACTGATGAGTGTGTCTACTCCATCTCCTTGGCTATAATGGCCATGGGCTCTCCCCATTTCTTTCCGGCCCTGTCTCTGTTCTTCTCCCTTCCTCGTGTCAGCTCTGCAGGTTGCGGGGAAGACAACAATGCCACGTGAAGTTATTTTTGGATGTTGATTGTGGCGGGGAGAAGGAAAAATATAAAATTCAAGTATTAGAATGTAGAAAGATAGTTTGGTCAAATTAAATTTTTTCCTTTACATCGTTGAGTGTAATTTTTGAAATCTCAAGGTAATGCATTGTATTTAACATCTTTTACAGGAGAGGTCCGCGTAGTTTTTCCCTTATTATTATCATCATCCTCGATATTTTCTTTTCATGAATGCCCTTCCTCTCCTCTCAATACGTCATTCAACTGTCACCACTCAATTAATTTCCCTATAAAACCCCACCTCCTTTCTTTTGGATGGAACACTCAATAGATATTTGAAAACATGAAATACAGAGAAGATAATTAGATGGGACCCCTCAAATCATGTTACCTAATCCAGCCTAGCTATACAATAGTATCCTTAGCTTGTGGTGGAAAACATGGAAAGTAATTGCTCAAGGGATCTGAGGAGAACAATCCAGAATTCCAGATTGAAAAAACAAAGGAAAGAGGTGTATTACTGTGGGAGAAATGGAGATTATATCCTCTTTTTGCTTTTGACCTGAGGATTAAGTGTCCGAGGTCTGAATTATAACATTTTTCAACACAGATGGCTTTTCTTCCCATATGGTTCTACTTCTTTAAGAAACACTACACAGAGAGAAGACGAGTAACGTGAAAATCATGGAGACTTTTATGCTGGAATGGCATTCAGAGGATGAAAATTGTAGGCAAAAATCCACTAATCCATAATCATACAGAACTGCAGGGGTATAAGGTGGGGCTTCTGAGGCACTTTTAGCTTCCTTTGTCATTTATCTAATCCTCCCTTTAATGTAGCTAGGCTTCTAAACTTTCGGCTTAGTAGCACCCTCTTTTTTTTGGGGTCCTACCTGTTCTCTTATCTTCCTAAATCCTAACAGGACTTAGTCATGCTAATGGATGATACTACTATTTTAAGAGTTCCTCACACTGAATGATTGCATATGTTTCACAGATCTCCTTTAACTCCCACGAATGTCTAGTTTACAGTGTAAGCATTTGGGATAATATAATAAAACTATGACAGAAAAAGAAGAGGAAAGACAGAATAATATGAAATATTTGAATGAGTTTGGGGAGATATGGCTCTTTGATGATTAAATATATGACCCCAACTGTAAGCTTTCCAACTCACATTCCCTCTCTTGGATGCCATGAAAAGAAATTGATGGGGGGGAGAGGAGGAGCGTGGGTGTCTTCTTTCTTTTTGGCTTTCAGATAGTGACATTGCCTTCCTTCTCCATCCAAAGAGTGGAGACAAAAGGGGTAGCATCTCACTCTCACTGACAATGGATCCATGCACCAAATCTTTTTCAGAAAGTGAAATTATTGAGCATCAGTATCTTAATAGTTCTTAGGCTAAGTACCCACTGAATCAGCTGGAGACAAGTTCATTTGGAAAATCTATTGCATTGGATCAGGTTATGTCTTGAGTACATTCGTCAACATGAAAACATAAAGATATAATTTTTTTTACATAGATTATTTTGACAATGTACAAGATGTATCCAATTATACCTTAAAGTGATTTATCAAACTGATCTGATCGATGGATGGATGACCCATCAACTCTAATTTTGTTTATTTAACTGATCTGATCTTGTCTTCTCTTTTTCCTTATTTTTTGCCCTTACCCACCTGAGTAGTAGGCACTGATGTGGGAGGGTATCTGGGTGTCCCAATGACTAGAGATCAGTGCTGTCTTGCATTCAGCATAAATTCAAAAAACCCATCTCTCCAAGAAATTCAGAATTATTCCAACTTTTGACTCTTCTCTCTTCAGAGGACCTACTGAATAGTTCATCCATAAACCCCACGAGCATATTTTTACAACCAAAAGCCAAGATCAAAAGCAGGAATCTCCAAGGTCCATATCTCTTTTTTCATTGCCACTTAAAGCTAAATTTCCTGAAGAAAGGCTGATGGTAAAGAGAACTACCCAGGTTCTGTCCCACCTTTCGCAATTGGAATTGGAATGTATGGGTAGTATTCCTTAGGATTCCTCACTTTTGAAGAGCATTTCAATGAAAGATAAAGGGTCTGTGGGGAAGATCAACTTGAGTAAGAGCAAAAGAGGGTAAAGAGTGACCTTTACCTTAAAATTTTCCAACCAAAATAATCAGAGTTTTGATTTAAAAAGAGAGGATTGTTTTAGGAAAAGTAGCCGTTTCCGTTTGGGTCTTGAGTTCTTGTGCTTTTGTGCATAATACGTCAATTATCACTCTTCAGCCTCTGTTGCTGACCAACAAATTCCAAGGCCCAAAACTTTCATTTTCAGTCTCTTTTGCCTTTTCAGTAGGCTATGCGCTCCTCGGGACTTTTGGGCTCACTGGTGGGCCCCAATTACGCTCCAAAGAAGGTGACACGTTTAATCTTCATGGATATCAGTGACACATACAGTTCGATGGCTAAAGAACTGTGGGCCTTGAGATGGGCCATCTAGTAATATCTGGACGATAATATCCTTTATTGTCTAACATTCTGCTGCAAATCCTGCAGCATGAAACAGGATCTCAAGGGTAATTTCGACATATAAATATTGTAATTCTTTTACTAAAAAAAGATAGTAAATAATATAAAAATATGTGTAGGGGAATATTGGGCCAGGGGTTTGGTGGGCCGCAGTCCAATTTGTGCCCAATGTCTGTGCTTGTTTCTCCATATTTCAGACTCGATCGATCACCAACCGATTGCATTTTGTGATTGGGTGATTCAAGAGGTTGGGGAGGGATCCAACGGCCTACCAATCATATGGTGAATTGAGATACAGGAAAGGAAAGCCCTCTATAGTCCATGAAGGTTCGGGAATGGGAGACCAGCCACATTGGTTTGTCACGAGAGGGAAACGGAAGCTGTCAGCCTTCTCTCTCTTCAAAATCAGTGAACATAACTTTAAATAATGATAGCGCGACCATATGAGTCTTTTCAGTTCTATGTGTTTTATTGCAAAAATCCAAGTCTGTTCTTGACCTTTGCACTTCAACTACGAAAAAGGAAATAAAACAAATTGCAAAGTTACAAAACTCACCGTTGTCATTCACATGCCAGCTGGTCAGAGAGACCATCAATGGAGATCAATAAGGAAGAGAGAGAGATAGAGACTCAATCATTATAAAATATTTAAAAATTCCATTGTTGATATCAACAAATATAACAAAACCTTCATACAATAAAGGCCCCAAAGACCCATTATGGCCATTGAAGGAGGGCATTTTCTCCTTCCCCAAAATAAAATTAAAGAAATAATTCACACGTGGTACATCACGAGCTTGTGGGTTCCACTGCAAAGGTCCAGTAGTGATCGTTAGGCCAGAGTTTGGCCATTACAAAGAGGCTTTCACTCTCTCTCTCCCTACATACGCATCTTCTTATGGTTCTCTATTTCTGTCTTACAGTAGCCTCCATTAAACAAAGGTAGTAGCAGCTTGGAATGATGGTGGTCTATGAATGAGACGCTTGACTTATCTACCATGACACCATGAAAACTGCCACAAACTTTCAAAAGCCCTTATTTTGCCAACTCAATATTTCAGTCTCATTCATTTTACCTAATGCCTTACCCAAGACCCCACCATCTTCTCCCTTTCATTCAACATGAATTTTGCCTTTGAATTCAATCCCATACTCCACTAATCAATGCATCTTTTTTCTCTTTTTTCCCTCTCTTCAAACTTTTATATATATATATATATATATATATATATATATATATATATATATATATATATATATATATATATATATATATATATATATATATATATATATATATATATATATATATATATATATATCAACCACTCCCCCTTGGGAATCTGCAACTACTATCATCATCCCCATTAATTAAGGGCAATGCACACACCTCAACCCCAAAAAAAAAACCATCATGTTTCAAAACCCCCCATACCCCATACACTAAAAACCCCCACATCTACCAAGGTTAATTCACTCTTAAAATCATCCCACTAATTTTTTTTGTGAGCTAGATTCTGGAACAGATATTTTTTTTCATCACTTTCTTGATTCTTCAGAGTTGAGATGGTTGTCCTTGTCATCCTTTACCCAAGAGTAGCTATTTAGCTTTCTCCTTTTGCTGGATGGGGATGAAGATGAACTCCCCGACCGGATCCCAACTAGAGTTGTGACTCTCAGCTGGGGTAGAACTCTGGGAGGCTTTCTCTGGGCCCTATGCTCAACCATCACTTGTTGCATTAACCTGTAGCAACTCACAATCCTGTCCTGCAAATTTGGAGTTTGGCAACCTTTAGTTTCTTTCTCAAACATTCCTGCTAAACCCAAAATATCACAATTACATATCCTTACTTTGTTTACTGTGTTGCACCAGGATCCTGCACTTCCAGGGTTAGCAACAACCGATAGATCTGGTATCTGATGGGCAGCACACAGTATAGCCGCAGCAGCCAACGATGATGGCCAGTAGTCGAGAAAGTTTATCTCTGCATGGATGACATTCAATAAAGTATTCTCTTTCAGTACTAACCGTATATACATACACGTACCATACATAAGATAGAAATACATGAAAAGGTAATTAATGAAAATATCGTACCTCTGATTGTATTTAGAATAGTTTGAGTAGCGCGTGAGACGAGGTGAGCTATGAAAGTAGCAGTTGGGTCCACTTTGTAAGCGAAGAAAGTGATGAAATCGAAAGGTGTTACGGATCGGAGTTTCCAGTCCAAGACTGTTAAGACTAGAAGCTCCATTCTAGTTATGGTCTTTGGCTCAAATATGAACTTGGTCCCTTCAACCTGAAAAATACGGCATCATTCTTGACCATATTTTCTTAGGTATCACCCATCATTTCAAAGGTAAACATTAAAAGAAGAGAGAGAAAAGATACCTGGAGATCCAGAAGTGAAGGTACCAAGGCTTCCTCCATTTTAGCAGCTAATGACAAACATGCTACAGATAAAAGTTGTAATGACCATCCTCCTTTTGCTTGCTGACATGATATATTAGACAAGAAAACCATCCAAAATCCTATCAATATTATATAACCTAACTTATTCAATGATTTTGCTGACATGATATATTAGACAAGAAAACCATACAAAATCCTATCAATATTATATAACCTAACTTATTCAATGATTTAGATAAACATTTAGTCCCCACATATAAAATACTAAAATACCTTTATATCCTTATGGCCCAATGATCTTATAAAAAATAATCTATATCAATGGCCATTGGCATGTATTGGCATGTAGTCATGCACTTATGCTCTATCTATACGACATTAATATCCATTCAATTAAGGGTTTTTTTGTGCAAAATCTCTCGTTTCTCTCTGTTCTCAAATATCAAAACTGTTATCTTGTGGTATAGTGTGTACCAAAATAAATCGGTGGATGTAGAGTAGAAAGACCCTTCAATTAATAGAACACAAATTCGAGTGCAAATATCTAAATTTCGCGATCAGTGGAACTTTTTGATTTGATGAAAACCAAAATTAATGAAAGCTTAAACTTAGAAATTTAACTTACCGGCAAACGACTGGAGGAGAGAAAACGATCCATGTAGTTGACAGAGAGATAAGCCGTTAGAGGCTGGAAATGGTAGAACGTATGAACCTGCACACGTGAACGACCGGTTACAGATGAAGAGTTGGGAAGGGACAAAGATGAAATGGGATTCTTCCAAGATACCTTGAGGATCCACGCAATGGATTCTTCTCGAGCGGAAGCATCAAGCTCTTGAGACCTAAACCTGGTCGGATAGTCCAGACCCGGCATGTAATGCCCTTCTTCCTCTACGAACACTGCGATCGACTCCTCGGTGTTTGCTGAGAATTCGAGATCGGTGGAAGAGTATTCCGGCGAGATTCTGTCGAATATGCCGGCATCTTCGCCGCAGAGAAGGTCGGACGAGCAATCGGAGAAAGATGAGGATACAGACATGATAATCGTCTATGAAAAATCGTCATTTTGTTCCCATCTTGGTCAAACGAAACCAAAAGGATCGGAAAATAAGAATGTCAGATGCGATGCGGAAATGTCTCTCGCAGTCAGAAAATCACCAAAGAATCCATGTGAGTTGAGAGCGATGAGACGACTGAAACTGAGACTGAAAGTGTTGAGAGAGGCTTTCGCTGCTCAAGCGTAAATCTTCCCATCTGTCTGTCTCTGTATGCAGTCCTTCTGTATAAACAAGGAAGTTGGAAATTTCAATTTTCGCCCTCAGTCTTGGGAAGTCAAAAAGCCACGTGGTTGAACCCATGACGTTAGATTGTGATTAGAATAGATAGTAATAACGTTAGATTTAATGATGATTCAGATGTTATACGTGGTCTTTGACGGCTTTCTCCTGTTGTATTTAAATACTTATCTTCCGGACATCATTGCGGCATGGGTTACAGAGAGCCAGGGAGAAAGAGAGGGAGAAAGAGAATGGTGCCGTTGAGATACTCTCCCTCCAATTTTGGTGGGTTTTGGCATGAAAAGATGAAAGGAAGGAAGAAGATAACGCTGCCGTTGCCGTTGAGATACTCTCCCTCCAAATTTGGTGGTTATTAATCTTTATACATATGCATTTATAATAATAATTAAAAAATTGATTATGAGATATTAAAGATTACCAAAAGTTTTTTTTTTTTTTACTACAATAGAACTATAAAAAGGAGTGGAAGGATATTCATAATTGATCTCTTTGTCCCAAAATTCTTTTTTTAAGGAAAGCTCGAATTGATATGCATCGTTTACTGAACGTGTCATGTTTAGGTCTAGATCAATTATTAATTGGTCATTCATGTTGTAAGGGTGCAGTCCGTTGCTCGTTCAATCACATCGACCAACTATGGATCGAAACCGAGATTAATCGATTAAATGACAATTAAACTAAATGTCAAAAGGCCTAAACCCCAAATGACTAAATGTCTCTTATTTCTCCCTCCTCATTCTCCCTCTTTATTATGCTATGCTCTTTTAATTAAGAAGTTAAAATAGATTATTACATTGTGAATCTAGAATAGATAATGATCAATTACAACGAAACATGGGCCAATGATTGTATTTTTTTCCCATTGTGACCTGGTTGGTAAGATTGGGACCATTAGCATAAAATCGAATAGCATAATAACTCTATTTGGTATAATGCAAGGAGAATTGAAGGGAAGTAAAGTGAAAATTTTAGACTTAAAAAAAAAGTTTTATATTGTAACATAACATGATTGTATAAATTATCAAAATTTCTTAACATATTTAGTAATGATACTTAAAAATTTATTTTATTTTTTCAATGAGAGAGATTTGAATACAAAGTTAAGTGTAAGTTAATAAATAAATGTGGAATAATTTGACTTAATTATATTGTAATGTGATAGTATGTGCTGTAATTACTACAAAAGTTTTCATTTAAAGTTTAAAAATTTCACTTCACTTCCCTTCAATTTTCCTTGCAAGCAAACAAAGTCAATCGGTCGACTGGTTTGCATCATTGAAGCCCTTTAATATACCGATTAGAGACCGAGACTGATCGGACCAAATATAAACGCGTTTGTGTCTTGCAAATGACGACGAATTAATTAAACATATTGGTCACAGTGCAAGATATTAAATTAGTGATAACCGATTGACACCCCTACTTAGAGGAGTAGACACTCTCACTTGATTTTATTTATTTAAAAACACCCAAGGAAATGGTTTTCACAACACCATGTAGGGGATCTCCCACGACGCATCAATTGGGAAAAGAAGACAGTAACATTAATAGGGTCATATGATCAGGGAGGAGGGAGTCACAGGGAGAGAGAAAATGTACCAATGTGAG
Organism: Protea cynaroides; assembly: GCA_028583415.1. Lineage (NCBI taxonomy): Eukaryota > Viridiplantae > Streptophyta > Magnoliopsida > Proteales > Proteaceae > Protea > Protea cynaroides. The sequence goes on from CM053273.1 coordinate 9,607,706, forward strand.
AAAACATGAGAAAAGAAAAAAAAATTGTGAGGGGTTATGTACTATTCTACTAGTTCAAAAAATATTCACTTCCCTTCAATTTTCCTTGCAATCAAACAAAGTGAACCGTCCGATTGGTTTGCATCATTGAAGCCTTTTAATAGATCAATTAGGGATAAAGACTGATCGGACTGAATATAAACATGTCTATGTCTTGCAAATGAAGTTGAATTAGTTAAACATGTTGTCACAGTGCAAGATATTAAACTGATGATAACCAGTTGACACCCCTACCTAGAAGAATAGACTACGCAGTCACTTGGTTTTATTTATTAAAAAACACACAAATAAATGGTTTCCACAACATCATGTTGGGAAAAATAAGACAGTAACATTAATAGAAGTCATATGATCAGGGAGGAGGGAGTCCCGAGGAGAGAGAAAATGTACCAATGTGAGAGAACATGGAAAAGAAAAAAAATTTGTGAGGGGTAGTGTAGTATTATGCTTAGTTCAGAAAAACTACTCCAAAAATTAATCGTAATTAAAATAGTTCTACTTTAAGAATCACTTGATTCACAATGTCTAATCATTTTTGTCATATTCATCATACCACTGATGTAGGTCCTATAAATCAATTATATATCTTAATATTTGTCCAACTCATTTGATATTATAAAAACTAGAATCATACATGATTTAAATAACCTCCAACCATGGATTTAGTTAATGGTATCTGAACCGCTATTAATATCCAAACTGAGTATTGGTATTCAGGGTATGGATTAGTATTGGTCAAGTATCAATCGTATACTGATGTAGCATATCTTTTTTGTATTTATCATGTATCAGTCGGTTTTGGCTAACATCAGCTACGTGTTAGCAAATATTGATTTGATATCGTTTTCATAATAATTCAACAAAACAATAGTGTATATGTCTGGTATCTACATCGGTCACGATCAATACTTATACAAATTGGCTTATACAATCGATACGATTTTGCTACCTCAATTATGCGTCCATCTATCTGTACAGATTTGAACTGGATCAAAATCAATTGGAACCTTTTTGAACCTTGCAAATTGGAACCGAAAAAAAGAAGTAAGGCTTTCCACAAATCTATCATTTTTTACCATCATTAAATTCTACAACAAAATATTTGGTAAAATCAAGACAAACTGAAAAAATATAAAATCTTGAAATCATGATGTTCAATAAAATCAATAAAAGTTCAAGATTTGAAAACATGTTTGGTGAAATCAAAACAAACTGAAAACTTTTGAAATCTTGAAATCAAGAAAAAGTGTAAATATTTAGAAAGCAAATAGTTTTGTGAAAGTAGACAAATTGAAAAAATATAAAATGTTGAAAACAAGGTATGAATCAAGAAAAATACAATGACTTGAAACAAACTGTTTGGTAAAATCAAGACAAATAAAAAAATAAATTTTAATTCTTCTTGTTATATTACTCAATAATGACCTAGTGATCGTGTGGGTTTGAATATTTTATTGAAAATAATCTTATACTGGTCAAGTGCAGAATTTTAATATTTTATACATTTGAGAGTCTCTCTACTTAATAATTTAAACTTTTGAAATAAAAATTTTACATGATATCAGAGCTTTAGTTCTTCTTTACTATCACGTAAATGAGAAACAATACCTAAACGTAGGTATACATAATAATCACATATTGATTAATTTTAGAGTCTAATATTAAATACCTTATATATTTGATAATCTCTCCACCTAATAGGATTAAGGATACAACTCCAGAAGGGTAATAATTGATATGCCAAAATTGTACGAAAATGAATATTTGGAATCCGTGACCCTTTATTTTGATCAATCATTGGTATCCAGTTTTATCTCCAATAATGAGTAATCAAATCTCTTCAATACTCTTCTTTATTTTGCGGTGTAAAAATAACTACCTTGGATTACTTCAACCTCCTTACTTAATGGCAGTGAATACGTTGTCCCTCTCCTAATTACACCAAAATAACACCAGAGTTTGGCATTAATTCCGGTCACTTAACCCACTACCGGCCGGCCACTTTCTCTTTTTAATGAATCACAGAAGCATCTTTGACTTGAAGATTATAGCCATCCATGGCTCTTCTGGAACCGAATCGTCTCCTTCACGACTCCCTGACTCTCATTCCATTCAACTATTGAAGGAGGTTGGAGTTTGAACCGATTCACCCCACCAACGATTGAATGGGGTGGGAACCGAGAACCATGGAGAAGAGGATTTGAACGCTAGCTCTTCCTGCCTGCCTGTGTTGTCACTGCTGTGTCCTCGTCTGATCAACTCGTGAGTCGTACGGTGACATGTTAGGTTAGGATACTCAAGCTCAAAATAGTTCAACAAACCAGAGAAAGCAGAGATTTAATCCACGTGTCATCGATGGTTTGTTGGATGAGTGATGAGTGATGACACAAAATACATGACATCATGGCTCATGCTATATGTTTTCATAGATGATATTAAAACCATTCACATCTGTAGCCAAACACTCCTATTCGTCCTATCCTATCCGTTATGGGGGAGGTATTAAATTGTAGTAAATTGGAGTAGCTTTGCTCATTACTCGACCCTCTGATTGGAACTTGGTAACAAACCTACTATATTGACCAGGAGTCAATACGTACAATTCGTTTGACCCACGTGCTATTATTCTTCGAGCTTATCTTCTGAGTACTTATGTTTCCACGTATCATGACTTCATTTTAAAACCAATTTGACATTTACATATGTCAAATAATAGTTTAAATTTTATTTGAAAATATTAAATTTGTTTTGATTATTTGTAAAACAAGAAATATTGTTGCCAAATGTGAAAAATGCCCTTTACCAAAAAAAAAAAAAAAAAATGTGGGAAATGCCCATATACATTATCGGATAGATGATTCAAATCGTGAGTTAATAGAATTAAAATACCAAATAATTTGAACCGATTCAGACTGATACCAATTGATTCGGATCCCGATATGAATACCTGAAACGGTATTCAAAGATGCCAGCTAAGCTACAACATAGCCACATGCCTGGACATGGTGCAAGCTGGTGGATTCTTTCAAATTTTCTCTCACCAAGATAGCCACATAAGCTGCCACATAAAAAGATCCATCCATAATCCATATAACAGGTTGATTTTATAACAAGATATACCATCCGCTAGTTGTTTCAAGGGATTGATCAAACCTTTCTTACCGTTATTGGTCTAACTGTTAGAGTTTATCCAACGCAGATACCATTACATCGATATATGTGCTGGATGAACTCCAACCATCTGATCATTATTCGAGTTCCTCGAATGGTGGGAGAAGATTTTTATCCTGATTCAAGGGATATTGTTTTGATAATTGTGTGTGAAACAGGACACGGCAGCAAATTAAAAGATACCATAGCTAATTTGTCACCTTTTTCATGTCCCATTTGTCTCTATGATTGTTTCTCTCTCTTTTTTTTTTTATTTATTTTTTATTTTTAAATAATATCTCTTCTTAATATCTTCAACACTTAATTTTTCCCTTGTCCTGGACCCCATACCAACAAGATTCTAAAGGGTAAATTTAAATGCAACAAGGTTCTTACATTTTTGTAACGATTCAATGTAATGTATGTGTTTAAAAGGAAATGATCATGGTAATTTTAACATAGAGGGATAGTTTTGATATTTTAAGATTGATGGAAATCTGATAGTGATAAGATTTTTGTTATAAATTGTTGCAGTCGAAAAACGAACAACCTCCTTAGGAGCAATCGGACCTACGAACAATTGAGAGAAAGGAAAGATAGGTCGGGTTTCAGATCATTGTGTTACTTTGATGTCAAAGTAGAACTCTGAGTACAAGCAAATAATGAGCTCGATATGAGAATACGAGCTACAAATAAGTGGGGCTATAGAAAGAATTTGACTGTAAAAAATTTGATTTGTTTACCTTTAGAAGCTGATCTACTTATAGTATGCACCTAAATAGATTTACTCGTCTATCGATTACGCCAAATGTAACGTCTGTTACCGGAATTCGACACATCATCAATGATATGAGAGGAGCCAAGCTTTGGCCTTTCGGGACAATGGGATACTGTAGAATGGCTCCAGTTACCATTTTTGATATACAAATCATATATAGTAGAGACTTTGTATCAGAAACCTTTTGTTTCTTTACAACCTTCGGTCGGTGAGGTAGATTGGGATGGATTGAGGGAGACTCTTGCCACTTTTACATGCTAACGCATCACTGAACTATTGATTAGACGGTTAGTCGGTGAGGTAGATTGAGGGAGACTCTGCAACTGTTACATTCTAACACATCACCGAACCATTGATTAGGATTTTGGTTTATGCTCTTTTTTCTTCAATTAATTCATTAATAATTCATTTTTTTTTTTGGTAAATGAAAAATTCATTGAATTAGAAGTCGAGAACAAATCAAGACATTATCATTAATCAAAGGATGAAGCCAAAGAAGGGAATACAACCAAACCATCTTTTCCGAATAGGTGGTGACCATTCTGGCTAAGGTGTGAGCAACTTGATTCGCTTTCCGAAGAACATAAGCAAACAAACAATTAGAAAACTTAAAACTTAAAATAAGAATGTAATCTATAATTAGTTAGGACTCAAAATCATTCGAAGTACAAGTTTTTTGAATAGCTGAGATATTATTAATTCAATTACGGATTTAGATTTGTATCAACTTTGGCAGATCCTTTCCATTCTCAGACAACAATTTCGTTTTCAACTTTAGGGATGAAAAAAAAAAAAAGAAAAAGAAAAAGAAAAAGAAGCAGAAACACAAGGTGTACGTACATCCTGGGGAAGGGTACGGTCCCATTTGATAACAAACATGTTTCTAAATTCCATTGATTTTGTTTCATTGAGAGCAATTTGAAAGTGAATACTCTTTAGTAAATTGGGTCCGATTCTAAGTTCTCAAGGAGTGAATCGGATTACATTTGACTTTGAAATCCCAAATTTAGGAGTTAAAAAAACTAATTTTCGTTGCTCCAGAACAAATCAAATGAAGCAGAATTAAAAAAGGGAGTCGCGCCAAAACCGCCACCACCCACCGCCACCACCACCATCCCCCTAAGCTCTGGAATTAGATATAAAACAGCGTTATCAAATGATATTTTGCTCTCCAAAAAACTAAGAGCAATAAATTGATTCCAAAACAAAAATAACGGATTCGAAACCAAAGTGTTATCAAACGAGGCCATATTGTGCATGCTCTGATGGGACCCACCTCTGAAGTGTGCGTCCCATATCCCATGAACAGTGATCTAGTCACATCATTTTTGTCATGTAAAAAAAGGGATGTGGGAATTTTAATACTGTATAGATATTTAGAAAATGCATCTGCCAAAGATCAGGGCTAAGAGTACATACTTAGGAGAAGATGAAGATCCATGAATGAATGAATAATTCAAGGGTATCATTCAGAGTGGACAGGGTAAGAAGTAGAATAGTATGCTGACCATCTGTTTTGGGTTGAGAATTATGTGTGGCTGTGCTGCATGTGGTGGATCTTCTGGTTAGAATTTCAATATATATATGACCATGCGTCAATGCTTCTCAGTAGTCACTGTTATGCGCTTATGCTGCAATGGATATTAGCACAGCTAATTAGGCAAATGGTTTAATGAAGTGAGTTTTTTTTTTTTTTTCATAATAAGAAGTCAAGTAATTTTTTTATTTTTTATTTTTTTTTTAGTTTTCAAATTTATTGGGTAGTGTTAAAACTTTGTTTGGCTTTTCAAAAGTCACGAGATAGATCTGAATCGTCCATTTTTAAGTGGGCCTTGAGGCATCCAAGGTGTGGGTGTTGGAGATTCAAATCGTCTCCTCCCTGTACTTCAGGGAGGAGGGGCGGCGACCCTAGTGAATGGTAACCACGTGGAGGTCGGATGAATCTAACCCCTCCGTTCGAGTCGACACTCCCTTGTCGGCTCGACTTATCGGCTCGAACGGAAGGGTCGGATTCATCCGACCTCCACGTGGCGACCATCCACTGGGGTCGCCGCCCCTCCTCCCGAATCTCAGGGAGGAGACGATGTGGATCAATTCGACCTCCACGTGGCGACCATCCACTGGGGTCGCCATCCCTCCTCCCGAATCTCAGGGAGGAGACGATGTGGATCCGGGTGTTGGGTCTCTTCCTTCAGAGGAGATTTGATTACCCCCCCCCACTTTTTCTCTCGCGGAGAGGATGAATAAATCTATCTCGAGTGGGCTGGTGCCAAAAAATTAAAATAAAAATGTTTCCACTAAGAGTTAAGAGAAAGAGAGAGACTACACAATAATTATTAGATTACTAATATACATGCGTAGATATACACTAGATGTTGGAAAAAGATCATATTTTGTTGCCTGCCAATTGTTCATCGAATAGGTTGAGATGCATCGGCATGGGTGTCGAGAATTCAAGTCCGTCTAATGAACGACTAGCACAACTGAACGACAAACACCCCAATTTATTGGCATACATCTTGGGACATAGATCTTCTTTTGTCGCATGCATTGGATAGGCTGAGATGCATCGGCATTATCCCAGTCTATCCAATAAACTCTATATATATATATATATATATATAAAATCTAGATCACGTGGTCTTTATACAATAGCCAAAATGGACATATCATTTATTTACGTTACAGAAATAAATGTTTTTGTGAGGATTGAAAAATAATAAACCCTTATCATTTATTTACGTTACAGAAATAAATGTTTTTGTGAGGATTGAAAAATAATAAACCCTTATCTTCAAGTACACAAGTCTTTATCAAAAAAAGAAAAAAAATAGTACACAAGTGAGTATGAGAGAGAATGCCAGAGAGGAATGGGTTGGCATACGCGCTTTGAATCTTTTAGGTATGTAGTCCAGAGATTATATTCTCGTCGGTCCATTTCGCTAGTCTTTTCGATTTTGAGTTCAAGGCCCATCAGCTGTCACTGTGATTGTTCGAAATAATTCAGGGCAGCTGGTATTAGGTTATGCATGGTTTAGGTATCCGCATCATATTACTCATGTCAGTTGATTCATATCAGTATTGACCATGGTCAATAAATAAATAAATATATATATATATATATATATATATATATATATATATATATATATATATATATATATATATAATTGATTGGATATTGTTTTATTGAATTAGTATGTGGATTGATACTTAATTGATACAGGTTGATATGGATCGATATTGATCGACACATAGTCAAAACAGGTCGATATTGGCCGGCTTGCGGCCAAACCCATTTCATAAAAAACTACTGAAACCACAATTGATTTGAGAAATTGAGACCATTTCGTAAAAAAATCATCTGAAACCCACAAGGTTCCATCATCGTCATCATATCCTCAACTAGGTTGTAGCTCTAGTTTTCGTACAATTTCATCATTAGAAATAAAGGAAACTATAAAACGGAGAACGAAACTAAGGGTATCAATCGATCGGTCTTGATTGGGCCTAACTGGTCTCCTCCAATTTAATACCTTGCACCGTGATCGACAAGTTTAACTAATGAGTCTTGATTTGCGAGACGTTGACTTGTTTATATTCAGTCCGGTCGGTGTCGGTCCCTAATTGGTCTTATATTACTCGGTTTAATTGGTCTATTAACATCCATAATCAGTTATCCTATTTGGTCTTATGCTCGGTTATGCTATTTGTCTTATGCTCGGTTATGCTATTTGGTTTAACCCTTGACTCATGTTCAATTGCAATAAATCATTATTTATTCTACATATTGATCGCTAGTATTGCTTTTGTTGAGAATAGTTCAACTGCATGTACTTGCATCCTCCATGGGATCCCATCACCGTTCATATCCAATGGGTTTCACACTCTATAAGTGGGTCCTGCACCATATCGACGATGACGGAATCTCTTGGAGAGTACAAGTACATGCAGGTGATCTGAACTCGCTTTTGTCTTGTTGAACTTCAAGAGAGAGAGAGAAGATGTTGATTAATGACCTAAATTAAAAAGTTAAAAATCTATATTTAGTATAGAGACAAATGGGAGGGAAAAGCGGGAGGGAGAAATTAGAAATGGAAATTATGTCGGGTTGGTCTTTAATCGGTCTACGTCAAGTCAATCTTTAATCGGTCTATGCCAAGTCGGTCTTTAATCGATCAGTTTAGTCAGGCGACCATCAAGTTACACCCTTGCACCGTGAACAACCTGTTTATTAATCAGTCCGATCTAAGCTTGACACACTTATTAAATGGTGTAGCTCGGTGAGGTTTTTAATTGGTCGGCCTGGTTCAGGGGATATGGTGCGGGCAAAAAATTGACACCCCTAATCAAACTGATCCTTCAAAAAACTAAGATCAAAACCCATAAAAAATATACATTCTCCATAAATGGCGGTTCTTGGTTCTACAAAAGATAGCAACTATGTTGATTTAGATAGTTGATTTAGGCTGCCACAGAGGCCAGGCCAGTTGAGATGTAATCCTCAAGCAGATTTTTATTTGTAAGAAAGTTTGAGTGTGATGATTTAGTCCAGATCATGGCCTTAAATGGAGCAGCATTAAGAATCTATTTTATCGAAGTTGATCTGGGTCTCTGTTATGTTCCCTTCGATGAAAAATATCCCTATGCTGATAAAAAACACACCAATTTGTATCAATCGGGTATGTGCCTTGAATCATCTCCCATTATCACTGTTTTGTAATTTTTTACTTTTTACTCTTTGGCTCTATTTATGTTTATGAGTTTATAAAGTTATTTATATTAAATTATTTAAAATAATAAATTATTTATAAAATAAATTATGAATTATAATTAATAACCATTCAATACCATTAGACATAAAAGAAGTAGTAATAGATCATCACAATAATAATAATTACCTTCTAATCTATTTGTAGATTTTATATTATATTAATTTATTTTAAATATAAATAAATACTCTAAATCATACTAAACAACTATATATATCAAAATGTATCATATAATTAATTCTATAATATATACAAAAAGAGAACCTTTATCTATATGTTAGTGAGAATTATATCTACATAAAACACAAAATGTCTGTTGGATTATTGGATGTAATAGGATACCTTTGAGTTCAAGCTAATAGCTAGGGAGATGTTTCAGTCATTCATTTGTCTGTGTTGTTAGGGATGAACGCGTAACCACGAGAAAGAAACGAAGATCAAGCAAACACACAACACAGGATTTACTGTGGTTCAGCACTCAATCCGGAATGCCTACCTCCATCACAGAGAAACATAGATTATTTATTGCCAAGAAAACTCTCTACAATTCTCTCCACCTGACACAGTATCCTCCTTTGCTCATACCTTATCTAGATTTTCCCACACAGAGACAATATATAGGGAAACCTAGAAACCCTAATCCCACCACAATTATAAGTTTACTCCCATACATGTAATAGATTCATACCCTAATACAAATACTACCCCTTATAATTACGTGGACCCCACAGAATACAAGACACCAACCCAACATGTGTTTCATGCTTTCCATCTATTCCCTAGAAAACTTGAGTTCAATGATCATGGTGGAGTGCTCATGAGAATTGGAAGAAATCGAATGGAAGAGGAATGGTAGAAGATGGGTTTCGAAGAAGGTTGTTTGAGCTTCAAGATTCGAAGAAGATAACTGTACTCGAAAAAGGTTTTTCGGGTTTATTTGATATGGTTTTTCAATTGCAGCCTAGTGTATCTCATTCTCTTTCTACTTTAGGTTTTATGGTCTATTGATTAGACAACATGTCTTCATAAAATAAAGGTAAAAGGGGTTGTACATGGCCATGCACATACACACAACTATAGCTTTGGCCATTGGACAGAAAGAGAGAAAACATATGTGATACCAAATCTGTCCGACCCTTCTTACTGAACAAAGGACCGATATGTGACCTGTACATACATGTACCATGCATACAAACAATGTTATAGAATAAATATATATGAAATTCAATGTCTAACTAGAAGCATTAGACAACATTCACGTACATGATGGTCATACATGGAAACTTTGACCAAAAAATGAAATAAAAAAAAGGAAAAAAATATTTCTTACTAACCAAGACTATAGAGTTTCTCTAGTTTGACACTTTTATTTGTCACATGATTGATTGAATAAAGTTCAAATTTTGTGAACAGAGATAGAGCCCAAGAACCTCTGTTCACTTGTGAAAACTGGAATGGCAAGCAGGCAAAATTGTACAAGTAAAAAACACAAACACTTGAGGTACTTTAGACTCTGTTTGTTTCCTCGTAAAATTATCAATGCAAATAATATTTTCCCTGAGAAAATTTTTCCATATAAAAAAATTTCAACCTTTTCAATACATTTATTTACATTTTTACCAAAAAAATCAGAAAACTCATTTTATAGTTAAATTTTCATTTTCAGTCCTTTTACATGACAAACAAAAGCGGCTATAGTAAACCGGCTAGTTATTGGACCCCAGGCCCATCTGTCGCAGATCCAAAATGCTATTCTTGTGATATGGGGCCTCAGACCCAATAAACTGTTTTGGTCCAATATAATTCCCAAGCCCGACAGTAGGGGATGTAGGAGCGTGACGAGCGTCAGGATCACACGGTCGTATTACCGACTTGCAGTAAGCGAAGTGGGAAGAGGAGGACTACAATCCGTCTGCTTTCGCGTTATCTTTGTCGCCATTAAAGTGACAGAGAGGTGACCTTTAAATCTTTTTCCCTCCTTTTTATTTGGTTTCTGCTATGGAATTTTACTCTTATATTCTGTTTTTGCCTTCATTCACTTCTCCCTTTTTAATTTTCTGATTTCTTTGCCAATCTAGAAAACAAATTTATTATTACGTTATCCCATTAGAAGCTAAGCTTCGCTTCTCAACGGATCAGAATGTTGCTGAAATGTGAATGGTTATCATTTATAATCTGAAAGTTGAAGTTTTTTCTCTACCATTTGTTCTCAAGTTCGGTAGAAAGCTTTGTTTAGTTTCTTTTCTTGTCTCTCTGTAAAGCAATTAGGTTTTTTTTTTGAATATTTTGTAACAGAACCGCGGGATTTCGTTCTATCAGTAGCAGGCATAGAGAGCAAAAGGACGCGCCTAAGTGGTGAACGAGTTATCGAACTGTTGGAAGAACGAAGATGTTAGGCGTGGGAACCTTTCGACTACCTTGCGAATCTTCTCCAGCTCTGGCTACATTACCTCAAAGTCTCACGGCTTCCTCTCTTTTAGTTCCATCCAGAACCCTCAAAACCAACTCGCTCTTTCCCCATTCAAATTATTGTTCTACTTTTCTATTCTTACAGGTTTTTTATTGAATGCCTTCGAATTTCTCTTATTTTCTCAACGATTTTGATACACGACTGAGTTCCCCCTCCTTCCGAATTCTTGTCAGGGACGACCTGGATTCTCTCTTTCTGCTTCGAAGAAGCGTACAGGAAGGAACAATACCCTCTTGGAAACAGATGGACATGACGACGAGGAAGAGGAAGAGGAAGAGGACGAGGACGAGGGGTTTGTGCCTTTTGCGAATATGAAGAAGTGGATTCAGAACAAACCAGCTGGATTTGGAGAAGAGAAAGTGTATCATACTTCTATTGAAGATAAACTGCTTGAAGAAATGGAGCAGAGTAGAAGAGCTCAGCTTGCAAATATCAATAATCTTAAAAACAATTCTCTAAAGCCCATGCAGCCGCAAGTGCATAATGGTCAGATGTGCATTTAGGTTATATGACTCTTGTTGGCTTTCTTTCCAGTTTATGTCTCCGTGCAATATATAATCTGCATTGAGTGCACCCATTTACGCATATTATCTCTTACATGCTTTATCAAAAGAAAATTTCTTCTTCCCGCAAGTATTCTGTTTGTTTTTATTCCTTTCTTCCTTCGTGAATTACAACTCGGTCAAGCATACCCTGCCCTTTGTATGCACTTTGATGGTTTCATTTCTTTGTATGAAGGGAATATTGAGAATAGTCCCGCATTGCGAATGAGATTGGAACCTTGAGTTCTTACATATGGAGAGTCCCCCCCCCATTCAATAGTTCAAACCAGTGGGACTATTCCAATTGGGAAATGTCACCTTGTCCTACTGCACAATAAATGAAACCAGCGATTTATCTCTAAGGGGCTCTGGGCATCGTTACATTATTTGTTTGGGAAGCTCATGTCGTAGGCTATTTATTAGCAAGTGAACATCTATTATATAATTCTCTGTTGCACTGCTTTTTGTTATCTGCTTTTCCATGCAAAGTGGTGTTTGACATGAGAACATTATATTGGAGATTTGCAGTACCTGAAGTTGTTCCAAGTGGAATTCGGGTTCGCATTGGGAACCTTCCCAAGAAAAAGAACATACAGAGAGATCTGAAGTCAGCATTTACTGGGTTCCCTGGAATACTTAATATAAGCCCAGCTGTTGCTGGAAATAAAAAGACCAAGGACCCTATATGCAAAGGCTTTGCTTTTGTTTACCTTGACTCTGAAGATGCTGCATGTAGGTAATGAGTAATGGCATTCTCTCTAACTATAGCCCATGCAAGTGTTACCATGATGAAATGAGCTTGGACCTGTCTAATTTATATATAAAAGTCTTTCTAGTTTATCGCTGCACCTGGTTATGTCTTGAATGGGATGGGTTCATTTTGCTTTGCCTTGGCATCTGAGTGCATGTGCTTTTCACCATAAATGGATTTGTCTCTGTACATCTTCTAAATAGGAATAAACAATAGAAATGTTTTCATAGGATGCAAACCTCAAATGAGTTCTGTTTCTACCTTAAACATAAAAACCAGTATCAGTTGAGGTTAGTCCATTTCAAAGTATCATATTTTTGCATACAAATGCTATGAGTATTCAGAATGAAATGATTTCATCGAAAAGTCAATCTAAATATAAATGTGGGGTATTTTTTTTTTAAACGAAAGGAAAATTTGTTAATTATGGTTTATTGAAGACAAAGCTGAAGGCAACAAGCAACATTGCAATGGCTTGTCTATTCTCAAATATTCAGTAACCAGGAAGAATTCATTGCAAGAATGAGAAGAAAATAACCAAAGAAAATTAATGCAAAATCTATACTTATTCTTTCTACAGTATTAAAACTGGTGTCTAGTTAGTTTGGATTGTTTCTTCCCTGCGGCAATAACCAAAGTAAATTAATGCAAAATTTATACTTAATTCTTTCTACAGTATTAAAACTGGTGTCTAGTTAGTTTGGATTGTTTCTTCCCTGCGGCAATAACCAATCCCAGTGAATCATAGGTTAATTGCCACATAGTTTTCTTTAAACTATTTGAAGAGAAATGTTTTTTTTTGAGATCAGTGGGAAAACCTTGATATATCTTGATTGTCTATGCAATGATAAGCTGTTCCTTTTTGCATTCATATGTAATGTTGCACCTGGAAGATGGATTTATAAAATGTTTAATAACTTCTTTCTAGTGCATTCTCCTCCAATATGTTATGACTAATTTTCCAAGTCTGCTAACATCCAGCAATTCACACATTGTTTACCATGACAGATTCATACAGAAATATGGCGGACAAAGTTTACCTTTTGGCAAGATCCAGAAGCAGATAACCTGTGATATGATAAATCCAAGCCACTCCCGTGACAATGGTTTTGAACAATCTCTAAATGGCTCTAGCACATCAACATCCGAACCTGCTTTACCCAATTTAGAAGAAAACCCAGTTCCAGATTCTAATGTGGATAACATTTCCATGAATTTTTCTGAACTGACCACCTTCGATGAATCTGCTGACCTGAGGGACCAGATTATGCCGGCAGACTGGGAAGATATTGGGGAGGATCCTGAATGTGTTAACGTGTCGGAATCAAATGACAGCAGTGACAGGAGAGCAACGACTGAGCTTGTCAATGAGGCAGCATCCCCAAAACAACAAAAGAGTCGGGCAGTGGTACAGAAGAAGCAAACTGTCAAGAAAAAACCAGCGAGGGCCCAAAAGTTGAGCATTCCAGGGTCTGCAAAAAGGTAGAATGTTTGTGTCATGCTTTTTTGAGGTTCCAACACGCACCATTGCCATGTCATATTTTCAAGCTCTGGTTCTTGTTGATGCAGATTGAAGATCAAGGAGAAGGCTGTTCTAACAGGAGTGTTCTCGAAGTATGGAGTAAAACCTTCATCATGAAAGAATTCTGTTTAAACAGCAATTATGTTTTATGATCTTGTACTTGTTGAATTGAAGGATCATTTTTGTGGTTGTTAAGAGTTGTTCCAGTTCAAAAGTTTTTATAAGTAGACCAAGTTCAACGCATTGGTTTGTTTATCACCAAATAGGTGGGTACATAACCAGGGAGTGGAAATCATTTGCAGTTGGCTGGGTTAAACCTGGTTGACCGCTTGCTGCTGTGGTTTCTAGAACAATGGTTGCCCCGTCTTACTGACGGTTTGAAATTTCGGACAAAGGACTTGGCTCACAGATGTGAAGTGCCATTTATTTTTCCATATCGCTGAAGGGTAATCTAAAAACGTAAGGATTGAATTGACAAGTTTAACTTTCTCTTTTTTCTTTTTCTGCGAACCTCTGACGCCCCTTCTTCCTCTTCCTGTGAGCAACCTTCTACTTCCTCCTGATTTCTTTCTTATGCGGATTCCCTCTTTTATGGATTCCTTCCTGATTCGGCTGACCCTCTTCTTGGGATAGAAATCCTCTTTCTTGGAACACTTGTGTGGTCGTTTTATATTCTCTCTGTGGGTTCTAATTTGGAATTTTCATAGGGATTCAGCATTTTGGTCAAGTAGGAGGGAATCCCGCGTAAGACAAAAGTAATGATAGAATAATGATTTACCCAAAAAAAATGATAGAATAATGTTCATTTTATGTCTCTCTTTCACGTCAAAATAATTTTTTTTTGACATCCAAACATAGCAAAATTTTCATCATTAACATTTTGATCAGCTTAAGTTGAGGATATATTATGTGGTACATTACATGGATAATCTTTAATTGCATGAGAAATTTTTAGATTTTTTGGGGTGGAGGTAGGTATTTTAGCATTGGGTGCTAAACCATAATAAATTTTTGTATTGTATGTTTGTTTGATCTTCGGTTTCTCTTTCGTTTGTGTATTCATTCTTAACAAGTGGTATCCGAGTAAGGTTTGAGTAGATTGTAACAGATCTAGAGGGTAATGGGATGGTTTGTGTAACGAGGAGAAAAGGCTCTCGCGATCTGCAATGGTAGATTGTGCTGTGGGTTTGGTGTAGATGGATACCAAATTCTAGGGTTGATCTGGAAAAGACAAATGGTTGGGAATCTGTGCATTCTTGTAGGGAGTAATGAAATAGATGGTACTTCTATTGGAATTAAGGTAAATGGTACATATGGAAGACAGAGACTATAAGAAATTCAAGTTGTGAACAAATGCATAGTAGGGAAGAAGCAAATTTCTTTCAGTTTAGGTTGAAATGGTGTCTAAATTTACAAGCATAGATCGAAACCTGTTCATTAAGGGCTGGGTTCGAACTAGGCTGAGCCCAGATTTAACACCCTTAATGGAATGGCTCACCGACACGACCGACACGGAAGAACCAGAAACAGGAGTCACTGCATCAGACGGTCGAAAGTCGATAAAACTAATAAACGTGGATGAGTTTAAAGCGGGAAAGTTGGAAGAGGAGAAAGGCGGTGTAAGCGAAGACCGAAGACTCCACTCGCGCCTCTTGAAAATTGAATCATGATTTATGAACATAATCGCAGATTCGTAGCTGCAGTTGGCTGTAAATGAGAAGGAACTAAGAGTCTGAGAGATGCAAAGATAAGAAGGATGGCGATGATGATGCTGAAGAGAGGAGCAAGGAGCTGGGGTACCGCATTCACGACCTCTTACTCCGTAACGAGAAATGCATCTTCTCTGTGGTCCCCTAAGGTTGCTGCAGCCGGTGGTGCTCATTTCTCAAACGAGGGCTTTCTTTTCGCCGACTCCCCTCCGCCTCCAAATGCGGCAGCGCCATCCCTCCTTCAGCCAGGAGTCGTAATCTATGATGGGGTCTGTCATCTCTGCCACAGAGGTATTACTATTAGTATTTATCATCATTCTGTAAATATCCCCTTTTCGTTTCAATACTTTCAGGTCTTCAGATATACTACTCCATATTTAACTTGATCCCAGGTTTAGTTTTCACCAGAAAACAGCCAAATCTCGTAAACTGATTGCTAAGCCTTATTTCTTCTCTTTTTTTTTCTTGATTTAGATGCTTAATTGCTCACGTTATTAAATGAAATATCTTTTGATGTTTTATATCTGAAAAATAGAATTTTTTTTTGAAATGAAAATATAGAAGTTTTTCTTGCTCTCTTAAGATTTTTGAGGCAGATGTCATTGCTTGGTCATTTATGATTCCGTTTATGTCTTCGCATCGTATTATGATCCGCATGCATATCTAGACTGCAAAGAGAGAGATTATCGGGGTGTTTGCTCGGTTCATTTGAAGCTCCATGGAAGAATTACAAGACCCAGATTCTTCAATTCTATTAAACTTCAGTTTTAGATTCCTTTCTTTTTGATTTCATTAGCAATGATCAAAACTCTTCAAGGGTTTCCTCCGAAGTCCGAATACTAATACTCGAGTGAATTCCTCCAATTACTGGCATGTTACGATTGTAGATTCTTAAAATTTTCTTTTTCCCTTTCTTTTTCTCCCAGATTTGCAGTGCTCCTGGTTTGAGTTGATACTTGAAACCTCATAACTTTTGAGTGCGCTTTTGCGCTTACCATGTTATTCAGACATAGTACATCATAATCACAATCTAGGAATTCTCGAAACTATCATTCCTTTATATTTTGATCTTTTAGTCGTTATTGTTGTTGTAGGGGTGAAGTGGGTGATCAAAGTCGACAAGCACAGGAAGATCAAATTCTGTTGCCTTCAGTCCAAGACTGCTGAGCCCTACTTAAGACTATGTGGCCTTGATCGTGAGGATGTTCTGCGCCGTTTCTTGTTCATTGAAGGCCCCGGTTTATACCATCAAGCATCTACCGGTCTGCATTTGCACACTCCTTTATTTTACCTGTTTTAATATATAATTCCCACTTTTTTAAATGTTGTTCCTTCGACTCTTAGTTTCTCTGGCTGAATCAAATCCCAACCAAAGAAAAAACATTGATTGGAAATCATGGCAAAAAATTGTGTGCCTTCACGTATGAAGTTTCCTTTTGAAAGCAATTTCATATATTGCTAGCTGAATGGCAAGAGGCTAACTTGTTGTAGGTGCTACACTCAAAATCTTTTAAAAAAACTCATGGATAATATATTGATTTTTTTTATTCTACTCCTCAACTCCTAAGTTGAAGGTTCAGCTGAATAGATGGCATGGACGTCTTACTAATTTTAACTTATTCTCTGAGAATGTATTCCCTACTTGGTTTTGCCCTATTGCCATGCTTATCCAAATGTCATGGAAGGGGTCTTGTATTTGCATTGGAAAAAGAATCTAGAATATATTTTCATAGGTTCCTATGATGTTTCCATATCTTGGGGGGTGCTTTGTTCCACTCATTTCCCCTTATTTAGGTTTACAGAGACAGGTCATTTAGAAATTAGGAGTGCTCCATTAGCTATTCTTCATCTGAGAAATGAAACTTCCCATTTTTGTTCACAAAATAAGAAAATTGAACTCTGCATCCTGACCCTTTGCTAAAAGAAACTACATTATCTATGAACCTAGCATAAGAAAACTGGGGCATGGGTGGTACTCTTTGCAAATTTCCATATTTTTCAGTCATAAACTTTGCATTCCAGATGGAAATTCCTGATGGAATGAAATTGAGAGAGCATTTCCTCCAAAAAATGAGCAGAAAATCAATTAACAGCAGCCTGTTCCTTCCTGTGCTTAGGATAAGCTAGCTAAACCAAAAGACTGTCGAATGAGCATGCTAGAATTTGCTTATCTCTGAAAAATGAACCCAAACATTCATGCATTATCTTCTCAACATGAAGATACCTATTCCTAAATTTATTATCTTGGTAACTTTTTTCACAATCCATTACTATGTCTATATCTTTAATGAATAATCCATTAAAATCAAGTAAACCCACTTGTCATCGCTGAATTGATTTTAGTATGCTTGAGCACAACCATTCAAGAAGAAAGGTAGTTGGGACTTATCGGACTTCCTGAGTGAAAGATAAGTAGTTGCCAATTAGTGGAATAGTGGATAGTAATAAATAGACTTGTTTGATGAGTTGTACAAGGCAAGATGGTTAATAATTGGAATGTTTGCTCTGGTAGCTATTAAAGGTGCTCGATGTATGATATATCAGCTTGATCCCAAGACTGTGCAGTGGTGATTGGTGGAAAGAAATAGCACTTACATTCAAAATATTTTTTTAAACCTGAATGTCAGAAGAATAAACAGTGCAGAGATGATCAAAAGATCAAGGGAACTTCTCTTTGTACTTTTCCCTCTTCGTTATATGTCCTTTCCCTGAATTCCTTTTCCCTTATGTTTTAATAAGGTTTGTTGTATTAGCCAGGGGAAGAGAAGTTCAACAAAGGAACTGTTGGCCAACACTTGTTTGATGTGAATAATATCAAATCTTCTCTGCCTTGTCTCTTAAACCTCTATTACTATAGGTTATTTTATAGTTGAATTTTGTACCAATTACATTCTTAGACATAACTGAAGGATGTCCTTTTATCAGAAGGATATATTGTATCACATGTAATTTTTTTAGGCATTTAAGATATTTTTCCTCCTGTATATTTCACTTGTTTTAATAAAAAGTTATGTAAACGGGGAAACTGCTGTCCAAGATTTGTTGATAAGAATGTTACTATTGCCATATTTTTAACAACATTAGAGCCTGCTGGAGGTAATATATGTTGTAGAGGAATTTTTGGATTAATTAAATTTATAAAAATAGTTTAAGGATGCCCTTTTATCAAGCAAATAATGTGTAATGTGACATGCATTTTCTTGGTTTAGTTGCAAAATATTTATCTTATTCTGAAAATCCTTGCAAAGGGTTTTACCTTAGTAGCTTATGCCAATGTGCAGATATGTAAGTTTGCTTATTCCGCTTTGTTCTTGCGATTATGCAGCTGCACTGAAAGTTGCATCTTACCTTCCATTGCCCTACTCAGCTCTAAGTGCTCTACTGATAATCCCAACTCCACTGAGGGATGCAATCTATGACTACGTTGCTAAGCGACGCTACAATTGGTTTGGGAAGGAAGAAGATTGCATAGTTTTGCAGGAGCAGGAGATGCTTGAACGTTTCATTGACAGGGAAGAAATGATATATAGGAATCAAAAGCAGTTATAATTAGTCCTATGAAAACTGGTAAGAAATAAATTGAAAGGAAGAAATACTAGTTAGGAATCATACAGAAGTTGTAATTTGCTCCAATCTAATACAGTTGATCCCATTTGCAGTGTTTTGATATAATTATCAGGCTAACATTTGGTAGCTGCTGATAAGAATATTCATTTTTTTTATCTACTTTTAAATAAGATTGTGCAGTTCCAAGTCTTAATATAAAATCATGTGCATGGTTTTGAATAGAAGTTGCAGAAACTAAGGTGTCTTAAACCTCACAGACCACACACCATTCATTGAATGATCTTATGGCTACGTTTGCTTCCATGTAAAATGGTGTAAAAAGAAGATTTTCCTGTAAAATATGTTTTTGTGTTTGTAAATTGTAGAGAGATGCATTAAAAAAGTTAAAAAAAAATTACATGGAAGAAAATTTTCATGTAAAATATCATTTGCCCAGAAAATTTTGCAACGAAACAAACGAGGCCTACAATGAAGATTAAACATTATATTGATCAGCATTAGACCAGTAAAAATTTTATATTGATCTTCTTCATTTAATGTTTTGAGCGAAGTGGATTCCCAGGCATTATTTAGTGTTTTTGAAAATAAATAATTATATATTGTTAAAGGGAGACTTTTCAGCAGATTACATTCAGAAATATCTACACCCAGATGCATCTCTAGTTAATGGCTTAAAGAGTCGGCTATGTGGTCTTTTCTACTGCTGAGTTCTGCGTCGCCTGTTCTTATTATCTTTTTCCCAGGTCAGGCATTCATTTTTCCTGTTCGGGAACAGGGGAAAATCGTGAAGCAGTTGAAAGGTTCTCTCTCCAGAATCCAGGGAATTTTCAATTGGTAGTGGTTTTGTTTTCAATTTTCAATTGGTAGCGGTTTTGGTTCTGGTTTTCTCGGGACCAGGATAATTTTCTGTGGGAAAGAGAGGAGTGTGGGCAGATCGAAAAGAGAAATGCAGAGTGGGGAGGGGAGAGATACAGAGAGCAGGGGTGGGGCAGGGCAGATGCCAAGAGTGGAGGGGATGGATCGGGACAGAGGGGTAGTTTAGGGATTTTGATGTATCAGGTGATTTACTTTTCTGGGAGAACTTGAAAAAGTTATGAGTTGAAGAGTTTGAGACTGAGTAATTATAGGGTAAATATAAGGGAGTTATAGAAATTTTCCCAAAAACAAACTAGTGAATGTTAACCTCCTTACAATATAGTAGTAACTCTATTTATAAATTCACACATTTTCTCCCCAACGCTTGTGTTTACCAAGACCCAGTATGATGTGATCCAATATTGTTGCATCCAAAAGCTGTAATAGTAAAGATAGACCAAGACTTCAATATGTAGACTTCCACATTCATCAAGCTGCCACTTTGTTCGCAGTCACCCCTTTAATTTGTTCGTGCTTGTTGAGTTGGCTGAAATTCCCCTTCTCCTTGAAGAGCTGGGAATGGTGGTGCTTACAATAAAGTCTATGCTCATGTGCAACATAGTTAGATGGATTGATCACACAGCCTCCATGGCAACACTTGAAACAGGCCTTGTGGTATGAGCTGCCATCAACAGCTACCTGAAAGAACATCATCATCAGAAATGTAGGACTCCTAAGAAAGAACAGATTTGGTTTGACAACACAATCAAATTTCTAGAGCAGTCTGAAGTTGAGATTTCATCTTCTTCTAGAAATTTTACATGTTATGCGTGAATGATACATTATCACTTGGAACTGTTGAACATGTTAAAATTTCATAAAACCTCCTTGAATCATTGTTTGTGTTTATTATAAATCTTATTCACAAATTACAGGGAGATTATTCCTTGTTTAGATTACTTTTATCTCTTTTTTTGCTAGGTCAGAGAAAGAAAGCATAGCATTTTCTCTTTGCTTGCCTGGGATAGCAGCAGGTCATTCCCCACTACCTGACTTACTAAACAATATGCATTGTGATCATGTTGCCACAGGTCTCTGCTGTTTTGCACAACCATTTGATTCCATTTTCATATTGCATCCTTTTTTTTATTATGAAAATGACCTTAATTTCATTATTGAGGAATTAGTAAATATCCATTTATCAAAAAATTTCCACTTACTATTTGCATTTCCATTAAATATAGACTGTAAGCAGATTCAAAACTTTATCATCATGTGCTTCAGCCTACAGATGCTACCAAGGGCTCTTAGGAAATAAAAGGAACTTGTCTTCATCTACTCTGGTGGGGTAATAAAAAGTTCATTTTTCCACCTTTCCAGTAGTTCGTTATCACCATTAGAGCCAATTGAAATGGATCACTAACTACCAAATCCATAGTATGGAAGCGCGAAATTTGTGGCTTCATTATGAAAGCATCAATTTGGGCTAGATTACTGTAGCCTATAGGGTGATGGTTCTTATGAATGGCATGAATCCATTAGTGGACGCAACAAATACTAAAGTCATAAATTAGAAAAAGGGTGAGGGTTCTTAATGCTGGTGGTGTGGGGAGCCAACCAAGGAGAGACCACGACAGTGATACTTTCAATAGATTTGGTTTTCAAGTGGATATTAACCACAGGTGAGAAAGGAAATGAATATGTTATGGAAATTGAAACAAAAGAGAAAATTAAATCAAACCAGACCTATGTAAACATTACTTAATGGTTCAGAATGTTCAGATAACTTGTCACATGCAACTATGCAGCTAAGCAAGGACTCAGATCCTGGTGAGTAAACCTATATTAGTTAATTTACACAGGGAAAACCTATATCGTTAGTCTGTTTCTTAATATATATGAAGATTGCACAGAAACAGTCTGCATTCAGTGAAGACCATTATAACAGACAAAGAGTAGAACTTACCTTCTCAATTGGGTAGACTGTTTTCTTGCAAGCCACACACTTGTCTTTAGTTCCAGCAAACAAACTCGAAACTCTGTTGTTGACAAGGGCCTGTGCGGTTTAACCAAGCACAACAAACCTACTCAAAATAGTATTGTAAAACATATATATATATATATATATATATATATATATATATATAGGAATTGCATGTGGAACATGCAGTTTTCTTGTCTAAATGAAAGAATTATCTAACTCAACAATCTTGAGTACCGGTTCTGGAGATCTGAGAATTTTTGGAGCACCTACAAGAAATAATAAAAGATGGAACAGATTAATGAAAATTAGTTATCAGGAGATGAGAAATATGACTGAGAGAAACTAATTAACAGCTAACCACCTTCAAAACTTTTATCCAAACTGCCAGTCATCTTTAAGAGTTGGTCAAAGTGTGGCCTGCAGTACAGAACACCCTCAAAGGAGGAATAGTTACCAAGCTGCAAAGAGAACCATCATGTCTTTAGGAGAATGACGGGGAACAGAGGAACATACGCAGAATAATGCTCATCCATATATCATTTTCTATGTAAGGATTATCTTTAATTTGTTTTCAAGCTTTTTCAAAATTTATCTAGTTGAGGGAAATATAGCTCTTTATGTCATAATGAGCAGAAATATTTCATCATATCATAAATAAAAAGAAACCTTTTTCTGTAAAATGCTAAGTGAAATAAACATGTTTCTCCCTAAAACAGGTATACAAATGAGCCACTTGTTGGAAGGATAGAACAACAATTTGACATGCTCAAGTTAGATCTCATCTGTGAGCCATGTTTGCAGCCATTGTTTCAATCTGCACAGGCCAGGAAACCCTTCCGCATTATAGATTATCATGTTTTCACTAGTCATGGTCTAGTCAAGCTTATATAATAGTCTTTTTGTACTCTTCTCTTAAAACTTAATGTTCCCTTTTGAGTTTCTGTGGTTAAAATTGTAGTATGGATTTTGTTTCCAGAAATGCTGTTAGTGTGAAAATGTTGAAACACCCAATAAGTTAGATATTGCCACTTTCTAATTCTCCGAAGTGGAAACTTCTGCATCATATGCACAACCATCTCATAACAGATGATTTTTTTACTAGTTTCTTAGCTAATTGTCAATAACAGAAATTACAGTGATTTATTCCTGACAAAATCCTGATTTTTTTTTCTTATATTCATAATATTCAAGAAGCTTGAACTAATAGTATTTATTGTTAGTTCATTGTCTGCAATTCCTACCCCTTGAGATAAAAAAAATACCACAACAAAACCTCTCTGAACCCATGAGGGAATATAGAAAGGAACACAAGACAAACTGCTCAACATGTTTTACCGAGCATGCACCAGCAAGAATCATATCAGAGAATATGTGGACAGAATCCAAATACAGGGCCTAAAGCAGTAAGCACAAGAACCCACTTTCTAACTTCAGTTTGTCAACTTCCACGTGAAGCAAAGATGAAGACATCATGATCAGGAAAAAAAAGGGACAAACTACATACTTGATGGAATGAAAATAAAATGAAAATGTATAAATCAGCCTGCTGCTCATAACTGGAGAAAATCCAGTACACAATTTCCAAATAAGAGAAAGCTGAAAAGTGAGATATTACGATTACACTCAGAACAATCACCGGCAAAACCAGTATTAATCTTGAAGATGATGAACACAAACTTAAAAGTTTTCTAAAAAGGGAAACAAATAGATCGGCATTCTGGGAGAAGAAGACACAGATCAGGAGCATCATCAAAGAATACAAGATTAAACACGGCAAACAAAGTTTAAATTCCAGAAAATTTCGTGAAGGGAAAACAAAAGGGGGATAGAAGTCATTGACCCAAAACAAAATGAAAAAATGCCATTAAGCATCACCAATAGTTGAGTTGGGAAGAATTGAACCTTGAGGGTACCCTTGCAGTGGTGGCATCGGAAGCAAGCCTTGTGATAAACCTTGTTATCAGCTCTAAGCTGGTCTACCAAGTAAACTATTTTGTTACAGGCCTTGCATTTCTCGGTTGTTCCTCCAAATGTCACCATTTTTGGTCTATTCTTTTAATTCTCTCAATCAAGTATAAAAATGATAAACTCAGATGAGAGATAGTCAAGCTTCAATCTTCAATCTTCAATCAGATTGAATGATTGATAGCTTCGACTTCAGCTTTCGACACAAAGAAAAGATAAAAGACGGATGATCGATGAGGGAACTAATTAAAAACTAGATGATGTTGAGGAGGAGAGACTGTATCTTTATCACACGAACACAGAGAGAGAGAGAAGCAGAACACGGAGCAGTAACCTCCATACAAAGACTTCAATTTAAGTTTTTCAACGTCTACTGTAATAAGAATATAAGATAACGTAAGCTGTGGGACGTTAGTTCAGTTACAAGTATCAAAATTTAGAACAGGCGGTAACAGAACATTTAATATATAGACATCTAACGTATCCTCGTTTCGCTTTTGAATTCTGATCCATTAAGAACTTGAGATTTTAAAATCATTAAGAGGGTGGATGCAGGTGTTATAGAGGACCCATTAAATGGAGAAGCCATGAATTGATTGATTGACATTGTTGGAGAAAGTCGTCATGCTAGTCTTTAGGGATGAACGCACAACTACGAGAAAGACACGAAGATTAAGTAATCACATAACAAAGGATTTGTTGTGGTTTAGCACCCAAACCGGAATGCCTACCTCTACCACAGAGAAACAGAGATTTTTTATTACAAAGAAAACTCTCTACAATTCTCTCCACCTAACACAATGTCCTCCTTTGCTCAGACCTTACCTAGGTTTTCCCAGAGACAATATATAAGGATACCTAAAAACTCTAATCCCACCACAATTATAAGTTTACCCTGTATATGTAATAGATGCATACCCTAATACAAATACTATCCCTTATAATTACGTGGACCCCACATAATACAAGACACCAACCCAACAGTCCAATGGAGAGCCTCCCTCCAGCCTTGATCTAGTGATTGAAGTTCATCACATCGATATGTGTATCAAGTGAACTCTAGCCATTAGATCATGACTGAAATCCTTTCGATTAGAGAAGAGGATCTGAACCCCAAAAAAGGGGCATGGATTTGATATGAGACGTGGGAGCATAATAGAATGATACTATTCGTCCTCGTCTAACTGCTCTTATTTTATCATCAGTCATATACTTGTTATGTATGAAAACAGAATCAATTTTTCCTCATCTTCATACACGGATACAGAGTGAGAGAAAAAGAGAAAAGGAAGGCTTCTTCATGGAAGAGTCTTGACGTTCTTCCATCTTCTTTTATTATAATCTGTTTTGTTATAATAAACTGCCCCTTTGGAATAAATTAAACTATTAAGAATTTACCTTTCAAAAATTCACAAAAACTGAACTTCCATGCCAAAATTATTAGCTTCTCAAATATTCACAAGTTATCTATAAACCCAGAAAAAGAATTTTGTTTTTCTCAAAATTTGCAAACCAATTGAGATTCCACCTAATATGTTGCTATGAACTGTCACTCAATCCTTTCCAACATGTATTGGATATAAATATCCCCATGATACCAGTCTAACCCATGTCCGATTACCTTCTTACTAAATCATTGTTATTTTGATAATCCATAAAATACGTAAAAATCTCCAAAGTTTGAGATAAAATAAAACAAATATAGGAAAAATGATTGCAACTACAATTTGGCAACTAGATTAGTATTGATCCAATTTGACAAATCAAGGATTAAAAGAAAATTCCCAAGGGATAACTCAGTTGGCAAAGTTTAACATCTCATATTTAAGAAGCGATGAATTCAATTCTCCTTGAGTCCCACCTACAAAAGAAAAGGATTAGAAGAAAAGAAAAGTTTAAAACCATCTAATTTACCATGTGTAGCCTGAAACTCTGGAAGATAAAAAATATTATTTCTAATCTATAAAACCAACTTGACTCCTAAAAATATTATTAGTTACAAGAGATTATTTGTTTGAGAAAAAAAAAATTCTTTAGTCCAACAACGAGTTTTGCCGTGTGACAATTTTGAGAGTATAGAATATCTAAGAAATAATCTAGATTGACCACATATTAAAACTTAAAATTCAAATTCAATCATACATCCTTCCATGTGTTGATATATTCACTTATATCTTTTGTCATTCATTTCTTTTTAGAAAAGTTTTATTTTTATTTTATTTGATTTTTTGAGCTTTTATCTCCTTAATTGACCAATTCCATTTTGGTTTCCATCACGTTATAAATATCAATGGCAGAATAGAAAAACTATGAGAAACCTTTGTCCGGCTATTTATATTAAGTCCAGATGGAACTTACCATCTTTCATTTCAACAAGACCAATCATCTACAAACTCCTTCATAAAAATAAAATAAAAATAATAATAATAATAATAAAAAACCTCCATCCACTAACTCCACAATAGGGCAACCCTTAAGTTTTCTGCCCAACTCAAGCGCTGCAGAGACCCCATTTCTACAGATCAAGTGCAAGTAAGAAGTGGACGTCATATCCTAGGAGATAGCTCTGTCGGCAAAAGACCAACACCTCAAAATGAAAAAGTCAAAGTTCAATTCTCCTTAGGACTCTACCTACCAAAAAAAAAGAAAAAAAGAAATGGACGTCATATCTTTTGAGGCCTTATATCCCTAAAGCCTTTGCCTAGAAACTAGTTTTTACTTCGATTTTTAACTACAGTATCAGTAACTGGAAAACTTCCTCTGCTAAAAATGTTAAAACATTTGCATCATTATCTACATTTCAACTTATACACTACAAATAGTTCTTCACTACATCCCATTCTTTCATATAGTTGTAAATTGACCTAACCATTCATAAAATAAACAGACTAAGAAGGTAAGCAAAAGTATTTGGCATACTAGTAACACAAATGCTTTAGAAAGATGAATTTATTCTCATTGATTATACAAGGTTTCAGCAAGCACAATTTGATTCTATGGATGCAGAAATTGCAGCTTCCTCAAATTGCTGAAGAATCAAAGTTCACAAGGACATCTCCACCAGTTACTCACTCCATAGTGAATCAGTCCATGTCTAACCAATTTCCCGACTTCTTCCAGTTAAAAAAAAAAAAAAAAAAAAAAAAACCACAATGAGCATTGAACTGACTGTTCTTTGAACCTCCCACCTCCTGATTTCATTTCAACCAACTGAATTCACAAGGCTCATCGCATTTATTCACACAACAAGAAACTACAAAAAAAAAATTTGAAGAAACCTTAAGGAGCTAATCATCTCAAGTAGCTGAACAGAAGTCAAAACGTTTACACAGCTACAATGTTCATCATGCTCCCTCGCTTGCAGCAGGTGCCTGTTTCCGAGCTTCTTCCCGCATGACTGCTTTGACATAGATTTCATAGCAGCAGCCTGAAAAGGACAGGCAACATGATAGCCACTCCTGAGAGCTTGCAGTCTTTTTATTTATTTTTTCCGGTTGTACTTAAACTGGTCTAACGGTGCATTATACCATAGAAGTATACAAGAGAGAGGAGGTGCCTTACTAAGCAAAGTGAATGACAGGAGCATCAATCCCTTGACCTCCTGGGACCCTGCAACAACCTGCAGGGGTACCAACCAACTGCCCTAGCAGTTGCCCTCCTCTCTAATCAACTTGAACAAACAAATTATTCAATCACAAATCCTCTTTGTATGTCCCCTATTTACTATTATTAGTTGCACATAAAAAAAATACTAAAATCAATATGTTAACTGTAGGTACAAGCATACCAGCAACGACAACAATTGTGAGCACATCTCCCATTCTTTTGATTCGCGACACACCCTTCTTGTGTGACTTGAACCGCTTCAGAGCAGGGTCTTCTTCTAAGAGCTGCGAGGTAAAATAACTGATTTAGTCCACCATGATGCATATGAGAATGTAGTTAACAAGGATGTCAATTACAACGCCATTTAGATCTTGCCAGAGGAAGAAAAAGAATGCAGTTTTAAGGTCAAATGGGTTTCCCACAGAGAGAGAGAGAGAGAGAGAGAGAGAGAGAGAGAGAGAATCCATCAGATTGCTCAAAAATAAAATTAGAATTAACAGCAGCAGGGACCTTATTTTAATAAATAGAGCCCCAGGGAATTAGGAAAAGACAGTAGCAGCTTAAAACAGTTTCTAGAATTTTAAGCTAAAGATGCATGCATCACAAAAGAGTAGGTCAAGTGTAGAATATAAGCCATGGAAGAAAAATGACCTGAAAAAGAGGAATATAACATCCACAGAAAAGTTTATATGAAGAATTTAAGAATAACAAATAGTATCAGCATTTTTTATGGATGGATAGGTTATAGTATCAGCATTAAAAATCATCTTATCTTTTAAAAGTCAAATATCAATTTGTACCATGTATCTTAGAGCTTAATGACAAGCAGAACAATGCTTCTGTAACCACTTACTAGACCAGAACAAAATAAGGTGTTGAAAATTTCTTGGCTCACTGGGAAGCATCAAAGGAAATTTTATGAAGACGACAGACAACTCTAGCAGTAATTTCATTACATATAAGCCGCAGACACCCTCAGCCACAATAACTATAGATGAAACTTCTGCAGCAACTCAACTGCATCAATTCAGGTTTCCACCTACTAAGGAGTCATTACTTGTTTCTACAGTTGAACATTTTGCATGAGATCGGCTCTTCACTCCAACAGCCACCTTGCACCAGCTTCAGCTTAATAACATTTTTGATGTTATCACCACTTGTTCCCAAACATGTAATGGTGCAACAATCCATAGGACAAATGTAGCTATGTTACCATAGGCCATAACAACCTTGCTCATGCTGCAAGTTATTCGATTATGAATCAAACGTTAACCACAGCACCAATGAACCTACAGGGCAACCATAGCTGGGGCCACATTTTCAGACTCACGATAGTGCCTAGGCTAGGGGAACACAACCCAATCTATTGTATTGGTCTTGGGGAGACCGAGAAAATCTAACCAGGCCCAACATGCATGTCTGCTTGAATGTCTATAGAAATATTAACAAAAAAGTGTAACATCTAAAGTTAAAAGTATTTCACCAAGACAAGATGTGAGAGTTTGACTCAAACAACATTCCTTTTTACATGTTTCTTGGTTTTGTATGAGCTATACTCCTCCAAGCTTTTCCCCATCAAACCCTGTCCAAGTTACAAAAAAAAAAAAAAAAAAAAAAAAAAAATACTAACTAGATTAGACTCTATCTGGGTACAGGATATGCTTGAAATGGTTGGTCAATTCGGTTAAGGATAGACCATTCAATTCCCAGGATTGTGCTTGGGCCCAACCAATCTACTTGAGTTGCTTGCTTGCACACCCAATTGAACCACTTATTCCTACTTTTCAAGGTCCTCCCAATTCTCACCCAAACGAACCTACTTGAGTTGCTTGCTTGGTTGCACCATTGAACCATTGAGACCCTAAACTGAATTTATCACCTTCATACAACTTTGACACTAGTAGTAGGATCATAGTATCATATTATTGCACATACGAGGTGCATATGACTCTTTCTCCCCGCAATAAACGAGGTAATGCTAGAAATTAAAATTGGGTGGAGATTATATCAACAGATAATAACTTCAAACAGAATCACTTGTTTAGTTGCATAATTTTTTACAAGTCTCCTAGGGTTACAACTACAGGGAACTTTCAAATTGATTTGGTCTCACATAAAATGTAAAGGACAAAATTGTTAGAAATTTTGGAGCCAAATAAAGTAAGATTAAATAAGAGAAGATTGCAGTGCTCTGGGTACAATATGGATAATGTTGAGGATGCTGGAAGACACCAAGCTTGATGTTGTTGCCATTGTATGTTATAATTTCTACTCATACTGCTTAATGATCTGTCCATCATCGAGCTGAAACTAAAGAAATCAAGGAAAGACTGCAACAGCAGGAATTTTGAGGGTAAATGCAGCTTATGTTATTAAACTCTTTATCCTTCTCTCTTTGCAATCCTTAATCCTGAAAGAATTTTAAAGGGGTTAGATCTACTACATTAAATAAAAAAAACCTAATAACACAGCATTTTCTTTGTATAAAAAATAAGGACCTGGTTTTTATACGAGAACCGTGTACATACACGGTATTGGGCCCCTTCATTCAGTATGAGGGGACAGATTTGGTATTACATATCTTCCCCATCTCCCTATCCAATGTCGGAAACCATGAAACAATTTCTACATTTTTTTTTTCTTTTTTCTACCCATCCCCTGCCCCCCCCAACTAACTAATTCGTTGGAATCCATAGGTTTTTCTCCTTCATTTATAATAAAAACATTATCTTACTTATACCCAAAAGAAAAAAACACAGCCAACATATTATGAACTTGATGTCAAAATTTTTTGAGCGGTGCAGAAGAGCTAACAATGAAATTAGATCATAAAGAACAAACTATCATATTATGGCACATCCAGGGATCACTAGATTGCATGGTTGACAATATAAAAGCGTATGATACATGTCTAAAGCAAGGTGGGAATTATTTTAAAACAAAAACACAATAGATAAAACTTTAATTAATTTTCCAATGACTAACTTTAGTTCTGCTTTTATAAGCTTGAGCCTTCTGTGTATTTACCAAAAGACAAGTAGCATAGCATTGGATATTTATGATCTCTCTTTCAGTTTCTTAATGGACTCCGACTTTACGATATAAAGGCAGATCTCTTTGAAAAGTTTTCAGTTGATGGTATTTAGTAGTTCCGATAAGAGATGTCAACAAACCTAAAGGCAAGCTACCAATTTCTTTGGTCATATTGCCAGTTGTGGAAAAATTGCAACTTTATTAAGCAGTACTAAATCCATCCGGTAGTAAAACCCATGGTCAAGACAGAAATCCTTCAAATTATATATAATGTTATCCCTTTCCATTTCCTTACTCAATGCCGTTTAGGCACCCACTTCATTCGGTTGTCGGTCGCCTTTCCCTCCCATGCCCGAGATGGCCTTATGGGTAGCAGCCTCCCACAGAGATGGCACACTGGTCAACTTCTTTTTGGTTGGGAAGGAGGGAGGATTTTATGAACATCAGCCTAGTGTTTATTTGAGCTTTAGACCGTGTGAATTGACCATGGATTCTTTTACCAAGGAGTGGAAGTACAATCGATTAAGAAGATATATATCATGTTAAGAAAAAATTGTTGACAAGAAGGCTGACATGATGGATGCATGGGGGAAACTTATCGAATTACGATTACTTGTACGATAACAAAATGAGCTCATACAAACTGTTCCAGAGTCTTTTCCTTAGAATTAGCCAAAAAGCTTTTCTACGTCAGGGCTTTCTACATCATCAACATCATCATCGGAACAATATATATATAAAAAAATAGAAGGTAGTGAAACCCCAACAGGTGGGATGAAAATTTTACAAAATAATGTAGGAAAAGAAAATCAAAGAAGAAACGATCTAGACGACTCAGTGGTGAAACCATAAAAAAAAAGAAAAAAAAAAGAGGGAAAATAGAAGAAATACTAACAGCTTTCTCCCGAGCACCTGGTTCGATGTGGAGTCGACGGCGTGGAATAAAATTTGGATCTTCCACTTTCTGCATAAATCCGATCAAATAGAATGAATAAAGCAGAAAGATCAACAAAAAAATACTGCCAAATGCAAAGAGTTAGAATGAGGGAATGATCTATTGTAACTATAAAAAAGAAAACAGTAACCTGAGACTGGGACTGAAAACGAGAAAACATAGCGGTTCTGTTTAGTATGAAGGCCATTCTTGCTACGTCAGAGCAGCGAGAGCCTAGGATACAATCACCAACAGGAGATGTGTAGCAGCAGAGAGGTGAGACGGCACACCAATACACTAACGGGATGTTTATTTGGGAAATGTGGTCTGCTAGTTCTTTAGTGTTTCAAAACTCGGAAAATTGACTCACTCTTTGGCCAGCCCGTCCGAGTGGATCCCATTGGGACGGCCGAGTCCTGAATGAATTTATAATTTATTATTGGAGAAAAAATTACAGGATTACTATAAAAAAAAACACCTAATCTTTGGTTTATTCAAATTACTCAAAGTTATTACAAAACTCTCCAAAACAGTGTCCCTCTCTCATCCACTCCACTTTTGGGTAGTTTTGTAATATCCATACTTAGTTTTGGTAATTTAGTTATATTAAATATTGGATAGGCAATTTGATAAATCAAAATTCATTTTTGAATAATATAGATATCAATAGATATTCAAATAAAAAAATTAACCCCAAAACAAAAAAATATTACTAATTAGGTCAACCATCAAATGTTAGTTGGGTGCGACATCTTGTTTGTGGCTCTGGAAGGATGTTGTTGCAATTTTGGCCATTAGATGTCGACCGTATGGTGGATTGATTTCTATCAAAATCTCATATTTTATATATCCTTTCTTTGTATGTGCATACATTCTTTTTGTAGTCTTTATTTTTTCAATGATTTATTCCGCCTAACCACTAAGCAAACTCGCTAGGATTAAAACTGAAACTTGTCATGAATGAGAGAATGGTTTTCAATCTGGTTTATATGAAAATTGAAACAATGAAAGGATTTTGATTACATGTTTTTCCTTTCGGACTTCTAATCACCATCAAATCTATAACATAAATAATGAAAACAAAAAGAAAAAAAAAACAAATATTTAAACTATGGACTAGTACTACACAAGGCATGCTATGTTTATTTTCTCTGGCTAGGTAAATCACCTACAAGTGAATTGTGACATTGCCATGTGAAGTAATTAGTAATTGACCCCCTAGGCTTGTATTGACCTTGATTCTTACTCAAAACATCCAATTTACAATAAAATCATTTTCAAGATATTTTCCCAAGGAGGCAACTTTTCTTATCTTCCTTCTGAACTGAAAAATCCAAAGTAAATAATTTAGAAAACAGTTATTGCATGAAATATTTTTTAATTTGAACAAAACCACTTGGTGCTCTACCAGCTGAAGGCTGATGGCTAGGAGATCCTGTGAAGGCCCCAAATGCAATATTACCTCTGTTTGTGGAGAAGGTGATGCAGGATATTTGGGGGCTGTTTTTACTAGCTTACTGTATGTCTAATTAGACACTCCAAGAAGGACCTGGCTCCTCTCAATTCCAACCACTTTTCAAGTTGTGATCCGATGGCTGAAGTTTATTCTGCACACATACCAATACATTGGTTTGTGCATTGAACTGACTCTAGCCACTGGATCAGTAACTTGAGGGCAATTGAACTTGAGAGGATCTTTTTCCCTCCAAGAAATACCATCTTAAACCCAAATCAAGTCTTACCAGTATTTAGTTTTTACTGTTTTTTTTTATTTTTTTATATTTCAGTTATTGCAGTGTAGTTAGTTTTAATAGTTTTAATTCAATTTATTTTACAGGAGTGGTTTCTTTTTATTGCATGCAATTCAATTTTCATTTTAGTGGTAGTGTGGTGGGCAGTTATAACCACCCCACAATAAGTATGTAGATTTTTATCCAAGAAAAAAAAGAAATATGTAGACATTTCTTTTCTTTAGAAGGGCTATTGCAGGCTCTATGATAGGGAGGATGGAATAAATAAAAATGGGTTATAAATTTTCTTGTACCCCTTCTTCTCCCCCCTTTCTATTGGGTTTCCCTCCCTCTAATTCTTCTTCTTTGCCCTTATTCTTGTAATCCACTCCATCATTGGTATTGAGCCCAACCTGGGTGAATCTCGCTCTCTTCTTCTTTTCCTACGTGGCTGAAGCTTTAATCTCTACCCTCTAGCGAGATCTCTCCATTTCTCTCTCGGATTCTTCTCCCTTTTAGTCTCTTTTCCCTCCTCTTATCCTTCTCCTATTTATCTTCTCTTATCTTGTTCCGTTGTTTTGGAATTCCAAATACCCATACGATTGTAATAACCAACCATTCCATGGAATGAATAAGATGGAATAGATAACAACACTAGAGATGCTACAAAAATAATGACATGAATTTGACATTCCACTCAATGTTATTGAGAGGAGAACATGCAGATTCAAGATTTCATCCCTTTTTTTTATTGTGAATTACCAAAGCTATTGTACAACATGGATGAACATCACATGGAATAGTTTCCTAGGTTTATTTAAACTCAAGGTTTAATATTTCCTTCTTTTTTTTTTTTTTTTTTTTTTTTTTTTGAATAAGGGATAGTTGATGCAAGCCATTTGAAGACTGCTCCTATTAGCCCTAGCCCTATCCCAATTAGATACTCCAAGAGAAACCATCTCAGACCCAAGCCAAGTCTTACCAACCTTGTATGTATATTCCAATTATTGCAGCGTAGTTAATTTTATTTCAGTTTATTTTACAAAAACATTTTCTTTTTATTGCATGTGGACTGTGGTGGGTTATAAACACCCCACAGCAAGTATGTAGACATTACTATAGCCTCTTTGAAAGGGGAGGATTAAGATGATAAAAAGATCATGAATCTTCTTGTCAAACCTCTTTTTCCCTCCTTCCCTTCTATTGGGTTTTCCTCTCTCTAATTATTCTTCTTTATCCTTGTTCTTGTAGTCCATCCAATCAAAGGGAAAGGTGCAAACAACAAAATTACATGCAAGGGGATGCAACAAATAGTGTGTTTCATACTAATATTCAGAGAAGATCTTTTTGTTGGCAATAATGGATATTACAAATGATCTACACCTCACTTTGGGGTACGAAAAAGGGAAAGAGTTATGTGGGAGGATGATAGTCTACAAATAATTGTACATTCTTATCTGTCCAGGTTGCAACTTATGATATATCTCGTGGCCGTTTTAGACCTCTATCCTTGCAGAGTGACATTTTTCTGCTGACCCCAGCATGGCGCATCATCTCTGCAAATGCAATTATCAGAATGCTACCAATGGAAGCAAAAGCTTTTTAAGATAAGTGAAGTTAGGAATTCACAAAGGAGAAGTCCAAATAACCTCTATGTCTCTCAAGCTCTTGGTCCAGCTCTTCTTTCCACTTCTTCTTCCTCTCAGGTCCATTCCTTTCATTAAGCTGAGACAGTGGGGTTTCTCTCAAAATATTGTCAGCCCCACTACTGCTGCAGTGTGGCATATGCATTGTAGAACTGATGGCACTTGTGGTTTTACAATGTCTTTGAGGTGTTGATACTCCGCTTGCTAACGTGTTGGGTGCTGACCTTCTGGCAGGCATATTTGGATCATTGATAGCATCTTTTCCATGTTCAGCTTCAACAGAGGAGGTGATTGTGGTAGAGTTCAACATGTTGTGGAACTCTTCATAAAAAAGTGTCTGCAACTTCTTCAAATCCCTAGCCTGACATGATGTCAATGATGTACAATTTGCACATAAGTTGCAAAAACAGTTTTGAAGTTTTTTTGGTTGGGGAGAAGGG
This sequence comes from Protea cynaroides, assembly GCA_028583415.1. Classification (NCBI taxonomy): domain Eukaryota; kingdom Viridiplantae; phylum Streptophyta; class Magnoliopsida; order Proteales; family Proteaceae; genus Protea; species Protea cynaroides. The sequence goes on from CM053273.1 coordinate 9,643,199, forward strand.
TGGGGGGGGGACAAGGTTGTTACAGGTATTCCTTTGAATCACATTAGTGATGCAAGATCATCTTTTGACACATCAATCTTATAAAAAAGTAAAAACAAATGATCTTAATTAATGAAGAAGAACATACTTTCTCGTCCAGAAATGATTGAATTTTTGACTCTCTAACTTCATCAAAACCACCGCCTGTATCATCATCATAATCATCCTCCTCACTGGCTGTTGGCTCACCAGGAAATGGTATACCTTCATCCATTTCCGCATGCATTCCGACAGTCCCAGTTGAAGCATCAGCAGATCCCCCACAATCCTTGAAATTCAATCTTTTAGGCCCTGGAAACTTGAGCTTGAATTGGAAATCATCAAAGGGTTCAGGCATAGGATTAAAACTTTAAATAAATAAATAGATCTGCCCCTAGTTAGCTTAAGTGCCCAATCTACTACTTAAAAAGCAATGCGCCACATTCAACAGTACCTTAAAGGGGTCCAGCATTAAGTCCTTCTCAGGTCCCAGCATTCGATTTATCTTAAAATCATCATAAGTGCCAATTTGAACACTGTCATCACTATTACTTGCCTCCAAGTTTGCTCCATATTTAATGAGTTGCTCAGAATAAGTAGTTGACTGCTTCAGATTGCTGAAGTTAAATTCATCCCTTAAATATTTGCAGGTTGCCCTAGGTTCTCCCTCAGAGTTAGAACTGTGGCAAGAGAAACTTTTGATTATGACTGTTGCACAAGAAGGTAAAATAAAAATCTGAGAAACATGAAGCATGAAACAATAACACATACAAGCCTTTGAGGTCTGATCCAGAATCAGAAAATAAGGTTGGAACCTGATTTTTCCCAGTAACAAATGGATGCTGCACTCAATTATAAATTAGAGTCTTAGTGTTTCAGAGCAATCCAATTTTGTTTGTGATCCATCTATCAGAATTAATGGATACTGCATTCCATGATGGAAGTTCAAGAAAAGTAATTTTTTTCATGTCCTATTTTCTTTTTACTTGAGGAATACATCAAATCCATGGTTAAAGTCACCTGCAATAATTCTGAAGCAGCTGGCCTCAAGTCAGGTTCCCTGTCGAAAAAAATCTATCAGTATTTGGAAATGCACAGGAGACAAAAAGAATTAACAGATGCAGCAGCAGAAATAAGAAAATTTTGTAGGGGGTAAAGATGCATATGCAGAAACATTGGGATGATCTTATATCTTATCTTCAAAAAATGATAGTTGAAATGATTTATCCAAAACAAAAAGGTTAGTGGAACTGAATTTCTAGAAACATTGATTGCTACATTGACAATTTGTAAGGAAATTCAGAAATAGAGAGTAAACACATGCTCAAATGCAACTTGAACTTTGATCCAGTTTGGGTTTAGAACTGATTTAAGTTGATCTCAAAAGGAACAACTGGGAAAAAAGAAATACTCCAGAAAAACTTTTGAGAGAAAAAAATAGAATTTCCATTTTAATGTTGTGGCATAATCTAGAAGAGGGATGACTTATATACTTGTGTAAACATTTCAGAAGAAATTCTTTTGTCTCCAGAGAGAGATGTTCAGGAATGGGTGGATGTGACTTTGTTGTCCCAATGTGAAATAAGGCAGCTACCTGGAAGAAGTTACCATCTGTTATTATGAACCTCAACAGTAGAATACCGATAACAACACAAAATCTCACCATCAGTAGAAAGATAAACAGTTAATATGACACTGATCTACCTCTTGGTACTGTTCACTCCAGGGAGGTTTTCCAGTGGCCATTTCTATAACAGTGCATCCAACACTCCATATATCAGCAGAACTGAAAAAAAAAAATATTTCTTATTCATCCAGAACAAAGTTGACTAACAAGAACTGAAAGAATAGAAGAAAGTATAGTAACTGATTGTCAAGAAAATGTTTTAAGAAATTCTCTGCAAGGTGAGAATCTCCAAAAGTATAATTAGCCAGTGTAAAGTAATTGAGCATAATAACAAGTAATAAAAGCATAGATTATATACAATTAACCACAAATTCGCAACACATTTGGAAGTAAGAGTATATTGATCAAAGAATTTGGAAGAGAGAGAGATACAAATAGTCTCAAACTACATATGCTGAATATATGTATTGATAAGGAAATAAGTATCCCAAGTCCCAATGCTAGATCTCAAGTGATTGCTCTATTTTCTTGAAGAACAAAAGGTTGAAGTTCTCCATTGGCCAATATAATTGAGAAAGAGATAAGGTGCTGCAGGGCTCTCCACGTTCTACACTGATTGACATATTCAACTAAAGACATGTGACCACAGTTAGTCTTTTTTTTCTTTTAACCATATTTAACTATACTTGAAATCTTAACAGTTTGGATCCTCCCAGAAGGGTTTCAAACGACCAAGGTCAGACTACCATGTTATTATTCCACAATCCAGCTGGCAGTTCAGAAACACCATACACCTCTGAAATCTGAATTGATATTATTGTGAGATAATGCAATGATTTTTGATCTGAACTATTGGTTGATTACTATTATATAGGCAAAATTGATTAATCTTGAAAGGTGCCTTTCAAACAATGAGTGCAACACTACAAGCTGCTTTAGTGGTCAGATTTGTATACAGTAAAGGAATTACCAGTTATTACTTTAAAAATGGAACAATATGTTTATTCAGCAAATTGATTCGCACATTCACTGGTACCAACTATAAATTTGTTTTCCACTTTCAAATAACCATAGTTCACAATGTTAAGCTCTCTCTTTTCATCAGTACTCAATAAAGCAATTGTCAGCAGGCTTATTCCAATAATCCAAAATGGATAATTCTAGTTGATCAATAACAGTGATATAATGGAACCATTGTATGGCACTCTTACAATATGAAGACATTTACATATAAAAACCCATAGAAAAGAGATCTAAAACATTCTATAACTCAAAAGTTGCATGTATTTAACAAATTCAAATTTAAATAGAGCAATTTATGTACAAGTAACCATACAAAGCTAGGTGCTTACAAGCTTTGCCCAGTTTGGAGAATGACTTCTGGAGCCATCCAATATGGGGTACCCTTCAACTCAGTACCAGATGCAGTTGCCTATCATGGCCCACGAGCCTTGTTAGTATATGACACTTCAGTATGGACGAAATGAAAACAGGTTAGACATTAAACAAAATAGAAAGGATTCTGATTCAATGAAAATACCAGCTCAACAGCTTTCTTCGATGCACCAAAGTCAGAAAGTTTTATGCAACCTTTGTTATCAACAAGGATGTTTGCCCCCTAAATTTTGCAGAGTTTTTTAGGGTTGTTATTTGCTCAAAACATGATAACAACGGACTCTGTTAGTGTTTGTGTGCTCTCTGCGTGTGTGTGTGTGTGTGTGTGTGTGTGTGTGTGTGAGAAAGAGAGAGCACCTTTATGTCTCTGTGTATGATTCCATTATCGTGGAGATACTCGAGCCCCTTCAAAAGCTGCTTTGTGTATGTTCTGATGACCTTTTTCCAACATCAAAATATACTAGCAAATTGAGTCCTGGAATGCCTCTCACAGAAAGTCAGAGTCAGAGAGCAATAGTAACTTACAGACTCTGGGAATGAACCAAATTTCCCAAGCAGAGAAGAAATTGATCCACCAGGAACAAATTCCAACAAAATATTCAAGTTTTCTTCATCCCTTGCAGCACCCAAGTACCTCTGCGAAGAAAAGATGGGTATATGAACTACTAAAAATATTTAGGACAAGGAATTAGTAGCGCAAAAGTTTGATAGAGGATGCCAACCACTATATTCGGGTGGGAGAGGTTCTTAAGAAGTTTGACTTCTTCCTCCAGCTCCAATAAATTATCCTGCAATAACAAGTGAACATAACTTATCAAGTCCCATGCATTTCTGGATAAGGGAAAACTTCAACTTCCCCTTTTCGAGTTGTTCTTAAAGTCTTTCATTTGTATTTCTCCTGATTTACACATCAAATGATGACAAAACCATGCAAAAGAATTACAGAGATATACTGATGAATTCTCCCGGTGCAAAATCCATCAATAAAAAGACCCCCCTACAACGTTGAAAACAAAATAGAGTGATCAAAATCTTACTTGGGCCTTATCCCTTGGAGCATGTTTTGTTGCCATTGAAACCTAAAGTAGCCAATGGAAGAAGATGAGGACCAGAGTTGGACAGAGAAACAAACCACATATAAGTTGGTGGGGGGAAACTTTCAAGGAAACAACCTGTTTCACGGCGAGAAGCTCGCCAGTGTCAAGATTCATACCCATGTAGACTCCACCATATGCACCGCAACCTATGAGTTCCCCCTTTCTCCACCGGATGGCATGCCCATGCTCCATTCCAAAATTTGGCAGCTTCTGCCGTTTGTAGATAACTCCCAAACGTGATTTCCGGAGATAAGAACCAATTTTCTGAAGAAGGCCCTCTTCTCTGCCTTCATCTTCAATGCAAGAGGAGCTGCTGCTACCGCCGCCGTTGCTGCTCCGCGGAACCAGAGAACGAGTCATTGCGAAAATGTCCGGCATCCTCTGCTGCTTCTCTTAATCCGAGTGTTACTTGGCTTCCACAATTCACAACCCCATGGGCATTTATACATCTGCGAGACTGCAACCCTGATGACTCTTCAGTCTTCGCCTCTTACCCACACAGCCACCCAAACAGTACTGTCTGCATTTCTTTTGTTATATTCCCGTTGACGTTTTCATTCCCTCGCTTTTAACCTTCTTCAAAATTCAACGCAAAAGTACTAACAAGCCCCACTTCTCGTATTTAATGACCTCTCAGTCCTTGACTCCATGTACATATGTATGTTACAAGATTTTCGCTCGCCGACGTCACTGGTTCGAATCTGTTTGGGCCTCTAGGTTTTTTTCCGAAGCCTGTTGGTAGCGGTTGCAGTATGTTCAGGGTTATGGTCTTTGGGAACAGTAGGAAGAGATATTTGTAACTGCGCCGGCTGCCGGACTTCCCATTCGCAGCTTGGCAGAGCCCAGAGGGCAGTAGCAAACTAACGGTTTCTCACTTTCGTGTCGGGGATTATAGCTCTCGAAGGACTGGAAACTTAAGGGAAGTGAGATATAGAGTAATGATGTATCGTCACGTTTCAATGATTCAATATCACAGGCTATCATCCTCTCCTTATCGTTTCTCCTTCTCTCCCTTCAAAGCTTCCTTTTCATCTCCGCTTTCTTTTTCGTCCTCCTCATTATCTTCTTCTTCTATAACTTCCACTTCTTCTTCTGTGGGGGTTTTATTTTGGATTAAACCTTTGAAACACCACCGAGGACGAACCAGAGCTTTTGGAACAACTGCTGCTGCGTCGGTTGAAGATGGAAGGCAAAGCGACAGTTTCTTTGCCGAGGAAAGCGTCTCCTGGAAATCTCTCGGTGTTTCCGACCAGCTTTCACGAGCTCTCTCAAATGCTGGACTACATAAGCCTTCCCTCGTTCAGGTAGGTCATCTAAACGCTACTAAACTTTACCTTTGTTTTCCTTTATATTGGAATTGTCAGTGCATTGACCATCTCTGGCCATAAACCCCAACGAGTAGGAAAGGATAAGAATGGAGAATATCAATACTAAAACACAAATTTTACGCTCAAAGCTTGTTGCCACAAAGTGAATACAAGTCTAATCGAGTGGTTCAAGCTTCAAACTGACCAGTACAGAAAATAATTTGATGACCCTAGTGCCGTTCGTTGTGATTATACTTTTAGCATATGGTTATCTGAACTGCATGTATTCTTTGAATTCACCTTATACAAGGTCTCGCTTTCACTCCTAAATTGAGCAAAGCGTGGACTACTTTCACTGCCTTACCTTTTTTTTTTTTTTCCCTAGTCGTAAAATTCATAATATATTCCCTGTAATTTAGAGTTCAGATTGTCAGTACAGTTATTAACATCCATGGGTTCGCTCTTCAGGCTGCTTGTATACCATGTGTGTTCTCAGGAAAGGACGTGGTGGTTGCCGCAGAGACTGGTAGTGGTAAAACATATGGCTACCTGGTCCCCCTGATGGATAAGTTATGCAGTACATTTGGTTCTGCTAGGGATGGTGACAGTGATCAAATGTCAAGTCAAACCCAAGGGCTTTCTCTTGTTCTTTGCCCTAATGTGATGCTATGTGAGCAAGTAGTTCGCATGGCTAACAGTCTTCGTGATGATAATGGCGAGCTGCTTCTGAGAGTCGCATCTGTGTGTGGACGGCAGGTAGAGATATTCTAATTCTCCCATTCTCATTGAAGTATTTGATCTTTTGTTTGATGGATCTTTTATGTTTTCTTTCCGTAGATTTCACATTTTCAGATTCAAAGACAAACAGCAGCAGTCATTTGTTTTTGAAGCTTCTTTTCTTCTTTGGGTTATGAATAATATATTATCCTTATGATAATAACCTTACATTGCAGTTGTGGCCTGTTGCGCAACCACATATCCTTGTTTCAACACCAGCTTCTCTTCTAAATTATCTTTATGCAATTGACCACGAGAAACGCCGCCGTCCTGACTTTATACGCCATGTGGAATATGTGGTAACTTTTCCTTTTTATCCATCCGTCTTACTGCTAGGTTTACAATGCTAATTGCCAACCTGTCATATTTTATTGATTTTATGATTACAATAATCAACAGGTGTTTGATGAAGCAGATATGCTGCTCTGTGGAAGCTTTCAAAATCAAGTCATCCGTCTCATAGATATGCTTCGCTTTGAAGAAAAGAGTTTGTCTAAGATTAAAGGGTCTGTACCTAAGAGTCCAGGGGAATTAAATGCTGAATCAGAAGTGCATTCTGAACCAGAAGACATTGAAGGGCTGCAACCTGACTTTGTCCATGATGAGGAAGATTCAGATGGTGAAGATGGTTCTGAGTATCTAACAGTGGACACTGAAGCTGCTCCCAGACAGGGAAAAGACTGGAGGAGGGTTAGAAAAATTTATGAACGCAGTAAGCAGTACATTTTTGTTGCAGCTACGCTTCCAGTAAATGGCAAGAAGACTGCCGGTGGAGTGTTGAAACGAATGTTTCCTGATGCGAGTTGGGTTAGTGGAAACTATCTTCATTGTCACAACCCCAGGTGCCCTTCTTGTTCTTTTTTGTGGTAATTTGTTATTTGTTTGTAAGGCTTTATTGGCTATCTAAGGCCCTGTTTGATAACACTCCAGTTCCCATGGAGATACTTCTGGTCCAGAGTCGTTTTCTACTTCTTCTCCAGAGTCAGAATTTTTAGAGTAGAATGCTGTTTGATAATGTTGCTCCAAAATCAAAAGACTATGCTTCCAAAATGCTGTTTGGTGGTGGTGGTGGTGGTGGTGACGGTTGGGGGGGTGGTGGTAGTGGTGGGGGTGCTGGTGGGTGGTGGCGGCAGCGGTGCTGGTGGTGGGTGGCTGTGGTAGAGGCAGGGGTGGGTGGCTGCGGTGGGGATGGGTGGTGGTGGTGATGGTGGTGGCGGCGGTGGGGATGGGTGGTGGTGGTGATGGTGGTGGCGGCGGTAGTGGTGGTGATGGTGGTGGCGGCGGTAGTGGTGGTAGGTAGTGGTGGCGACAGTGGTGGTAGGTGGTGGTGGTAGGTGATGGTGGTGGCGGCGGTGGTGGTAGGTGGTGGGTGGTGGTGGCGGCATCGGTGGTAAGTGGTGGGTGGTGGTGGTGGCCGCGGTGGCGGCTGCGGTGGTGGTGGCCGCGGTGGCGGCTGCGGTGGTGGTGGTGGTGGCGTGGGGGTGGTGGTGGTGGTGGTAGCAGCGGCTGTGGGTGGTGGGTGATGGTGGGGATGGTGGCGGTGGAGGGGGATGGTGATGATGGCAGTGGCAGTGGTGGTGGTGGTGGTGATGGTAGTCGGTAGTGGTAATAGTTCCGGAGCAAGAAAAATAAGTTTTTTTAGCTTCAGTTTTTTTAGCTCCTAGAGACATTTTTGGAGCGGTTCACTCCATGGGAGTCAAAACTTGAATCGTGTTTATCAATCGCCATTCTACTCCGGATTAACTCCGGAGCTAAGAAGTAAGGAGCTGGAGTATTATCAAACGGGGCCTAAATGGTTTGTCACTGGTGTTAATTTTGTGCTATTTTACACACAAGAAGATGTACTTGTCTTGTTGTAATTTTTTGTTAATAGCATTTAGTGGCCTCATTTTAAAGAAAGAAGATAGTTCATGAAAGAATTTCGTATGGAAGGAAATGTTCTGAAAAACCATCACAGTGCACTGATAAGTAATATAATGTTTGGTACTCTCTATGAAAGATCTTTAAGATTTTTTTGGGGTGTTTCTTCTATCCCATATTTGCAGAATTATTATTTAGCAGAGTGAGAAGAATACCAAATGGATTTATTGTATTATCTAGAATATTATTCTGAAGTCTGGTACTAATCTGATGCAAAGTAATCTTCATTATCACCATTTCTGTGAAAATGTCACTTTTTTGCGAAAATAAAATTCCAAATGCATTTTAATTTGGTGAAAATATCAAAACTTGCATGTTTGAATCCAATATTACCTTTTAAAAAATATGGAAAATGAGTGGAGCTAAGATGTGAATGTTGAGAGAAACTTTGGGGTAGGATGATGGAAGTAGATTGGGATGATTCGGCAATATGTGACTAAAACCATAGATATCAGACCCAGACAGGATCAGATGATTGAACCGTCATCCTGATGTCAAACAGTTAAGACAACCCTTGGGTTCAGTCATCGTAGGAAACTGTTCAGAATTGGGTAACTTGGATCTGAAAATAAAATCCTGTATGCACTTTAATTTTGTGAAATATATTGAATGTTGCATGTTTGATTCCAATCACCTTTCAAAACATGTCTGCAATAAGCGTTGCTAAGATGCAGATGTTGAAGAAGTTAAGTGTGGCAGTTGGCACCAAGAGGTGACAGGATGATGGAAATTAGATTTGGATGGTTTGGCGTTGTGTAACTAAACTGATGGTTATCAGAACCAAACTATATCAGATAATTGAACCATCATCCTGATGCCAAACAAGAGAAGATGACCCTCATGTTCACTCATCCTAGGAAAGCATTCAGCATTGGACAGCCTGGATGGTTTTCATTGATCTGTTTGGTTAGGAAAAAGAAAATTTAACGTAGGACAACCTAGGGTTTAGGTTTTCCTACACTTACAGCAAAGCCAGGTAACAAATTACCTAATAGCTAACTAGTTTGGAAAAGCGTAGGAACATATATGACATGCATTTTGAGTGTAGGGCTGACTTATCAGATTATGAACAATATAATCCTAATCTATGTATCACCAACTTAGCAATGCTCAACTAGATTGAAACGGTAGTTAGTAATAAAAAGGCAGCATTTGACAAGTAGTGTTATGCAGGAAATTTCAGGATTCTTAAAATGATAACAGCTAGGTCCTAGTGCACAAGAAACCAGTTTTCATGTTAAATTAGTAACAAACAATTCAATATATGGAAAAATAGAATACTAACCAGTTTAGATATATATCAAAGGGGCAGACCAGAAAGCTGTCAACAGGAAATCAGAAAAAGAACAGAAAAAAAAGATAGACAGCAATATACTTCCTACTGTCCACTTAGGTTTTATAACATGACAGATTAATAGAGCAACAGAAAATTAAAAAATGTTAATCAAAATTACATGCAAATAAATGACATAAAAGAACAGGCAGAACATAAATTCGATAAGCAGAAAAAGGGGGAAAGAAATTCTGTATATGTATTATAGAATTAGGGTCTTAAACAAATAAGAAATAGGATTTCAAAGGTGAACTGAAAAATCGATGGCAGAAATCGGGGGGGGGGGGATTTCTGTATATGTATTAGAGATTTAATACAGTAGACAGACGAGAAATAGAATTTCAGGAAATGGGAAAGAAAGGGGGGAAAGGGGGGAAGGGGGGAAGGGGGGGGGGGGGGGGGGAAGAAGAGATACAGATTCAATATATTGGGGTGGGGGGGTGGGGTGGGGTGGGGTGGGGTGGGGATTGAATTTTTGTATATGTATTACAGATTTAATACAGTAGACAGACAAGAAATAGAATTTCAGGAAATGGGAAGGGGGGAAAAGAAGAGATACAGATTCAATGTATTGGGGGTGGGGGGGGGGCAAGAGTGTTCCATTTTCATGATCTAGACTATTAACGAATATGTATGCCGATCTATATCAATTAATTTGTGTGAAAGCTTGTCTAGTGGCCAAAGGCTACACTCAAATCCCAGGAATGGATTATGCTGAGACTCTCTCCGGTAGCCAAACTCACCTTGTTCGAGTTCTCTTATCTCTTGCGGCCAACCGGAACTGGCCCTTGCACCAATTGGATGTGAAGAATGCCTTCTTCCCTCTTTCTTTCGAAAGGGCAGTGGGCGGTTTTCGGGGTAGGAAGGGGCAATCTCCCGGCTTTGATGCTCAGAGAGAGTTACGGAAAGTATGAAAATTACAAAAGGCCATCTATGGTTTAATATAATCTTCTCAGGCCCGGTTCGAGAAATTGAGTACAGCCCTAACTTCACTCGGCTTCTACCGAAGTAAAGTAGACCATTCGGTTTTTGTTAAACAACCCAGAGAGCTGCCTTCGCTTTTGGCGTTCCTTTGTAGATCTCTGGATTTCACCCCTACACATGAAATTCCACTCTCCTCTGGTCGTGGGCTTTGATGAAGAGCTGCATCCCTTTTGGTTGCTTAGTATTAACAGGCCTTCTCAGATGAGCTTCTCTCGATTATGTCTAGTAATAGAATAGGGTGGCTTACTCTGACCAACACTCCACTTTTTGCTCCGTCCATGGAGTGTATGAATTTCTTGGAATGTAGATAGACCAAAATAGGGAATTCAGGGATAGGAATAGGAATTATCCTAGCCTGTTATCCTAATTGGCTTCCCCCATGAGAGCCAAACATTTACGCTTCCTCTAGGCTCCTCTTTTAGCTTTCTTGCTATTTGGTTTTCCCCTTGAGGTGGTCTGCCTCATGTGCCCCCGGCACGTATGAGGTTCTGTAGCGCGTCATGAGCACTGGGCAAAAAAAGGCGGGGCGGTTAAGCAACTCAAGCGAACCGCCCTACCTTACTACAACATAGGGACAGCAGGGAGAAGGTTGTGAAGGACAATTCTTTAGAATATTCTTGTCGATCCACCGTTTGGTATAGTGTTTGTTCAGCTCCTGTGTCAGCGGCTGTTGGTATCTCACGAATTCCTTGCTTCATCCAAATGTGTAAAAGATCCTAGCAGCACTTAAAAGCCGAGTACTCTACCGTTGAGCAAGGTTTAAAACTCGGTTCTCAGAGGCGTCTCGGTCTCTTGGAAAACCGAGATTTCGACGAGATCTCGCCGAGACAATGCAAAAAATCGAGACACCTCAAAAAAGGCTGTCTCCGTGGTCAAATGTCATTTTTTTGGCTTGATACTTCAGGGAAACCTTATTTTAGCATATATAAATACATTTAAAACATAAAATTGTAAAAATAATCACATTTGTAGTTGTTTGGGTTTACACATGTTTTGGCAACAATTTCAAAGAAAGAACTAAGAAGAGAAGAAGAAGATTTGAAGTTTTTTTTGAAAAAAACTTAGACGAAAAGAGGAAGACCTGTTCTTAGAGAACAGGGGCTTACCCCTTTTATTGCCTTAATAGAAAAAGCATAAAGCAATTTCTTGCCGAGATGGACCGAGAAATTGCTGAGAAACTGGAATATCCCGAGATCTTGGGCGAGAACTTGTAACTGAGACCGAAAACTGGTATCGACTTGGATCTCGTCTCAGTCTTCACCAAGAAGACCGAGATTGCTGAGATCTCACGATTGCCGAGATCTCGGCAAGATTTTAAACCATGCCGTTGAATTAGTAACCCGAAGAATTATGGTGTGTAAATATGATCGGGATTAAATTAAATCAAAACAAAAAAAATAAAAGAAAGAAATTGCATTGCACGACCTCATCAAAACATTGAACTATGAACTGGCAAAAAGAAAAAAATTATGATGGATTACGAACATAAACATTAAGAGATGGTATGAAAATAAATTCATTAATTCATCATTCATTACAGAAATAAAAATGGCATTTAAAAAGGCCAAAGGGGGAAACCCGTGGGAGGTTAGGGAGGTTCAGGAACTGCTTATGGCAGTTACAACTTCCTGAAACAAAAAGAATTTAAAAAATAGCAGAAGGGGGGAGGGGGTGTTTACATACTGTTAAAAAAAAAAAAATAGGGCTCAAAAAGTACAAAAAAAATAACAGAAATACGGATGTATAAAATAAACAGAAAAAATAAAACTGAAAAATAAAAACAGAAATTAAAAAAACTGCTGCAATGTTCTTACCAAAACTTTTTTTTTTTTTTTTTTTTTGTGTACAAGGTGAGGGAGACTCAGAGGGTCCTCAGCCACATCAGGCAATAAAAACAACAAAAAGGACATTGATATCCAGATCCCATAGTCTGGCCATATCCTTATAGATTGCTGGGAATAGTCCCACTTGCTTAGAGAATGGAACCTTGGGTGCGTTATATATGTGAGAGTCCCTCCACTTACCATTTCGAACTTTTGAGATGGAAACTTAACATGGTATTGATTTGATCTTACGAGATTTTTGTTTCCATGGACTGTTGTTGGCTGAACAATAAGCATACATAATAGCCTTGGAGTTCATTGGCCTCCAGGATTTTATATCCTATATGATTTGTCTCGGTGGGGAAGTATAGGGCATAAATTGTAGGCGAAGTTCACAACCTGGTCTTTTGTGGTATTTTTTTTTGGGGGGGGGGGGCTTGGTTAAAGATTTCTTTCTTATGGTATCCAAGCTAGTAACTTTATACATATTCTAAAAATGTATTCTTGGATGCATAAATACATTCCACTGCACTGCATTTATTGTGATGGTTCTTCTGGTTTTATGAAGTTCATACATTTTGAGATGTGCCTGCTTCTCTTTTGTATCAGATTAGAGCAGAGGTGGATTGAAGTTACAGTTGAGACACAGGTGGATGTGCTTATAGATGCTGTGAAACAGGGTGTTAGGCCTGAAGCTTTGGGTTCTGGTACTGGTGTAAACCGGACCATGGTATTTGCAAATACTGTTGATGCTGTTGAATCCATAGCTAAGATATTACGTCAAGTTGGAGTTGTATGCATTTCTTACCATAGCAGCAGCTCTTTAGAGGAACGTACAAAAAATTTGAAATATTTTCTGGAGAGGGGTGGTGTACTTGTTTGCACTGATGCTGCTGCACGTGGTCTTGACATACCGAATGTTTCTCATGTTGTTCAGGTATGTATTTTCCCTTTGAATCAGTTGTTATTTCTGCTTTGTACATTTTTAATGTTTCCATGACTAATTGCTGAAAGTTTGACAAAGTTCATTAAATTTGGAAAAAAAGGGCCTTATGAGAATAGTCAAAGGACTGGTCCTGTTAGACGTATCAAACTCGTCCTTTCCCTGGACCAATTTGATGCTATTTTTCTTCTCTTTTGGTATGAACATGTGCAAAGATTGGACTCTTTGAATTTATCTTTCTTTTTTATTTTTTGGAGGGATGGGGTTTGCAAACTTTTTATTTTCAACTTTCCTTTGGAGAACTGCTACCACTACGAAAGGGTTCATTAGTCATTATGAAACTCTATCCATCTGTTTTTAGGCTCTAAAGTTACTTTTTTAAACAAATTAAATACTCTTGAGAATGTGTTTTATTAGAAACTACTTTAATGCTTGTAAATTAGTAGAATGTATGTCCTTAAAACTTAGTGGAATGATAGAACAGTATGTGTAGCTGACACAGGGAGTTGTTAATGCTTGGTTGTGTTGAGTCTTTAGTATGTGTCTCCTTCGTAGAGGCATGCCATTCTTATTTTTGGAAGGGATTGATAGATGTGAATAATCTATTCTATTGTAGGCGGAATTTGCAACTTCTGCTGTAGATTTCTTGCATAGGATTGGTCGTACGGCAAGAGCTGGTCTATCTGGAGTTGTCACGAGCTTGTACATGGAATCGAACAGGGATCTTGTTGCAGCAGTACGTCATGCAGGGAAACTGGGTCAGCCTGTGGTAATTTTTTAAACTTATTTCACAATTTTGATATTACTAGTACCACAGTTTCATCACTTCTCTGAAAATCAATTTTCCACTTCGTTCTAAAATATATTTTCATCTAAATGTCAATTGATCCTACAAGAAGTACCATAATACTTCTGATTGCACAATGACATAATGTTCTTGGTGCTAATTGACTGTATTCCCAAGTTGCCAATGCACCTTCATTATTTATACCTTTTGCCCTGTTGACAGATAGGTGAGTGTTAAGTTTCTTATGGATCTGCATTTGTGTATCACCTCAACTGATCACTAGGATCCTTATGGATGCAGGAGAAGGCGTTCAGCAGAAAAAGAGGCTTCCGTAACAAGATTAAGAAAGGTTCTTTCAGTCTCTTTATTTTATTTTCTTGTGATACTAGTTTTTAATTTCTAGGCTTTTAATCTTACATTATGAATTCAGCATGTGTGCGAACATACAGCAATAGCAAATTTATGATTTCTTTGTCTGGAAGTTGGATTTTTAGCATTGTGAAGCCCACATTCCAGCATAGAGGGGGAATGAATGGTGATAAGGCTATTTAGACTCCAATAACTAAGTCTGAGGCCCTGTATTTTGCGAAGCATCTTTTTTTTTTTTCCTTTTGTAAATGGTTCAGACATAAAACATTAGTATAAAAAAAGGGTGTGCCCAGTGCACAAGGCTCCTGCCACTCTGGGTTCTGGAGAGGTCCTGTAGCCAGTTCAGAGATCGAACATTGGTGCCAGGATCCGAAATGAAAAAAGGGGAAAAGAAAAGGATATCAAACATTGAGAGGAAAAGAAGTCCTGAAGTCTAATCCACATTCCTTATAAATGGTGACACATTAACTTTCCACAACTTCAGCTTTCGACACCTATGTTTTATCCAGTATCGTGATAGAGTCTCAGCATGGACACAACTAAAGCACCTTGGACACCCATTGGCCATGACTAATAAGGAACTGATTAGCCTTTGGCTGTGTTGACACTTGACACTGGTGATGAATTTGGTTTAATGCAGTGATCTGAAGCCCTAACCTAATATAAGATCTAGGTCACAGAAGTCTGCTGAATGTGTACAGACAATGGGATAAAATAGATATGTAGAACATTTGTAAACAGAGGGTGATATGCAAGGTTTAAAGATGCAACAGAGTAGGTGCAAAGAAATTTCCAAAAACAGAAACAATATCAGGGGTTTAGAGAGAAAAATTGTGATGATATTGATGTATGACAGCCTAGGGTCTAGGTTTCCTACACTTACAACTTACTAGGTAATAGGCTTCCTAATGTTTAGCTAGTTAGAAAATGGGCAGCAGCATACATGTCTTGCATTTAGAGTTTAAACCCGAATGTAACAAGTAATGAACAATATATACCTAGTATATGAACTACCAATTTAACAATGATCACAAACTGAAATAGGAATCAGCATTAATAAGGCAGCATTCAACAAGTTGTTATGCAGAACATTTCAACACTCTTAAAATAATAACAGCAATATTCAATGCTTAAGAAAACTAATTTCATGTAAATACAGCAACAATTCAATATAAAAGAGCTAGGTTACTTACTAGATTCGATGCTGAAATATAGGCACCAATACAGGATGGTGTGGGATAGTGAAGTTCTGTTAACAGAATGCAGAAAACTAAACAAACAGAACATGGGTTTAACATTTACTGTTTATAGTAAATAAATTGAAACAGAAACTGAAATTTAAACAAGAAGTCTAACAGGCAGAATATGACAATGGGTAGTGGTAGACTAAATATTATAGGGAGGGGTTGATAATGGATCATTAATCATACTTTAAAATAAGCATATCATGAACAAGAAATTGAATTTTGTGGTCAGGGGGAAAGGATTTGATTTCAGAAAATTTCCAATTAGAAATAAGAAGAGGGAAGAAAAACGGTAGAGGAAATCAAAAAAAAAAAAAAAAAAAAAAAAACTACAGGGGGGAGGGGGTAGGTGTTACATTCATAAAATAAATGACAACTGAAATGGAAAAATAAAAAATAACAGGAACTGACCTAACTAAATTAGCTGAAGTAACAGTAAACAGAAAAATAAAGATAAAATAAAATTGCTGATCTGCTGCTCTAGCTATTGTGTTAAGCTTTTCTCTGCACTTTGCCACCATAATTGGTATTCCAAAGATCTGCCAAGCTTGGTTACACCCAGACAAGAGCTTTAGAGTTCTTATGGTTATTTCCTATTTCTCAAAAGGGGATATCTTGGATCCAAGCTATATATACACAGGCTGTGACCCCATAGCTTGCTGTGTTGCATGGTCAAAGTATCTGGACCATCGACCCACCTAAGAAATTATATAGACTTCAAAAACGAATATGGTCAGATGATTTTTTAATTATGGAAAGGGAATCTCCAAGCTGACAGCTTAGGAAGGAATCCCCAAGCAGACCAATAGGAGGGGAGAATGGTGGTTCGTACAGTAAGGGGAGAGTGTCAGGAAAAAAAAATCTAGGTCTGTGGATTCTTCTAAGCAGGCCATGTGGAGGATCTTTTCCCTTTAATTATATAATCTTAGCAGTATTTTGGCTGTCCTTCAGAACTCAATTTCAATTCTTTTTTATCATCAAAAACACATGGTTGAAATTATCTTTTCATGCTGATATAGTGATATGTCCTATATGGTCTCATGACTCTTGTATATTAGACTGACTAAACAGTTGGTCCTGATCCACTTATTACAAGACATATGGCTAGTTAAAAGGGCCCTCTGTAGAATGGTCTGGATGCTCATGCCTGAGATATTCCCCTGTTAGAGTACCTTTGTTTTGTCCGTCCCTAATTTTTCAAAATTATCATTACTGTCAACTTTCTAGGTTTCTGAGAAGATTAGTTTTGAAGTCCTTTTCATTTCCTTTGTTTATTACTCTTGGTTTTCCTCTTGATTCGCTTCTGATGGTATCTTGGAGCATGTCTGGTATTCCTTTTTACATCTTGGAGCATGTCTAGTATTCCTTCTACCTCAGATTTATTTTTTTATGTTTCTGAAATTTTTTAAATTTTGATTTTGGACCCATACATGTGAAGAGGGTGAAGAGAGATGAAGGGACATGATCATAAAATAGCTTCCTCCTCCACCCCACACCCCCCCAACCCCCCGGGGGCGGGGTTAACTGCCAGTTATGCCCCTCAACTCTCCCTAGATACCTATCTAACGCCAACCAAACCCCAGGGTGAAGAGAAAGCTCTTCACCTTGGGTGATGAAAAACTTTCTGCTTTATTTTACGTAATTTTTTGTTATCAATATTTTCCATGATGGAATATAAGTTATAAATGGAGATGATTTGATATTGATTTATCTGATTGCTATTCTTGGTTTTTTTTTGTCCTTTTAGTTTTGGGCTGGCTTCCATTTGCTTGCTTGCTTTCAATTGTCAATTGTTAATCCTCCCTATGCTTCTAAATTCTTCCCATTCACCATCCATGGACTAATTTGAATAATTGCATTCTTTGTAGTTCAATTTTTAGTTCAGTTTTGCTTCCTTTTATAAGCAGTTTTTTTTTAATCCTCTGTTTTCCATCTCTCTCCAGTCGTTTAGGTCAGTGCTTTGTTGCTTGATTTTGTGCGGTTGAATGGCTTAATATATGGCATGTGAGTGTCGGTAGAGATTTGGTCAAACTGGGATAAAATGAGGCTTCAAACCTGCTTGTGGGGCATAAATTTTAACCAATGATTCAACAGTCTTATTCTCTAATCTCATTGGCAACTTACTGAAGGGATTTTCTCTAGAAAACCAGTCATTAGAAACACTCTAGGGCCATGGTAATAATCATGGTCCAGATGATCATGAAGTGATTGCTCAATACAAGAAATGGAAAATTGCCCTTGTTTTTAGTCAAGTGTATTTCTCTGTTTATTTTTTGCAGGCTCGATGAGTGCCAGAGATGTGCCAAGTGTTAAAGACGAGGTTCTAGCATAATAGAAGGCTTTGATATTTATAGGATGCCTTACTCTTACTGTATTGAGGTACGTTGCTGATCTAATGCTTGTTAATTTTGTAACTTTTTTTGTTTGTTTTTGGATAATGTAAATGTTTTTGTATTTATTTATTTAAAGTGGATTTTGTTTTTTGCCACACAATCTTTATTTTTCATTGGAAAGCTAGCACTAAGCTTCAGCTAAACTCCCTCACCCTTTTCTGTTACACTTGATGGGTTTTGGGCATATGTGTTTTGTTCAACGTTCAACTAAACTGGACTGTCGGGTTCGGAGGTGCAACACATTAATATGTCGAGTGGTAGGTACCATATATGAACAATTCTTCAAGAAAAGAATATAGTCTGACATACCTATCATTTAAAGGTTATTGGAGCATGGGGAAGGTGGGGTATGAAGCCAGCTTTGGGATAAGGCTGTCCTAGCAATTAAGTTGTGTATCAGCATATCTTTGGGAGATGTGATACATACATACTGCCCTCCTGCAGCACAATTACCAGAGCAAGCCATTCAGCCATTCGTGAAGTCGGGTTAGAATTTTACTTGTGTATGCCAAACAGATTGGGCATGAACTTCGGTGAAAAATGCCATTATCTTGTACTTGTTCATGCATTGTAAGTTGATAATACTGTCAATTAGTGGTAACCATATTAAATTTTGAACCTGTCTGTTGCTTGTGCTTTCAATACCAACCTAGTAGGAGTGTATGACCTAATTAAATTGTGCTCAAATCTTTTGAAATTTTATGAGATTGGATTTCAGTTTAATACTAAACAAATGATAGATACCTATTTGGAGTGTGAAATTTTGGTTGAAACTTTAGTTTAATTTATATTTTCTAGCAAGTACAGACCCGATCCATGCTTTCCCCTCGCGGACTCATAATGAAACCTTAAAAAGTAGGACATAAATAGATAAAGTTAAGACCACCACCCACCAAACAAATTTATACTTTAGTTTCCAACTGAATAGACGACAGAGGATGAAGGGGGAAAAAAAACGAGGGTGTTTTTTTTTGAAACCATTACCTTGCAGAGAAAGAGGATGAAGAATGAAGGACAAAGGAACAAGACTGGAGAAGCGAAGCTGTATGTAAGGTTGTTGTGCAATGCAAGAAGGCAAAACTTGTCATCACTGGCACAGTGTGGAAGTGCGATTTAAATGTAGGTTGTTGGTGGGGTCGGAGCTGCTGGAAGTTTGGAAGATGTTGCTCCATGCAACTCTTTCTCCTCCATGAGAGTAAAAATGAGGGTTTGCAAATGTAAGTTTTGATTTGGGGAATTTGGGGGAAATTTTTTTTCACATATAAAATAGAAAAAATTTCATCTACACCCCATCAAAGATGGTTAACATCATCTACACCCACAAGTTTGTAAAAACATCATCTATCACCTAAAATCTTTGCACCGTTAATCAAATAAGTCTATTCCGTCCATAGATTCCCGTTAGTTGCTGATGTCAGCTAAAATGGAACCGTTGATGGACAATACTACCCTTTAAGCTGAGTTAAAATACAATTTTACCCTTTCTTCTCTTTGGTTTGATTTCATATGGATTTTTTTTTCTGTTCAATTTTAGAGTTCCGATCGTCTTCACAGCGACAATTTCTATTCCATTTCAGAGTTCCCATCTTCTTCATGGCAAATCGGACTTCCAATCGTCTTCCCAGACT
The DNA here is from genome assembly GCA_028583415.1 of Protea cynaroides. NCBI lineage: Eukaryota > Viridiplantae > Streptophyta > Magnoliopsida > Proteales > Proteaceae > Protea > Protea cynaroides. The sequence goes on from CM053273.1 coordinate 9,662,844, forward strand.
CTGATCATCCCTACGGTTAATGTGAACTCTTGCATATTTCATCCTGAATATTTCTTTGCATATCAGAAGAACAAATTGTGTTCCATTTGTTCAGACGGGAAGCTACCACCGTCAGCCCTTACATGGTCGATTCCCCATGGAAAGTCTCCAATGGAAAAAAAAGGGATCAGAAGCCTAAAGGGGAAACCACTACAATGATGGTCCACTTTCCTTACATCATACAATCAAAACCATTAGATAAAGTTTACATGATCGAATAAGTTGGCCTTCTCCATTAAAAAAGCAAAAAGTTGAATAAATCAAAACCAGAGCTCAGATTCTCAAAACCCTCTCTCTCTCATCTCAAACTCTTGACATTTTCACATTTTCTCCAGTCTCTCACCCTCTTCCTTCCTGTATTCTCTGTAATGATGGAGAAGACATCGTCGGAGCTGAACCTAGACAATCTGAAAGCGATCAGGGTTGTAGGCAGAGGAACCATGGGTATAGTGTTCTTGGTTCACGATCAAACAACAGAACCATCTACTTCTACCCCATTCGCTCTCAAAATGGTAGAATAATCAACCCTTTACGCTAAATTCGACAGTGATCGGCAGGCAAGATGGGAGGTTTTCGTCCTTTCTCGTCTAAACCACCCTTTCCTTCCAAATCTTCTGGGAACCCTAGAAACTGAAGAATTCATGGCTTGGGCCATACCCTACTGTCCTGGCGGCGACCTCAACGTCCTCCATTTACCGTCAAACAGATCGTGTCTTCTCTTCCTCAGCCAATGCCAGTCGAGAGTCACCTAAATAGAGGCCTAAAGGGGAAACCAAAGCACACTTCTCATCTTCTTGGGGTCGACCCAGACGATGGCGTAGGATTTGAGATGGGAGAGTTGCAGCGGCAATGCTGTGGACCGAGGGGAAAATTGCAACGGCAATGCTGTGGACTAGAATTGAGTTTATTTACTCAATTCCAGTCTCTTCTGTGTACTGAATTGAGTTTATTTTACAGTACCAGAGACTCAGAACTCACTCCTCTTTCCTTCTTCTCTCTCTCTCTCTCTCTCTCTCTCTCTCTCTCTCTCTCTCTCTTATTCAGGAGCTAGGAAGTCCATTTCCATGATCTTCTCTCCTTGCTCTTCGCTGGATTTCCCAATTAGTGCTTTCCTCCTGATGAAGCTCCTGTATCTTCATTACTGAATGGCAGAGCTGAGATGGAGACGGGAAACCACAGTGGACACACGACGCAGAGGGGACTCCAACATTAGGGGTTAGGGCTTAGGTGCGAGTGAAAAGGAAAGAGAGAGAGAATTAAAGTTTGATTTGAAGGTCAAATTAGTCAATTAATATAATTTTTTAATTTTTCAATTTATAATATGAAGGGTAAAACTGTATTTCAACCATTTTAGTGATTTCCGTCAGTCAAGTGGACCTAGGTGATGTTTTTTCAATCTTGTGGGTGTAGATGATGTTAGTAATCATTGATGGGGTGTAGATGAATTTTTTTCTATAAAATATTATATGTAAAATTTTACGTCGAAGCAAATGGAGCATAAGGGTCAATAAGACATTTTAACTTACATCAAGGGCAATATTGTTTGTAAATTTTTAGTATGAGTCGATATCATCATCTAATTGAATTCTATTAACGGAGTGGTTAATGGAGTGAGCCTTTGTGTCACACGTTTTTGATAGTCTAGGTAGTACATATAATTGTCAAAAATTAGTGGATGGTAAGTATAATTAGTCTACAGTATAGGGATGGTATATGTAATTTTTCCAAAATCAAATCAATGGGTATCTAGGAGATGTTCTGGATTGATTGTGTGAAATTTCAACCTCAAATTTAAATATTTATTCTCCTCATATAATGTCATGCCGTCACATGTATGTGTTATGCACTTTGTGCCCCCCTTGCAACCTCTGGTTTTACTTTTCTTTTAGTGGTTTGTATTGCTTTGATCAATTTTGGTTGGGGTAAGATTTACAAGTGAATTGGGACCTTGGTTTCAGTCTCATTTAAATTATTTGGAAAACTATGGATCTCATCTCTTCAGAATTTCTGGTTTTGCACGACACAGCAGGAATTCCGCTTTAAAAACCATCCACATATTGTATTACTGATAAGATTCGAAAATTTGTTCATACAAGTACTCAATGATGTGGTCCAGTGGAGCATGTAACACATGGAGAGCTGAATTAATCACAGATTTATCTTCTCAGAATGTTGGTCCCCCAAGTCGCGTCATGCATGATGGAAAGCATACATCCGTGTGTGATGCGTTAAAAGTACTGTACCCTCGAGGAAATAGGAGCATTTCCAACTCTTGCTCATTCAAAAGCGAACGTATTTCATTTTCAGCCCTGGCTCGAGGAATCAGAATCAGAATGAGAAGAGGCATTATTGAGGGGCCACATACTAAACAGGCCACAAGCACAAGCAAATCATTATTGTCAAAAAGAGTTTGTTAGGCGTCGTTTGAAAACATTTTAGCTCTTGGATTCCATTGATTTTGCCTCCGTAGAAACAATTTAGGAATTGAATATTGTTTGGTAAATCTAGTCCGATTCTAAGCTCCCAAGAAATGAACGGGACTCAATTTGATTCTGGAATCCCAAATGTGGGAGTAAAAAAAACTAACTTTCGTTGTTCTAGGACAAATGAAATAGAGCAAAAAAAAAAAAGTTGGATCAAAACCACCACCAACACCACTATCACCACACCAACACTGCCACCGCTACCGCCGTCAACACCATCGCCATCACCACCACCACCACCACCACCACTCACCACTCACCACCACTAGCCAAAGTGTTATCAAATAGGCCTTAGAGGAGCTCATTCTCTCTCTTCAACCACCTGCATGCACGTGCGTTATAGTCCCTCTGGAAAGAGATGTTCGAAGCAAATATATAGATAGGGGGAGGGGGGTGGAAGGGATGAAAAGAGCAGCATATGGGTAACGTTAACTGTGTTATTAGAGTTGCGACTGAAAAGAGTTCAAAGGAAATACGGAATTAACAGAAGACCTTAACACATGCACTACCACCATTTAACAAGGCAACCCATGACTAAAAAAGAAAAGATAAAAACAACGTCAAGAAACAGCTAGCAGCCTTTATCACATCATTCAAGAAAGGATTAAGTAAACGCGGATCCCTTTCCTTGTCTCGTTGCATTAACATCTAATTAATCTAACCTCCATTCATCTACTTCTCTTCCTCCACTTTCTTCTTGCTACAACTGCAAGCTTGTGCGACAAATTCATTAATGTTGTTGTCTGAACTCCCACCTTCAGAAACTGCATTCTTGGCCAACTCCTTCCACTTCCCAGCGTTCTTTCTCATCTCCTGGCTTCTATCCCCATCCATTACTTCTCTTAAACACAACTGAAGCTCTTCTCTACCTACAGTCCCCTTGTCATCCTCCTCCTTAGCTCTCACACCTACACTCCACACCTCCTCAATAAACATAGCATTCGTGAACTGATCTGCAAACTTGGGCACTCCCACCATCGGCACACCGAGACATAGCGCCTCCAGTGTCGAATTCCATCCGCAATGCGTGACAAAGCAGCCTATTGCTTCGTGCGCCAGCACCTCTAATTGTTGGCACCAACTCACCACTAGTCCTTTCTCTTCCGTTGCCTCAATGAAACCTTGCGGCAATTTCCCACGCTCAGACTCCTTTACAACCCATAGGAAATGGAGATCACTGCCCCTGAGCCCCCATGCGATTTCTTCCATTTGTTTGGGAGTCAATGCCACCATGCTTCCGAATGATACGTAGACCACCGAACCAGCTGGTTTTAGTTCTAACCATTTCTTGCACTTGTTGTCCAATGGCTTCCAGAGACTGGCTCCATATCCTCTGTCATCCACCATTCGCCCGTCCAGGTAACCCGATGGGATCATCGGCCCAATCTTCGTTCCCTTCCATAGCTCACATACCCCTTCTGTTGCCTGTGACGAAAAAGTACAAGAAGATCACAACCTCAAAGCCAGAGATCTTACGAAAAGAGAGGAAAGAAAGAAAAACAAGGTGAATAATCCGGCGTGCCCTCAATCAGGTTTGGGGGCCATCAACAAAGCTGCTCGGCAGCTCGTTGGAAAGCAGTCTTTTACAAAGTGGATCATCAGGAGAAAAGACAAGCAGTAACCCGGGTCGAGGTTGACGGGACGGCTAATGGAAGAAGTAGAGAAAGAACACAAAGAAACAAAAAGAAAATTGAAATATATAAAATAATAAAATAAGGGAAACAGCAGCCTGCTCTGCCCCATGTGAGAGGATGCAAGAAAAGCTTTTCCCATAAAATAAAACATAAAGAGAGGGGATGGGATTTGTTCATATCAGAGGAGCGATCATTTCATCCCTCCTGTATATATCTATGGGTGCAGATTAATTTTTTTTTTCCATAAAATAAAATGAGTAGTGCTGCAGTTTTTTTACCGGGAGTTGTAATTCCAAGTCGTCAAAAGTGTTGCCGAGGATCCAGTGAGCTTGGTGGAGGTTAGAATACTGACTCAGTTTCATGGCCAAGTAAGCAGGGTAGGAATCGGGGGCTTTAAGAAAACCTGGTAAGTCAAGATAGCCCAATTTATGGAGGCCCGGTATGCAGAGGGGTGTGTCTTCCATCTTAACAGGCAAAGTCAAGAGACCTTGGTGAATGCAATAGAATAAAGAGCTGACGGTGGCGGAGTTGGTGAAGAATGCCGCTCCATATACGCCGTGTTGTTTGGCGACATCGAGCGCCCATGGTAGGAAAGAGTCGTATACCACACAGGTAACAGGGGAAGCTGTATTCTCAAACTTCCGGATGAGTTGACTCAGTGTTTTGGACCCGAAGGTTTTGAATGCCTTGAGGTAGGTATTGGTATCAGGGGCATGACTGTAGCCACCCTCGTCGTATCCATCGGAGATGGCTTCGACGCCGACGTTGGAGGCATAGATGGAGTTGACAGTGTAGTGGGTGGTAGCCACTGTGGCCTGTAGCCCTTTTGAAGCTAGGCGTTTGGCAAATTGGAGAAGAGGGTTTATGTGGCCTTGACTCGGGTATGGGATTAACACAACGTGGCCTCTCTTAATAACATGCTCCTTCTCCTCCTCCATCCCCATATCTTGTTTCTTGCTTCTACAATTCATTAGACTCCCTTCCTTATATATACTTACAATATGCATGGACTTGCAGAAGTCAAAATAATAATAATAATAATAAATCAAGGGTGAAGAGGAGGAAACGAGATATGTTAAGAGTGAGTAACCAATGTTGCACGGAATGAATTTCAGTGGTTGGATCACTTACTAGACCGATTGTACAACTTGAGATGACTCCAAATGTGAAGCCATATGAAAATGACATATACTGCTAGTAATGGCTGTCATAGTTTCTATGACATACACTATGGTCTTTTCTCACGACAGTCAATGGAGTTTAATTTCTTCTCAAGTGTTAGTAATTTATTTGGCTATGATTTCCATTGGCGGAAAATTGATTCTTCCAAATGGGTCTTTGAATTTTTTCACTCTTCTGGTATGATTCTCAATAATATTCGCTTTTTAGTTTAGTTAAGAATTAATTCCTCATTTGGGTGGAGATTGTTTTTTCGTTCCCTATAAGAATATTTTACCCGTACGAGGATTGCAGGAATCAAATATGTGCTTCCTGAAAGAATTAGGTTTGCCATGGCCCCATTAAAGCCCCGTTAAGATTTGGTGAAATGGTTGAAGACTTCACCTTCTTTTAGGATTCAGAGAGAGAGAGAGAGAGAGAGAGAGAGTAAAATTGCAAGTTCAGTGAAACCGATAGATATATGGGAAAGGAATTAATGGTCGACCAGAACCACCAAACCATTTTTACGAATTTGGGTAACAGTGATTGCAGTAGGATGCATGCCGTTGGCTCTTCCTAGTGCACTGGCACAGGATTCACGTGATGGACGGTTTTCGACGTTAATGGAAGTCATTATTCGAAAGAAATAGACTACTCAACAATTTCAGACCTTCATTCAATTCTCTCAAATAAGGTACGAAAGAGAGATTTACTGATAGATTTCTTTTCTAAAGAGAAGGGTGCGTGGGTCCGTGGGTGTGGAAGTTGAGTGATGTGAATTAAATATGTATGTAATCGCAAGTGTACAGTATCGTGCAGTAACGAGTTGATCTCAGAGAAGAATCACTATTATCCTAACTCAAATAAGACAAAGTGTACTAAATGGATGTGATTAAATTAACACCCTAATCATTTAAATAAAAATTAATCAAGCAATAAAAATAATAATAATCATTCTTAACGTCTTGTTGTCACTCCAGGTAAAGGAAGTTTCTCCCTAAATTAAATTAGTAATGGGGTACAACCTATATTTATCTACCCCAGTTTAAACAAAATTAAAACTAAAAATTAAATAAATAAATAAAAAAAAGAAACGAAATTAAAAGTAAAAGAATATAAAAAAAACTTATCTCGATAGAAAAAAACTCATAATAGAATTATTGGATGATTTTCTATTGCTGAGCATCACATATATATATATATATATATATATAGAGTAAAGATTACAATCAATCTTTACAATTGAATTACAAGAGATTTTGTGGAGATAATTTTGATAACCAAATTCCAATATTGTAGGTTCATTGTATATGGACGATTCTTGAGTAGAAAAAATCTTGTACCAACTCATCATATCATTAGCATCATTATCTCTTCTTGAAAACTTTCATAATCTATTGGAGCTTTCCATTCTTCCATTTCATGCCAATCTTGTAAATTTGATTCCAAATAAGTAAAGAATATTTTCTTAATAGAATGGAATCTTTCACATGAGATTTGGCTACTCTTTGACTTGGTCCAAGGCTGATCTTATACACAAAATTTGTGGTTCTCCTCATAACATTCGTCTTATGCCCGGCTGCTGAGTTGACTGGGTGAGTTAACTGGACAGGATCACAAAAAATTCATAAAATGATCTTTTCAAGATCAAATTTCTGTATTCTTTCACCTACACCCAACAAACATAAAATCAACATTAAATACCGAGAAGCATCATAAATAGAATAAGAGATGTATATTTTATGCCCTAAATTCACACATAAAATGTGTTCATCATTGAGTACGACGAATGACTGCTGACATGAGAAGTACCTGTCTGAAACACTTCTTCAAAAACTCGATTGGTTGGTCGGTCAGTAGAAGAGATCTCAAAGTGGAATCCATTATTTGGGGATTTCATGGTGGATGATATTAATATACGGGTGCAGTTTACTGTACTTGCATATCGATGTATTAATATATGCACACAGTAGATGATAGTCACTGAATTTCCTCATGTCAGTATAAACATCAGGAGAGGAATTAAATCGCAACAAAATTATTCAAAATTCATGTGTTTACTCATGCATTACACAAGGAAGTTTATTTTTTGTATTCTAATCAAATTTTGGTTGTTCACGGGAAACTTTTCCTTAACTCTCAGTAACAGAAGCATACCGATGAGATTAATATTGATCACGCCTATAAATGAATATATTCCTCTTCACCAAAACTTTCCACTTTGTTTAATTACCAAAATTTCTATTGTCTTGAGGTTGTCAAACAATGTAAGTAACTTTCCACTTTGTTTAATTGCCAAAACTTCTATTGTCTTGATCAGGTTGTCAAACAATGTAAGTAACACAACAGGAGCAGGAGAAGACCTTCCAAACCATGAAATAGAGAGAGAGAGACAGAGACAGAGAGAGAGGGCACTTATGGATGAAGGTCAACCACAAAGCCAAAAAATATTTGGGGGAAAATGAGTTGGGATCATCTGCATGAACATATACTTTTCATGGGATCTCATCACCATCGATTTGGTGTGAAATCCACTTCTAGAGTGTGGGATCTATTGGATATGAATAGTGATGAGATTCCATAGAGGATACAGGTACATGCATATGGACTATTCTCAGGAAAAATTACAACCACACTTAAACCTGTGTTTTGGTTTATATATAATAAAATTAGTCACTCAATTTTTAAAAAAAAAAAATATTCTTATCGACATCGGATCTCAGTGTATTTCCCTTTATAAGAAACACATTTTCAAAAGCTCCTTTGATTTGGGGGATCATTGGAAGAAAAAATGTTGAATCCATTATTTGTCTAACAAAGTTATTCAAAATTTACGTGTTTACCCAAGCATTACACAAGGACTTCTATTTTTCCTTTTCTAGTCAACTCTTAGTTGGTTCACAGGAAACTTTCCTTCACTTTGGGTAACAAAAGCACACTGATAACATTAATATAATCAGTCTTTAACTTTTTACCCCAGAAAAAAAAAAAAAAAGAAAAAAAAAAAAAAAAATCAGTCTTCATAGACAAATTATCAGAACTACCCACTCCATTGTGACTACACCCTACACTCACGCCTCTAAATGATTATATTTCTCTTCATCAAAACCCGCCACTTTGTTTAATTACCAAAACTTCTATTTTCTTGAGATTGTCAAACAATGTAAGTACCTTATTAGGAGCAAGAGAAGACCTCTCCCCATTATGAAGTACCAAGAGAGTAAGAGGGGGAAGGCGCTTATGGATGAAGGTGGGATTTGATCACATGACATGGCAATTGGAAACAACAAAGCCAAAAATTGTTTTTGGGAAAATTACAAGTTTACTCGAACTTGGATTTTGGTTTATAAAATTAATCACCCAATTTTTTTCTTTAAGCTGTGTTTGGTTGTAAGGGAAATTAAAGGAAAAAGAAATGAGAATTTTAAACTTTAAAGGGAAACTTTTGTGATGATGATAACGTAGATATGCTATTACATTGCTATGTAACTAATTCCAAATCATTTATTTTTTAGTTATTAACTTACATTTCACTTTACATTTAAATCCCTTGTATTTAAAATATAAAATAAATTTTACATTTTATTAGTATCATTACTAAATATGTAAGAAATTTAGATAGTTTATACAATCATTTTAAGTTACAAGTATAAAAATTTTCTTTTTAAATTAAAAAATTTCTTTTTTCTTCCCTTTGATTTCCCTTGCATCCAAATACAACCTTAATGAAATATTTTTATTGACATAAGATCTTAGTGTCTGTCCCCTTATGTGAAACACTCTCAAAAGCTCGTTTAATTTGGGAGATCAATAGAAGAGAAAAAGTGGAATCCATTATTTGTGAACAAAATTATTCTAAATTCATGTGTTTAGCAAAGCATTATACAAGGGCTTCTATTTCCTTTTCTAGTCAAGTCTTGGTTTTTTTTTCTTTTTTTTTTTTTTTTTTTTTTTTTTTTTTTTTGGTAAAAAGTCAAGTCTTGGTTGGTTTAAAGGAAACCTTGCACATCGATAAATAATACAAACCAGACTTTATGGAAATATCGAAACTACCCACTCCTTTTAGTCCATTGTGACTAGACCCTTAACTCACCCCTATAATTAAATGAATATATTACCCCTCACCAAAACCTGCCATTTTGTATAACAATCGAAACTTCTATTGTCTTCGTCTCATAGGATCCATGGATTGAAATTCTCGCCTGCGGTAGGATGATTCTAGTTAGCTAGATTTCAAGGGTTAGAGTTCAATCGATACATATACCAATACATCGGTATGTGTATCGGTTGAAATCCAACCCTTGACAAGTGTACCTCATCCTTTCTTCCAAGAGTTTTTGGAGGAGAGGTGGTGTCTCATTGGATGGGCGGCATCTGGGGCTTGAGTGAATCCAAGCCCTCCATTCGAGCTGACACTCTCTATTAGCTCAGCTTGTCGGCTAAGTGTCAACTCAGATGAAAGACTCAGATTCACCCAAACCCCAGGTGTCATCCATCCAATAAAGTGCCACAATAGAATCAGGAGAATACCTCCACATCATGAAGTACCAAGAGAGAGAGAGAGAGAGAACGTCTTTATAGAGTTTCAGTAACAGTAAATGGTATTATTTTTTTCAAATTTTCTTTTAAGTTTCAGAGAAACTTCTTCAAATCAGTACTTTACTACAGTTTTAAATTTCGGGTTCATCATAAACGTACTCATATTCTTTGGTCCTTTTCTTTTATCTTTTTATATATATATTGATACAAGAATATACAGAGCTCATAATTAAAGTAATTTACCTTGTTTTTTAGTTGAATTTGGGGGGGGGTGATAGGGGATATGTAAATTACTTATTACAGCATATATAAATGAAATTTTCATACAGGAAGTGAAATGGCAGATTCCTGGATCTCAAATTTGTAAAGAATTTATGAATTTTATCTTTGAAGCTATCAATAAGACCCTGATAGGCACATTAGCTACATATTGTCTTTTGCAATTGATTTTTTGAACCGGGGTTTTCACTGCTTTTAGAATGGGCTTTCACCTGCAAAGGGTTCACTGCTTTTAGAATGGGTTCACTCCAAGAAGTGTAACTCTTTCAAATTTCTTTCTCAGCAACTGGTTCTTCCTTGCCCGTGAATATAAATTTCAGACATTCGGAATAAAACATTTGAAATCAGGTGGGTAATTGTAATTATGCAGTCTATAACAATTGTGCATTGAGTGACACTGTTAGAGATAAGGTTTATCTCAATATCAGTTCGAATATTCCTCATGCATCGACCTATCTTGGATTGATCACATGCGATATTAACGTTTTGTCATGTGTAATCCTATCATGTATTATAGTTTTGTTCAAACTCTATCTAGTCAAAGTTGTAATGTTGATTATAAATATACAATGGATTGCATCTAATAATTAACATGTGATAATCCAACCATCTAACACACCCCCTCCAACTTGCGTCATGCATGATGGAAACCATACTTCCGTGCGTTAGAAGGTAACGTACCGCCAGGTGACACATGAAACCAAAGTTAAAACCTTAGGTTGTGTTTTTGTGTTTGAATCTTCAATAGAAAAGGAAATTTATTATTATTATTATTATTATTTTCTTGCCCTCTCATTGAGATTTCATTTTTGGCTGCGTGTGAAAAATACGTAGAATTCGTGGCCATTTGAAATTCAAATTGTTAGAATTTTCTCTTTGCTGGAGGGCTTCCAAACACCGAGAAAACTAGAGAAAGGAAGAAAACCATATAGAATCTATACAATTTTATTTCGTGGCCATCGGTATCAGAGGCATGACCGTGGCCACCCTCGTCGTATCCATCGGAGATGGCTTCCACGCTGACGTTGGGGGGACTAAATGGTGTTGACAGTGTAGTGGGTGGTAGCCACTGTGGCCTGTAGCCCTTTTGAAGCTAACCGTTTGGCAAATTGGAGAAGAGGGTTGATGTGGCCTTGACTCGGGTATTGGACTACCACAACGTGGCCTCTCCAGACTTGCTCCTGCTCCGTGTTCAAATCGTCTCCTCCCTGTATTTCAGGGAGGAGGGGCGGCGACCCCAGTGGATGGTCGCCACGTGGGGGTCGAATGAATCCGATCCCTCCGTTTGAGCCAACACTCCCTTGTCGGCTCGGCTTGTCGACTCGATCGGAGGGGTTGGATTCATCCGACCTCCACATGGCGACCATCCACTAGGGTTGCCACCCCTCCTCTAGAATATCAGGGAGGAGACGATGTGGATCCGCTCCTGCTCCTCCTTCATCCCCATCATATCTTGTTTCTTGCTTCTACAATTCTTTTTTGTTGTTTTTTTTCTTGCTTTCTACAATTGATGAGATGGAATAGCCACCCACCCCTATATATACTTATAATATGCATGGAGTTGCAGAAGGTCACAAAAAAAAAAAAAAAAAAAATATATATATATATATATATATATATATATATATATATATATATATATATATATATATATATTTGTCAAAGTGATATGTCGACAAGGGTGATGGTACAACGGAGCTCTTTTCTGAAGGTTTCCCCTATCTATTTTGAATATTGGATAAAATTAAATGAAAAGAAAAGAGAGAGAAAACCAAACCTTCAATTTTAATACAAAGCGTATAGAGATAAATCAGTCTGCTATCTTTATTCTCAAAACATATCTCTTAAAATATTACATCAACGGTATAATCTTACCAAAAAAAACAATTAAAAAGGAATTAAAAAAAATTCCAATTGAATAGAAAATTCAGTTGAGGAAAACGTGTGAAAAATTAAATGAACTAATAGATGAGCTGTGAGAAATAATAGGAACTGATTGACGACTTAGAATGATTTATTCAAATAAAAAAACTGTAACAGGTGACGCCAAGAGAATGACGTATACTGCTTCGACATAGGCAGCTTGTAATGGCTGTCATATAGGGAGCTTGTAATGGCAGGCATAGTTGCTCAACTATGACGTACAGTAATGTCTTCTCTCACGACCCTCAATGGGGTTTAATTTCTTCAAACTGTTAATAATTTATTTGGCTATGATCATCTCCGTTGGCTGGCGGAAAGTTGTTTCTTCCAACTTTACTGCTTGGACTACCTATCCTAATTCATAAGGAGCTCAAACGATTGTTTTAGGTTGGAGATCCTGTGTCAGCACGGTTGGCAAGCTTCGTTTGGACTGAGTCTTAAGCCTTCTTGGGATTTTGGGAACGATCCTAGACCAATCTGTTGCCGGATTCCGTTCACTTCAACCCAGGTTGAAACCGATAGATAATTTTAAAACCAAGCAACTAAATTGGCAACCCCAGAAGCCGACCCAAGTCAGCGGTTATGGTGCTGCTTAGGACGGTTCTGGTGGGGCTTAATCAACGTGTGACGTAGCCGATACTATTCTTGCTCGGAAGGCCTGTTCTTGACAAGTTCACTCAATCTAACCCAACTCTCACTAGTGACGTCCTGTACATTTCCATTACCAAGAAAAATTAAAATTTGCTTCCTCGTCGATCCTTTCTTTTTTTTTTTTTTTTTTTTTTTTGGTGAGATTCCTTGTCGATTGTTACTGATACCAACCGTGGAACTGTGTTACCAAAAAAGGGGGGGAAAAACGGTGGAATTGTGGAAAAGAGAGTGGTGAGCTGAATATGGGTCCCTTCGGGCAACCTTATTAAATTAGATTTGGAGTCTCGGACATGGAGATTTGTTTGGCCCTCACAGCATCTTTGTTGAAAATGATCATTTGAATAAATACCCGTTAACAGGATGCTTAAGATAATAATTTATACTGTTTGAAATTTGTGTTGTTTATCCAAAAAAAAAAAAATTTGTGTTGGGAAGAAATCCACACGTATAATCCAGATTCCACATTTCAGAGATACATCACAGAAATCAATCGGCAAATTTTCTGTCCTTTTCAAAAAAAAAAAATTTTTTGGGTCATTGTATATGCGATCATGGAATGTGACGTTTATAGAAATCATAAGACAAATGTGAGTCATATATTTTCATAATTTTTTAATCTAAATTATTTATTCTTGATTATAGTTAGAATAGACACATGATCTGTCCATACCTACTGGTATATGAAATATTTAATTGAATTAAACTGAAATTTGTTATGTAGTTAATCTATACACATTTGTCCTCTCTCTCTCTCTCTGTCCACATGCAAAAAATAAATATCTTATGATGTTTAAAAAGGATATAAAACCCTTGTGCCAGTAATAATTCAATTTTTTTCATGACATATCCTCACTCCTTTGGAAAGAAAGCGACCATCTTTTATTTTTGAAAGGTGCTAAAAAATCCTCCGGATTGGATCCCCAAGGATAACACATAAATAATATGTTATTTTGGATGAATTATTTGGCATTCATGCGTGGTTTAAAGAATGAGATTGGAATTGGGGCAGAATCGCACGACCTCAAGTCCGATTAATATTATCATATAACTTATTTTGAAATCAATGATGAAAGCACTTTGATCTTTAGTTTTTGCTTTTAAAATTTGAGTTTCGTATCCTCGATTTCAATTTGCCAAGGGTGCAAGAAGAAGATGCAACACTCTAACCATTGTCTCAATCCATCTTCAAATTGGCAAATTCTCTGTTGCAAATAGTCCAACATCGCTTGGAGAGAGACTGTAATCTTGGTGCCTTATATATTTGAAAGTATTTTCAATTAATAATTTAAACTTTTGAGATAGAAACTTAATATAGTATCATAATCATAATGAATTCCTAATTGTCATGAGGTTGTCATACAATGTAAATACCATACTAGGAGCAAGAGAAGATCTCCCCATCATGAAGTACCAAGAGAGTGAGAGAGAGAGAAAAGGCGCTTATGGATGAAGGTGGGACTGGATCACATGACATGGCAACAACAAAGCCAAAAAATGCTTTTGGGAAAATTACAAGCTTACTCAAAGTTAGGTTTTGGTTTATAAAATTACTCATGACCCAGTTTTTCCTTTAACGAAATATTCTTATTGACACTAAATTTACTAGACAAAATTGATCAATTTTTTGCCCTTTATCTGACAGATATATTGTTACGGTTGGAAATCGTTCCACCGGTCTACGATCCGAGTATCCTGCAATCACAAAAGTTTAAACCAGGGAGTTGGGCGACTAAGTCCGGAGTACACTTCGATGCCTAAGTCAGATTCCTAATGAAACAGTCAAGAGATAGCAGAAAGCTATCTCCAGTTTAGAGAAAGAGGGGAACGATGATAGAGTTTGAGCGTAAGGGAGAATTGATGGTGAATAGTGAGATTGTGAGTGACTATTACCTTAGAATATTGGTCTTATTCATATAGAGATTGAGAAGAAGCATGGAAGTACCAGAACTTAGGGAAGTTGATCGTCAACAGGACTACCAGGTGTCGTTCTGAGGGACGCCCATGTCATAAACTCCAAGTAGGAGTGGGAAACTGTAGCCAATGAAGCTAAGTCGGTCAATAATAAGAGTGACACGTGTCATCATACGGGTAGTCGTATGGCCGAGATGATCGACACCGTATTGTACTAGGAAAATGACTCCTATAATATAACCTAGTCGTTTTAGGACTCTGAACTCTGATAGAAAAACGTAACCCATGTAGTAGGATTATACCTTCGACCAAGAACCATGTTTCAACCAAGAACCGTCCTAATAGGACCATGTTTCTGCCAAAAGACGTATCTGAATGGAATTATGACTTCAAACAAACAAGGTCGAGAGCCCGAATATCACGTCTGGTCAGCCTCGATTATTTTTAAATGCCATGTGTAAGATTTTAATTGGATAATATTTTTCCCCCATAACATAGTATAGAAATCCTCTCCCACCTGAGTTTGGGTGGGAGAATTGGCGGCCCGATATGAATGGCCACCACCTGGCTCTCGGGTGGATCCGAACCCTCCATCTGAACCTCCATCCCGAGCCGACAAGTTGAGCCGATAGGGGTGTCGACTTGGATGGAGGGCTCGGATCCACCTGAGAGCCAGGTGACAGCCATCCATCCAGGCCGCCAACTCTCTCGCCCAAACTCAGGCGGGAGAGAATGTGGATCCCATAACATATATAATCAAATGTTCTTTCTTTCTCCGTTTCTGTTGTTGTTGTTTCAGCTTCTTCGGGAAAAAGCAAAAATATCCTGTCCCGCGCGTCAATCTGTCAGCCAATCATCTGATGGACATACCAATATATTTCAACCCCGTCAGATGATTGACTGATGGGCTGACACATGGGAGAGGATTTCAGTCCCAAGAAAAAATATCTCATAATCGCACTCTTTCTCTTGCTTGGATAAAGCTTCCATTCACTTCAGAATTATCAGCAAATTATATCTCATATTCATATTTTCTCTCTTTAATTGGTTTAAAATCGACTACTTCTGAATCTTCGAGAAAATAGATTTCATAATCGTATTCTCTCTCTCTCTCTCTCTCATCAAATCACGTTGACTTCAGAGTACAAGTAGGCATCAGAGAAGCAAAGAGGAGGGGGATCTCTCCCCCTCTCTCTCTCTCTCTGCGAGCATGCACGTGCCTGAGTGGCTTTGATAGAGAAGTACGAAACAAATAGACAAACAGAGCAAATGGGTAACGACGTTAACTGTATTATTAGAGTTGCGTCTGAAAAGAGAAGTTTAAAGGAAATACGGAATCAATGACATCCTTACCACACTTTTTTTTTTTTTTTTTGGTCAACAAGACCTTATTACCACATACACTGCGACCATTTAACAAGGCAACGCATGACACCCCCCCGCCCCCAAAAAAAATAAATAAATAAATAAGAATGTGAATAAAAAACAGCCTTTATCACATCATATTCAAGAAATGGGTTGAGCAAACATTCTTTCCTAGTCTCGTTGCATTAACATCTAATTAATCAAACCTCCATTCATATACTTCTCCTCCTTGTTACCAGTGCAAACTTGTGCAACAAATTCATTAATGTTGTTGTCTGAACTCCCACCTTCAGAAACTGCATTCTTCGCCAACTCCTTCCACTTCGCAGCGTTCTTTTTCATTTCCTGGCTTCTCTCTCCATCCATTACTTCTCTTAAACAAAACTGAAGTTCTTCTCTGCGCACAGTCCCATTGTTATCCTCCTCCTTTGCTCTCACACCTACACCCCACACATCCTCAATAAACTTAGCATTCGTGAACTGATCTGCAAACTTGGGCACTCCCACCATCGGCACACCGAGACACAGTGCCTCCAGTGTCGAATTCCATCCGCAGTGCGTGACAAAGCAGCCTATTGCTTCGTGCGCCAGCAACTCTAGTTGTTGGCACCAAGTCACCACTAGTCCCTTCTCTTCAGTTGCTTCAATGAAACCTTCCGGCAATTTCCCATGCTCAGACTCCTTTACAACCCACAGAAAATGGTAATCACTTCCCCTGAGCCCCCATGCTATTTCTTCCATTTGTTTGGGAGTCAATACCACCATGCTTCCGAATGATACGTAAACCACCGAACCGGCTGGTTTTAATTCTAGCCATTTCTTGCACTTGTGGTCCAATGGCTTCCAGAGACTGGCTCCATATCCTCTGTCATCTTCTATTCGCCCATCCAGGTAAGCCGATGGGATCATCGGCCCAATCATCGTTCCCTTCCATACCTCACATTCTCCTTCTGCTGCCTGTGAAGAAAAAGTACAAGAAGATCACATCCTCAAAGTCCAAGAAGACGGTTCTTATGAAAAATCATCAGGGGAAAAGACAAGCAATAAAGCAAAATGAGTAGTGCTGCAGTTTTTTTACCGGGAATTGTAACTCCAAGTCGTCAAAAGTGTTGCCGAGGATCCAGTGAGCTTGATGGAGGTTAGAATACTGACTCAGTGTCATGGCTAAGTAAGCAGGGTAGGAATCGGGGGCTTTAAGAAAACTGGGTAAATCAGGATAGCCCAATTTATGAAGACCCGGTATGCAGAGAGGCATGTCTTCCACCTTAACAGGCAAAGTCAGGAGGCCATGGTGAATGCGATACAATAAAGAGCTGACGGTGGCGGAGTTGGTGAAGAATGCGGCCCCATATACGCCGTGTTGTATGGCGACATCGAGCGCCCATGGTAGGAAAGAGTCGTATACTACACAGGTAACTGGGGAATCTGAAGTTTCAAACTTCCGGATGAGTTGACTCAGTGTCTTGGACCCGAAGGTCTTGAATGCCTTGAGGTAGGCACCGGTATCAGAGGCATGACCGTGGCCACCCTCGTCGTATCCATCGGAGATAGCTTCCACGCTGACGTTGGGGGCGTAGATGGTGTTGACAGTGTAGTGGGTGGTAGCCACTGTCGCCTGTACCCCTTTTGAAGCTAAGCGTTTGGCAAATTGGAGAAGAGGGTTTATGTGGCCTTGACTCGGGTATGGGACTACCACAACGTGGCCTCTCCAGACGCGCTCCTCCTTCATTGCCATATCCTGTTTGTTGCTTCTACAATTGATGAAATGGAATAGCCACCCACCCCTATATATACTTTTAATATGCATGGAGTTGCAGAACCACCCAAAGTAAAAGTCAAAATGTGTGGGGAGGAGGAACTTGTGTGATAAATCAAGGGTGACGCCAAGAGGATGACATATACTGCTTTGACGTAAGAGGTTGCTTGTAATGGCTGTCGAATATGGTTGCTATGACGTACGTACAGTAATGTCTTTCCTCACGACTCTCAATGGGGTTTAATTTCTTGTAAGCGTTAGTAATTTATTAGGCTATGATCCTCTCCATTTGTGGAAAGTTGATTCTTCAAACTTTACTGCTTGCTTGGACTAGCTATTATGATTCGTAAGGAGCTGAAACGACTGTTTTAGGTTAGTGATCGGTCGGTGGCTGATCCAGATCCCGGTCAACCCTGTTGAAAGCGATAGATAAATGGGGAAAGGAATTAATGGTAGACAAGAACCAACAAATTGTTTTCACGAATTTGGATAGTAGCGATTGCAGTAGCAAGCGTGATGTAGGCTCTTACCAGTGCACAGGCGCATGATTCACATGATGGAGGGTTATGGACGTTAATGGAGTACCTTTTTGTCTTGTCCTTTTTTCAAATAAATGGGGTGGGGTCACTTGGGTGGGGAAGGTGAGATAGATCAGCTGGTTCCTTAGAACGGGAACGGGGGTCGGGGGTTCATCTTGGGGTTCAGCCATGGTTTTAGGACTTAGGCACCCATGGGCTCGGAATCAGCCCAGGCCGATCCTGTGTTACTCAAGGGATTTTGAGGTCCGATACCCACTCCGAGTACTTAAACCATGGGTTCAGCTAAAACAATAACCCACCTGAATAATGAATCAGCCTAAATATGTTTTGGACTTCTTTTTCTCTTGTTCTTGAAAATCAGATTCATTTTTCTGATTTTCTCTTGTGTTCTCTCTCATCTTCTCCTTAGAATATAAAATTTCATTGGAAAATTTAATCAGACATCCCTTGACAATTGATTAATTACACAGAAGTACCTTGTATCTTTTGGATTTACAGCCCACCACTTTACTGCTAACGGTATTAACTTATCTAGAATCTGTGGCTCAGCATCCATAATGTTCTGAGGAGATGTGGTGGGTATTCAGAACTCCAATAGCCAATATTACTGCTGAAACAAAGCATGAAGATAAGAATCAAGAATAGGAGTTTCGAACAACTACTCCCCCAACTAATCAAGTCTCTCTGCCTCACAGCTTCTTCACCTTCAATATTTTAACACTTTATTAGTGAAGATTCACATCGTCTTTTCCCAATGATTTTGGAAGGACACGGCAACTTCATCCAGACGGTCAACACATGGCTCTTAGGTGAATCGGAGACTCACGTTCGAGCCGACACCCCCTATCGGCTTGGCTTGTCGACTGGGTATCAGCTTGAACATAGGTCTCAAATTTACCGAGAGCCATGTGTCGGCCATCCAGATGAGATTGCCACTGTCCTCCCAGAACCACTAGGAGGAGAGGATGCGGATCTTCCTATATATTAATGAAGAAAGAGATTCAATTTTCTATCTAGAAATTCAGACTTTGTCTCGTAATAATATTTTAAAAACAAAGGAAACCATGATTGATGGCTTTTGAAGTGAGAGCGGAAGGAACGGTGATGACTTTTGAGGTGAGAGCGTAAGAAACGGTGATGATTTGTTTGGTCTTCACAGCATCTTTCCTTGACAGTTGAAAATGATCATTTGAATAGATACCCGTTAACAAGATGCTTAAGAGTATAATCCAGCTTCCACATTTCAGGAGATTCATATCCTCACTGCTGATGAAAGGAAACGACCTTATTTTATTTTTGAAAGGTGCTCAAAAATCCTCCAGATTGGATCCTTAAGGATGACACATAAATGATATGTTATTGTATATGAATCATTTGGCATTCATGCATGGCTTATTTTCATTGAAAAGGAGGTCAGGTTAGCTCGATTTAGCCATTTCCCCATCCCAAATGGTATCAGAGCCAGACATCTTCTTACAGCTTACTGTTATTGCTCAGGATTCAAATATACCAAAGAAAAGGTCCAATTGGAAAGTAAACAAAATTCAAGCATCATATCATGCTTTAGCATGTATGTATGAAGCGTCAAAAGCATCTGCAACCACAAGTAGCTCTTATTGTTCTGGATAGTACATCAATGTTTTGAACATTGTAATCTGCCCAAAGCCCACAACTCTACAACCGTACAGATTACATAAAAAGTAATTCAGCAGCACCCACTATTTCTCTTTTTCTCACAAGCATTCAAGTAATTCTCACAAAATGTGACCCAAAAATCTTAAAACCCTGACTCTTGACTTCTATTTATTTCACCTAGAGTCACCAAATATACCTCCCCAATTCTCACCTCTTCTTCTTTGAAGACACAATCCTTCGAATTGAGAGTATCCATCTCACAACGCGGTATAGTCTACTCCATTGTGTCTGAGCTTTACAAACGGAATCAGCTGTAGCAGGCCGAGCTGACATGGGAAGAAAGCCACTAACAGCACTCTGTAGGTCACCTTCTGAATCCAAACCAAGGGTTTGAGGTTGATGGGCATCCTCAGTATCAAAATATTGCAGGTAGTCTTCACCACACAAGCTTTGCATCAGGGACTCCATGTCACTGATAAGAGAGTTCGTAACTTCGGTCGGTATATGGGAAGCTTGCTCATATCTAAGATCCATGTCATTAGAACTTTGCAAGGTAAAATTATTATTCAATCTTGTTGTGCTCCCAGCGGATAAGGTTGAAGAAACATCAGAAGCAAACACACTACGGTTAAAATCCAAATCATCCTTCTGAGGGCTTGTCACCTTATAACCATATGAACTCTCCACTGCATGTGAGCTGGAGGGAATACAACCAGCATGTGACTCTGAATAGTTTCGCATTACAGCAACATCTTTCAAAGAGACTACTTCCCAGTGTTCATATGCAACTTGTACCAGCCTATGTATGGCAGCCTGGAATGACAGTTTACCACCAAAGAGTTAGAGAAGGATGAAAGAAAAATCAACTCAGTGACAGGAGAACACTACCTTTTCAGTGTCTGAGAGCTCATCAATGGGAATGTATTTCTCCTCAGCAAGGAGTCCCAAAGCTTGTCCTACAATGTTGAAGACTACACCCATTCTCTTCTCAGCATTGGGGGGGTAGTACACGTACATCCTGTTATCAAGTGTACATGTCCAAGCATGGTCCACAATGGCATCCCACATCTTAGCAGACATACCAGTCCCTAGAATCTGCAAACGGTCAGATAACCATATATGTTAATTACTTATTACAGCATATATAAATGAAATTTTCATGCAGAAGGTGAAATGGTCAGGGATCTCAAAATTGTAAAGAATTTATGTTTTTTTTTTTGGCAGGTAGAAATTGCAAGAAACCTATACTGACTAATTGTTATTTTAGTTAATTTGCTCACCAGGCATTTTCTTCCAATCCAACTGCATGTACAAACTGGTAACTTATAGCTTATATGGGACATAACAGGTCAGGGAAAACAAAGAAGCCAACCACTTGGTATACTAGTACATATTTCTGAATTCTCACAAGAAAATTTGCCTAACCTCATTTTAACAAAATATCGCTTATAAAAGCAGATGTCATCCAATACATGGTAGGTCTTTTTCTCAAAGGTAGTTGGAAAATAATATCCACTGATTCTTATCCTTCACTACGCATTGTCGTCTAACCTTTCTAATGAAAAACCATGTGTCAGATGGTACTTCCTCTGATAAGGATATTCTTGATTAAATCAGTTCCAGGCTATCATAAAAGTCGGAAGAAATGTATGAGTAACAAAACTACAAAAACATGTATTGGATCCATAACCATCCAGCAACTCCTTTGACATTTTATACACATGATAAGAACTTAAAATAGCATCCATGCACATGTATTTGAAGGATAACTCTTTTAGAATTGCCACTGGAAGAGAAGCAAATTTTCCAGTTTTCACTTGACTCACCTACCTTGCAAATAAATCACCCCAACCAATCTCCCATACAGCATTATAGACTTATAGTAGGCCAGGATACCATGTGTTGTTGGCTTTCGCAGCATAGCAATTATTTTCTCTCTCCCATTTCTGATCTTTCTAGTCTTCCCATTCATCCATCTCAATATTTACATCCCAGCCACATATTATGTATGTGTTGTTACTTGGTTGTCCAACATTCTACTCTATAACCATGGCCAGTCAATATTATCCATCCCATATAATCTAGCCTTCAATTTGGCTTGAGCTGATCTCATATATCATGTACAAATTCTAGGACAATATCATATATCTACTCCTCACAAATAAGAGCTATAAACCCTGTTTTCTGGGCAATCACCATGAACCATTTGGCTAAGAGTTAAATTTCCCTCCACCCTAATGAAACCAGGGGAACACACTTTATCTCCCTCCTCATCATTGAGCTAAACAAAACATATAGAAATTGACAGTAGGGTATTTTAAAGTCATCAATCTTTACTACTCCTTCATGTCTCATCCTAATTTTACAAAAAAAAAAAAAAAAGTCCCAGTTATGTTAAAACCTTTTGAATCCAAGATTCCTCCCACCCCCCCCCCCCAAAAAAAAAATTTTCTAACTAAGCATTTGCCCCCTCTACTTCCATCAATCAAAACCTGCCACCAAAAAAATATATATATATACACGATGGAACTAAACATGCTTGGTGAATTCATTAATTCCCTATAAAAAGAATATTTAACATAACTGTTTACCACATTATTGCTTAAAATTTTGTCTCTACAATATTATCATCGAAAATATTATCTACATACCTTGTTTTGATATAAATTTTTGCAACAAATAGAAATTGCAGTAGCATGACAATTGTGGCTGTAACATATATAAAAGGGAGCAGCTTTTAAGGGCGGGCACACCCATATGGAATCAATGGACAGGCATTTAGTTCCACAACGTAGCATGGTGGATGGGACTGAAATTTTGTAGATATGTAGAACCCAAGATCTCCATCTGACATATCAAGTTTAATCCCAAATAGAATAGGCCATGTGGCAAAAAAAAAAAAGCATTGAAAAATCCAGGACTACAAAGACGGTGTACAGACTACAAAAGAGTGTGTGGACATACATGAAGGGTTAATGATTGAATTTGAGTCTGAAATCCAAATCTTCCCCAACAGTGGTATTGTCACATCAACCTTCCACATGCCAAAAACAGATATGCCCATCCATAAATTCTATATGGCTGATGTCCATAAAACCTTTTGCCTATATAAATGAGGAAGGAGCATTGGAGTTTACATTTCTGAGTTTTGGAGTGTCTATACAAAGCAAAGTCAGAAAATCCTTCACAGTGTTGATATTTTCACTCCTCAAGCGCTTATGAAAAGCTCCATCTTTGCCTATCTTTTCCAGGCGCCATACCTCATCAATCAAAGAAGGAGGGTAATGCTTCTTGTACACTGCAAAAAAAAAAAAAAAAACCAGAAATAAAGTTACACTTCTCTTTTCTTTTCCGAGTCTCATTCTTTATCATAATAAATCCCAGTCCAATTATAAGAATAGAATTTTATGGTGCATTTTTTCCTTTCTTATGTCCTGTTTTTAGTTGCATAAATTTCTAAGTGACAGACTTGCTATATGTCTTCTATAGAGAAGGAGTTCTCAAACGCTTGTAATCTTATGTGCCACAACTTAGGGTTTTAGCACAAAAGGAACTCGTATGTTTGTCACATCACCCTCTCCTCATGAGACAATTTCAACCCCCACTCCACTATATCAACAAAAACGTAAACAACTCAGAGATTTTGTTAGTTAACTAGTATTCGTTGTTTTTTCTTTCTCTTTTTATATGTATTGTTCTTTTTATATTTTCAATAGATACTTGCACACAGTCACTTCTTTTAACAGGAGCAGTGTATTTTAGTGTTTAATAGACTGATTCATGAATAAAACATTAAACCACAACGTAGTGATGTGGAGAGCTTCCTTTAATCAGCAACAATAAAATAAAAAAATGTCAAACAGAATTGTAAACTAATTAATTGTGTGTGTGTGTGTAGCAGTATTGAGCAGCGTATCAGAAAGCTAGTTTGATATGCATGGATATGCTTATGATACATGCAAAACTCTACTAGAGTTTTTAAGCAATGTACACAAAAAATAAGCAATAAATAATGATATCCAACCAATGGTAAGTTATATCTGTATTTGCATTATCTATGCGCTTTAAATCTTGATTGGAAAGTGTAATATCAAACCTAATAAGTAATAAGAAGCAATTAAGGAAATTAAGGAAGAAGATTAGAAAAACAAAAATCTATGTGATTTAAATCTTCGTTGGCAAGTGCAAATTTTTTTATGTTTAATCACTCGTCCCAAGTTGTTTTGACTGCAGATGAGATCCACTTAGGTTTAAGCAAAAAAAAATCAAAGTAGGAAGAAGTTTCTTTCAAAAACTGGGATTTTTTGGTTTTGGTAGCTGTCTATCAACCGTAATGGTCCGTATCAGTACCACATCAGTCCGAACCGGGCCATATCAATTCAATACAGTTCTGTACATAAATAGTTTTTCTGTATTGGTTCAGTGTCATATCGACATGGACAAATTCGATACATATTGAGACTTGACATCATGCCTTCACCAAAGAAAATAATCTATTTTGCCAAAGAGAATTGTACAAAACCACAACAATAAGACCAAATTTCAAAGGAGCATCAAGGCATGGATCCATTTCATTTAGCAAATTCACTCCTATCTTTACTTGGTTGCAGTTCTTTCTTATAAATGCAACAATTTCGGGTATGAAGTCTTTCCAAGATGCCAATGGATCTTTAATTAAGTGAAGCCTTCAGTTTGAACTTTGAAACACACACTTTCATTCCTCATATACTCAGTTGCGGGATCAAAGAACATGGTATGTCAATGAATTCTTCAAAAGAAGCATCACATCCTGAGCTAAATGGAACCTCAACATCAAGCTGGACCCAAGGAGTCAATTCTGAACCGAAAACGACCGGTAAAAAACTGCCCGAACCAAAATTAATTGGTTCAGTTTTGGTTTTACACATAATTAATCAGTTCAGTTGTGGTTTAGAACTGTTACACTGTCAGTTAACTGATATAAAAATGATTAAATAAAACCGAAAGGAAACCAAGTAAAACCAGTTAGGAAACTGAATAAAATCACTTACCAAAAAAAAAAAAAACTGAATAAAGTCGGTTAACTACCTAACTAAATATATAATATTTCATATGTAGTATACAATTTTAATGAGCTACGCCTAGATATAATGTCATGCCCATGTGATAGATATTTTTAGTTTATTATTTAGTGTTTAGAGTATTATTGTTGAACTATTATGGTCATAGAATATTCACTCCATCCCAATAAACCGTGTAAAAAACTGTTTATGAGCCGATTAATTGAAACCAATAAGAAACCGACAAACCGGTTGTTGATCGGTTCGGTTTTGGTTTCTATTTATAATAACCTCGAGACGAGCCGAGCCGATAAACCTTTTATGAACTGATTGACACCCTTAGCTGGACCCATTAACTCAGTAAGTGTACCATGTTGGTAGGCCAAGGACTATGGCAGGATGGTTTCATCTATATATATATATATATATATATATATATATATATATAGCATGATCAAAATTTTAACTAATATTCATCATTATAAGAGATTTTCTAGGCTCTTTTTTTTTCTTTTGGTTCTTTTGGAGGGGGTTATAGTCTAACTAATAACTAAGCAGAACCCAACACCAGTTGATCCCAATCCCCTAATCATTTGAAAAATAGCAATTTATAACAGCCTTGTGTCCCAAATAGTGTTCACATATGGTAGCCACAATTCCTTTCAACCATAGTTGTCAAGGCGTAGCCACAATTCCTTTCAACCATAGTTGTCAAGGCGCCAAGGCGAACCAAGGCATTGGAGGCCTAACGAAACACGCCTAGGCAACCAAAGCGCTCGATTTTTCAAGGCAGAACGCCTGGAAGCCTAGGCGGCGCCTTGACAACTATGCTTTCAACATCCTGGTGTTGACTGCATTGTTAATTTGCTTCCAAAGAGAGGAATCTCTAAACACAATAATATATTGATATTTTAATGAATGGAGACTTTTAGCACACAGAGAAGACAATAAATAGAGTTGAATGGCGAACAGGATTAGTGCAGCCAAACCCATTTAATTGGTATAAGGCATAGTTGAGTTGAGTTTTTCTACATAAGCACCACAGACAGGAATCTCTAAACACATGTTATCACCAACTCCACCCTCTACATGTGGAAAGCTTCAACTAAACACATGGCACAATCCACAAAACCAATTTTGTTCGGCAATTCAATGGTTGGCCATTCTAGAGGAGAAGATCCAATACAAGGTGTGTCATACGAGAAGCGGGCATGGAGCCTTCCTAGGAGGCTTCTACATCATAATGATTTGTTTGGCTATAAGATCAGACAAATGGCTGATCTACATGGTCCACTTTCCATCCAACAGTGGGAATGGCCAGATCAGCCCTCAACCAGTCTGCCCACCAAAAATATAAGGGAATTTCAATACATGATAGGCTCTATAATCAAGATGAGCCGCAAAATTTGATGCATGGGCAATCAAAGCAATGCCCTACATACCCAAAATAGGATTGGCTAAGCTGCCCACTATATAGCAGAAAGAGCTTCCCATTAGCAGCTCCAGAGGAGATGCCATATATATGTGTGAATAGCTGCAAAATAATATTAATGAATCAGAATACTCACATTCTCCACGATGATCCTTTACCATGAAAGTTTCTGTCCTTGCTTCTTTTACTCTAATGCCATCACAGTTACAATCAACGACTCTTGCCCCTAACCTGAACTTACGGCTCCTTGTCCAGCTTGAATTATCAGTAAAAACAAGATCACCCACAACACCAATACCCTCACTAAGATTCAGAAATGCATTTCCGGTAAGAAGTGGTCTCTTGCCTTCCCTTTCCCTAACAATATTGTTACTGAATTCTTCCATTGTCCAATTTTCTAGTTCATCACCTCCAAAATCTCCTTCAAGCACCACTATTTCCACCTTTGCTAAGGATTCAGGACCAGAGTTGACAACTTGATCAGATACGGCATCAACTAAAGCTAACCTTATGGCCGAACATTCCTCTGCTTCAAGTTTTGTGCCAGTAAAAACTGGCAGAGAAAGCTTGTTTGTGAATTGTAATTCTAAGCTTCTTGAGGCAGATGAATGTACCTGTCTAATGCAATTGCAGAACAAGAAATGCCAAAATGCATCAACAATACAATCATCATCATGAATGATAACTTTTCACTTAATACTAATCGATTGGATATAAGAAGCCAGGTTGAATGAGTTCTCACTGTTTCATACTGGTCAAATGCTTTCTCAGTGCCACTTCAAGTTCTTCTTTCACCTAAAGAGACATGTAACACATCAATGAACCCTTCTTGCAGTATCGCAGAGTCTTTTGAAGAAATTATATCATACCGAATAACATTTTCGGTTAAACTGTAAATAGAAACTAATAACATATGGAAACCCTCATTGTTAACCCTGCAAAACAAAGTCTGTTGTCCTTATCAATTTTCTTAATATTGTTTTCATGTTAACCTTGTAAACCAAAGTCTATTATCTAGATCAACTTTCTTAAGTTCTTTTGAGACAGTGTGCCTTAGATAGTGACATTTATGTGGGTGTCAGTCTCAGGTTTCATGTGCATTACAATATACTATCATTCCATTATTATAAGATATATTTTCTTAAATTAATTTGGTTCATTGAAGTATATGCCATAGAAGCAATGCATTTAGATAAAACGACAATAATTTTTATATTTTTTTGGGGTCAAATATACAAGGCTATTAAATTAAGGAAACAGAAACAGTTGCTTGGTTTCTCCATAATTGCTTAAGAATTAAATAAAGCCAAGCTGGGGAGATTGGACCTGATAAGGCAGGGTATATGTATCAAGGAGATACAGAGCCAGGCTTGAAATTCTTTAAAATAAAAATCATAGAAGTTCCAAGATATTTTGAAATAAAATAATAAAAAATATAAAAGTTTAAACTTTTGAGAAAAAAAAAAAAAAAAAGGTAAATAAACTACATGATGCACCCACAATAGGCATTGGTGGAGCACCTAATCATTGTCTGCCCAAGGAACAAAGATCAGACGATTCATACTAATCTACCTATGCAAGACATGAGAGAATCATAATGCAGTTCATAAATGGTTCAGACATGACTTGAGAAAGGTATGGCCAAAACATAGAGATAAGAAGAAGATAACAAGACTAAGTCAACCAAATCTTAAGGACCACAGACAACCAGCTTCAACAGCTGGACAGCACTAATCCCAGATGGGATTAGCGCCAACAGCATTATATCAACAATGGGAATGGACCATGGTGAAAGGTTCCATTCCCTTATGGGTGTATTGTTAACAATTATATTTCTTTGTTCCTCTGGGGAATAGAAGCAATAAAAAGAAAATCTTCCTAAAAGAAGCTACAATTTCTCTTCACATGGTTTACCATGTTAAATTTGTATCCCAAGGTAACAAAGTAGAAGAACTTGGCATTCCAGCTTGTTGACGCTTTAGACTGTCATGCCTTCAGGGTGCCAAGCCATTATGCTCATCAGAACGCATACACATTATATTTTCCGGATACAGCCTGGGCAACCATCATCACTCATCAAGTCAATTTGTAACCAAACCACTTGTCTGCAAATTAAATGTCCCATCAAAAGGTATAACCCTTCATCCCCTAAACAAGAAAAAAAACTACTACCGAAGGGATAACTTTATACCAACTTCCTTTTCCCTGATTCGTTACCATTAATGGAGCAGGGGGGAATTAAACGGACAAAAAGGAAACCCTTAGTAAATACAGAGAATCAGCCAGTAAGGAAAT
This sequence comes from Protea cynaroides, assembly GCA_028583415.1. NCBI lineage: Eukaryota > Viridiplantae > Streptophyta > Magnoliopsida > Proteales > Proteaceae > Protea > Protea cynaroides. The sequence goes on from CM053273.1 coordinate 9,691,522, forward strand.
AAAGAGAAATCTTGGACGGCTTCGGTTAAATGGACGACGACCTCAAATATAAGACAACTTGAGGTTTTGAGGTTCAACATACATTTCCTTCTAAATGACTCTACAATCTTCATGTATCCTTGGCAAAGTTTTTGCTGACTCAGGATAGATAGAATTAACACTCTTCTAAGAAACCAATTCTGGCCCAAAGTAGACTCAAAAAACAAGGTTCGCTATTATCTTACAGTCCCTATATGGGAGACTAAATCCTGAAACAGAAATCCCAGCAAGAGACCAGTTCTAAACAGGATCACATAACAGAAATAGAGGAATTTGAAACTAGATCAACTAAAAAAATATAAAAATTTATAGAAACCCGCAAAGAGAATCCGCTCTTCAACTAAGAAATCCACCTCAGCCTTCACTAGAATCCACCACGCACACTACTGAATCCACAACATCAACTACTGCATCCACAGTAGCAACAATTTATGGGGGGAAAAGGAATAGATATTACTTCAAATCATTGGGGAGGCCTATGGCCTTTACATCTATTTATAATGTGAGCTAACCCAAGAGTAGGGTAGCATCAGAATTGGTTACAGATAACCTTATCCAAAAGAAAATAACAAAAACTCTACAGATAGAGAAAAGCTAGATTGCTAACATCAGGCCTATTCCAGCTTACAATCAGATAAAAAATAAATTAGAAATGAATAGAAGCAAGTCATCAAGAAAAAAAAAATGTATTAAATGCGAACTTATCTGTAATAGATTTCTCATCTAACCAAGAACTAGTAGTGGATGGACAAAATTTTTAACCTCGCGTGGAAACTGTGTTCATAGGCGCAGCAAATTACTTGAGGGCGGCACTTACTATTTTACGAACCAAGGGTTCCATAATTGTCTGAACAGCATGCATCTTCACCGCTTTTAACATCAAACTGAAAACATTAAACAAAAGATTGGTAAACCAAAAAATATATCAGGATGGTGCAACAACAGAATTTTTTTTTTTTTAAACGAGAAATACAATTCATTCAACTCAACGATAAAACAGTGGGTGATTGAAAAAGCGTTCATATTTCAACATGACACGCAAAACCCTGTAAGGAAACCTACTTCAACAGATTTTAAGATTATTGAAGAGTAGCGTTAGTAGCAGAGCAAAGGGGTAAAGGAAGAAAGGGAAAGCAACAAGTGAACGTATCTCACCTTCTCAAGGAACGTTGACGCTTCTCCCCGGAACTGTTGCCTTCGTTTCCATCATCAGGCTGCCGTTTCTGCGACATACTCTAAGTTGAGAATAGTCGTAAATAGTGGCGATGATAATTAAATCGAAATAACTCCCTCCCGGCCCCCAAACAGAAAAGTAAGTAGCAACAGCAGCAGAGAGGAAGAAGAAGAAGGAGAAGATACGACCAAAGATGAGGAAGAACAAGAAGAACAATAATCATAAATAGTAATAAATGGGTAAGTGCCAGAACCTTGCCATCCACCCATGTCCCGCCGCTACTTTGGGTACGTTGGAACATTCTGAAACGAATTATTGTGAATTTTGATACAGACAAAGACGACCGTCACGGACGGGACAGAAGAACGTACGTTACAGAGGTGAAACATTAGACGAGGGTCATCGAGTTGTAGCAGAGAGAGAATCATAGAAGAGAGAAGGACCGAATCGGAGAGAGCGAGGGAGAAGATGCGATGATGAATTTTGGATTCGAGCTCGGGCCCGTTGAAAGCGCGTAAAGCAGTCAGAGTCTTGGAGAGGGACAGGAACGCGTCTTCCGTGACCCATCGCTCTCGCATCTTGGCTTTTGCGGGTTTCGTAAGTCATCTAACGTTCGATTTCGCCGGGTCTATCACAGTAAGAATACACCTGGGTCTACGGCCAACTCCCAATACAGTTATAACTTAAACGACCGTTATGGATAATGGATGGTTTTTCCTTGACCTTGTGGAATCCGGATCCATATCGTCTCCTCCTTAAGATTCGGGAGGAGGGGCGGTGACCTCAATGGATGGTCGTCACGTGGAGATCGAATGAATCTGATCTTTCCGTTCGAGTAGATAAGCCAAGTCGATAAGAAAATGTCAACTCGAACAGAAGGATCAGATTCATCCGACCTCCACTTGACGACCATCCACTGAGATCATCGCCCCTCCTCCCTGGAGTACAGGAAGGAGACGATTTGAATCCTGTTGAATCCTCGGACATTGAAAGTTCTACACGTGCACCTGATGAGAGATTATCATTGCCATGGAATGACTGAATTAACCACCCATTAATGATATAATTAAATAATCAAGATTCCTCCCCTTAACTTTAGCTAATCATTCTGAAATTTTTAGTCATTGTAATAGTGCCTAGAACATATTAAAAACAAACTAAAACCATCACATCCATTAATAATTATTAATATTTACCAAAAAAATTAATAATTATTAGTAGGAGTTAGGTTTGGAATCGATTAAATTAGTGGGATGGTTCTTGAAGTGGTTCCAAAGATCAAAACCCGTCAGGAAACTATCTCGATTTACCCATAATCGTCTCATTTTACATCCTTTCACACTCCCCTCTCTTATCCTTTCCCAATCAATTAAGGCTCTGAATGATTGCAAGGGGAATTGAATGAAGGAAAATGAAAAATTAAAACTTTAAAAAAAAAAAAATTATAATGATTACAAAACAAGCTATTATAACTAAATTCAAATCTTTTTATATTTTATTATTAATTTAAATTCCACTTTGCATCCAAATCCCTTGTTTTTAAAAAGTATAAAATAAAAAATTACATCCTATAAGTATTATTACTAAATATGATTTGTTTTAAAATATGTTGGAATTCATGCAAGAATAAAGCCATAATTCAAGATTGTGCACAACATGATATGAGGGACACTCTATTTTAGGGAGAAAAGCAATGGCAGACAGGCTAGCAAAAAGGGGAACTTTTAACAGGAGATCATATACATGGGGGGCTTGCCTTGACTTTGTAGCTAGCTAGAGAGGTAGTGTGGGATATTTCCCATAGATATCGATATAGATTTATCTAATACTATTGGCTTCAACCCTGAGCAAATTCCTACTAATGGAAATGTCGAAGGTGGGAAATGTGTTCATAAGGGGTTTTGGTCTCTATTGGGCCCCGCTAATGGCATTTCCGAAGTTGGGGTAACACCAATAGTAGACTTGTATTTCATTTAAACATCATTATTTTTTAATTAATACAATTTGCGCCCCAAAGGTCTTCCATCACGTGCCACTAAACCGAGCTCCATGATTTACCCAACGTGGTGGGTGGGCCAGTCTTCTTAATGAGGTTAACCTAGTCGGGCCAGTTAATAAAGGCATCAAGGCCTATGAGCTTCAATGGAGCAGGTTACTCAACCACAACCGCTTTCACTGTCTAAACAACATCTCTTATCTTCCCTGTTGACAGAGTAGAACCCACTGGGCTGCTTCAGTCTGCCAAATGTTGTAAATAAGAAGCTGGTGGTGATTCTATAGTTCACTCTACTGCTTCCCCGGACCTAAAAGAGGCGCTAAAAGCTACTCCCAATGCTAATGCCAGTCCCAAGCCTTATTAATGTTTCCTCATCTCTTTCCCCGAGGGATGCTCTTTCGCCAGCTACTGCTACTACTCCTTTGGCTGGTGCCAAATCCGGTGACTTTGAAGTGGAAGCTTGCCCAGTAGGCAGTTAGATGTAACCATGCCCCTCGACCACTTCGTTGCACGTGATTCTACCGTATGCTCAGCTCCTACCAAGCACTAAGCACAAAAGGAATAAACAACCTGGATCAACCCTATTCTAGGTCACCTCTTACCCTCTTCCTCTGCTTTGAGTTGCCAATGGATAGAAAGTTTTTGGGAATGTACTATTCAATTACCTACCCATCTCAGAACTCACTACATGGAGGTCGAACTCGTGCTTTCGATCTCCTACTGTGCAAAAAACATAAAAATGTTATATTTATAGAAGGAAGCGCAATATAGGAGCATCTAACATGCATTGAGCGAGCAGTTCAGGTCACAGGCGTAGAGACCTTGTTCCATCAGGTAATCCTTAAGAGAAAGAGTTTACTAGACTAGAAAAAACTTAGATCTCCAAGTGGGTGTAAGACCTAGGCTTGTGAGTGAGTAGAAAGGAGGCTTTAGAAAAGCAACTTCTTATCAGGGAAGCGCTAGTAAAAGTGAAGGCCCCGGGGGGAGTGCGACACAATGAGAATGTCTTGTTCTAGGCGCTTGGGTGAATAGCGGTAAGTGAAGTTAGTTAAGGAAGTCAAAAATAAAGTGCAAGTGGTTGATTGACAAATGATTATGGTGAGCACATGTTCTTATTGTTCCTAAAGCTCTAGACCTCCAAGACATATATGCGTTTGGCCAGGCGCCTACTCTTCGAACTAGAACAAAAAAAAATGGTTTGTTTTTAGTCATCAAATTTACCCAAGATAGCAACAATAAGATATAAGGCTCTCTCAAGTCTAAATTATGTGTAATGTCTAATAAAAACAGGGTTTTTCTACTTCACATCGATTCCTTTTAAAGTACACTTATTGGGTATTACAGAAATCATAATATTCAAGGGTAGTTTTGGTATTTGAAACAGTAGGGATTGTTGAAGAACGAATATGCAAGAGTTTGATTTTCTGTAAAAACTCCTTATCCTTATTGATAGGTTGGAGATCTATTTATAATATGTAAAGTGTACAACAGATAGGCGTGAGTTTTGTTTTTAGAATTCAAACTTCAGTCGATATTTTTGGAATACAAAATTTTAATTTGAATAGATTTTTGTAATTGCTAGACACTTCATAATCTTTAGAATATTCTGCAACTGAAAGCATCATAAACTCTATCCTTAACAGCCCCTCTCAAGTGGAAGAGGGTCTCCAAGCAATCTTCAACTTGTTTCGAAGTGCCGTGAACCGAATATGGGAGAGAGGTTTGGTGAAGATGTCAACAATTTGATCACAAGTCGACATGAACTGAACATCAAGTCGTTTTTGGGCCATGAGCTGTCTAACATAGTGAAAATCTATCTCAATATGTTTGGTGCGGGCATGAAAAATAGGATTGGCGATGAGATACGTGGCGCCGAGATTGTCACACCATAGCGTGGGAGTGGCTGATTGGTGGACGCCGAGCTCATTGAGAAGAGATTGCAACCATAGTAATTCAACAGTTGTGTTGGCCAAGGCCCAGTATTCAGCTTCAGTAGAAGAGCAAGCAAGAGTAGGTTGTTTCCTAGCAGTCCTTGAAATAAGATTAGGGCCAAGGAAAACAGCAAAGCCATCAGTGGATCGTCAATCGTCTACGCAGCAGGCCCAATCAGCATCACTGAAAGCCGATAACTTTGTTGAATGGCCGCGAGATAAAAGGAGACCATGACAGCATGTTTCCTTTAAATAACGCAAAATGCACTTAAGAGCCTGCCAATATTCATCTGTAGGGACTTTGAGAAACTGACAAACTTTGTTTACTGAATAAGATATGTCAGGACGAGTGAGGGTGGCATACTATAAAGCCCCAACAGTGCTACGATACTATGTAACATCTAGTAGTGGAGAGCCATAAGATACTGATAGCCATGTCGAGCTTGCCATGGGAGTGTGAACAGGCTTGGCGCCATCCATTGCAGTTCTCTTGAGAAGATCTGTGATGTATTTTTGTTGAGATAAAATGAGTCCCAGTGGTGTGGAGATAACCTCGACCCCAAGAAAATAGTGAAGTTTTCCAAGATCTCGAATAGCAAATTCCTTGCTCAAGGATTTGATAACATGTTGTATGGACATTGGAACGGAACCAGTCAACACTATGTCATCCACATAAATCAGGATGTAAATGCACTCTTTCCCATGTTTGTAGATGAACAGGGATGTGTCGGTTTTGGAACCCTCGAATCCAAGGGACACCAAGAAGTTGCTAAGGCGGTTGAACCAAGCCCGTGGAGCTTGTTTTAAGCCATAAAGAGAGCGATGGAGTTTACAAATATGTGTAGGCCGTGTTTCATCCACAAAGCCAGTTGGCTGTGACATATACACATCTTCAGAGAGGTGACCGTGCAAAAAGGCATTGCTTACATCCAATTGCCGAATATCCCACTGATTACTTGTGGTAAGGGCAAGTACAGTTCTGACTGTTGTTGGTTTGACAACCGGACTGAATGTTTCGGTATAATCAATTCCCTCTTGTTGGTTATAGCCTTTAGCAACCAGTCTAGCTTTGTACCTCTCAATAGTGCCATCGGTTTTCTGTTTGATTCGAAAAACCCATTTAGAACCCACAACATTGTGATGACCTGAGGGTGGAACAAGGCTCCAGGTTTGGTTCTGTAAAAGAGCGTTGAATTCAGTCATCATTGCTTTACGCCAATGAGCACTTTTATAGGCCTCTGTGAATGAGGTCGGCTCGGTATCAGCTTGGCAGTGAGCTTCAGAGAAAGGTGGTGATGGACATTTGGTAGAGGAGAGGAAGCGGAAGGCAAAATAGTACCAGGTTGAACCGAGGTATCTGATACCATGTTGAAGAACGAATATGGAAGAATTTGATTTTCTATAAAAGCTCCTTAACCTTATTGATAGGTTGGAGATGGATTCAAATCGTCTCCTCCCTGAGATGTCGGGAGGAGGGATGGCAGTCTAGATGGATGGCCGCCGCCTGGCTCTCTGATGAATCCGAGCCATCCATCCGAGCCGACACCCAGCTGACAAACTGAGTTGACAGGGGTGTCGGCTCGGATGGATGGCTTGGATTCACCCGAGAGCCAGGTGTTGGCCATCCATCAAGGCCACCGCCTCTCCTCCTGAATATCAGGGAGGAGACGATGTGGATCCGGTTGGAGATCTATTTATAATATGTAAAGTGTACAATAGATAGGCATGAGTTTTTTTTTGAATTCAAACTTCAGCCGATATCTTTGGAATACAAAATTTGAATTTGAATAGACTTTTGTAATTGCTGGACTCTTCATTATCTGTAGAATATTCTGCAACTGAAAGCATCATAAACTCTATCCTTAACAGGGATGAGGGATTTTGCACGATCAACGGACACCCACTACTGGTGACAACAGTTATTGACACTGGATAGTGTCAATAAGAATATCTCAAACCTAAAAGGACACACATCTACATTTTACTAGGGAACAAGTACGGTCCAACAGAGAACTATACGGTGTATAGAGTCCCCAGACAGATCTAGATTACCCAGGGCAAGGAAGAGGATCGCCTCAAGTTCATTTTGAACTTGAGAAATACCAGTGTCGGTTGGATGGCCGACACCTGGCACTCTTTCCTATGTATCGGTATGAGAGTGATTGAATGTTTTTGCAATTTTTTTTTTTTACTTTTCTTTACAATCACTCTCATACCATAAGATGAGAGGGAATGCCAGGTGTCAGCCATCCGGCCGACACTGGCAAGTCTCAAGTTCAAGATGAACTTGAGACGAGCCAAATTCTCAGGGCGATGTCTTAAAGTTTCTTGGCACCTTAAAGAAAGATGAGAAAGGGAAAATGACCACTCACCTAAGCCTTTGAATAAAATGGAGGTTGGAGGGGGTTGATTGGGGCTGTTACCTAACCCACCCTTACTCTCCATATACATGGATGATGATGGTCAGTTGTCATTCATGAGTCAAAACATCCTACACTTAAGTCCTATATCACCAGTTAGCAAAAAAATAACAAAAAAAATCCTATGTCACCAGATTGGATGGAACCCTCCAGAAATCAGAATCCAAACCATGTAACATCAGGCATCCTATTTACCCAAAAAAAAAAAAAAAAAAAAAATCTGGCATCCTTCTTCAAGTACTATCCAAATATAGAAGAAGATGGGTGATGGATGAGCTCCCAGCCTAATATTAATCCAACAGCAGAAGCCCAGGCCCAAAAGAAGTGTGTAGAATAGGACTATAGAGCTAAGCATGAGCTGTCCTTCAATGCATGTGAGAAGCAGAGAATCTCATGTGCAAATTTAATTGGTATACTGCTCAGGATCTAGTGATCGAGTGTCAGTGACCATTTTAAGTAGTCTAATATTTTTGTTCTACTTAAATCCTCCTAGTTTATCTCATTCTGGACATATACATTCATTATAATCAAAGGTTTAGCAATCCTCACTGATTAGACAGATACATCTGTAAAAGATGGGTCCTGGGTAGGACTCAAGACTCAAGACTCGAGACTCAAGACCCTAGAAAAGCTGTCTCTGAGCTAATTAAGATCTCAATCCAGCTTTTACTCCACAAAATATACTCAAAATACACATCCCGATTCTTAGTTCCCCAATCCAAACAAACAAGACAGTACTGTAAACACTTTGAGACTCGTTCATATTAAAAAAATATATGTTTGTGTATGTGTTGTACTGTTGTAAAACACAATATTACTATTCTTATTAGATCCAACTATTACAAAAAAAAACCAGTGACAAATCCGGTTGTAGTTCAAACAAAGCTAATTTAAAATATGAAATATACAGGAAACACACTCACAGATCGCTGGGTTTCTAACATGAAAAGACAGGAAGATGCAGCATCCAAGAGAATTTGTAGAAGAGATAATATATAATAGGGTAATTTATATTAGAGGTATACGATGTTTTAAAAAATCATACCAAATATATTCATGTTTCAAAAATCATACCAGAGGTATTTTTTTTTATATTTTTAATATTAATCTTATCTAACGTTGGCATCCTCCAAGGTAACCATTAAATATACCCCTAATGTTCAGGGACTGATCGTTTCTTGTTGAACTATCATTATTTGGTGTCTGAACATCGATATATCCTTTGGAAAAACAACAAGTTGGGGTGTAGAGTTTTCACCAGAGGTATGTATACCATAGTCGAGATCTATGACTTGGTGATAAGCAACCGCCGATGAGGAAAGGTCACGGAAGAGAACAGTGGCAAGAGAGGGGGTGGATAATTAAGACAACAATGAGCACATGAGAATCCAAGTGGTGAGTCGTTGTAGCAATGAGATGATGAGATGATGAGAACGTGAACCAAAAGGAACCAAGAAAGTTATGTTAAATACAAATAAATTTAGAAATACAAAAATAAAAAATTACCTAAATATAGTATTTCTGAAACGTCAGATACCTCTAGTATAATTTATCAAAATATCAAATATCTCTGGTATAATTTTTGAGACGTGTGATATCTCTAGTATAATTTTTCAAGACGCCAAACACCTTTGGTGTAATTTACCTTAATGAAGACACCAAATCTTATAATTTAAGTTCAAGCCTAACCAAAAGACTAGTCTATTAAATGAAAAAAACTTCAAAACTTAAAAGAACATATTTGATAGGGATGAAATTTTAATATGAGATCATAACAAAGTGGCCCTTCTAGGATACTGGCCATTCAATTTTTACCGCCATACAATGCCAGACCAACTCCACACTCAACTAGCCATGTGTTTAAAGCTGGCACCGACACTGGAGCGCGCCATCCCATGCAAAAGTTTTTGGATCGTTTTCGAGCTGGCACTATCCTCTCTCTCTCTCTCTCTCCCGGCCCTCTCTGTCTCCCTCTATAAATATCATACCACATCAATGAGTTCCTTCATACTGTGACTCTGGGAGGCTGAACAGGCTTTGCTGCTTATGTCCAGGATGGCCTCGAAAGCTCTCGTCTTGTTCATGGCAGCCTCATTTCTTTTGCTCTCTACCATGGTGTGTCTCTCTTCCTCGTCCATAACTTTTGCCTTTTAAGTTCCTCAGGGTTCAAACGTCTGTTTTACTATCATCATCTGGTTTTTGTAGGCTTCATCTAATGAAGAGGAGGAAATCTTCATGGAGGTATCTTTTTTAACTTTCTGTTTTACTTCTTTGTGCATCACAAATGGTGTTGATTGTTGTGTCTTCCTTTGTTACATAGGCTCTAGCGAAACCACCCGTCAAGGCACCTGCACCTGCACCAGCACCAGTCAAGGCCCCACCTCCAACTCTTCCACCGGTGAGCATTACAGAGTGTCCTCGTCTGTGTGGAGTGAGGTGCTCGAAGCATTCAAGGAAGAACCACTGCACAAGAGTGTGCACGACTTGCTGCCAACGTTGCAAATGTGTTCCACCAGGCACCTATGGTAACAAGGAGATGTGCGGCAAGTGCTACACAGATATGACCACCCATGGCGGCCGCCTCAAGTGCCCTTGAAGCTTTCCAAACTTACTTTCATTTTGTCCCAACTACTCTTACCTTGTCTGGAACGCCATTGTCAGCTTGTGTGTGCTTGGTAGTTTGGTTCACATTTTGTGATCTGTAACATTTGCTATTGGAAGTTCTTGAAAATTTTAGGTTCTTAAGTTTGATCTGCGTCTGCTATATTTTAATGGACTTCGAGCCCATATATTTATCTGTCATTAGTAGAAATAACTTGGTATGAAAGATCTGTGTATATGAAGAAACTAATCTCTCTGCTTCATTCCATGGATTGAAGAGAAAAATTGCTAAGGGGGTCTCACTTCCCACTCTAGTCTCTAGTACCGACCCAGATTCTTCGCAAAGCAAATGTTGGTCGCTCTAATATCCCTTAATTATTTTAGTCCAAATTGAAGTGACATCAAAACCTGCTACTGAAGAATTAGGCCTTCTTACCAAAAAAATAATAATAATAATAATTAGGGCATAGGACATAAGAGGGCCACGTCAATTATCTATATGGCAGCAAATCCAAGAGCCAGCTGGCAAAATTTTTGACAGAGGATTAGGTGAGCAGCCATCAAAGACCCAGACCAAAAAAGAAAAGCCTTTTCCTAAAAAATTCAAATGCACTTGTCTTTTTAGATCCCCCAGAGAGACCCAAAGAGACAAATAGTACTAATAGTATTTAAAGTTTAGTGGAATTTACAAGGCACCATATTTACTGCACAATCAATTAATAGTAGTAGTACTGTGAATGTGGGAATATGCTCAAGTCAGCTGCTCAATCGATCAACCAAGACCATGTCACTAACCCTACGTATTTAATATACTCAACTATCTTCTATCTAGAAATGAGAACTCATAAAGTCATGACAGTACTACATAATAATATAACTTTTCATTACCAAAAAAACACTTCTACATAATACATTTTATGTAGTGATTGATATCTCCCTTCTTACATTCTAGGACACAAAAAAGAAGAAAATACACTTGTAACACTAATAAGCCCACCCAAACCAAAGCATAAAGCATCTCAGCACTCTTACATAAATATTACACCAACCTCCTTCCCCCCACTTTTCTCTCTCCTGAGAGGCTTGAAAAAACAGAAACCTATGGGCACTTCGGCTGATTCCCATGTGTTGTCATATTGGTGTAGCAGGTTCCACACATTTCCCTGTTCCCAGAAGTCCCAGGAGGAACACACTTGCATCTCAGGCAGCAAGTGCCGCATGCTCTTGTGCACACATTCGGCCTCGAGTGTTGGCTGCATCGCCCCTTGCACAACCCATCACAATCTGCAACCAAACCAAACCAGATCAAAAAAAAAATATAATGTTCATCAATATCTTAGACGAATCAAACAAAGAGAAACCTCAATTTGAAGACATCATCACAGATTTCCACTTCTTCTTCCCCTTTTGCAAATAAAACCCATTAATTTAGCTACCCAAAATCAATGAATCACACACCTATGGACTGCATGAGCCTCCGGTGCCCGCCTCTCACAACGACCTGCAAACCAAGCAACGCAACATGGCAGTTTATGTCATAAGATCATAAGAAGAAATCCAGCAGAGAGAGCTGGTATAGTTCAGTGGTACTACCTGGTTAATATGGTTAAGTTCAGCTTCCATTGCGACGAGGGATGAAACCTGAATTAACTCCGCAGCGCAGAATAGCAAAACCAACACCACTAGAAGAACACGTAACGCCATCGCAGCCAGCAGTAGCAGTGAAGCCCGAAGAAGAAGAAAGATGAGGTGGGTCTTTTATAGCGTTCACTTCCCCAACGGTGCCTACTTGAAGGATGCAATTATTGAACTACCCATGCCGGACTAACATCACTTATATACCAGGTGGGGGTGAAACCGAACCGTATATTGAATTCGAGTCGAATCGTTTATTAAATGGTTCGATTCTGGTTTCAAGAATGAAACTGTTTAAACTGATTATTTGGAACCATTAAAATCGATATCGATTGAACCTTTACTTTAATCTTGCTAAACGTTTATATTTGTAGAAATAATTTATATTTTAATGCTTTCTACATTGCATACTTCTAAATCGTAAATCTATTTTTATATATGGTTAAAATTATTTTAATGATTTCTTTGATTTTCCCATTATTTTGTTCCCAACTCTTTTCTTTTTCTTCCTGACAACGAAACGGTTTAAAAATTGAAAAAAACCAAAACTGATTAATAATTGATTTTAGTAAGCATTTTGAAACCATTTAATAAATGATTCGGTTTTAATTTTACTCATTACACATCAAATTGAAGCCGAATTATATCGTGAAATCAAAATCGCACCTTTTAACACCCTTATCCCTAGGTGTTGGTGGGATCTTTGGATTTCTGATTCGGCTTAGTTATTCATCCAACGGTTCAACCATCAAAGACAACTCAGAAAACCAAACACCTCGTATTAAGATAGTATCTCTCATCTCCAGTACCCTAGCCACCGGGGATCCTGCTATCATAGACGTGGCACATAAATGTCTCTGGGCCCACTAAAAATATTAATTAGGACCCTTTATTAGTCGGTGGAAGAGGCCCATGAAGGAAACTGCCAAAGAAAGGCAAGCCCACAACCACTTTCGAGAATCAGACGTTCTTTTTAATAACCCAAGGGGTTTGCCAGGTTGGTATCCACTAACTACCTGTCCCCTCCTGCTGACTGATCTGAACCGTACCTTAGAATTAATCCATCAAAGCTTTGATCCTCTGTTCGCAGTTCGATGAGCTAGCTGGAGCCAGCCCCAGACGACCCACCAAGCTGGTGAGTGTCCTTAGAGCTGGTTTAGAGCTGGTTTGCATTTGCAAAAACGTAGCCCCACACAGTTCAAACTTTAAGGTCATTAGGGTTGGACCCACATCATATGGTTATTTTTTTTTTTTGGTAAAAAGATATCAGACACAATAATATGAAAATACGTCTATTCTTCTCATGATTAATACAATTTGATGGTGAGAAATATAAATAATGAATTAACTATTGAAACATTCAGATAAATATAGCATTAAAAGCTCTTATTCCCATTCTCCCACTAGAAATGGACCTATTTATCTCTCTAGTCCACACTACCATTAGCCAATAATTCCAAGAAAGAAGCACTAGAAGAAGGGGAAAAAGATCTTATGCTATTAGGATAGATATTCAGATCTTCAACTTAACTAGTCTTAGGGGTCCATGCTAGCCACACAATTATATGGATTCGGATTATTCTATTTGCACCCAAAACAAGAAAGAAAGAACACTTAACAGTTTGCATGAGTGGCCCCAAAGCAATAAAAGGAGCCAAATTCAAAATCTTCCTCTTCTTGAAGTGTAGATTCATTGCCAAATGCCAAATGAGTTACCCCTTAGGATTTCTTTGACATCTTCTTCCTCTATGATAATGTAGTCTAGCTGCTAACGTGATAGATTCTCCCTCCGACATTGTGGGAAATCTTTCCCCAAAAGATGTCTTGGTTTTTTTTATCGCTAAAGTAATAAAAAAGAGAGATGCAAATGTTCAACATGTATTTCAAGATTGGGCTGTAACAACACAATTAGCCTTGACAACTGGAAACGAAAAAAAATATGTCTGCGTTATTGTGTCATGAAATAATACTTCCTCTGATTGAATGAAAAAACTGTCCAATTGTCTGTTAAACTTATACTGATCTTTCTTTGATAATTCGTTTAATACGCAACATTACCCTGCTTTGCGAGAAATGACACGAACTACTCTTTAAAGCAATAGTTTTGTAACACATAAGTCCACTATATTAGGTCTGATGAACTTGATATGACACTGAGAGAGAGGGGGGAGATGAATCAGTATCTGAAAATTCTCCTTAATTATTCACTGTTGTCCAGAGCTGATGGAGACCTAACTTTTCACATACATACAAGCGCATGCAAATCTACCTCACTACCACTCAGTGGTCAGGTTTACCAGATTTGCACATCCACCCTGCAAGTCATTCCACGCACTCTAAAATATAACCGAAAATTAAAACAATAAGCACAGAGATATTACGTGGTTCACTACCACAGTGTGTGATGACTAGTCCATGGAGTAATGTCCAACATGCCTCGTATTTACTCAACACTCAACTTTTAGTCTCTAACAAGACACGGATACTAACCCTAGGTTTTCTTAGCATAAAACTAAGAGGGCACAACAACACCAAGATTCAGGCTACAACAACCAGTGTTCAACACCCATTGCACACACCACGCTTAACCCGCACCCACGGGAAGCAAATAATAATTTTTTAGGCTTATAATTATGCCTTACAATTTTTTCCTACTAGCTAGGTATTCAACAATTTTCACTTACACTAGCATACAATATATTGAAAGCAACAAATAGATAGGGAATTGAAAAACCTCACAACTGCTTTCGAATGGCCAACAATATCTCTGAAGCTTCACACTGCCCTCATGTACTCTCCAACAGCTTTCAATGAAGATAAAAATCGATTCACAAAGCACATCTCACTCACAGGCTTCCAATCTCTTCCACATAACTCATAATCACCATGAATGTGAAAATAAAAGCTCTACTGACCTCTAACAGGGATTTAATACTCCATTGATGCACAGAGAAGAGGTAGTTGGTGATTGATCACTCCCATAGGGCACAAAACCCTAGAAATCCTTTTATCTGCCTTCAAAACACTCTTTTCAATTTTTTTTCTATATTTTTACGACTCTCAATGGTGCCCAATAGGTAAAGAATCTAAAAATATGGAAACTGCAACTTGAACGGACCGAGTTGGAGCTCGGATGAAGAAGTTATGTAGGTTTGAAGTTCGGCCAATGAGATTAAATCAAATATAATCTTCGGAGGCTTACCGTACACCCGCGCGGCATTGGAGAGCTGCCGTTTATGCGTTGTCGCGTTATCGTTGGCTGGATCTGGAATCTCTACAATTGGCCATTGGATTGACTTCAAAAAGGCGGGATTTGATGCCGGCCTTTGGATCTGGATAAATCACGTCAAATTCTGTCGGCTTCAGTATTGACCGCAAGATCCAGATCTTGATTGCCACCGCATGATGAATGCGCCACACCGAATCACAGTGTCACCTCCATAAACCGCGGCCCATTATATTAAGTTGCTTCTGTCCAACCAGAAAGCTCGCAATGGAATCTCGACGTTGTTGCTGCACTACACTTGAGCCCGCCTTAGTCTGAGCCATCAGATGCGAATCTGAGTATCGTGGCTTCAATCTGGCCGCTGATCTTGCATCTTGTCCTATCCAGCTTGACGAAAATGCCCCTGAGAACTTCCTTAATGACCTTTGTAACCGAGTTTCATTCAGTAAAACCTTGTCGAGTGAATGCTTACTGAGAGAACTTCTCTCTAAGCATAACGTCAAACAACATCTCTCTCTCTCTCTAGAAATTTCAACAAACAAGAGGTGTGCATCAGGGGGGGCGGCCAAGGCCATGTGTGTGGCCATGCGGGCCTTGCTACCTTGCGGGCCTATTGTTGCAAGGCATGCCATGGTGTGCCATGGCTGCTGCCTAGCATGTGGCTGTGGCATGCCATGGTGCTGCTAGCTGCCACTGTGGTGCCTCGGCCCTCGGTTAGGCTGGCTGCCATGGTGGCATGCCTCCTTGGCATAGTGGGTCCCACCCACACTTTTTCTCTCTCCTCACTCTCTCTCTACATCTTCTTCCTTCATATTTAATGCTTCAAGATGCCGATGCCGCAACACTGCCTCATCATCAGAAACTCGACCACATCAAACTCGACCACATCATCAGAAACTGTGCCACATCACCAGTGGGATCCACAGACACTCTCTCTCATCAAAATCAGTATAAAATCTCATTCAACTCATTGTAAGTCATCTGAAACAGATGTAGAACACTATAGAGCACACAAGCGAGGTTGCTCCATCTTTGCCACTGCACTGATACTCTCTCTCCTACACTAATACTCTCTCTCCTTGTTTCTCTGATTGAATGCTCACAAACACTGTCACATCAGCCAAGTTGCCAACAATGACAACATAAAGTCCAACAAGATTAGGGACGTTAATTGCTGATATGGAGAAAACTGATATTTTATTGAGACAAAAATACCCTTTACTGAAATGAAATTACCTATTTACCCTACTA
The DNA here is from genome assembly GCA_028583415.1 of Protea cynaroides. Taxonomy (NCBI): domain Eukaryota; kingdom Viridiplantae; phylum Streptophyta; class Magnoliopsida; order Proteales; family Proteaceae; genus Protea; species Protea cynaroides. Next base: position 9,707,795 of record CM053273.1, read on the forward strand.
TATAAACAAATAAAAACCCTTGCAATGGGGTTTTCTCTCTTATTCGTAATTTCTTCTCCAACGAAACTACCTACAACTGTGAACTACTCCATCTATTGTTTTTCAAAACTGCAAATTAATCCTCCTGTGAGTATTAGAATCATTTAATCTTCCATTAGCCTTTTTTTGTTGCAATGACCCAGCAGGGCTCACCTGAAAGGTACCTTGCCAAAGGCCCCTTCCACAAAATTGCAACTTTGTTCTCCATGTTATCTGGTTCTCTACGATAATCATGACTAAAAGAAACCATGGAGTGGTATTTAAAGTTCATCATCAGTGAGCAATTTTGTGGCCTTTGGTTCTTCTTCCTGTTTCCCATTTCAGTTTACCAAACAGACCAATCCAATATTCCAACAGAAAACAGATAGGTTCTGGGAGTTTGATAAGCAATCCAGCAATTGGATTGAAGTGGAATTGCCTTTGGATTTGGTTTCTTGCATCAATGGGAATTGTACTAATGTGGGTTCTATCTGTGTTGTAAATAAATGTGATTTTAAATGATAATCAACTTATCTACTAATGATAGCAGTTGATGTGGACAATGTAGTAGTACCCAAGACGAAGAGAATACAGACTAAAACGTAATACAATCGGCACTATCTTAAAATCAGTATTTGCCCTCATAGGTGCAACTAGGTTGATGATATAAATTTGGCTCCAAGATAAACAGCCTTTGTTTCTAGCAGCAAACATGCACTTGTTTGATGCACCCCTTAGATATTTTCGAAGTCTTGCTCAAATTAAATGCAAATATGCAAAACAAAATTTTGGTACAAGGCTAATGGAGTATGTTCATAGAGAGAGAGAGAGAGAGAGAGAGAGAGAGAGAGAGAGAGAATAGTACAATCTTTTCTAGAAAACGTGTGTCTGATTGAGGGTTTGTCGTCCTCCTCTATTTATATAACTATTCCGGGTCAAACGGGTAAACCATTTCCGACCCAATGGATGCATAAAAATAAGTATGGCCCACCTGAGATCGAAAAATAAATCTCGGTCTTGATTTGTGTTATCGTTGGAAATTGGTCGACTCATGATTGTGACACCTGTCACACAAAGCAAGCATACAGAAAAGTTGGATGGGCTGGATAACCCGGGGGCCAGATGCCTAAGTTAATTCAAGGGCAAAAAGTAGATAAACTCGGGTAAAGAAGGCTGATTTCAAGGTAGAGAGGGGGGCAGTAGTGAATTTGGCAATATATAAGTATGATAAAAGTTCGGTCCATTTATTTGCATGGTAATGCAGCATGGAGTGACCTTGGATTACGGGACGTCTCCTTGCAGTTGCATGGATCTCAGGACTCCTTTTGAGATCCTTGGGGAGTTGCCATTGTCGAGTGAGAGTCCTTGCACACTGGGACCGAAATTGGGGGGTCGTGTTCGTATAGGAGACCTTCTGAACCATCTGATGTGGATCCTAGGGCTAAGTTTGCTATAACTGCCCGAAGACTCCTTTAAAACATGATTAATCCATCTTTGGTTGTTTCCGTTAACTGATATGTGTAGTGGGTTTGCCCAAACTTATCCATTCTTGATGGGTTGGGGCACGTCCATAACCACATGGGACATAGAGGCGTGCCTTGATTGATCTAATGAGATGAGGACACGTGTCTCTTTTTGGTTGGCCATTTTTTATATGGTCTTAATGGTTGCCTTTTGTTCTTCTGAATTTGTAGAAGTTGGGGGAGCAATATTGTTTCGGACAACATTGCAATTTCCTTGTTAGAGGCCGCGGCCAAGCTGTAGTGTTGGCCTGCTGATGGGTCATGTTGGATGATCTAACTGAAAAATGAGTGGCGCTGGACGACCTATATATTTGATAAGAGTCGTACTGATAAGAGTTGTACTGGACAACAAGACCACTAAGAGTAGTGCTAGACGACGTAACCTATAAAAATCATACTGAACGACCTTTTTGAAGGAGGTTGTCTAATACCACTCCTCCATTAACTAATACTTGAAGGAAGTTACCTGGAACGAGAGAACAAAAAAATCTTCATGAATGAAAAGAATATTTTTTTGATACACCTCGGATTTGGATTCTACATGAGCGAATGGATCATAACAAGGCATTATTGGTCTCTTTCATTATTCATTTTTCAATCAATGAGAGCCCATGTGGGTCCCAGAATAAGATGATAAGGCTGCAGGCTACCTTGGAGACCAAGAATAAGACTTTAAATAATATATATTTTAAAAAATTTAAAATTTATTAGTATAATGAAAAGGCTAAGCATGTGCACATGGCAGAAAGACTATTCAATTGTGAAGTTGCTTACGAAGAAAAATATTACCTCTTTTTCACTGGTTTCATAATTCATAAAGACATAAAGAGGTTTTTTGCATCTGTCAGAGCACTCAGTATGGTACCATGTAGGATGGAGATGGATCGAGCTAGTTTGTCTGAATTTGAATTGTGCCAGTGTCAAATAGATGGTCGATATTTGGCACTTTACTTTAAGATCCGACGATTGAATTCATTTGTTTTTTCTGTTTTTTAACTTTTTTGTATATTAATTCTCATTAAAATTAATCGTCAGATTTGACGGAGTGTTAGGTGTCGATTATCCACTTGACACTGGTTCTATTTAAATTCATTCTGAATTTGAGAGGAGTCCGATCTGATGAAGATGGATTGGGCAGCATCATCATACATGTTGACTAGTCCAATTCGTCCCATAGACAATTTGGATCAATTAGACGATAGGAGATAGCCACGTCCTAACCTGTATTTTTTTTTGGTAAAAGTCCTAACCTATATCAGTTATAAGGTCTTCATCGTATTGAAAAATGAGAAAGAAAAGATAAAAATGAATGTAATGGTTATTACTGGACTGTAATCTTCTATTGATGTTGACAATCCTCCGACTGTACACCGAGTGGATTCCAATCGTACGATCAGAGCTGAAAGAACTGATTAATATAAGAGGATTTTTATTATTATTATTATTATTATTATTATTATTTAGTCATATTTCGGAATTGGATCAGTTAAAATTGGCAGATCCAGATTGAGTGAGACCGATCCCATCCAGGTACCATGTTGACAAGATCAGCTATGAAATGTTAAAGCCATTTTTGCAAATTTTGACACAGATCGTTGCCAATCAGAAGTCAAATGATAACGAAGCACAGTAAGAACCGTCACCCTTCCCTCTTCCTTGAATGGGGAGAATATCTGTCACTCTCTCTCTCCTTGTCTCCAATCACTCACAACTACAGAAATAAAGAAGAATTTTTTGACTTAACTGTCGGGTTTAGCTCTCAGAATTTCTGAAACTCTCACGAATTCACATAAAACCCACCATCATCAAATGGGTTTTATATAAAGATGAAGGGGGAGTGAGTTGTCGGTCGCTAAAACCACCCCATCAAATGGGATTTTATATTTTGGGGAGAGATAGAGAGAGAGAGAGAGTGAGAGAGCGAGCTTGGTTTCTGAAGCCGCCTGAACAAAACCACCATCGTCAAAGCAGTGGGTCTTTCCACCCACGTGAGGTGAGAGGAAACCCAACAACATGAACACAGATATGACTTTGATGAAGGCAATCCAAATCAGCATCTACCATTACAGAATCCCCTCAACAACCAAGGTCTTCCATCATCCATAAGCTTTGCTTTCAAATAATCCAAAGGAATGGCATTCCAGAACACATTCCATCTCTGAGATTGGGTTTCTACCTTAACAGTTCATCTCCATTTGATTTTTTTCAGTGACTGTTTGGATGGTCCTCTCTCAAGCTTTTATACAACAGTCTGGCCCGTATTCACTCTTTACTTTTTACCAAGTAAGACAGCATGACGGTATCCATTCCCAGACTTCTTATATACCCTTGATAAGGAAAAAGCCTTGACTTTTTTACGATCAATTTTGTAATAAATCTCCATTTTCAAAAGAAAAAAAATAAAAAAAATTCAAATAAGAAGAAATTTCTGATAAAGAGAGTATAATACATCTTTTTACGTGTACAAATCCCATAGACGTATGGATGAATAAGATGATACAATGGGTCCAATTAACACGGACCTGTGTTGACACAGTTGACAAGTGTCGGTTGCCTTTGAGAGGATTTTGGGATCAATCAGGTAGACCTCAATCGGAATCAGGATCATCTACCTAACTATCCTGTTTATTGGACTCTGCACTTGAGCGCACTTTTCAGCCTTGGATAAAGAAAACAGGGTGAATCCCACTTCCCACATGCTTTGATAAGCTTACAAAGTAATTTTTCAATTCATATGAAAACATCACATATATAAGAAATTCAAAGAGAGAGAGAGATGAAATAATAACGGGACGTATTGGACTTTCGTATGTTTAATGTATTTTTAGATTTTTGGTCTCCAGATAAGAATCATTTAATAAGAGAACAATCGAAAGTCAAATGAAGAGAGAGAATGTGACAGAATCTATACATCAACACGTATATTAGGATCATTGACAAATAAGAAAATGATATATTTGTAGATCAAAAATGACAAATTTAGAATCATATATATATATATATACAAGCAAATGGAAGAATAAAGAGAGGAGGTAGTAATTAAGTAGTAACCAATCAAAAGAATGAATTATCAAAACTTCAAAACTTAAAAATAAATCATATTCTTAAGAATATGCTCTAAGATCTTGCATACGTATACGCGTATACGCATAGAGTGAACTGTAATCGATAGAAAAATATTTTTCTTAATTATATGGCAAACAAGAAAAGCAATTGGCCTTTGTCTTATCCAAGAAAATGGCTGGTTTTGTTATTAGTTCTTATCATTTTATAAACATAAAATATAAAAATAAGAAGATTAGGAAAGATTTTATTAATAGAAAGTTCTTGAGTTTTGAGTTTCTTATGTTAAATGGAAGCTAAGCTGCTACATCATTTACGGTATCAACTGGACCAACTGAACTTGTCCATGGCGTATTTGAAGGAGACGGAACCCTTCTGACCCACCATCCTCCAAGACCTTGACTTTTCGGAGATGCTTTTCTCTCTTAACAACCTACTGTATATATCAATATACATAATATAAGCCAGTACTTCTACTTCTGGTTCTTAGTTCATCATCTTCTCCTTGGGTTATCTCAGATTCGATCCAAGAGATTGAGAGATGAATCAACCCAATCATGAGAATGTGTAAGTTGAAGTTCTTTCTTTGTCTCTTTCATTTAATCTCATCTCATTAAGTACAGGAATGATTAATTTAGATGAGAGAGAAGGACTAATTATTTCTAAACTCACTCTTTCTGCTATTACAGGTTTAGCTGTGGACTTGAATTAGCAGATGTGGTGTTGGCTTCTGGTCTTCTCCACCAGTCGTTGGAAGTCATCCATGAACTAGACCTTGATTCCACGAAGAAGAGCATAAGAACGACCGCGTCGTCACCATTGGTTGCATACAAAGCATTTGATGCAAACAAGTTTCAAATTATAGCTTTTAGCGTCGGAGTTGCAGGTCCATCATCGGTGCCATCCCTAACTTTGGAAACGAATCCACCAGAGTTTAATTTTCTTCAAATTAAAAACAGACCCTTCTCTATCAACGAAGAGGCCATCAAACTCTTCCGCTCCCTCAGTCAAGATGCAGACCTGTTCCAGGTACCTCTCTCTCTCTCTCTCTCTCTCTCTCTCTCTCTGAAGAAGAAGAAGAAGAAGAAGAAGCTAACTGAGCCCAGCTAATGACTATGGGTATCATGGTCTGAACCCTGAAGAAATGAATTTTTTTTTTCCCCATTCAAATTTCAGAGCTCCTCCTTGCGCTAAGTCTCTCGACCCTGATGCTCTTCCGGCCGGGAAATCCCACACCTTAGGCCACCAGACCTGTGGTTTGGGGAGTCCGTGACTTTTCATTTACACATAATAAGAATCATTACAACTAAACTAATTGCTATTTGGAATTCTTTTTTTGGTGTAGTTGAAGAACCCTTCGAAGCCATTGATTATCACGGGACACTCTGAAGGAGGATGGGTTGCGTCTCTCTACTGCTTATGGCTGCTTTACAATATCAATCAATCAAATGATAAGCTCCCCATTTGCATCACATTCGGATCTCCGCTTCTCGGCGATGATGGCCTCTGTAGAGCTATTCAGAGTCGCTCGGGATGGTATCCTCGGTTCCTGCACGTCGTCTCCGATGGCGACGTGATCCCTCGTACTTTCCTCTCATCCACTGCCAACAACAGTTACAAGCCTTTTGGCACATTCCTTGTGTGTTCTTCATCATCGAAGGCTTGTGCCTGTTTCGAAGACCCTGATTCCGTCCTTAGTGTGTTAGCGGCTACTGGTGGGTCGTTTCAGATGCTCAGACTCATGGATTATGGGAACCTATTGCAAGACATCGCCGATCAGATGATTGTCTCCAACTCCAACGGAGTTTCCCAGCCACACGGGTTCTCTCAGATGCCCAAACTCATGGATTATGAGAACTATTTCCAGGGAATTTCGCAGCTACATGAGTTGGCGGCTACTGGTGGGTCGTCTCTGAAGCCCAAAGTCATGGATTATGGGAAGCTATTGCAAGACCTCAGCCATCAGATGATCGTCTCCACCTCCAACGGAATTTCACAGCTACACGGGTCGAGAGGCGATCCACTTCGGGCTGGGATAATACTTCGTCTGGATGCAATTGGAGTTACAACAGCCGAGGTAATGCATACCTTCCTTCGTCCATGAATCAATGTCCAATTTCAATTTTTACTGAATATAGGCAACGGTCAGAATCCTAAGAACACTCTCAGGGGAGCCAAGATAGATATATTTGCTGATCCGGTTATACTGCAAATCCAGCGCTACATTACTGGTTCTCCAGCATTAAACACAGTTCTGCTTCTAAAGTCCCAAATTCTACTCTGGATGATCATCCAATGTTCCACTTGAACAACCGGCTATATTGTGTCAATACTCTGATCATGGGTTAAAAACTCAAGAGATCGCAGATGGGACTAGTCTCCATCGATTCTAATCCAAATAGGGTCGGAGTCTGTCAGAATCATCCAGAACCCTAGAATTTAGAATGGAGAAGAAGCAAATATTTTTTTTATTCAACTTTACTGTGTTACGAACAGAGCAAAAATTTGTGACAGGTGGCAGCACCTATGCACTCTGCCCAAAATCTAGTTGGAACATTTTTAGAATACAACATACTTCTAGCTGTCTCTGCAAGGTGTCTATTCTTTCTTTCAGACACCCCATTTTGTTGGGGTGTATTAGGACATGTGAGCTGCCTAGAGATTCCATGTTTTTGCAAATATGATGAAAAGTTAGTAGATAAATATTCTCCCCCATTATCTGACTTCAGGCATTTTATTTTGCACTTGAGATCAGCTTCTATTTGCTTATGAAATTCAACAAATGTTTCGAACACTTCAGATTTTTCTTTGATAAAATAGACCCAAACATACCTAGAATCATCATCTATGAAGGTAACCATATATGACTTACCCCCAATTGATTTTGCTGCAACTTTGCCAAACACATCTGAGTGTACTAGCTCAAGTGGCATTTTTGCTTGAAAATTTGATTCAGCATACGGCAATTGATGTGCCTTGCCGTATTGGCAACCTGAGCATACCGTATCTGAACATACTACCAGCTCCGGGAGTCCTCTTACCAGCTTTCTCTGCATCATTACTTTGAGCTTGGTGAAGCCAACATGGGCCAGCCTTGCTTGCCAAAGATCAGTTGTTTCATGCTGCCCTGTTCTGTCAACATAGGCTTCTTGGGCTGTCATGACATAAAAAGAATCACACCTTCTTCACTGCATATAAGGATTACCTGTAATATGTACAGTTTCATAAACCTTCACATCATCTGGCCCAAATACAACATACCCACCGGATTTGGTTAATTGAGAGACTGAGATCAGATTTTTCTTTATGTCTGGAACATGAAACACATCTTGGAGTACAAGACCTTTATTGCTTGAAGTTGGTGTGCATGTTACACTGCCGACATGAGCTATGGGAAGTTTTGCATTATTTGCAGTGACTACAATTCTTTTTCCTTTATAGTCATCTTTTCTTACAAACTTTCTTTCATCGCCAGTCATATGGTTGGAGCAGCCAGAGTCAATGATCCATTCTTTGAAATAAGTTGTCTTTTTCTGTCTTGCTTCTGCCAAGCCAATAGTGGTTTCTTCATCAACTATATTAGAGCAGCATTTACTTGATGTTCAGGAAGAATGAACTCTTCCCATTCTTGATCTTCAGTCCTGCACCCAATCGGATGATCTTCGATAGTGGAGATAAATGCTCCCCATTCATCTTCACTGTCATCATTAGAAATAAGAGTATTTGAAACAACACTATTACCTTCCTATACCTTCTTTGGTGAGCGACACTCTCTGGCAAAGTGACCCAATTTGCCACAGTTGTAGCAGGTTACTTTGGCTTTGAAATTGACATATTGTTTTTCCGATTCTAGACCTTTTGTAGCTTCCCCTATTTGAGAGCTTCCTTGACTCTGTTTGTTCTTTTATTTGGATTTATTTCTTTGTTCAACGAAGAGAGCTTCTTCATTTTCTTTGAAAGATAGTCCCGCCATTTGCTTAGCCAAGTTTTCTTGATTTGCCAGAAGACTCTCTAGCTCAAGCAAAGTTGGTTGAGTAGGCCATCCTTGCGTAGCAATTATAAAACTGCTATACTCTTGCTTCAAGCCACGGATGATGATCCGTCGTTGCCTGGCTTCTGAGATTTTTGACTCCTCATCGAGCTGAGAAATCTCCTGACAAATCATTTTAACTTTCATAAAATAATTTGAGATAGTCAGGTTACCTTGATTTATTGATCCGATCTCATTTTCCAGCATTTGCAATCGAGCTGTGTTCTTTTTCGAAAACAGAGTAGCAAAGGCATCTCATGCCTCTTTGGGAGATTTTGCGTCACGGATATAATCAAGCAGTTCCTTCTGTGTGGTAGCCTTGAGCACGAACAAAGCTTTTCCAGCTTTAATCTTCCATTTTCGAATTGCCTCAGAATTTTCAGATGTTTGGTTGATTTGTGTCGGCTCCATTTATGACTTCCCACAATTCTTGCCCTTGAAGATACGACTCCAAGCAAGATTTCCAATCAATGTAGTTGGTGTGAGTCAACTTCTCAATCGCACCAACAGAATTAGCAACCTCCATTCTTTTTGGAGAAACGTAGATCGAACAACCTGTAGTGAAACAGATCACAAGAACCTCTGGCTCCGATACCAGATTGTTACGAACAGAGCAAAAATTTGCTTTCTTATTTGATAACAAAACAAGGTAGTCACAAAATAATATCCGAACTAATTGCAAAACAAGATAGACGTTATACTTATAGAATCCTAAACAAACTGAAATTCCTAAATAAAAGCAACAATTAGATAATAATGACCCACTACCCAACTAATTCTTAAAAACCAGGTCTTTATTCTTGCTAGAGACCACGTTTTTATTTCTCAAAGAATCTTCTCAGCATCTAATCTTCTTCTCCACAACGGATCTCTTGGTCAATGGGATGAGGTTGGTGATGAACCTCAACATACCGATGGAAAGAAGTAGCCACATTCCAACCTTTGGCTCTTTCTTTTTTAAGAAAGATGATTTATGAAAGAAAAGGGGAAGGCAGGATTCCAAGGCCTCAAAAGGTCACCACAAGAGTCCGAAGAGGGAAAAAAACAGCACAACTAAAAAAACTCAGAAAACTACTCATCAGCCTCTAGAGATTGGGGAGATTATCCCGCAGAGATCTAGCTGCACTGCTTGGAAGACTCTTATTAATCTGCCATTTTTGTCAATTTGATCATGTCTCATGGTATCTAAGTAGTTACTGTTATGAACAATTTGACATTGGTTAATTTTGAAATCTTGTTGGGTGCCTTATATACTTGGGAGTTTTTCCATTTACCAGTTTGAAATTCACTGCCAACCATGCTCAATGAAGTTTGTTATCTTTCTGGGTGACATTGAATTCCCATACTCTTCCCAGGGACACACGGAGGAAGACAGCTTGATTACAAACATGGAGAGACGGGAAAGGAAAAATTACCACGAACACATGAAACGCATCTCCGAAACAGACAAGAAACTGAATGAAATGAAGGTAAATCTGGCCCATCTTGAATGGTACAAGAAGATCTCCTCGACTGAGCTGCCCATGGGATATTATGACTGCTATAAGAAGAAGCCGTTCTGGAGGGACATACACGTTGTAAAGTACACGAGAGCCCTCACGAAATACTGGGAAGAAGTGGTCAACGAAGCAGAGACAAAGCCCCCGAGGCTTGGAGCTCCCTTGCCAACGCGCCTGCTCTATGGAGGAGCAAATTACAGGAAAATGGTCGAACCTCTAGATATAGCAGACCATTACAAGCGAAGTAAGGTGAGTTACCGCAAGGAAGGAAGGTCTAAGCATTATAAATTGTTGGAGACATGGCAGCACGAGCTGGAGAGAGGAGGGTATATGAGGAGGTCAGACACAAGGGACAGGGCTGCTACTATGACACAGGATTCTTGCTTCTGGGCAGATGTGGAAGAAGCTATAATGTTAACTAGATCATTGAAGAATGGAGAAGCCGTGGAAGGGCCAGAAGAATCACCCATACAAAAGCTGAAGAATTTCGAGGACCACGTGATGGGTTTGATCGATGGCTTGGCAGTGTCTCCAGAGATTTTCTTGGAGGAGAGTACCTTCATGCAGTGGTGGAAAGAGTACCAGAGGATTTCAAAACCTAATCCTAGTTCCCGGTTCGCTAACTTCATGAAGAACAGACTTTACCAAAAATATATCTGATTATTTAGAAAGCGTTCACTCTTTCCTGTTTCGAGTATGGCATTAAATAGAGCTGATTGGTGGACAAGAATTCATGTAAATATGTAACCAACCTTATTTAGTGGAGATAAAGCTTTGTTGTTGTATGTAAAAAAACATTCACTCTCCTGTAGAACTTATGTAGAAAAGTTCATCTTCCCCTCCCACTCCCCTTTTTTTTGTAGAAAAAATAATGCAAAGTCAATTTGAGTCTGATATTAGTAAAAGATTGAAGTGAATGCATCAAGGGAATACATGGAACCTCAAAAATAATTTTAATACTCAAATTAAAAAAAATTATACAATTTTCCAAAAGGAAATCCTGAAGTAACTAACTAGGGGCCCTGTTTTGCTCTCCCGCCCAAAAGAAATCTTGGTGTGATAACTGAACCCAAGTATTTTGTATAAGGCTATTGTGTCTTAATTCCATGCCAAATGACAAAACCATTGGCACAAATAACCCACCCCCCAAAAATACACCACCTCCCTGGCACAGAAGCCTTGTGGATCCATGGTTTGTCATAAAAAGAATGGCTTGTTACACTATTCCACAGGATGAGCAGATCAAATTGTTAACAGCCATAGCCCACAGTGTCCAGCCATGCTACATGACCTTTGCCTGCAAGAAGTTGAGTCAATTCCATATTCCTCATCAGTCATACACCTATGGTCTACATGAGAATCAGGGATAGGAAAATAAGAACATCAGCTGGACAGACTTTCAAAGACATTGCACTTGGACATTTTCCATGTTTTTGACCCTGCAAAAGAACATAATTGATTGTCTTTCCTCTATATTTGATGCTTCAAATAGAGGATCTAATAAGGACAGATTTTATTGAATGAAAAGATGGAAATGACCACATTGGATACTTGCCTTCTTTTGTAAATACAAAAGAACAAACAAAATTGTAGTGAATACCGTGACAGAAAGAGTAGGAAGAATACCCTGACATTTTGTTGGCATATCATTTCTCTCGAAACCTATGATCAAGATTTTAATCCTTTCATGTCCTTCATGTCGGCGTGAGGAAATCCAGTAGCTGTAGTTTATTGTGCGTACATACCGATGTATTGATATACGTACACAATGGATACCAATCACTTCTCACTGGAATAGACTGACCCTCATGTAAAGATAGTAATTTTTATTAACCAAAAATGAATCGTCAAAGAGAAGTCAGAGATATTTGCACCTATAACGGACAAAATAAGTGGATCTGTTACTTGCAAAAGAAATGGATTTGCTCCATGAACGAGATGGATTTGCTTACGTTTCAGCAAGAAAGAAGCTATGTTGATGATATTCCAGTTGCAGTGTTGTCACATCCTTCATGCTTGCAAACATTCTCTTAAAACGTTTTACCGTGCAACAAAATGTGAATCCTCTCACCCACTTCTCTCTGCTAGGTTACACCCACATCCCAGTCAAGTGTCAATGGAGTTTTCATCATACTGGTAACCACACACAACTGATACAACACAATTGACTGAAAATACCTGCTAGGATCACATGAGGATAAAAAAATTACCCCGCACCTACGAGAGTTCCTCTAATCAGGCTGTAGTTGGTAGAAGCCCACAAAATCACTGCCTGATAACCATGGGAAACATTTCACCCTCTTAAGGCATTATTTGACATGGATGAAAGAGAGTTTCGTTTTTTAACCCAAGCAAATTGTTTCCTCTTTTACCCAACCATTCCTCTAATCGGACTTCCTTTGTTCTGTTCCCTCTGTTGAGCACTGTGCACTGTGCAGGTAGGTGGGTTTTAGCTGATCAAAAAGTGATCCATTTTCATTCATTTTTTCTTGAGAGAGAGAGAGAGAGAGAGAGGAGTCACACCTTTGGTTGCTTGACAAAGATACAGTGTAGACCCTATTGGGAATACTTCCACATTACTAATGAGATTAAAATCCTGTATATATGGAGAGTCCCTCCACTCACTAGTTTGAACTTTTGAGTTGAAAACTTTGACATGATATCAGAGCTCAAGGTTCCCTTTTATAATAACCCTAAAAAAAAGACCAAGTCACCAAAAGAGGGATGCTAGATGCACAAAAGAGGGACTATATGTCACTCAAAGAGGGATCAGTCACTCAAGAAAATGGACCAATCATCTAAAAAATGTCATATATTGTCATATATACTACCACATATACATCACCTAACAGTGGGGTTACATGTGAGGGGGAGTATTGGGAATAGTCCCACATTGCTAATGAGATTGGAATCTTTTGGTCTTATATATGGAGAGTCTCTCCACTTACTAATTCGAACTTTTAAATTGAAAACTTGACAGACCTTGCCAATTCAGGCTGCAAAGGATAATATTTCTGTGTAGGATGCAACATTTCATGGTCTAGCAAGTACCTGAACAATGTACTCTTTCCGTTAAACAAACAATTTCACTTCAACAATGCAAATAGTGATGAATTGTATAAAAGAAAACAAATTCTAGAAGCAAAAGCCAAGAAAAGAATGGCATGTAATTAGTAGCCAAAGTAACCTTCAAAAGAATGGGACTGAAATGCTTCAGATATGCATGAACTCATTTCAAGAAATTTAAATAGAATTTAGAAGGAAAAAAAAAAAAGAGGACTTCTGTTTCTGTGATGCTTGAATATATTATTCCATTAAAAAAAACAAAAACAAAGACAAAAACAAAAACGAAAGAAGTAAACAAACAGAGGATTCAGCGCTACTGTCTCAACTTCCATTACCCATGTTCATATTGGTGCTTCTTTCGATTCAACCTCTGTCCAGGTCTCGTTTTAGTCCTATCTATAAGAGGAGATCATATGAAATGGAATCGATTCTTTCATTTCATTGGGTTACTAGTCATCTGCCAGGGAAATTTTGGTTTAATACCAATATTTCAACAACAAATCCAATAAATCTAAGTGTAGTGCTATTGATCTTTTTTTGAAAAGGATTAGAAGGAACTATTGGATCAATTTTGTGTTATATATGGTGATCCCTCTTTTATCTGAATTTTCTCTTTTAATTCCTATTTTTTGAAAAGAGAGGAAAAGCGGGTTGTCTAATACCACTCCTCCATTAGTTGATACTCGAAGGAGATTACCTCGAAAGAACAAAAAAGTGTTCATGAACAAAAAGAATGTTTTTTTGATACACCTAATACATAGATTCTATATGAACCAATGGATCTTAACAAGTCATTGCTAGTCTCTTTTATTATTCATCTTTTCATAGATGTTCGAAAGATAAAGGAATAAACGTATTGAATGGTCCCACCTATGGGAGATCTGATGAAGTCCCAGTATAAGGCGAATAAGGATGCAAATTAGTGTAGAGGCTAGACTTTAAAGAATATATATTTAAGAAAATTTAAAAACTTTTCTTAGTATAATGAAAAGTATAATGAAAAGGCCGAGCATGTTCTCGTGGCAGGAAAAAAATATTAACCTCTCTTTCACTGGTCTCATAATCAAGGCCTTTTGCATCTGCAGAGCACTCAATATGGTATCAAGTAGGAGGAGACGGGCTGGGCTCCATCAGTATACATGTTGACCACCCCACTTTGTCCGATGGACGATTGGACTGATTAGACGATAGGAAATAAATCATGTCCTCCTAACATATATCAAGTTGTAGAGTTTTCATCATAATATAATCAAATGGGAAAGAAAAGACAGAAACGAATGTAATGGTTATTATTGGACTGTAATAATCCTCTCCTGTCGCTGGCGCTCCTCCAGCCATGATGTCACAACCACACGCTAAGTGGACTTCAATCGTACGATTATGGCCAGAGGAATTGGCCAATATGAGAGAATTGGCCATATTTCGGAATCCGATCTGTTAGAATTGGTAGATCCACATTGACTGATGCCGATCCCATGCGGGTACCATGTTGACAAGGATCGGAATGAAATGTTAAGCCATTTTTGCAAATTTTGAGACAGATCGTTGCCAATCCCTTGCCTGATTCCATGCACTAAAAAAAAAGAAAAAGAGTAGGTATGGACATACCAAGTGATGTCTCCTTTCCCTCTTCATTGGATAGGAAGAATGTGGTCGTGATCATCCACAAAGAATAAGAATTAAGAAAGCACCACTCTCTATCTCTCTCCTTCCTTCTCTCCAATCACATATTACTTACATTTCTAATCACTCAACTGCAGACATAAAAGAAATAATTTTTTTAGTTTGCTGTCGGGTGGTTAGTTCTCGGAATCTCTAAACTCTCCCAAACTCACATAAAAGTTAAAACCTATCACCGTCAAATGGAAAAATATCTTATATAGTGAGTATCTTACCCACTTAAAGTGGATTGACATGTAATCCGATATATCGATCCACTTCGAATGGGTGAGATCCTCACTACAGAAGTGAATTCGCTATAATGGATTCCAATCCCTATCGAATGGGTTTTTATATAAAGAAAAAGGGAAAGTGAATGGTCAGTTCCTAAAGCCACCCCATCAAATTGGATTTTATATTTTGGAGAAAGTGAGAGTGAGAGTTCAGTTTCTAAAACTGCCTGAACAAAACCACTATCATCAAAACTGTGGGTCATTCTAATTTTCACCCATGTGAGGTGAGAGGAAACCCAACAATATGAACGTGGGTCTCGGATTTATCGAGAGTCACGTGTCGACTATCGGGACTAGGTTGCCGCTGTCCTCTTAGAATCACTGGGAGGAAAGGATGCGGATCCAAAGAAAACAGGGTGAATGAAGATGGAAATTATTAATCCCACATGCTTTGATAAGATAACAAACTAAAATTTCAATTTATTTTAAAATATCACATAAGATTCATTTAATTAGAAAACAGTTGGAAGTCCACTGAAAAGAGAGATTGTGACAGAATCCATACATCTACAAGACAATAGGTCCTGCTTCCAAAAATAAACAATTATGTAGTTGATAAAATAAGGAAAATGATATGTTTGTGGATAAAAATAACAAATTTAGAATCAAATACAAGCAAATGGAGGAATAAAGAGAAGAGGTAGTAAATAGTAACCAACAGAAATAACTGAACAACAGAAGGGAAAATATTTTTCCTAATTACAATGCCGACAAGGTAAGCAAGAGGCTTTGTCTTATCTAAACAGGTTTTGTTTTAGTTCTTCTCATTATGAACAAGGAAACTACGCTGCTACATCATTCCCGGTATGAACTGGACCAACTGAACTTGTTCATGGAGTATTTGAACTGGACCAACTGAACTTGTTCATGGAGGAGACGGAACCCCACTGACCCACCAGCCTCCAAGACCTTGACTCTTCGGAGGTGCTTAATTTTCTCACCTAACAAACATCCTACACTACATATATCTAATACAAAATCAAAATATATCCAGTTCTGGTTCTTACTTCATCTTCTTCTTCTTCTTGAGTTATTTCAGTTTCGATCCAAGAGATCGAGAGATGAATCAACCCAATCATGAGAATGTGTATGTGAAGTTCTTTCTCTGTCTTTTCTCATTTAATCTCATCTCATTAATTACTGGAATGATTAATTTCTGAACTCACTCTTTCTGCTATACAGGTTTAGCTGTGGACTTCAATCAGCAGATTTGATGTTGGGTTCTGGTCTCCTCCACCGGTCGTTGGAAGTCATCCATGAACTAGACGTTGATTCCAAGAAGAAGAACATAAGAACGAACTCGTCGTCGCCATTGTTTGCTTACAAAACATGTGATGCAAACAAGTTTCAAATTATAGCTTTTAGCGTCGGAGTTGCAGGAAGATCATCGGTGCTGTCGTCCCCAACTTTGGAACCAAATCCGCCAGAGTTTAATTTCCTTCGAATTAAAAACAGCCCATTCTCTATCAACGAAGAGGCCATCAAACTCTTCCGCTCCCTCAGTCAAGATGCAGACCTCTTCCAGGTACCTCTCTCTTTCTCTCTCTCTCTCTCTGAAGAAGAAGAAGAAGAAGAAGAAGAAGCTAACCGAGCCCAACTAATGACTATGGGTATCATGGTCTGAACCGTGAAGAAATGAAATTTTATTGTCCCAATCAAATTTCAGAGCCCCTTCTTGAGCTCAGTCTGTCGACCCTGAATAGGCCACCAGAGTTCTGGTTTGGGGAGTCCATGACTTTCCACTTACATAATAAGAATTAGTACAACTAATTACTGCTATTTGGGGCTTTTTTTTTTTTTTTGGTGTGAAAATAATGTAGTTGAAGAACCCTTCGAAGCCATTGATTATCACGGGACACTCTGAAGGAGGATGGATTGCGTCTCTCTACTGCTTATGGCTGCTTTACAACATCAGTCAATCAAATGATAAGCTCCCTATCTGCATCACATTCGGATCTCCTCTTCTCGGCGACGATGGCCTCTGTAGAGCCATTCAGAGTCGCTCGGGATGGTATCCTCGGTTCCTGCACGTCGTCTCCGATGGCGACCTCATCCCTCGTACCTTCCTTTCATCCACTGCCAACAACAGTTACAAGCCTTTTGGCACATTCCTCGTGTGTTCTTCATCATCAAAGGCTTGTGCCTGTTTCGAAGACCCTGATTCAGTCCTTAGTGTGTTAGTGGCTACTGGTGGGTCGTTTCAGATGCTCAAACTCATGGATTATGGGAACCTATTGCAAGACATCACCGATCAGATGATGGTCTTTAACTCCAACGGAGTTTCACAGCTACACGGGTCGAGAGGCGATCCGCTTCGGGCTGGGATAATACTTTGTCTGGATGCAATTGGAGTTACAAGAGCCCAGGTAATGCATACCTTCTTTCATCCATGAATCAATGTCTAAGTTCAATTTTTACTGAATATAGTCAACGGTCTGCATCCTAAGAACACTCTCAGGGGAGCCAAGATAGATATATTTGCTGATCCGGCTACACTGCAAATCCAGTGCTTGATTACTGGTTCTCCAGCATTAAACACAATTCTGCTTCTGACCTACTCTGGTTGATCCCCATTTCCTCTGGATGATCATCAACTGCTCCACTTGAGCAACCGGCTATTGTATCAATACTATGATCATGGGTTCAAAACTCGAGATCGGAGATGAGACTGGCCTCCATTGATTCTAGTCCAAATCTGATCGGAATCATCCAGACCCCTAGAATTTAGAATGGAGAAGAAGGAAATATTTTTTTTATTCAATTTGGGTGATCTTGGTTTCTCTGATTTTTTACAACTCATACTGATGGAAAGAAGCAGCCACATTCCAACCTTTGACTCTTTCTTTTTTAAGAAAGATGATTTTATGAGAAGAAAAGGGGAAGGCAGGAGTCCAAGGTCTCAAAAGGCCACCACAAGAGAGAACTAAGAGGGAATAAAACAGCACAACTAAAAAAACTCAGAAAACTACTCATCAGCCTCTAAAGACTGGGGAAATTATCCCGCAGAGATCTAGCTAAACTGCGTGGAAGGCTCTTATTAATCTGCCATTGTTGTCAATTTTGATCATTTCTTATGTTATCTTAGTAGTTACGGTAAAGAATAATCTCGCATTAATTGAGTTTGAAATCTTAAATGCTTTATATGCTTGAAAGTTCCACCATTGACCAATTTAAAATTCACTGAGAACCATGCTAAATGACGTTTGATATCTTTCTGAGTGACATTGAATTCCATACTCATCCCAGGAACACATGGAAGAAGACGACTTGATTACAGAAATGGAGCGACAGGAAAGGAAAATTTACCGCGAACACGTGAAGCGCATATCTGAAACAGACAGGAGACTGAATGAAATGAAGGTAAATCTGGCCCGTCTTGAATGGTACAAGAAGATCTCCTCGACTGAGCTGCCCATGGGCTATTATGACTGCTATAAGAAGAAGCCGTTCTGGAGGGACATACATGTTGTAAAGTACTCGAGAGCCCTCACAAAATACTGGAAAGATGTGGTCAACGAAGCAGAGACAAATCCCCCAAAGCTTGGAACTCCCTTGCCGACGCGCCTGCTCTACGGAGGAGCAAATTACAGGAAAATGGTCGAACCTCTTGATATTGCAGACCATTACAAGCAAAGTAATACAAGTTACCGCAAGGAAGGTCGGTCTAAGCATTATAAATTGTTGGAGACATGGCAGCACGAGATGGAGAGAGGAGGGTATACGAGGAAGTCAGACTCAAGGGACAGGGCTGCTACTATGACACAGGATTCTTGCTTTTGGGCGGATGTGGAGGATGCTATAATTTTAACCAACTCATTGAAGAATGGAGAAGCTGTGGGAGGGCCAGAAGAATCACACATACAAAAGCTGGAGAAATTTGAGGACCACATGATGAGCTTGATCGATGGTTTGGCAGTGTCTCCAGAGATTTTCTTGGAGAAGAGTACCTTAATGCAATGGTGGAAAGAATACCAGAAGATTCCAGACCGTAATCCTGGTTCCCGGTTTGCTAACTTCATGAAGAACAAACTTTACCAAAGATATATCTGATCATGTAGAAAATGTTCATTCGCTCCTGTTTCAAATATGACATTTGACATTGAACAAAACTTATTGGAGAACTAGAATCCATGTTTGTAGCCAACCCGATTTAGTGAGGATAAAACTTTATTGTTGTATGTAGAAGGCATTCACTCTTTCCTGTATTATTAAAATTCTATCTTTCCCCTCCCCCATCCCCTTTTTTTCTCCTTGCAGAAATTATGTAGAACAATAACGCAAAGTCAATTAGAGTCTGATTAGTAAAAGATGAAAGTGAATGCATCAAAGGAACACATGGAACCTCAAAAATAATTTTAATACTCAAATTAAAAAAAAAAATTATACAATTTTCCAAAAGGAAATCCTGAAGTAACTAGAGGCCCTGTTTTGCTCTCCCGCCCAAAAGAGATCTTGGTGTCATAACTGAACCCATGTATGTTGTATAAGGCTATTGTGTCTTAATCCCATGCCAAATGACAAAACCATTGGCACAAATAACTCAACCCCCAAAAAGACACTTCCTCTCTGGCACATAAGTCTTGTGGATCCAAGGGGTCTGTCATAAAAAGAATGGCTTGTTACACTATTCCACAGGAAGAGCAGATCAAATTGTTAACAGCCATAGCCCACAGTATCCAGCCATGCTGCATGACCTTTGCCTGCAAGAAGTTGAGTCAATTCCACATTCCTCATTAGTCATACACCTATGGTCTACATGAGAATCAGGGACATGGCATGCACTCTCAACCCCACCAACAGCATTCCCTCCTCTTGGGCTAAGAATATCAGCTGGACAGACTTTCAAAGACATCGCACTTGCACATTTTCCATGTTTTTCACCCTGCAAAAGAAATATCATGTGATTGTCTTTCCTCTATATTTGATGCTTCCAGTAGAGGATCTAATAAGGACAGATTTTATTGAATGAAAAGATGGAAATGACCACTTCTTTTGTAAATACAAAAGAACAAACAAAACTTTAGTGAATAAAAAACACATCATATAGCCCTGTTGGTGCGTTAGCATGCGTTTTTGCCACCTCAAAGCGGTGTATGAATAAGAGTACGCTGTAAACATATCCAACAGCCAGCCCTAAGATGGTATAGTACATCCCATTAGGCTATGGCATGTTGCCCAATTAAATGTCCCAATAAAGAAATTGACTTCTTTTTTAAAATATTATCGACATAATTCTATGAATGCATTCAAAATTATTATTAAAAATAGAAGAAGTATGTTCCAAAAATATCAGCAAAGAAAGGGTAGGAAGAATACCGTGACAAAAGTCCAGTTCGTCGGCACATAGATCTCTGGAAGCCTATCATGCCAATCACTTCTTACCGGAATAGGGTGACCCTCAGTTGTAAAGATGTAATTTTTATTAACCAAAAATGAATCGTCAAAGAGAAGATAGAGATATTTGCACCTATAACGGACAAAATAAGTGGATATGTTGTTCCAAAAGAACGCTCCATGATTGACAAAGTAATCATAAGCACTGAGATTTAAAATTTCAATAGCATGAACAAGATGGATTTGCTTACGTTTCAGCAAGAAAGAAGCTATGTTGATGATCTTCCAGTTGCATTGTTGTCACATCCTTAATGCTTGCAAACCCACCTTCTACTTTGGTGTAGACATTAAGAGACTTCACTATAGATTCACCCACTTCTATGTACCAAGGATCTGAGTGTCAAAAATAATAATCACAAATGTATCAGAGCATTAAGGCAGGCATTAGGTCTTTTTTTTTCTTTTTTCTTTTTTCAAGTGTGTTTTATAGTGTAGAAAAAGGTTTCCGTTCAGAAGACTGTTTAGTAACACGTGTGAAATGTTTTCTCCAACCTCCGGCTAAAAACACTCATTTGATTCCATCTATAAAGAAAGAAAAAACATTCTCTTAAAATGTTTTACCATGCAATAAAATGTGAATCCTCTCACCCACTTCTCTCTGCTAGGTTACACCCATATCCCATTCAAGTGTCAATGGAGTTTTCACCATACTGGTAACCACACACAACTCATAAGACACAATTAACTGAAAATATCTGCTAAGATCACATACACCATGTAACTAAAAGGGAAAAAAAAAAATTACCCCCCACATACGAGAGTTCAAAATCGCAGATATAGAACCACACTGTTTTATAAACCACCAGGAGGTAGAAGATGCCAAAATAGTGAGTTTTTACGTGAGATGGCATAGCATTGGCAGTAGAAATAAGGTCTATTCCATCATATCATTTTTTTTGAAACTTTTTTCCCACAATGTTACTCTCCTCTATTAACCATGACACAGCGATTGCATTGTCAGAAGCCAACCATTCCTCTAATCAGGCTGCAGTTGGTTCTGCCCACAAAATCACTGCCTGATAATCATGGGAAACATTTCACCCTCTTAAGGCAATATTCAGCATGGAATGAAAGAGTGTTTCATTTTTTAAACCAAGCAAATTGTTTCCTCTTTTACCCAACCAAAGTTTACTTGTAACATTAAGACTTCCTTTGTTCTGTTCCCTCTGTGTGTGTGTGAGCACTGTGCACTCTGCACTGTGCAGATAGGTGGGTGGTTCCATTACCACATTAATCTTTAACTGATCAAAGAGAGATCCATTTTCATTCATTCATTCACGAGAGAGAGAGAGAGAGAGAGAGAGAGAGAGAGAGAGAGAGAGAGAGAGAGAGAGAGAGAGAGAGAGAGAGAGAGAGAGACACCTTTGGTTGCTTGATAAAGATACAGAGTAGACTCTGCCAATTCAGGCCGCAAAGGATAATATTTCTCTGTAGGATGCAACATTTCACGGTCTAGCAAGTACCTGAAAAATGTACTCTTTCCATTAAACAAACAATTTCACTTCAACAATACAAACAGTGATGAATTGTATAAAAGAAAACAAATTCTAGAAGCAGAAGCCTAGAAAAGAATGGCATGTATTTCATAGCCAAAATAACCTTCAAAAGAAGAAATTATAAAATTTTAAATTGTAGATAAGGCTTCAACCTCACTCATGAGTCATACCTTTCTGGTAGTACTCCAAACCTCTCCCAGACATGGAAAAACTCACGATGTGATGAATTAGCAGCTGCAATATCTCCGACAAGAACCTGATAACAATAATTTTAACAGCAGACATATCCAAAAATTACAATGCCATCTAAAAAGTTAGGGCCATAGATTGTAAACAACAGCAGCAGTTATCCCATTATTTTAGTATTAATTTTAATAATAAGATTTTTTTAAAATAGAATACAATATATCATACTATTTTATAGTAATTAAAAAGAAAAAATCTTTGAAGATTCAATGTTGTTAGAGCAGCTATAATTAACAGTTACATTAGTAACAATCAAGTTCAACCACAATTATCCCATTTATTTTCATTAATCCAAAACTTTAATCAAGACCATTTTTCTTGCAGTTTTCCAGAAATTACCATTAAAAAGGCAGGGTATTCAACTACTTTTTTTTTTTTTTGGATAATAGGGAATTCAACAACTTGCCTGTAGGCCAGGCCAGAAAGCCTGAAGGCTAGTAAGTTGCCAATAGGTTGCCTTCCCTGTCCTCATATCAGCTTCATGATACCTGGAATTCAGCAAGTGCACTCAAATTTACTTCATATTGATCCAACGTTTATAGATAATGCAACTTTGTAGCAAAGGAGAAACAACTGTACAACACATATGAGAAATCACAAACTTGCACCAGAGCTATTAAAAGTCAACGATAAGAAAATCGATTAAACCCCGATCTATCTCTCTTGACTGCATACATGAACAGACCTACTTTGGGTAAAGAATACTAACAATGACAAAGTAATGAGCCTCAAGTAATGGTCAGCAAGGGACTAAAGCAATCTCACATGCTTCTTAGTTGAATCAAGAAATACTAACCAAAATATCGGAAACAAGACAAGCTCACCTTTTTATATATATATATATATATATATATATATATATATACTAAGCTTGCTTTATTAGAAAAAAAAAAAAAAGAAGAAGAAGAAGAAAGAAAACAGAATAGAAGATTACAACGGATCCTCTCGAAGGGAGGGGCCGCACAGGAAACCTCCCCAAAGGAGGGGGGAAGGCCCTAACATCTCAAAATGCAATACCCAAACACCTCAAGATGAGGAAGACCACAAAGGACAAAAAGACCTAGAACAGACAACAAACAAAACCCGTGCACGAAGGCGACTTCTCAAAGGATCCAAGTGACTAGATTAGGGTTCACCTTATTCTTTAATAAACAACCAGGCTGGGCAAGGCCAGGTTGGAAAATGCAACAAAACCTTGGCCACTTATAGATCAGATCAGATCTGCCAACCAAAACCTGGAAAAAATACAAAGTTTGGTTGCAGACGGGTTTGCAGAATAGGCACAAATTCACTACTCCACATGAAACTTTGCATATGGTTTTCCTTGAATCCAACATACGATTTGAGCATAGATACTTGGCCTGTCTAAACATCTGCTTCCGATGCTTATTTGAAATCAGTAAATGTCAAATTTGATTTAAATATAACACTGCTTCTGATTCCCATTGGGCAGCATGGATTTAAGTGGAGTCGTACAAAAGCAAAATGCTTCCTTTTTATGGTTATACTATGCACCTATGAAGTTCTAAGTAAATACATATTAAGGTCAACTTCCTAATAAACCAGATGTAAGTTGAAATATTGCTTTTCCTTCTGCACGCAGTACTAAAAAATCGGGATATATAGATAATGATAGCCCCCAGCTTCTGGGGGATATAGAGGGGGGGAAGTTCAAGAAAAAGAATCTATGAGTAGGAAACAAAAGCTATCTTCCTAAACTACAAAATAGTTATTCAGGGCAGTACCATGGGCCATGCCGGAAATATTTCTGTACAGCAAGATAAGCAGAGTGGAACATGTCCCAAAACTCATCCTTTCCGAACAAAATGTGGGCCTTGATAAGATACTCATAGAATGAATCAACTCCTACAAGAGATCGCAATTAACCAGAATGAGAAACTATCCAATTTTAAAATTAAGTAATACAGATTTCAACAATGCTTTATTTGACAAGACTTGATGAGGACATCACAGTGGCTGATCCAGCCTTTCAAGTGTACCAACAGAGGAGGTATAGATTCCAGCCTTCCCCCCCCCCCCCCCCAATGGTTCGACGACTAGTTTTGAGGCTACCACTTGGCCAGTAGCAGCAGCTAGACAGCAGCTCTTTTTATTTTCTTTTAATTTTTTTTTTCTGTTATTTTAGTTAATTATGTTATTTTAGTTTTCTGTTAGTAGTTATGACCTGTAATTTATTTTCTTTTCTATTAATTTTACAGTATGTAGCATTTACCCACCTTTCCCCTATTTACGTGGATACTCTCACCTCAATTTCTTAGTTCTCTTTTAATTTAAATTTTCGTAACTGCAATAGGTAGTTCCCCAGCTCCCCAACCCCCCCACAGTTTCATTGTGTAAGCCTTAAAAGGCCTTCTTTTCTGCTGTAAAACACGATGCAATATGAAATGAAAATGCAAATGGAACTGCCTCTCTTGCTGTGTAAGTCTCCCTCTCTCTCTCTCTCTCTCCTCTCTAAATTTCTCTTCTTCTTCTCCTTCCTCTTCATCGAATTCTGTTCCCCATCCTTTTCCCCTTTCTTCTTTTTTCTTTTTTTTTCTTTTTTCCTGCATGTGTATGATCTTCCCTGCACTTTTCTCCATACGAAACTGTTACCCTGTAATTTCTGTCCCCCCCCCCCCCTCCCCAATTTCTGTTTCATCATAAACCTGCAACATTATACCCCACGGGCTATCCCCTGTTCTACTTTTCTGCCTCTGTTGGACAGCAGGCTGACCTGGCTGAACTCTGCCTTATATGTACTGTAGTCATCTGTCACAACCCCCTATTCTGGTTAATAATTCTTTATCCTTCGCACTGAATTAATTTCTGACTTCATATGAATGTTGGTTTACTCTTCAACTGGGGTTTAGTCTTGCCATTTTAGGAATCTTGACAGTTCCTGCATAGTAGTACGTTATCAAATGCTGCCTAATGTTGAACTGCCATAACACTTTATTGAATATTGCTAAATGGGAAGCATGTAACCTAGGAATTATTGCTCATTACTTGGTTATTATTACTGTTCAAGTCATGTATGCATTTCATGCAAGTTGCTGCCAGCCCTAGTCAATCACTGTTAGACAGTCTTTACGGGAATTTCTGTGGTCATCATTGGTATTATTATAGGTAAAACCTAGACCCCCTAGGCTGTCCTACATCAAGACTACAACTCAACTCTAACAAAAGCTTAATCAATTAGATTCTACAAGCAAATGAAATGAAAAACTTAAACAGATTCAAGTAAATTCAAAGAACTTCATCATATGAAACTAACGCATAAAGGTGACAAACACATAACATAAATGTACCAGCTCCAATGCCAGAAGAATATTCTATCCATTCCCCAGTGACCACATCTAGAGTTGTGCCTAGGAGATTCAAAGGACTTCGCATGCTCCATAGCTTACGAAGAGCACGCAAAGCTACAGCTTCATATCGGGGGTCACCAGTTAATCGCGATAATGCTCCCATTTCAAGGATGAGAGAACCTGAATATGGAATGAAAAATCAGCAAACTTCAGGAGTCAGACTATAATTCACAGCTGCATCTTAAATATAAGCTCCTCACCACACCCAGATGTGCTGGTCTCAGTTGTCTCATTGTCCATCACTCCGTACTGTCCATCACAGAATTTTGTATTTATGCAGATTCAAAATATTCCTCTTATAAGCAAACAGGAAAAATTTATGCTTTCCCACATTGAAAAGATTAGCCTATATAAAGCCTTATAGGAGAAACCATGCATGATAAAGTGTAAATCCAAGCATAAGTAGCGTTGGTACATGTATGCTCTAATGCTTCTAAATAGCAAGCATCATTGACAGTGATACCAATAGCAGGTTGATCACTAAATTCTAGTCTAGGGCTTCAACAATCAATTTTTTGTGTTGCCATCTAACAAGCTTACACGGTGTGTTAGTAACATTTGCTGACATTCTGAAAATGTCATATGCTAACACTGCATCATATGCCTTCTTTTCTAAGATATGTGGGCAACACAGCACTATATTGCTACTTATGATTGACTGACCTTCTAACACACACACACACGCACACGCACACGCGATCACATGCACACGCAACACACCCAAGCGCAAGCACACGCGCGTGTGCGTGCACTCAATGAGTATAGCTTAGCTGCATCAACAATAAAGCATATACTTGCAAAAGGAAATATTCTCCACGAGCTAAAGTATGATCAGTCAAGTACCTTAAGATTAATCCATGCATATGGCAATCCAGTGGGAGTATCAAAAGCACGTAGGAAACGTATCCCCAGATCTTCAGCCAGCTTAAGTAACTGGTTCTTGTAAACTCCTTGATCTAACCCATTTCCAGGATCAGTGGCAAGGATATGACCAGAAATAAGCCCTCCAAGCACCCTTATGTTGCACTAGACAGTTGCAAGCAAGAGGAAAAGAGTCTCATTAGGATACTTCATATTTGGCTTTCTTACATCCGAAATATCATTTTAACTGACAATCACTATTAGAAAGTTCCACAGTTTCCATATTCATTCAGCTTCAGATGAACAATGCCATAATAGTTTGAAACTTTCCAAGAGATACCTCGAACAGATTTATCCTTGCATCAACATCAAAGGTGAGATTTTCAGAAAGCCAAAGAACTGCGTTTTTGAATTCTGTGTAGTTACCCAGTACAACAAGACTGCAAAAAAGAAATTATTAGAAAAAATCAAGAGCAGAAATAAGGTATCAAAATAATAGTTTAACCTAACTTTATTACAAAAATCATTTAAAATTAGGAAATTACAAAATTACATCAACTTGTGATCATAGTCATAGTTAAACTGAAACTGGTTGGGCAAATGGCCATGATAACCAATAAGTTTTGGTGGCCAAGGAAAAAAAAAAAAAAAAAAAGCAAAACACATATGAACATCAGGTTTTGTTTTTTTTTTTTTTTGGGGGTGGTGGGTGTGGGGGGGGGGGGGGGTCAGTGGACAATGTCACTAGTGCACAGGGTCCGGCAGTGTTCAGTGAGCAAATGATACCCCCACAATAAAATGCTAAGGACCTATTCAAATCTTTCTCTGCAAATATACTATACCTGGACAATGACTCGATACGTGTCAAGGCTGATCCGTTGTAGTTTTGTGGTAGGTGTTCAAGCTGAAAATCAACAAAAAGATGAATGGGCGGAAAGGCTTTGTAATTTATAAACATTACTGTGTGAAAACAGTTGACATGAGTTTCCAAAATAAGTAATTCTTACATTCAAATTCCCAAGCTCGCTAAGGGAGTCAGTAAAAGTCTTCGTAAGAGGTCTTAGCTCATCATGCTAAAAAACAACAGAATACACAGTCTATAACTTGTATAATAAACAAAAAAAAAAAAAAAAAAAAAAAAAAATACTAAACTTCAACAGTTATTATGGTTTCGGACTTACTGGGAATGCATGAGTCATGTAGTTGTTATACGCATGGTAAAACC
This sequence comes from Protea cynaroides, assembly GCA_028583415.1. Lineage (NCBI taxonomy): Eukaryota > Viridiplantae > Streptophyta > Magnoliopsida > Proteales > Proteaceae > Protea > Protea cynaroides. Next base: position 9,735,536 of record CM053273.1, read on the forward strand.
TGGAAGAAAAAAAAAACCCTCGTAAGTTGGATTATGCAAACTAACAGAAGTATAATTTAAACAAGACGAGGTGTTTTTTTAACAAAGTTTAGGTCCCAATTCATTGAACTTTTCAGGTATAAATGTGAATTTGTCTTCGAATTGCCCATATTGGGTTGCTAACAAATGATAAAACAAGATCGCTACTCCACGATATACCGTTGCTGAATTTTTCAACAAACACTAATAAATTGCACAAAACAAGCTCTAGGCGATACCCTGCACAGCAGAATCATGACAATCAAATACCGCAAAATCTCAGGAGGATGGAAGAAACACTAGGTGGACAATATGAAGTTTGGAATGCCACAAGTAAGAGAGGGAGAAAGTATGTCCGACAAATCTATCATGGAGAAACTATAAACCACAGACAGAACCGAACCCAGAAGACATAAAATTAAAAAAAAATATATATATATATATATATTCGTAGTATTCAATCCAGAGAAGCAAAAGAGTCAGGTGATTCACCTACATTTTCCGGACCTTCTCTCTCATATATAATTTCTTCGCAGCTCCACCGAGCTCGGCCCCAGACTTGGCCAGGCTGAAGATGGTGGGAGAAATCAAGAGAAATAGAAGAACCCATGTCCGGAATCTGAATCTAGAGTCGCGAGGCGACATGTTTTTGATTAATTCGAATGTGTAGATGGATTTGACTCGTCAGATGCAGCTTAAATAAAGAAGAGAGCTCGATTACGATCAGAAAGACCTTTGCACAAAGTTAATTTCTCGTCTTATATAGGATGCCCACGATGCCCTCGATCAATTCCATTTCTCGTTTATTCGTGAAGTCATAGAACTCATGAAGCGCTCTGACTTCAAAGTCTAAATAAGGACCTGGATCGTATTCAGCTGCATCCAAGCCGTTGATAGTGCATACGTGTCAATGTTTTAGTGCGGCTGCAAGAAAGTCAAGTTTGTTCCATGGATTCTTGTCCATATGAAAACCGATTACATATCTAATAATACTATATAATTACTGAAGTACTTAATCATCACAAACTGTGATTAAATTAAGCATTTTGTATCTCTTATAGAAACGAATTTTGCCTTGCAACAATGATCGGAGTAAAATCATAGGATTCCTTTATAATTATTACTTATGTTTACGATTTTGTAGCAGGGTTTTACTTTGGTGAAGGAAACAAAATCAGAAACAATTCATTTAGTTGTTGTTGTGATTTTTGTAATTAGGTGTTTTAATGGTGTGAATAATTTTATGTTTTAATTGTGTAAATTGGATTTGAATTGATAATAAACTTCAATTGGGCATTTAATGATTTTCTTTTGGGTTTTTAGAATTATTTTTTCTTAGTAATAGGTTGGTATTGATGATATGTCACTCTATCATTGATTCTGTTTCAATCTCATATCGGAAATGTAACCCAAGAAAGAAGAAAAAAAAAATTGTAACCAACCCATGGAGGCATAAGCAGTCTCTCTCTCTCTCTCTAGCAAAGTAATGACACACAGGGAACCCCAAATATAGAGAGTGGGACTCCTAAAACCACTCTCATCCACAACAGTAGCAACTAGCAGCAACACTCCCCATCTCTCCTCCGGTCCTTCCATCCCTGATCAAACTGATCACCTTTTTTCCCGCAAACCAACCACCCAGTCCACCCAAAGGATCTGTTTCTTCTCTATCCGTCTCCCCATTTTCTTTCAGAACTGAAAATAAAGATAGGAAGCAACTCTCCTCTCCCTTACAGAGAAGGAAAAATTTTATTTAAAAAGCGAAAAAGATATAGTACAGACACAGAGAGAAAAAAAAATGGCAATGATTAGAGCAGTGGCATTGCCCCTATTCATCATCGTCTTCATCTTATCATCCCTCACGCAGTTCGAATCGAAACTTACCACCAAGTATTACCAAAACACGTGCCCACAGCTGGAGAAGATCATCCGAGACATCGTCACAATGAAGCAGATGACCAACCCCACCACCGCCGCCGCCACCCTCCGCCTCTTTTTCCATGACTGCATGGTGGATGGCTGCGACGCCTCTGTCCTCATTACCTCCACCCCCTCCAACAAGGCTGAGCGCGACCACGACCTTAATCTCTCCCTCGCCGGCGACTCCTTCGACGTCATCGTCCGTGCCAAGACCGCCCTCGAGCTCGCCTGCCCTGGCATTGTCTCCTGCGCCGACATCCTGGCCCTCACAACCCGTGACCTCCTCACCATGGTAGGGGGGCCTTTCTACACGGTCCGCCTGGGCCGCAAGGACGGTTTCATCTCCCAGGCCTCCCGCGTTGACGGAAACCTCCTGGAATCATCCGCCACCGCCTCCCAGCAGATCGATCTCCTTGCATCCAAGGGATTCTCCGTGCAGGAATTTGTCGCCCTCCTCGGTGGCCACACCATCGGTTTCTCCCACTGCAAGGAATTTGCCAAGCGCATATTCAACTACAGCAACACCTCCCAGAACGATCCCACCCTGAACCTTGTCTTTGCCAAGAGCCTGCGTATCGCCTGCGCTAACTACGATAAGAACCCGAACATGGCCGTCTTCTTCGACGTCATCTCACCAGGGAAGTTCGACAACATGTACTACCAGAACATTCCCAGGGGGTTAACGCTGCTTCAATCGGACCAATCTCTGGTACAGGACCCCAGGAGCAAGCCCTTCGTGTTGAAGTACGCCTCCAACCAGACTGCCTTCTTCAATGACTTCGCCCATGCCATGGAGAAGCTCAGCGTCCTTCAAATCAAGACCGGTCACAACGGAGAGGTCCGCCGGAGATGCGATTCCTTCAACAACATTAAGGTTTAGCCGCCTGGAGACGAGACTGATGAATACACTACGATCATCAACCATCAGAGTCCATCAATTGATTGTTTGATTCGTTGGTCAATTGATGGTAATGTGATCAGTTTGGAAGAAATCCTCAGAGGAAGGAAAAAAAAAGAGAGGAGTTTTGATGCAGCTTGTTGCTCTTCTCTGATGATTAAATTTCTCCCTTAAATTTTTACCAAAAAAAAATTTCTCCCTTAGATCTATATAAAAATATATTGTATTATATGATTAAATGTAGAGCCTATTTTTTTTTTCCCCAAAGGCCACAAAGGTTCATTCGACCACATGGACAGATGATAATCATGATATATTAAAACTGACCGTTGGATAGAAAAGACATCATGTCAAATTTTACATTCTAATTCAATTAAACACCCTTTGCATCTTGTGTATTTCTTCTTTTCATGTGCATACTCCCATCTAAAGCTTAGAAACATATTAAAAATAGATGGTTCAGATTTGTCTTGTAATTTTTTGAAATATCGCATCCCATTGTTACGTGAATAACTACCCCGCCCGTTCTCCATGTACGTCACACTCTCCCTCCACTGATAAGTTTTTATTGATTTTTAAAAGCAAAAGGAAAAATAAATAAAATAAAGTGTTAACTGGGGGAGGCAAAGATCTTACAAATATGAATGCACATTTATTTCTGATTCATTCTTCCAAACATTTCCAATCATCCACTACTATCATTTTCATGATTCATTCTTCCAAACATTTCCAATCATCCATTTCTATCATTTTCATGTTTTCTTTGGTTCACCAGCATTCTGCTCCATTAATGCCCAAAATTAAAAATATTTTGTAGCAAACACTATCCTGTTGCTCTCTCAATCTCTTTGAGGTGTTGATCTTTATCCTATCTCCTCCGCACTAATCCTGTACAAAAACTTGTTCATCAGACTGTGGGCAAGTTTCTGTCAAGCCGGTTCCCACACAAGAATTCAGAAGGCTCAGTTAATGGTAAAGCTAATAGCATCATCCATACCCAAAAGCTCACACAAATTTGATCTTTTATATTTCATAATTCTTCAGTGATTTGCTGAGAATTTGAATGCATGCAGTAGGACCATTCATATGATCATCCAGTGGATCTCAGTTTTTTGGGATATGGTCTAACTGGAAGATACATTCCATCTTAGAAACCGAATTTTATATTAATCATTGATAATCCTTTACAAGGTAGAGTAACGAAGACTGCCCCAAGGATGTCTCCCACTCCAGTGACGAAAATACAGGCAAGCAAAGAAGGGAGAATTAAAGTTCCAGCCATAACACCTGCTCCCAGAAGATGCTTTGTTGAAGCTCCCCACAAATTTTTAACAGTTAAACCTAAAAAATGCAGAAAATCAGACACTTCTGTTAATGTTACAAAACAGACCATTCAATAGATTTTTGTTGCGATGTCTTACCAAATTCAGCAAGGCTTCCTCTTCTCCACCTTTAAGCGTAGATTGAACCATTTCTTCTTTTTTGGCTCATCCCTCGTAGATCTCTTATCTTTTGCTTGCTGATCTTCCCCTTTAGACTGTTTGAAGGAAACTTTGACCTTGCTACTAAATGAACTTCGCTTTAGAGGAGGAACATTTGTGTATGCAGCATGGATGGCGTTCCTTTGCCTAAGAAGCTCATCAATCTAAATAGACAACAAAGACCAAACCTAAATTTTAGGAGCTCCACCTCATCTGAAACCACATCTTTAAATCCAAAATTGCAAAACCAAACTGTTCATTGACCCATTTGTGGGGTATACCCCAGTTGAAGGGTCTAAGCCATAGACCCAGCCAGTCGTCAAGACATCTAATATATTAGGAATTCAGGATATACACTCAAACAATCTACCTACGCCTATTTATTCTCACCTAAATTTTAGGGTCTCTAGTCAAGGTGTTGAGTATGCTCTAAGAGCAAACAATTACTACAAGAAACCGAACTGCCCAAGTACTTTCATGAGTTTGGCTATTTAAGCCTGAATTGCCTGGGTTAAACAATTCGCAGTTCTTCCTGTAGGAGAAACCGTAGTTTGACTTTATACTGAAAAGTTTAACTTAATCCTTTACACTGAACTGGAAAATGTTCAACCATCCAGTCTCATACAAGTCTATAGCCAGCATAAAAATCATTAAGTCAAAAAGACCAAGAGATGTGAACTCACTGACTGCATTTCTTGTGCATATCTACTGGTCATCTCCGTGAACTGTGCAAGGACCTGTCACATGGCATTAAATAAGCACAACAAAACATATACATTCCTTCAAGGAATAAACAAAATACTAATGTATAATTCCAAACCTCTCTGTACTCGGTTTCAAACTTAACAAGCTCCGCCCTCTTACTTAGAATTTGAGTTTCCACATTCCTTAGTTTTTTCTTTTCTTCTGAAAAAGTTGCAGCACAAAGCGCTTCTATTCTGTAGCTCACACTTCTGAAAAAGTTGTCACCTGAAAACATGTAACAGTATACATGAAGGGTAATGCTTAGGTCCAACAGGCAGTCAGTTCAAATATCAAGGAAAGTGGCATGACAATCTAGACAAAGGAAGTCACAGAACTGACCATACACTGCAAAGACATGGGTGCCAGCTTTCAGTTCAGTAATTTCACATGGCTGAAATCCATGCAATTTTTTGAAAAAGGCAGCATCAGGATCCTTTGCAGTTGCCATCTGATTCAGAAAGCATGAGATTTAATGAAGGGAACAATAAATAAAATAAATGTTTTGAAGATTCAAAGGTAAAAAAAGAACTTGCAAAGCCATTATCTCACCGCACTGATTGTTTGATCTAATCGGTAAACAGGGAAACCAAGAAAATACATCCCAGCAGATGTGACCTTTCCTGTTTTTGCACTGTCCTCCTACATAATAAAGAAAGTAGTCTATATACAAAAAGTAATAAATGAAACAAGTAAATTAATAAAAGGAAAAAAGGAATTTCTACAATTACATATAAGTATAAAACCATGCAAGCCAAGGTAAAGAAAACTAAGTTTATCAACCAGAATCTCCATAACAAAATGCCAAATATACTGCAGCATGGAAACAACGTATCATGAATGAGCTTGAGTTTTCAAACAAGGATTCAACTCAGGGCATTAGTTCTTTATCTTGATGTATTTTAAGTGAGACCAGAACAAACCATTTACAGCAGTAAGGTAATGACTGGACAGGCCCAGATGCAAAGCAGTATTAACTTAGAAATGCCGTGTTGACTGAGCATGCATATACAAGAAACATTGACAGACAGTTAAAACCGATGGAACGACCATGTCTGCTACACAACTTGTCTGGATTTCAGAGTCATGCATATTTACTCAAATATGTCTGTAATTATTTGTTTACATATTCAAAATCTATTGCTTTTGTTTCTCCCCTCAACCAATAATATAGTGCATTTGACTGCATCCTAAGTGGATTAAATTCAGTATGACCATAGGTATGGAATAAAATCTCGGCGATTTTGCTCATCTCGGCAGGAGCCGAGACGAGAACAGGGTCGATAACTCTTCTCGTCTCGGTTCTGCAATTTCTCAACCGAATTTAATTAATCTTAGCTCTTTGGCCCCTTTGGTTATATGGGGATTAATTTTCTTGGCAAATTTCTTCTTCTACTAAAGATGTTAAACTTAATTTACAGTGTTTCATGGAATGAAGTCCCAAGTTCCAACAGAGTTGATTGGTTTCTCCCACTGTAAAGACTCTATGAGGAAGAAAGTCCATGGTAATGATGATGTTCTATCATGGCGCTTTAGCAAAGTCAATATGGGTTTGAGAGACCCAGTTGGACTCCTAAAGATTTCTTTTCATGGTACTTTAGCAAAGTCCATATGGGTCGAGACTTTATACACTGTCTCGGCAAGATCTCACCGAGATCTCGGTTTCGGAGGAGGCCGAAACTCCTCCGAAACACGAGATTTTAAACCTTGACCATAGGTGGTATATATTCCATTGTATGCCTCTCAAGGAAAATACTCATTGCACATACAATACATTGATAGGTATAAAATAACAGGCCAAGAAAATTTTCCAACAGGCAGGTCCAGTCAATAGATATATTAATTGGCCAATTGGTCTTAATCATCCAGTAGATATTCAACAGTATTACAAGTTTGACGACAGCCAGAGCTATCATAAGTGTCAACAATCTTTTCTTCTTTTTTTTTTTCGCGGGGGGAGGGGGGAGGGGTGTTGAGGTGTTTGATGTTTCCTCCTTCCAAAGAATCAAAATGTTAATAGAAGAATGGAAGCATACAATGGAGCTAGATAGGCTCCAAAAGTCAAGATTCATTTTCCAAAACACCAAACACCAACAATTCTAATGTCACTAATGCAGGCCCAATTTAAGATCTTAATTGGGTTTATTCTCTGCAATGGCCTTATGAAGCCCAAGATTGGGACTCTAAAGAGGTGTATGAAAATAGATATTTTTTTAGTAGTGGGCCACATGCTCTGCTCTAGTAAGCAAGTTTAGTCTTTTCTTAGTTCTAGTTGATCAGGTATAGAAAAGAGTTACTTTCTTATTTTATCTTAGATTCCTTATTAGTTTCTTTTAGAGTTTGGTTAGTTAGGGACACTTCCTAATCCTTGGGGAGAGAAAAAGGTTCCTTAATCACACAACACAACTGTGGAGAAATAGGTTCCTTATTTGCATACAACACAACAGTGGGATAGTTTTTAAGAGATTGTTTTACATACTATTTAAACATTTGAGTTTGTTTAGGACAACTATATGACTTAAGTATAGTGTTTTAGTTTATCTAGATTTACTATTATAAATAAGTTGTCAGGCTTAAACAGCCCCACCATTTGTTTTGAATTAGTTGTTAGAAATTGAAGTGAGGTTGTTGCCTCTCTCTCTCTCTCTCTCCCCCCCCCCAAAAAAAAGTTACCGTTCCCGGCTACTGTTCAGCTCCTTTTCTTCCCTCATCTTCTTTTATTCTCTTCCTTAACCCACTACCAGCAGATCCCATCCCTTGATCTGCATCAGTCAACCATCTACATGAATGACCTCTCTCCGCTTTCACAGGGTTCCAGAGAAGATGTATTGGTGACACCATAACAATCCTAACCTTCTGCATTTTTTAACAAAATGGTAGCTCTCTAGCCCTGAACCCGTGTCTTCATGCTGGCAACAGAAGCTTTTCACCACTGCTCCAGGCACCGGCCCTCCTTTGTGCACCTCTTTTGGATTATATCAACCACCAATTCACCAACATTGATAGCCAATTGAAATAGATGTTCATACCCAGAAAAAAAAAGACTTGTGACTGATCACCCTTTCTCCAAGTCGCTGGCCTCTGCAGCACTCAAACTTCCTAGATGGAGCTACCCTATGCATGGTCTAAGCATCCCGTGAGTCCCTTGAAGCTCCTGGACCATCTCTGCAATATGCCAACCACCCACAGGCAAAACATGAGCAATGATAGCATAGCTTACTCAGCCTAGCTCGTACTTCCACTAAAACACAACATGAGAATAGATAATTCCATCAAAAGCCTTTGAGCTAGGTACTACACATTGCCACAGCCTAAAAGTTACCCAATGGGTGCCCAAGCCCAACAGGAGACTTCTAGAGCGTTTCTAGCAACTAGAGTCTGCTTACAGTTCAACCTATTGCTTGTATGGAGGCATCACGCCAGGTCACAAGATGTGACAAAAAAACAACTCTTCCCAAATATGATGGTGCTTATGTAAAGTGAGGAATCCTCATATGTTTCAAGGCAAAGATGAGAGTGCTGAGAGGGTCTACAGAATGGATATGTATTTGATCTCGTGCTGGTGCTCTGTGATTTTGGATTTTAGGGGGTTAATACCTTTTGGGATTACTGGGACATTTTGAATGAAAAGAATTTGAAATGTAGTGGGGATGGTGGTTGTTTTTTGTGGGGTAATGATTTTATGCATCTTTTGATAGAGGATCCCAAGTGGGCCATTTCTTTGTGCATAGCATCCAGACTGCTCCTTTGGTTCTTCATTATTGAATTTTCCATTACCGTTTACAAATGCTAAAAATACTATGAAAATGCCATAAAATATCACCACCATTCCTGCAAAACCTGAAACCAGATACTTACCTTACCACTGAGACCATGCCAACCCACAAAAAGGCATGTTTGCCCAGCATTATATCAAGCAATTAAGGAGGGTATTGAACCAAGATCATACCAAGGCCTCAGAGACCCCACTGACCCACCATGGGACACCACAATTAAGCCTCAGAATACAACTGTCTCAATTCGACTCTCTCAGGAAATGAACTAGCATCCATAGGTTGTCTCAAGTTTGTCCATGACACAATGCCATATTCCAGTAGATTAAGCAAATATGAGAGCACAATACCCAATAGAAAAGAACTAATTTCCATTACGAAGATTCCTTCAACCAACAAAGCCTAGAAATAATTAAATGACCATCCCAAGAAATCCATGAATATACCTACCAATGAATATCAGTAATATTTGGGGTTTGATATCATTAATATCTTCACAAGTATCAAGTAATATTCAAAAGAGTAAGGACATTATATAATCCCAAAAGTGCTTAGCAAATATCAAGTATTAGTTCGTAGACAGCTAAAAGATGAAGTGATAATCTTTCATACTTCATGTTTCATTTTTATCACAAAGGCTTAAAGGGAAGGGAAATGAATTTTCAACTTATAAAATAAACTTTTGTTATCCTTATGCACATGACGATCTAACTAACTCCAGATCATACCCTATTTGGTTATTAACTTTCACTTTACTTTGCAACCAAATCCCTTGCATTTAAAAAGTAAAATAAAATTACGTCTAAAAGTAACACTATTAAATATGGTAAGATATGGAAGTAGTTAAACAATCTTGTTTGATAATGATTATAAAAGTTTCCATTTTAGGTTTGAAAATTTTCACTTCCCCACCATTTGACTTCCCTTGCAACTAAATTGAGCCAAAGAGGTTACGTATTGAAAGTTCAGTATTACCCAGAGTTACATACAAGAGAACTCAAGTAAGTTATTACATTACACAAATAAAAACCCACAAAAAATGCTTGGTACCTGTAATGCAAGGCCTAATCCACCATTCTCTTCCTGCTCAAAGTACAAAAGCTGCATAAATATCAAGCCATAATTAGCAGGACACAAGTGATCTATTCTGCAAACTCAGCAATTACTTCACATGAAACAAAGCCCCCATAAGAAAAATGACCAAAAACTAAGTAAATTGCATATTTTGCTGTCAGAGAAACAACAGAAATCTCAGTGTGCGAGAAAATTGATAAATTCATGACAGAAGAAATCATGGCCATATAAACATAATTATGACATATTTACAGCCTTAGGGCTGACCCTCCCAAGCTAAAGGAGTTCCATGAAAAACTCAAGGAACAGGGGCTATAAACTGCATAAGTTGGACCTATGCCCCCAATGTTTGATCATTGATGCCAATTTGAATCCCCACTAACACATAATGTTGGAGTCCAACCAAATTCAGTTCATAAGTATCATTTTAAACATTGGAAGCAACAATATATGAAGTTAAAGAAATTTTCTGTGGTGCAAGTCACAGATCAAAACAATATCACATGCACAGTAATGTCATTATTCATTAGTACTTTTGACATACATATTTATGCATCAGAGTAAAGCATGCTTGCCTTGTCTACGAGATAGAACAAGTTAAATCATGATGTACCGAAACCTTCTGACATGCTAACCCAACCACAAATTTATTGTTTGAAAAAGACACTGAAAATTGCATTTATTTGAACGTATCCAGTTGTCAAACTTCAACAAGTTGTTGAACATGAAATAAAAATAGCACTCACATGATCAGAATAAAGTGATCATTACTGATGCAAGCTGAGATCCGCTGGATTGGAATCTCTAGAGGATTCTATTTTAAATGGTATATATTTGTAATCTTTTTAATTTAAAAATTTTAATTAGATTTGACTGTAAGTTTTAAAGTTTTGTTAGGTTTCTTATTGTTACTCATGTCCCTTTTATTATTTTTATTTATTTATTTTAGATGTGGGTCCCTTATCCCTTAGATGTAGGTGAGTATTAGTATTTGAGTTGATTTCTAGTTAGTAGTTGAGTTTAATTAGGACTCTTATATTGAAGTCATATTTGAGTTCTAATTGTGTTTTTTTAGAGTTTCAGTCCAATTAGGATTGTAAGTTTATTTAAAGACATTATTATTAATGAAATTAGTAGTTGATGATTATTGAGAAGAAAGAAAAGAAGAGGCTCTCGGCTCTCTCCCTCCCTACGGTATCCCTCTGATCTCTCTCTTTGAGTTCCCTTTCTCCCTTGCTGTTTCGATAGCTTCTTTCTCCTCTCTATATCTTTCTCTTTTTTGGTTTTCCCTCCCTATACCATAGGGTATATTCATATATCTCTTTTGCTTTAATTCTTTATTTTGACTCCCTACAATTATCCCACCATCCCATTAATTATCCCTAAAATCATCCCCCGTTACTATTTTGGTTCTCATCCCCTTTCCTCCCTTACTTGATAATGGTGTTTTCAATATTCTCCATTGATATTCCCTTTCATCCCTTTAAGTGAGATTCAGTCTCCATTAATTACCCAAATAAAAAGTCCAAACAGGCCCCATCAAACTCAACTCAACTAAACTCAGCCTTATCCCAACTAAATGGAGTCCGCTAAGCAGGCCCCGTCCAACAATGCATAAATACCGAAGGCAGCTGGTAAATTCAGGAAGCTAGGATTTCAAAAGTGCTCTAAAATAGTATCTCAAAACAAGGATCCTGAAGGCAATCTAAAGCTGCAAAGTGAAGGAACAAAAGCAAAAAATGAGAGGGGATAAAAGGAACCCAGCCATAATGTATACCAAGATCTATTTCATTACATGAAACAAATAATTCTCCACAGAATATTCACAGAAATATCATAACAACCTTTTTTTAATAAGAAATATCAGAACACTCAGTTCTGAATTACATATGAGAATGAACTAACATGGTTGAAATCGGTTTATTCTTGAAATCATGTTGATAAGTATATTGGTTCAGCACCTAATATGAACCCCCCCCCCCTGTTACACAAACATTATTGCTGAAGCAAACATCTTGGAAATAAGATTCATGGCTACCAGTTAAGCACACAGGTCTGGGGCCGCAATGACATGCCACATACGAACATAACACAAATCAAAGAATCAGGACCTATAATGAATAGGATCCATCTTAAAGAATAAGTTTACAATTTACCCTGAAAATTAGATTCCAAAAGGATAAAAAAAAGGAATCTAAGCTATCAAAAAGCTTAGACCGAATATTTTAGATCCTCTGATCCAACTAAAAAAGATACAAATGGAAATCTAAGTTACTCAAGCTTTAATGTTATTAGAGATAAAACCAATAACTGGATTATAAGACATGCCCCAAGGACTTAAAAAGTCTCCACAAACCTTGAATTTGCTTTTATCTGGTGAATGCACACGACACACAAATCCAGCTTGTGCTTCCTGTTCTGTTATTGTTACAGAGTAGAAGTGAGCACACTGTTTCTCAACCTGTAGAAATATGAGACAGCTTCACACGCGGTCACAACATAAAGAAGGAACAATAACTTGAAAGAAAGAAAATAGCCGATTGACAATAACTCACCTTCTTAACCAAGGGTTTCCCCAACTGAAGTGGATGAATAGTCACCATTCCATTGAGTGCTTCCTCCAAGATGCTTGTTGATACAGTGGTCTTAATTGGCACACCAAGTTTACTAATGTGGAGTACACATAAAAACAGAACCACCCATCATTTCATGACCCAGACTCCAAATACCATGAGTATCTCCATAAAAATAGAAATAAAAATTCATTTGAATTGAACCTACCTAAAAAGTGCAGCGAACATGGTGTTGACAGTGCCCATACTCGAAAGATCCAACTCCAAATCTTGACTTTCTGATTCAATAGCCTAGAGAAGCCAATTGACATCAGTTTTCAATCAATTCTTTAAGCAAAATCACAAACACAACAAACGAAAGAAACCTATCCAAGCCAATCACATAATAAATATGAAATAAACCATAGTTGTCAAGGCATTCCCTACACACTACCTAGGCACCCAGGCGCCCTTGTGGCGCCTTCTTGCCTAGGCGGGCATCTTGGTCGCCTAGGCCTCCAACGCCTTGGTTCACCTTGGTGCCTTGACAACTATAAAATAAACTATAAAATATGTAAATCAAAACTCTCGCCAATGACTGTAGTCTAAGAACAGTCCAGCACTGTAGAAAAAAACATGAGTCTCTTTGAAAGTAATCGTATGAGATGTTAAATAATCTGTATAATTAGAATCCTATTTAATATCTTACCTCAAAACCAGCCATATCATACTGACACCGTTTGTCTGGATTGGAAAGAATATTATAGGAAAATGTGACCTCCTTAAACATATCAGCTGCTTTAGGATCATTTGCATTTTTATCAGGATGATACCTAAGAATGTATGGTTTCAGCATTAGTAAATAATTCATGCAGAGAAAGAAAAAAATAAAATAAAATTGGAAGAGCAGAATAAAAATGGAGCAACTTAACCACATAACACATCATAGCATCAGCTGAGGGCTTAAGAAGACACTATACACTACTAACAAGTACGACCAGATCCGTTAAGAGCATACCACGAATAGACACTCCATGATCTACATGAAAATTCCTTTGACAATCATTGCCAAGAAGAAGCACTGTGAAACTAATAAACACAACTATCCCAAAACTGATAATGATATTCAATATACTTCCTCTAAAAGAAACCTGAGAGCGATGAAACTTGAAAGAGAGGTGCCATTACTTCACCAGAAATTGTGCTGGGACCTAAAGAAACTTCTGTGGGAAAGCCAAGTAAATTAGGTGTGGTTGTGTATTCTAACAGACACTCAAAACACTTTAAGAGAGAGAGAGAGAGAGAGAGAGAGAGAGAGAGAGAGAGAGAGAGGCAGATCTGGCAAGCTGATGGCAATAGAGAAACACTTTTAAGAGTGAAGGCCCACAAAATTGGTCGACTCTACATAAGCCCATGATCATCCCAACAGTCCATTAACCCATTCACAGATGTCCATCCGAATACAGTTAAGTAGCCATGTAAGAATATTTAGTAAGACTTCATAAATATCTATAAGCTTATTTGTTAGTTGCAAAGGAAGAAGCTTATTACACATTAATTGCCTAACAGTTTCGGTTATTCAGAGACATTAAAGAGTTAGCTACATAATCTAATCAATTAGGTGGTTTCTTGGCTTATAAGAGAAGATAAACTTCAACTCCTCTGATCTTGGGTGGTAAATCTCACATATAAAATAAGTTATTTCATGAATTATGTTCATTAATAACAGAACTTGATTATTTGAAAGAAATAAATTCATGTTAAGTAGAGTCACAATTTGTGAAATCCTGGTGGGTACGTAGGTCCATCTACCCCTCTTCACTCTCTTTGCTATTATTTCTTGTTCACATTTCTTTCCATCTTTCCTATTAAGTTACTGTTCAAATACCCATAACAGTCACTTTCTTATTCTCCATACTCATAGTTCCTGTCGTTAACCATCCTTTGGACTGCCATAACAATCAATTACATTTTGCTCCACTGTCGGTTGTGAAATTGAATAAGCCATCACTGCAGAACTGGGTTCCCTTTGATTGGTGGCTTGTGCTGCATTGCTCTCTCAAAGAGGATGAGCAATGAGGACCCCTTCAAGCAATATCCAGACATACAACAAATAACCAACAGCTAGGATTCACAGTTTCCTGCGCCCCTAGCACACAGAACACATGCTAGGAATCCTCGGAACTCAATGGACTAAAGGATCCACCATAAGAATTTTAATAAGCACTTTCATCGAAACAAAGAAGGCCACCCATCAGCTAGAGAACAAAAGACTATAGATACAATCAAAGAATACAGACTTAATTGATAAACTAAACACCCCATGCTCAAGCATTGACAAAATACCAGCAATTGGATGAAAATCAAAGTGGAGATATATTAAACACCCCATGCTTTGCACGCAGCTACGTACGTAGCTGTTTGCATAGCATCCATTCGGAGTCTCAAGCAGTACTAACAGAATAAGCACCAACCAGATCCACCTGTTATACTGACATCCAATTGGCAACCCCAAAGTTTCTCTCCAGTAACATTGTCAGAATAAAACTAAAAAATAATATCAACATCCTGTAATTTACACTCATGTTACCCTTGACAGAAACCACATGATTGCATGCAAGGAATGAAGGAGAAATTGTACTACAGGTGATATTCACTTGAGTAGTAAGGGAGATACGAGGCAAGGTTCAAAATCTCGAGTCTCAAGGGTGTCTCAACCTTCTGAGAAACCAAGATCTCCTTAGCGAGATACTACACAAAAGCCACGAAGGCTTAAAATGTGTGTTTCGACCCTAAAATGAGCATTTTAAGGCTTAATACTCCAGGAAAACCCTATTTTAGCATATATAAACATATTTAAACCATAAAATTGCATAAATAATCACACATGGTGGTTATTTGGGTTTACACCCATGTTTGGTAGTGTCGGTCTAAAGGTCAAATGTAAACCTATGGTAATATTGGCTATTTTACATAATATTACACTAATAGAAGATCACAGAAGACCAAATGAGCCAGTAAAATTATATTTTAGGAGAAGAATAAATATAATAACACTTAATTAGTTAATTGCCATAGTGAAAAAAAACCCAAAGTAGTCAAGTAGACTATACAATTATAATTCATACATTATGTCGAGACTAGTCGAGAACTGGTCGAAAAATGTCGAGAACTGGTTGAAAATGTTGAGAAATGGTCGAGACTAGTCGAGATGGTCGAGACACCGTATCAAGCCGAAATCTCGTCTCAAGCCCCTCGAGATCTCGCCGAGATTTTGAATACTGATACGAGGATTGGACTTGCATCTCTACAGTGCTTGAGCCCTTACTAATGGACCTTCAGAGTAATTCTTGGAAAGCAAGAAAGGCATCACCTAAGAAAACAACCAATGCACAGGAGTCCAGATTTCCGCCGGACCTCCTGAGCATTGTAATGCAATTTTGTCATGGAATTCAATAGTTTTTACCCTTTCAGGGGCCATCGGTTTAAAACAAAAATAGAACATACAACTCCACATCACATTTCGCAACTCAATTTACCTAGATATCTAGCAATTTGAGAAAACTTCAATTGATAATAACAGTTAAAAACATTTATTCAAAAGAGGCTTGACATCAACCCAGGGACCTCAACCAGCAAAAAAAATTTCCCCACTCTCCCAAAAAAAACCTTTTGCTCCATTGTATTTCTTATTCCTGCAGAACTAACTTAAGGAGAAATGATAAGTTGTCATTCTTTGATTTAAGAAGCGGTTAGTGCAGGGAACAGACGGACAACTTTCATATATATACAAGGAATTCCAATACACAACTGGATTAGTCAGGCTTATACTGCAGCTCACAGCAGTAGCTAGATTCTGTCTATGCTCAATGAGAAGTTGGAATGATGGCAAATGATGAATAGTCTCAGGAGATGAGCATGGAACTCTTGAAACGAGGCAGAGTATGGTGAACGAAATTACACGGATAAGTAAACGATAATACACTTCTATAATCCAGATATAGATCCACTTTCCTGTGCATCCATATCAATGTCATGATCACAGTACCAGATAATGGATATGCCTTGGAGGGAAGATCCCCCATTCCTTGTTTCATGGAGAAACATTAGTATTTGAGAAAACTTAATGATGTGGGCTCCATCCAAAGCCAGTCATAAGATGAGAGAAATTCAACTTAATGCCACTTAAATTCTCTGGTTCATCTAATTGTATTGTTTCCCTTTGACTTCATCAAATTCAGTCTTTTATAATCAATCAAGGGCTACCACAGCCAATAGAAAAACGAGAAAGTATACCACTTTTAATTAGGTTATCCAACATTGCAAATGAATAAAATTTTATGTGAAATGCAATACAGCCAATAGAATTGCAATATAGAGACAACCACTGAAAGACTCCATAGCAGTAGTATTACAGGTGAGCTGGAGGAAATAAGGAGAACTTTCCTATAATATCTACTATCATTGCCATGTGCTTCCCTGAGTCGATGCACTCTAGAGGAACCATTGTAACAATTTGTTCATGAAACACGATCGAGCCATTTTCTGTCCTTTTTTTATTGCCATGGGAAAAACTGAAAAAAGACAACCATGGAGAAGTACAGACGAGTCGAGTCCAGAAACAAAGGGAAAGCAGTGACCCTGTTTGCGGCTGTGTCAGGACAGGAGCATGTGTTGAAAAACTTAAAAACAATAATACTGGCCCATCTCATCGACAGACAAACCTAAATGAAACTAGGACAAGAATCAGAAGGTTCACTCCCGCAAAACCAGAAACTTCAAATAATGACTCGAACAAAAAAAAATGAAAAATAGCGAAGTGCTATCTGACCAACAGAAATTACCAACAGGGACGAAAGTTATAAAACTGAAAATTAAAGTTTTAAAACTGAAAATTAGCTTACTTGAGAGCCATCTTTCGGTAAGCACTCTTAATTTCTTGGTCCGTGGCGTTCCGAGAGACCCCGAGGAGCTCGTAAGGATCCCTTCGTTGTTGCTTGGTGGCCTCATTCTTCTCCGATTTCGAAGAAAATCCGTGAACCGGCATTTTCCTCTCGAAATCAGAAAAGAAGACGGCCTCGTTGCAGAAACCCTACAAATAACTCCCTTTGCAGGATTTTCCACAGGGGATGTCAAATAGAAGCATGGATCTGACAACAGAAATCGTGCTCAGAAACCTATGAAAATTTCTATATTCTGTCTCCGGAACAAATAAAGAGCATGGAATGAGAATCCTACGGAAGATACGTGGAGTGTGTGGTAAGAAGGAGGGGGAGAGACAGGTCTATGGACCTGCAAGCTGGTACTTTGCTAATTGCAAGCATACATAGGGAAAAACCAGCAAAGAGCCGAAGAGAGAGAACGAAGGAGATAACAAAAACAGAGCGAGAAATTGGAAGTTAAATTTGGTGAGGTGTGTTACCTTAAAAGAGCTGTGCTGCTACTAAACGCCCCCGGCGCAGTACGCATGTTTCCTGTTAATAGGAAAACGTCGGCTAAGGAATGCGTACTACGCATTGTGCGCATGCAAGAAAAATCGGACAGAATCTCCCTTATTTTAATCCAATATTGGACTTCTGGTAACTGACTAGTTCAAAATTCAAAGAGAGGGAATTACATGACCTTCAGAGCTCAACCCCAAAATCTAAAGAAAAAGATCCATTCATATTGTCCAGTTTTTTTCGGTCCTGATTTTCATTTTATATTTGCTTTAGATGAATTTCAATCGTTGAATCATGGTTGATTATATTAATCATTTTATACAAATTTAGAGAAAATTTTTTCTCATTTTCACATGAACTGTGAAACGATCTTTACCTTCCCTTTTGAAGGCATATATCCGTCCTCCCATTGAACCTTGTGAGCCTTGCTCACGATACATGAGCCATCTGAGAAACCTAAACTCTTAAATTTAATTTATTAGCTTGTAATATGTGCCCATGATTTGTTTTACTTCCTAATCCATTCAATCATGTTTTAAAAAAATTCATAGGCATCTATAGAGGTTTGGTTTTGCTTTGTAATGTTTTGTTGGGTCAATGGTTTCAAACGGTTGGTTCAATCTGGTTTCAATCTTTTTTGTCGATATATTCATTTGGTTTAATTTCAAATCGATAAAGTTTTCAGTATCTAAATTCAAAATAATCGGTTTAGATCCCTTATCGGTTTCTCTTAATGGTCTTTTTATCAGTCTCCTATATTTTATTATCATTCAGTCTTGATTTTCATATATTAAAAATAAATTTATTATTTAAAAATCCAATATAGTGGGATTTTATTTTATTTTTGCCCATCTAGTCAGTCTATCACTTTCAATTAATACCGAATTTATTAATAGTCCGGTCTAGATGGTGTCATATTTTTCTTCTCCATAGAACCTCAATTTTGACATCCCTAATTGAATTATTTGATATAAAAAAATTTGTATGGTGAATAAATTGCAGTTGATAAAACCTCATTTGTTTTTTATTTTTATTTTTATTTGAAGAACCACCTGATACATTATCAATTGCTATTAAAATCTCAGGGTCAATCTAACTGAAAACTATTTTTTTTATAATCAACCTATGATGCAACCACTAACTATTTGACCAAAAAAAAATAAAACCGATATATATATATATATATATATATATATATATATATGTGTTGAATCTGTCATTTTCTGGACAATGATGGGCACCTAATCCATGAATCTTGTGTTGGGTTTATGCTTTTTTGGAAAAGACAAAATTAGATGACTTATGAAAATTGAAAATATGGTATCTTATAAAGGATCATCAACTTTTTGGAATTGCTACCTAATAGGTTGAAGTCTCAAGTCTCAAAGACTTCAACCAATCAATTAAGCAATGTTTCAAGGGGTGTAATGATGCCTAGGCTTACTGAATTTTATGTGAACATATCATGATGTCAATTATGACTTAATTATTTATTTAGATCTTGTTTGTTTTATTGTAAATTACATTTTATAATGTAGGTTTTTTTATATTTTCAATACATTTTATACATTTTATGTTGAAATAAATAGTGGAAATCATATCATAGGAAAAAAAAATTTTCTTTCCATTTTACATAAAAATAAAAGGAGTCTTAGGACTGGATCAGTTTCAACTAGGGATGGGTTGTCTAATGCCCTGACTTTAATGGAAACCAATAAAAAAAATCATGAGAGAGGGTACTTTGAGGAGAGCTCTTGTTGGTGCTGGGGGACAGGTGATGAGTGACAATGGACCATTCAATAGGGTGCAGGAGAAGAAAAAAAAGAGTCAAATGAGAGACATAGAGAGTGGGATGGAGGTGTAGCTCACCCTCCAATATTCATAGAAGCTTTTCTCTACTAATCTTTAGTTATGATGCTAGGAAGAATGAAAGAAAAAAAAATTAAAAAAGATATCCTGTCAAGGTTTTAATTCTAAGTATCCATCAAGGCTAAAACTGATCTTATACTGATCCAGATTGGCATTGGATCGGGTATGGAGCTACTAGTCGAGTGACATGTGGTCGAAATCTAATAAAAAATATTTTAAAAATGGCGGTATCAGGTATTGAATCAGGATTGACCATTACCAAAAATGTTACGAGTTGATCGACCTTACTAATTTGATACTTATATCTTGAACCATGAGCTTGACAATTAACATGTGTGAATTAACAAAATATATATAAATAATAAAATTAATAGAATATAAACACAAACCCATATAAAAGTAGAATCAAATATTAGAGGGGTTGGCTTCGCACAGAAGTAGGGTGTAGGCACAATCAATGGAAGGTGACCGAGTAACTAATCTATGATAACCTAGGCTTACTTAACAACCAAGAAACAAGGATGTCGCAACCATTTTCCTATGTATTCTTCTTGGATCTTTCTTCTGGATAATGCGCTCATACAAAACAAGAGGAATGCTGCTAACTACATTAGTGTTGATACCATATTTCGCCCACCAATCATTAGGTGACGCATGTCCCCAGGCATGATGATGTGGGAGGGTAATGCATGTCTTGTTGGACATGACTCTCAACTCGTTGGGTTGAAGGCTGTCTTGTCTTGCGGGTTGGAACTTGTCATGAATCTGCGTAGAGCACCAAATCGCATCATCATCCAACGACTTGACGGTATTGTGCTTCAACTCGCGTTTTGTCTTACATCTCGACTGGTGCGCATGTGGAAGACTCCTAAACAATCACGACAACAGATTCCATGGGATTCTCCTATAACGGTTAAAACGGATGACTTGGAACATCTTAACGCTGGTTCATCATCCCACGATCACGCGAGATTATCAGGGACGCTCCTGACAGTTAGATGGTTATTCCCACACCTTATCTAAAGATTATCCAAGATCTTCTCGTGTCTATAAAGCCACTCAACGGTCAATAGATGGGAAGTGAGTTAAGTACACTCAGATATGCTCTCTTACTTTCATTATTGAATTCATCTTCTCCCCCCCCCCACAACTAAGGAACTTATGGCTTTTTTCCAAGCTCCATACTGTTTGTTTCTTTACTGACTTGATCGTTAGAGTGGAAGTCAGACCATCTCGGTCTGTCGTCCGATAACGATTCTCTCTTCCCATATTGTAGGAGAACGTGAACCAAGTACTCATCAGGAAATTACAGCAATAGTTAACACCAGTAGCTAGCTTATTATAGAATTAATTATATAATATATTATGATATATACAGTTTTTTGGTATGATTTATGATACTTATTTATATTTAAACTAAGATGATATAATCTAAAATCCACAAATTGATTAAGAGTTGTTTATCATTATTGTGATAGTTTATTATTGCTTCTTTAGGTCTAGTGGTATTAAACGGTTATTATTTATGATTCATATTTTATTCACATAAATAGTTTATAATCATAAATATAAACTATACCAAAGAGTCTAAGGCCTAAAGGTGCAACCGAAGAGTCGTCTAGGCTGGACATGTTCAAATACTCAAATTAGGTTAAATCCCGATTTAATTTTGTGCTGGATAGGCTTGGACAATGGTGTGAAGATGTGGGTTTTTTTTTATTTTTTGGTCTTCTCTTTCAGATATAAATGAAGAATTTATTTAAAAAGAGAGGTAATGTCCCTCATGGAGATCAAAGGCTTTCGCCTTGTAAGTCCATCCACTTCAATGGACGGTAAAATATGGAGTCACTACTTACATAAGGTTTAAGATATATAAATTGTTTCATTTGGAGAGACGTTAATGACTAATGACTCAATGGATTAGCTTTTGGTCTTATCAAATAATGAGTAAGCGTCAAGTTATGAATTGGGAAGGGGTTAAAGACTCAATTCATCGAGTACTTAGACTGGTCTCCTTTTGTCCTATTCTTTTGTACATTCTAAATTTGATGTATGATTTGGTAATTGAAGTTAGACTAACTGTCTAGGCATTTGGGAATCCTAAACCAAATTTATAAGCTCTACTAAGTTAGGTTGCCGCCACATAAGTTTTGAAAATAAATTGCGAACAAACAAATGAATAAATAAACCAATCAATGAATGAGATGAATAAAAAAAATAAGGAAGTAAAGAGAACAATAAAAAATTAAAAAATTAAAAAAAAGAAGAAGAAGAATAAATATTGAGACTGATCTCGAACTTGGTCATTCAATTTATTTTACTTCTTATATTATTGATCTTCATCTTATTTATTTATTCATTTGTTTGTTTAAAATTTATTTTCAACACTTGTGTGTGGACCTTAGAAATTTAGTTTAGGGTTTGCCATTGGCCTAGATACTTAGTATAGCTTCAACAATCACTCAAACTTCCAATTAAAATATGGAAAAGGATATGACAAAATGAGATTGGTCTAAAGACTCTATGAGTTGAGTGCCTAACACATTCTTAATTTATAATTTGATGCTTACCCATGCTTTGGTAAAACTAGAAATTGATATATTAAGTCAAAGTTATTAGTGTATGTCAAAGTGAAAGACAACTTATAGGTCCTAAACCTCATCTACGTGACGATTCTAGATTTTCATTGTCCATTTGCTTGGATTGACAAGATCACAAAGCGAAAAGCCTTTGATCTTCATTAGGGACATTATCCGCCCTCTCTTATTAAAATTATTTCTTCTCTCTTATTAAATTATTTCTTTCTACTTGAAAGAGAGGATGGAAAACCATTGTCCCCACAGATTGATCGGTCCCCACAAACTCTAGACTTGGCCAAATACGTGCATGACTCGGTA
Source organism: Protea cynaroides (assembly GCA_028583415.1). Classification (NCBI taxonomy): domain Eukaryota; kingdom Viridiplantae; phylum Streptophyta; class Magnoliopsida; order Proteales; family Proteaceae; genus Protea; species Protea cynaroides. Next base: position 9,758,200 of record CM053273.1, read on the forward strand.
TCAACCCCAATTGATTCTGCCAATCTGTGCTGGAGCCCTTAAACCATGGGACTCGATCTTTTAAAACCCGAAACTGTTGACCCAACTCAAGAAATCTGTCCTTGGGCTGGCTGGGTTGGGTTGAGCCCAAAATGTATGTACCTAATCAATGGCACATAGGTAATCCGGGGGGGAATTATACAAGTAATGTAAAGCTCGTCGTACTTGAATGGGGTGGACCTGGATGAGCCCAATGCTTCAAGATGCACCCAATCCATACTGACAAATCCTCTCTTCCCAGAGGTTTGGGAGGAGAGGCGGGACCCTGCTTGGATGACCGACACCTGGGGCTAGGGTGAATCCGAGTCCTTAATCTAAGCCGACACTCCATTGTCGACTCGGATGAACAGATGGAGGGCTTGGATTCATCCGAGTCCCAGGTATCGCCCATCTAATGGGGTTGCCGCCCCTCTTCCAGAACCTCTGGGAGGAGAGGATGTGGATCAAGGACTTATCAACCTTAACTTGGTCCAGGAAAAGTGGAAATCCCAACCCAAGCCCAAAAAAAGGGGATAGGCAAAGTTCAGGCTCATGTTGGCCTGGCCATTTCCAATCATGCCTGGAACAACTTCCAACTGGCAGTTTAACTGGGGCCAATTTTATTAAACTTTCTATCCACATCATCATTTATATCCGGATAAATTTCGAAACCAATTTAAAATCCAAATGTGTTATTATGAATTTTAGAAAAGAAAGAAAAAAAAAAGTTTGAAAAATCTAGGATGTGAACTGGCTCATACATGGTAGGCCATAAAAGTCTAAAATAGTATAAAAGTAATGCATAATTGTTTATTATAAATAAATATAAAATTCTATATAATACATATAAAGCTTAATTTCTTAAATAATTATAGACAATCTTAAATTATAATCAAAGTGGATAATACTGATATAGATAAATTAATATCAAATCCATATCCAACTAAAATATACAAGGAAACGAACATGAATTTAAATATAATCCAAATTTTCGATTATCAATTTACATCTCCAGAATATGCATGAGCCTAAAGATCCATAAGGTTAGGCCTAAATTTACAACCAGATTTCTGGGTCTGGTCTTCTGGTGTCTTAGCTCCACGCTAACCAGGCCAATGTTTGATCCGTTTTCTAGGCTTGGTACAAATCTAACTATCCCACCAATCTCCTTGGAATCGCACATTTTGTTCGATTGTGAGCCCAGGCTGCATTCAAAATGACTCTGGGCTGGGTTTCGCCAGCCTGAGGCTATATGTTTGGCCCAGGCCGTTAAATGCCATCTCCCCATAGTAGTATGACTCTTGATGAATATAGGTTTTATTTTTATTTATTATTATTATTTTTTTTATGCAAACCCATAGAAGAGCAAAACTTTATTCATCCATAAAGGGGAAAACGTAACCAGAAGGGTTTGAAGAAAATCCAAAAAAATGATGGAATATCACGAAGCCATTGGTTCATGCTACTTTGCTTATGATCTTGTAGTTCAGATTTGGATTTTCTTCCCATGTCACTTAATATTTGGAGCCTTACCTTAGAAATCTGAGGAAAGATGAAAAATTATAATTATGGGACAAAGTTTTCTGTTCGGCGGTGTTTTCTTACGCCTTCTCACTTGGGCTGTGAAATGATCCACTACCGTCTTCTTGGATACTTATGCTTGTCCTCTCATTGGTCCTGCACTGGCATAAAAGATACATACACAGAAAAATCAATGATCAGAAGGTATGAACAGTTTCCAAATGGAGACGGCTGCAGTATACCAATACTAGGTTTGCAAAGTTCATTCCCTTAACGACTGACCATTGACATGATTTTATCAAATTCTAATTATCAAATTTTAATATGATATATACCAACTCAACTTCAGCTATATCTTTGGATTGTACTATCAAACCACAAATTTTTTATTTCTATCTTTAAGAAAAGAAAAGTTTGTGGCACATATTTGATGTCAGGTGCACTGCATATCACCTAAGTGGGAGCTAGTCTCATAAAAAGCCCCTTTTCTTTATAAACAGATGATATTTCAAAGTCCTTCCACATGGTGTATTATGGGGCCAAAACTATCACATAAAGTTTGGGTTTAGTTCCACACACCAGCTATTAGTTAGCCTCCAGTTTCCTTATATATATCTGAGAGAGTTCTTTTATCTTTCAGTTTGAACTTTTGAATTGAAAATTTTAAATAGTATGAGAAAGTGTTTTCATCGTATCCACATATCCACAATACTATTGTCACATGTGCAAAAAAATATCGAGAGTTTAGTCCCACAACGGCTACTAATTACCTTATAACCCCACATGGAAATCGAAGTGCTAACTCACTAAAATTCCTATAGGTTTTTCACTTAAGCAATATTTTGACAGGCAAGATCTAAGCATGGTGATGTGGTTGGAGATGATTTGAAATTTGTTTAATTTTATTCGGGTTTTAGTACTAGTCCAGACTTTAGATAGTTTTTTCCTCATCCATGCTCTAGCAATCTTCTTGAAACATGGCGTTTGATGCATGAATTCTAACTCAGGCAGGTCAAAACCCTAGGGTTTTTTATTCTGGGCATGACACGTTTTCTATGAGCCAACCAATGGTGATGGGTCAACTGTCGATGGTTGCTTTCATTGTCACACCCCAAATCTCGACCAACTAGTGGTGTGATGAACCATCATGAGAATCAATGATTCAAACCAGAATCTCATATAAACCGAGCCAATCATGTTAAACCAGAATACATTTCTACAATAATAATCATAGATAATAATTAAATAACGAAAGTCTTTATTAATAATGAACTGAGTATCTAACAGTAATAATAAATAATTAAATCTAATTATTTCCAAATAACTCAAGACATAAAGTAACATAATCAATTTCATTTTCCAATAGTCAAATAACTAAAACTAATCAAAGACACATCAGTTGCACTCGCACGACGGATCATACGCTTCCTCCATCAGTTCCACGTCCATAGCTGCTACGTGTCCATACGTTGGCGCATTCATATAATCATCTACAGTAGGACCTACATCAACAACTAAAAATATTCGACGTCGAAAGGGTGAGCACACATCATGGCTCAGTGAGCAAACAAAACAATGTGCAAAGATATGCATGCATTCAATTCATATCTTTGGTCCGGTTTTAAGTTTGCAATGTGCTATAGAAATGATTGGCGGCCACCGCATCTCTATACACGAGTATGTGAATCTGCCCAATGGATCAAACATCATTGTCGTCCCACATGCACCCACCATGGAATAGAGATAGAGCTAAAGTGTCCAGATCACACACTGCCAACACTTTTCCTGATGCCCTATCCATACCAACACATAAGTCCCTATTGGCGATGACTTACAAACTGAACTCCCAACTAACCAATCATAATACCATCCGAATGTATCCAAGGTCTCACCGCAGCATCCCTCAATACATCCATAGAGATAGAGCTAAGGCCCCCCGACAGAGTCAGAGACTATATGGTCCGAGACCACCTCCCCTGATGCCCTACGACGTAATAGTTCTGCTAAGGTAATAGCGATACAACGATGTCAGTGGACAAGACTTGAGTAGAGATAGAGCTAAAGTCTAGTGACCAAGCTAAACTACAATGTCATATCCTCTCCCTAATGCTCCACTCACATCCAACATACTAACCATACACACAATCACATGTCTATTCCTAACATCATCAACATCATGTATTAAATAGATAGAAATAAACATACATGACCAGAATATGACAGTTATATTGGATGACATGTGAGATGCACATTACAAGCATGCAAGCATAGAATCATTTATTGCATTGGACAAATAAAATAAAATATTTTGTTATTATCCAATTAGTTTAGGTCTCGTTTCTTCACCTTGTAATGACACTCGTTCTTCTCCAAGCCTTGTAACTCACTTTTGAACTACTTGAGAACCTAAGAAATTTATAGATTTTAGGTTAGGGTTCAAGTTTATCAAGTTATAATAGTCAAAAATCTAATTTGGAATCAAACAGACCTCCTGAGACTGTGTGGTCGCAGGTGTGGCTGCACTTGTAGTCTAAGTATTTGCGACCACAGGGCTTGTGGTTGATACGTATGGTCGCATATCATGTGACCACACATACGACCAATTCTCTGGAATCTTTCCGAGAGCATGTGGTCGATCATGTAATCATTGTGTGGTTAACCATAGCTGCGATCACACGAAGTTTTGATTGATTTTTATCCTCAATCCAATCCCTTCATGAGTCGATTCCTTGGTTTATCATTAGAGTCATTCCTATGATCAAACTATGACTTTAAATTCATAATTTTTGTAAATTTATTCACCCTAACCTATTCTCCATGGATCTCCCTTGTGTTTTACCCATGGGGTCTCATGGTTGAGATTCCTCATCAATTCCACATCTAGACTTACAATGGAAAAATCCTATACTATGTAATCTATTTCTACAGAGATGATGTCCATACCTTGGCCTTCTATAACAAGCTAAGTTTTTCCTTCCTCTCAGCTTGCCTCCTCAGATCTCTTTCTCCTTCTCTTCCTCTTTCTCTTTCTTTCTTAGGTTTAGAGTTACAATTTGGGTTCTAAAAGAGTGAAAGAGGCTAGGGACGTCCTTTATATAAAGAAAAAACCTCCATATAGAGTTCTCCCTCAACTAGGAAAGAGATTCCTTAGATTAGGAAATTTTCTAAAATTTAGAGTCGGTCTTATCATTATGCGGTTGCACGTATGGTTGCAGAATCCATCGACCATACGTCTCAAATATGCGGCCACACGTTGAATATTAAGTGGTCTCACTTTCCTAAGGTGTGGTCGACCATACCAGCTCAGGTATGCGACCACACACTCTAAATTAACTGGTTTTGGATCGATTTACATACTTAGTCTTGTGGTTTCTTCACACACTTGGTCCACTCGATCCGACCATGATAGGAAGACCTGACACGATATGGTAAGACAGGGTTAGTAGAGTGCGGGTCTTACGTTTACTACCGACGATATTGTTTCTAAGGAGAATAACAGATTTGCGAGGCCAGGCATCGTGGTACAACTCGATCAGTTGTAGTCTAGGGTTTCGAAAGGTTCTGGTAGATCAGATCTTAGGGGCTTTAATCGTGATTCAGGGTTAGCCTTTGGTCGACAGTCATTTAGTGGTGATATGAGAACATCTGTCCTGCAGTAACCCATGAGGGGCATGTGTCATCCGAGTATGTGCCATTACCACATGTAGGGTTAAATAAAAATGGTTTGAGTTGTCGGGATGATCTGATCCAGGCGAACATGGTACTTCATGGTGGAGTTCAGCCATTATCACATGTGGCATAATCAAAGGGGGTTTACCCATTTATGCTTGCGACGGTATCATTGCCATCCGGAATGGTTCATGGTGATTACGGCAGGGAGTTGTTATTTGGTGGTCTTCTCCCATTATCTCAAGTGTAGGTTCCAGTTCAGTCCAAGGCGGTTTCTGTTGTTGCAGAGCAATTGTTACCTCATGGTCCGGTGGAGGTTAGTAGGGTTCCAGTGCTGGTAGTTGCCAATTTTGGTGGTGATACAGTTAGGGCAACCTCGTGGGTGGATCTAGGCAGATTTTTGGGGTTTCCATCTGTGGAACCCAAGAAGATTTGTTTTGGTAAGTCTAGGGATTGTGCGTAATCCAATCCTGGTCCTATTTTGGGAAGGGTGAGGCAAGTTCAATTCTTGAATCGGGAGAAGGGTAAGGGACTTGCTATCCCTGGTGTTAGTGTTACATCTTAATTCTGGACTAACTAGTAGTGTGATGAACCGTCATAAGAACCAACGGTTCAATCAGGATCTCGTAAAGACCGTGCCAATAATCCAAACCAGATACACCTTCTACAACATAATCAGAGATAATACAATAAATAGTGAAAGTCTTTATTATTAATGAACTGAGTGTCTAACATGATAAAGTAAATAAATAAACCAATTATCTCCAAATAAACTCAAAACATTATTAATAATCTATTACAAGTTTCCATAATCAAAATGCGAATAATCTAAGAATAGAGACACTAAAAACATTTACACGCAAAGTCGTGTTAATCTTCCACAGCTTGAGTATCCATCCTCGCCACGTGTCCATATGACGGCGCCTCCATATAATCTTCAATAGTAAGACCTGCATTATCAACTAAAAATATTCGACGTCGAGAGGTTTGCACACATCATTGCTCAGTGAGTAAACAAAACAATTCGCAAACATATGCATGCATTCAATTCATTATCTTTGGTCTGGTTTAAGTTTGTAACTATGCTATAGAAAGATTGGCAGCCACCGCACCTCTATACACAAGTGTGTGAATCCACCCAATGGATCAAACACCATTGCCGTCCCACATGCACCCACCATGGAATAGAGATAAAACTAAAGTGTCCAGATCACACACTGCCAACACTTCCCCTGATGCCCTACCCATACCAATACATAAGCCCCTGCTGGTGAGGGCTTGCAAACTTGACTCATAACTAACCATTCCTAAATGTCATAATAATTTGTATCCAAGGCCTTACCCTAACATCCCTTACCATGCCCATAGAGATAGAGTTAAAGTCTGGCGGCCAGGCCGAAGACCACAGTACCGCATCCTCCCCCTAATGCTCTACAACATACTAATTCTGCTAAGGTAATGGCGATACGATGATGTCAATGCAAAGAACATAATAGAGATAGGACTTGAGTCTAGTGGTTAGGCCTAAGACCACAATACCACGTCCTCCCCTTGATGCTCCACCTAATCCAACACATCAACCACATACACAAGCACATGTCTATTCCTAGCATCGCCATCATATCATAAGAAAATAGAAATAAATATGCATGAACAGATAAATAACAAGTATTGGATGACATGTGAGATGCACAAACAATCACACAAAGCATGACATCATATCAGATAACAATAAATAAGAAGAAATGATAGTTTGTTATTATCCAGTTAGTTTAGGTCATATTCCCTCACCTATAAACGATGTGCAACCCTTTCCCAAGCCTTAGAAGTCACTTTGAATCAATTGGGAACCTAAAAAATTTATGGATTTAAGTTAGGGTTCAATTGTATCAAGTTACAGTAGTCGAAAATCAAAATGGAGCCCTTACTGGTTGACTGATCGATTATGTGGTCTCATGTTGATGTCGACCACACACTGTGCGGTCGATCCTATGGTCATGCTACATGCGACCACAGATGCGACCACACAATTTCTGAAAAACTTTTTGAATAGTTGTGGTTGACTCACTGGTCACTTTATGGTCAACCAGTGCTGTGACCACACACGGTTTGGTCAATTCTACTTTCAATCTGAGTTTTTTCTCTCGGCTCAACTACGGGGTTCACCCTATGATCATTCTATGACCATTAATTTATGGTTTCTCACAACTAGTACCAATCAAACTTTCATGGTTATTCCTAAAGATTTACCTAGATAATCATATGATCAATAATTTTATATCGATTTAACATCTTCAATAGAATCCTATTCTATGCGATCTACATCTACAGAGACAAGGTCTATACCTTACTTGCTGTAGAGAGTCTGAACCTTCTTTGCAAAACCCTTCTCTCAGTCTCCAAATATCCTTCTCCTTCTCTTCCTTTCTCTTTCTCTCTTAGGTTTAGGGTTTGAGATTGATCCAAAAGAGTGAGAGAGGGTAGAGGGACATCCTCTATATAGAGAGAAACTCTCCATATAGAGTCCTCTCCTTTGATTTAGAAAGTTTTCAAATCACGGAGTCTGATCTAGGTTTGTGCGGTCGACTGTGTGGTAGCAAAATCCGTTGACCACACAACTCAAAAGTGTCGATCACACGACTTATTTTGACTGGTCTCACTTCATTCATTGACTGGTCGACTACACAAGCTCAGGTAGTCAACCACACAACTGAATTTAACTGTTTTTGAGTCGATAACTTACCTAACCTTATGATTCCTTCACACAGTTGGTCCACTCGATCCTACTATGATGGGAATACCTGACATGACACGGTTAGACCGGGTTAGTAGAGTGCAGGTCTTACAGTTAGTGCACTGGGATCTGGTATTAGTACTCAGGATTGTGGTGCTCTAGATGCTCGACAGGGATCTGGTGTTAATGCACAGTATGGTGGTGCTGTGGATGCTCAACAAGGATCTAGTTTACCGAATGTTCAACAGGCAATTGGTGGCTCTAATGTACAGGGCCAACACAATGGGCGTAGGTCCTTTGCAAGTGTCTTGTCTGGATTGCCTAATCTCTCCAGTCTACTTGAACCAGTTGTCAAAGGGGGAATTACTCATGCGGTCATTCCTCAGGCTGCCTATGAGAGACAATTGGAAAAATACAAATTGGCTATTATTGGACAAGTGTTCACCAAGGGGCTTTTGTTACGGGATATATCTCGTATCTTAACAAAGCAATGGGTTGATAGTAATAAATTTGAAATGACTTCTTTGGGAAAGGGATACTTTGTATTCTGGTTTTTTTTTCCAAGCATTCATTGTTGTCAGTGTGGAATAAAGGGCTTACAAGGAATATTAATGGTCAGCCATTGTGGATGCAACGCTGGGAGCCGAACTTTGATGTGAATAAAGAGTGTCCAGTTGTTCACAAACAATGGGTGTGTGTCTTCCTCGTTTGAGAATTGAAATTTGGGATGAGGATATTATTTTCTCAATCGGTAAGGCGCTTGGAAAACCAATTAATATGGACAATAATACTCAAAATAAATTGCTTGGAAGGTTTGCCAGGCTTTGTATTGAGATGACTGTTGGTGGGCCTTGCCCGAAGGAGGTAATGGTGGATTGTTCTCGTAATGGGCATCAATGTTTTCTTAAACAGGTGATAGAAAATGAGGACCCCCCCACACGATGTGGGGATTGTGGCACTTTTGGGCATCGTTCTGGTGCTTGTAAAGAAGATGATTCTGTTTTGCCTAGTGAGGATGTAGGGAATGGCCAGAAGCAGGTGGAGACTGAGAATTGGGTGCCATCTGTAGCCCTTGTAGTGAATCCTGCTATTAACTCGTCTACTGTGGGTAGATGGGCGGATGTTGTGGATGATGGGGATGAGTTTGAGGTGGACGAAGGGGAGCTTGTCTGGTTTACTCTGGTGGATCGTGGTGCGGGATCAGTATTGGATGTAACTGCTATTTCAGGTTAGGTTAGGCAGAATGACCAATTGAATGTAACAGTGGCGGACTGTAGCCAGGATGGTCGACAGGGGTCTGATGGTGTTCAGGCTCCGTTTGGTGGTACCATTATTGCCAGTGGTGCAGGTATAGTGGAGGTTTGTTTTGATGTCGTTCTGGCTACGGTTGCAGTTTTACAGGCATCCGATGGGGTTTTACTAAGGTTGGGAAACGACCTACAGGTCGGTCAGCAGATAGGGGAAAGATTGCAAGCCAGATATCTCCTGTGAACCTTGAGGATGTTGCTTCTGCAGTTGCAAGGAACCAAAGGTAGGTTGCCAAGCTTGTTATCTTCTTTCCAAGGGTGACCTGTAGTAGAAAGGGTGCTTGATGATGGTGCTGGTTTTTGTTTATAGTATAGGTTGGTGTTTGTCTTTTTTGTGGATCCTGCTGATTGATTCCTATAATGGCTTGCAAGGTGTAGGTGGGGTTCCTGTACGGTAGGGTTTTGGTTGTATTTTTTTCTGTTCTTTCTTCATATAAAAAAAAAAAATACGGATCTTTAGCAAAAAAAAAAAGGTTGTTTTTCTTTCTGTTCTTTCTGCATATATATATATATATATATATATATATATATATATATATATATATATATATATATATATATATATATATATATATATATATATATATAAATAAAAAACACTGATCTTTAGGGAAAAGAATAAAAAAAGGTCAATTCCAGAGAGCAAGCTTTGCACTATCTTTGGGTTTTATCATGCCATGTCTGCTCATATGTGGCTCAAAAGGGGAGATTGCCCATTAAGATCTAGCCTTTCTGAACTCCACATGATAACCTACTTGATGAACTACAAACATAGTCTGAGATACATGTCCCCTTTCGGGAAAAGCTAAAGAATATTTTCAATTATAAACAGGAAAACTATAATGTTTATTTTCCATTTTTAAGAAGACAGATGAGAATTAGATATTGAAAATATAGGTTGCTCTGGAAATTAGAATTAGTAATCCAAGAAGATGATTTAGGAGTTACATTAAATATTGAACATGAAATACTTGCATGTGGAGATGAATCAGACATTGGATTTTCATCTTTCAGGCAACTAATCAGAGAAAAAATGAAGAAGAACTAGGAACTTAATTAGCCAAACTATACTTACCCAAAAAAAACTTATTTAGCCAAATTAGTACTTTTGGAACTTCATAATTGGTAAGCCATGCTAGAATAGATGAAAAGGTATCAACTTGCAATACTTGTATATATGGTAGATGCACAATTATCAGTAAATATACAAGGAAAAATTTGATTCTGCTAAAATAATTGCTCCTCTGCAATTGACTTCATAGGCCAAACCCTACCTTCAAATTATCATGGAGCTTGTACAAGGTTCTGAATAGATTTTCAAACTTCTAAGCATTTTTAAAGCACAGGGTCCAGACTCTTACAGCTTCGCTTGGACATAGGCAGCAAGGGCGAAGGCTTGATCAATGAAGGTCTGTTCGTGAGAGAACTATTTGTGGGTGTCAAGGTGAATGTATAGGTATCTTGTGGGACTGGGAGAAGAGAAGGTAAAGCATATGATTTTGTGGGAGGAGTGCCATAATTAAGGTATGTGTTTTGTTCAAAGGGATTGAAACTGATTTGGGACTCTTCAAAAAGTGAAAACTCAGGTATACAGGAAGAAGGATTGTAGTACCATGGAGGGGAAAGATGGCAACTGAAACCATCATGACTCTGAATAGGTTGGAAGTAATAAGTAAGGTTGGCCTTCCTTGCTTGAAGTTGCAGTCTTTTCTTCTTCAACCTCTCCTTTTTATGGGCATTTTGGTGACCACCCAGTGCCTGAGAATTTGCAAACTCCTTAAAACAAAATTGGCATTCATACTTCTTGTCATCCACGTTAGCTGCTTGATGACTCTTCTCCTTCACAGATTTCAGCCTTGGCAAAACTGTATTTGAAGTACTTACACTTTCATCTCCTTCTTCGGATACTCTAGATGACTGGCCATCATTTGTGCAGAGATCCACCTCGAAACCGAATAACCGGAGCTTCTTCTCTTCTACATGGAAGCCTTGATCTCCTCCACCCCATCTAGGGGAGAGGGTAGTCTCAGAAAAGCTGTGTGCAGCAGTATTCCTCTTCATTAAGTTGTCTTGTAGAAGCAATTCACCTATAAGTTTTTTGGCATCTTTGCAATTTATAGTGAGCTCATAGTGTTCAAGTTGCAATGCACCCAAAAAATAAAAATTTATAATAATGAACGGTAAAAATGTTTAAGATGTCAATAAAAGGTAATGAAGAAAGGTGGGAAAATTAAAAAAGGATCAAATGGAAGGAGCCTTCATGCAGTATTGGATTAATACTTTTACTTATTATAGTTAGATACAGATAAAAGTATCACCATCAAAGGCGTGTTTTCTTGAGGAACCCGTAGTCTCTATGTTCATCACTTTGATTATCAATGGTTACATGCAATAATAATACCAACTTGGGTATTTAAAAACCAATATAATTAGGCATTAAAAACACAGAATCCATGCTTTAGGACGACAGCATGATATTAGATTTACTTCAATCCAAAAAGTCAAAATTAGTGGGGATGCAATCACCTGGAAGGCCCTCAACTTTGATGAGAATAAATAAAATAAAAATCACTCACAGTATACTTAATTAAATATTAAATATTATTTTTTCTTGACCAACTAATTAGCAAGTGGATTTATGTATTGTCCTCAACCTCAACTTTTGATAACCATATAAAATCAAATATAAAATGTCATCAAGTATCATAATTGTGGATACCCAATCTCATCTGTAAGAGGGTTCAATAGGGCACTACATGATAAATATTCTATTTTGTTTCCGAGTATTCTTACTGGTGTTGTTATCTGGCTCCAGACACACGCATATAAAAAATCCATGAAACTTTCAAGTTTGACCATGTTTAGGGAATACTCTTCGAATTTGGAGGGAGTAGTTGCTTAAACAGAAGAATAATAGAAGTGGGTAATGATGTGAGCATATATATACGAATGAGGGTCTTCAACAAGATCTGAGCATATCTTCTTAGGGCAGGCAAACATATATTTTATACCTAAAAGCATAGGTTTACAGCTGAATCCAATCGTCAGCTTCTATTATTGAATAACCAAGCAAAGCATTTGGTCTAGAAGTTTATTCTAATTGGACCCCACTCATGTAGCATTTTCACAACAACCAGTACACCATAGGTTGGCCCAACCCAATCTTCTCGTACTAGGGTTTGCTCCTTGCAGTTCTTTTAACACCAACTATAGATAAGTGGGGACATGATTGAAACCATTGGATTTGTATTGTTATTCCTTGTCTCCTACTAGATCTTTTAATGGTGGACTTCTTCCACCAATGGTTCCCGTGGATTCTCTTTTTCTCTTTCCCTGATCCATTCCTATTGCTTTCTTGCTTAGGAAGAAGCGCCAAGTAGGCATGATAAGTCATTAAGCATTCACCATCTTTACATGTGGAATCAAATTAGGCCATCTAATGGAGGGTCCGATCGTGGTGAAAGAGTGGGTGGGCGGGTGACTGATTGATTGATTTCATCTTATTTCATTAATTATCATACTTGGTGGGGGTAGGGGTAGGGTTAGAGGATGGTCCTTACCCATCAGCCACCTTAAAAGCTCATTCAAATTTATTCTCCGTAACAAAATAGAATAGAAAGAAGGAAGGACAGATAAGCATGGTAGTAGTAGGTAGGCTTTCAACATGAACAAGAATAAAGAAAAATGTCTCTTCCACGAGTAGATATGAACTAATAAATAATAATAATTTTGAATTGATGACTCGAACAGATAAGTAATTTCCAATCTCTCCTTCACGTGGAGCATGTCACGTGAACAAATAATCAGAGTATGCAAGTAAAAATAATCCATCATCATATGTAATAGTAGCAAGCAGCATCTCGAAGGATGCACAATACAAGAAATCTCATACACAAGAACAGTTGCAATTAGTATTCAAATTTGAAATTGATCCGACGATTGGATCCAAAGTTATGAGGTATTCAGTTTTGTTTGGGACATCTTGGAAAGACAAATAGACCCTTAAAGGGAAATTCATAAAACAAGATGAAATATGAAGCTAAACAAACAAGCCTTAAGCAAAGATAAAAGAGTTAAACAAACAGGCCCTTAAGATTAAATTGAAAACAAAATAGTAACTCAAGGGTAAATATGGGAAGAAACTTAACTCAAGGGTAAATATGGGAAGAAACTTACGACGGAGGACTATTTAAAAGAATTTTCTGAACTTCTGCAATTTCAGTACTCTTGCTTTCTTCAAGCTCTCGACAAAACAGGGTAGGCGGTAAACAGATTTGGTTCATAGCGAAGAACTCCGCCGATAGGTCACAGATTGACCTGGAATTTTAGGAGCAGAATCAGAATTCATTATGCTCTTGAACATAATGAATTTGACCAACAAGAGTTTAATACAACCAGCAAGAATAAGTAACAAATTCTCTGAAACCAAGGAGGATGATGGTTATAGGTGCAGGTCTGATTTCAAGGAGTTTTCTCACAATCTATGCAGAGTCTAGGGCTAATGCTTTGTAGATAGGGTCGCCCTTAGGGTTTGAACCAGCACTCAAAGAGTCAAGAGAAAAGGAGGAGAAGTGTGAGAGATCGAAGGATCTCAACTGGGCTGGGATTACTGCCTAGAACAAGGGAAAGCAGAAAATAGAGAAGGAGAAGATTAGAAGCACAAGAGGAGGAACGAGAGAAGAAAGGGGAAGGAACAAATCACGGGAAAGTCCAGTCAGTGATGATTAGAGAGAGAAAAAAAAAATTTGCAACTCAAGTTCGGCGGTAAGCAGATCTGTTTCCTGCAACAAAACTCAACAACGAGAATCTCTACAACAGTAGCAACAATACCCCACACAGATCATAGTAAGGAGAACAAAATCAACATCAAATCAGTTTCAGCATCAAGGATGAGTAAAATCAAGGTGAGAACATCAGCAAATAATCAGCATATAAATAGTAGCAGCAGCAGATTCACAATAGGTCAGATCAGACTCTGACGAAGTAACGATTAGTAGCAATAGATCAAAGGCAGAAGGTAGTAGAACTTAAAAAAAAAAAAAGAAGTACTAACAAGATGCCATGGCAGCAGTGATGGCTGCACACCAGAATGAAGAACCTTACACGACTCCCAAAATGGCTCCCGCTCTGATACCATGTAACAAAATAGAATAGAAAAAAGGAAGGGAAGATTGAGAGAATTGATAATGGAGAAGAGGGAGAGAGAATCAATGTGTGTGTTCTCCTCTCCTTATATCCTTGTATTTATAGAGAAAATAGTAGACAATTATTACAATAAAGTCTCTCAAATTAGAAGAAACAAAATAAGAAAGAAATAAACTAACTTAGAAAATGATATAAGCTAACTTAAGAAAGAAAGAAAAGATAGCTTAGTCAACAAGACTAAGACTTATTCCAATTACCAACTAGACAGCTAGACTATTTAAGAAACTATCTTAACATTCTCTATTTGGAGTCTGGACAAAACCTTTCGGGAAACAAAAACAAAGTATTCATGAATTGACCCAAGAGGATATAGGTTGGAAACCATTATATATATATATTAAATACTCTTTGTTTTATTTTTAAATGCTCCTTGTTTTATTTTCATAAGATTTTTAAGTTAGGGGTAAAAGGGAATTTTCACAATTTTTTTGAAAGTGATTTATTATGTCGTCATTTTCAAAGATTGTCATTGTTTTGTATGATTTTCGAATAGACAAGTGAAATGACACAAATTACCTTAATTAGAAAAAGAAAAAAAATGTAATACTAAAAGGGCAAAAAGCAACTCTAATGGGAAAGCTTAGATGACAGAGCCTACACCTTAGGAAGCGGAAAGTTCTGAGTTTGACTTCTCTTACAATCTTAGGGCCACTCACACAGGGTGTTAAAAAGTTCTTTCTTTCCTACTTTGGGTATAAATGGAATGGTTCTCATTCAACCCTAGAATGACTCGATCCAAACAATTGTGGAGTCAATATAGACCTACTTGCTAATCAGGCCGAAGATCTAAATATCCATCATTAACCCAAAAAAAAATAAAAAAAAAAATTGAGGGCACGGCTGGTTGCTTGCTGATTATCCTCTTTCTTCCCGCATATCTGGCAGAGCTTACCGTGGGTGACAAATAGACAGTTCAGATTAAATTTCAATTCATTTTGTAGCCTTTTGTTGAGACCATGGTTTGCCTTCTCCCAGTCTGCATGTATAGAAACCCAACCGATGGCCTTCATGATCCAATAAACTGTAAAAGTAGTTGAAACATGGCACAATTCCACCACTAGCTAATTAGAGAATCTGAGGAAAGTTGTGTTGAGTTGGTGCTTGGAATATTTATATAATCATGTGTGGTGTATGTCCACAGAGAAATCATCATGCTGAAGATGGAACATTATCACACGTGCCACCTATCTTCCATTTGATAACAATCACATTCCTAGGTTACTTAGACCTCATAGTATATGTGCAGGTGGGGATTCCCATATAAATAAGCATCTAAAAATTCACAAAGTTCTATACTTCCTATCAACTCATATTAAATCCCACACAATCTGTGGACTCAATATTGAGCTATCAACAAATCTATAATAACCAAATCATGACAAGCTCATGTGATCTTTGTACAATTGCATGTGATCATCATACAAATCACATGAGATTAGCTCATATACATCTTCCTTGTATAGTAGTTTGGCAAAGAAATTTTGAGTCATGGGTACAACACCTTTACATGTAAGACTCATTGCTCATGCAATTTGGGATCCTTATTTTGATCAACTGGTAGTGAAAGCCTTTACTCGTGGGGGTGCTCTCGACTCAGTGAATATCGCTTATTTGGAATTTATTAGTGGTGGTATACCATCAACTATATTCCATGCAATATTGTTTAAACTTGTATATATATTCTACCCACATGAGGTGATACCAACAAGCAAAAATAAAATCGTTCTTGTTATATAACATGGTATCAGAGATCAACAACCAATGTGTAAGACCCGTACGCCACGAACCCAGTCTAACCTTACGTTCTTGTGTCGTGATTGGTCTTTCCATCATAATCGGCTCAAGTGAATCAATTGTATGAAGAAACCACAAGATGAGGTAAGCAATAAGTCAAATTTAGTTGGTATGATTGACTATTTAAGTTTGTGTGGAAGCAACCAGTCAAAAACTAAAAATCAATAAATTTTAGACATACGGTGGCAGTTTTTAGGGGTACGGTCACACCTATGGTTGACCGTATTGAGACCGTATAACCTATGGTGGCATGTTTTGGTTGTATGATCGACAATTTATGAGACCGCACGATCGACTGTACGAACCCAGAACCAACTCTGTGTTTAGAAAATTTCCCTATTTGAGGATGGTTCTTTCCTAATTGAAAGAGGACTCTATATGGATGTTTTCCTCTATATAAAGGACTTCCCTTAGCCTCTCTCACTCTTTTAGAACTAAAATTGAAACTTTAAACCTAAGAGAGAAAGAGAGAGAGGAAGAGAAGGAGAAGGAGATTTGAAGAAGAAGGCTGAGAGGAATGTTTTGCAGAGAATAGTTCTATCTCTCTACAGTAAGCTTAATGTATGGACTTAACTCTGTAGGGTAGATCAGATAGAATAGGTTCATTTCAAATTGATATATGGAACCTAATACAATGATTCGGTTATAGGTTTTCAAGGGAAAACCATAGAGAGTAGGGTAGGGATAATTGAGAAGGATAAACTGTGATTAAAGATCATAGAATGATTTTAAGATGAATCCCATTGATGAGCCAAGAGGGGGAACTTGGATTGAAAGTAAAATTTTGACCAAAAATCGTATGGTCGTAGCTACGGTCGACCATAGGATGACCAGAGTATCGACCATAGCATTCGGGAAGAATTCAAGAAACGTACGGTCGCAGGTACAGTCCCATATAGTGCGACCATAGGGTATCGACCGTATGTCGTACGGTGGCATATAATGCGACCATATGGATCGACTATACGATTACAACAAGTATATTTTGAGACTAAACAAGATTTTGGATCGCTTCACTAGTTCTTTTAGGGGGTTGGCTGGGGAGGCCTTGACTTAAGATGTCCCAACAGAAATCTGCCGAGAAGACACCATAAACCCTAACTCAAATACATTAATTATTTAGGTTCCCAATAGATTCAAAGTGACCTTCAAAGCTTGGGAGAAGAACAAACATCAATCAAAGGTAAGAGAACAAGACCAAAACTAATTGGATAATAACAAACTATTTTATTTTATTTTATCCAATGCAACGAATGCTTTTATGCTTGTATGCTTGAATGCTTGTAATGTGCATCTCACATGTCATCCAATATTATTATTATTATTTCTACTCATGCATATTTATTATTGTTTATTTATAACATCATGATGATGATGTTAGGAATAGGCATGTGATTATGTGTGTGGTTAGTGTGTTTGATGCTAATCGAGCATTAGGGGGAGGACGTGGCATGGTGGTCTCTGACCTGGTCATCAGACTCTAGCTCTATCTCTACTCAAGTCTTGCCCACTGACATCATCATATCGCCATTACCTTAGCAGAACTATTACGTCGTAGGACATCAAGGAAGGTGGTCTCGGACCGTGTGGTCTCTGACTCTGCTGGGGGGCCTTAGCTCTATCTCTATGGACGTATTGATGGATGCTGGGGTGAGGCCTTGGATATACTTGATGACATTTATGATTGATTAGTTGTGAGCCCAGTTTGCAAGCCCTCCCCAATAGGGGCTTACGTGTTGGTATGGGTAGGGCATCAGGGGAAGTGTTGGCGGTGTTTGATCCAGACACTTTAGCTTTATCTCTATTCCATGGTGGGTGCATGTGGGACAGCAATGGTGTTTGATCCATTGGGTGGATTCACACACTCATGTATATAGGTGCAGTGGCCGCCAATACTTTCTATACCATATTGCAAACTTAAAAATCAGACCAAAGATATGAATTGAATGCATGCATATGTTTATTGCATTGTTTTATTTTCTCACTGAGCTCAAGTTAGAGAGCTGACCTTCGTGCGCGTAATTCTTTTTAGTTTCTTATGTTACAGGTGTTACTATTGAAGACTATATGGATACCCCAACGTATGGACATGTAGCGGCTATGGATGTGCAAGCTGTGGAGGATGAGCAAGACTCGTCAAGTGAGTGTTTCCACCATGGTTACGCTTAGTGTTTAACTTTCGTATTTTGATACTTGTAATATGTATTAATTATGTTTTGGTTAATTGGAGATAATTGGATCATTTAATTATTTATCATGTAGACCTCAGTTCATTATTAATAAGACTTTTAGCTATTTACTCAAATATCTCTGATTATTACTGTGGAATGTGTTTTGGATTAACATGATTGGCATAGTCTATACGAGATCCTGGTTTAAACCGTTGGTTTTCATGATGGTTCATTACATCATTGGTTAGTCCAGAATTGGGGTGTGACACTATGCCTTTGATCCTCTCACATTTTTGTTCTTTTTTCCTCCCTTCATTTTTGCACGAACACCGCAACTCCATCTCTATCTCTCCACAGAAATGATGGCTTCCACATCCGTCGCTGCCGCGACTACTCACAATGCTACCGCCACTGCAACCAATCCTACTACTCGCATTGCAGCCCTAGCTACTGTTGCCCCTCCATCCTCCGCTCATCACTATTTGTCCTTGAAGCTCACTCCCAAGAACTTTCTACTATAGAAGGCTCAACTGATCCCCTTTCTCAAAGGGCAGCACCTATATGGCTATATGGACGACTCCATGTCGTGCCCCGCCAACCCTTTGGACACTATTTTATGGTTGCACTAAGATACAATGCTCATGAGCATTGCTCATTTCCTCCCTCTCTCTCTCTCTCTCTCTCTCTCTCTCTCTCTCTCTCTCTCTCTCTGAAGAAGTACTTCCAATAATTATCAGCAAACAGACTAGCAAAGATATCTGGGACACTCTATGTTCTACTTATAATTTTGCATCAAACACCAGGTTGCTCTCTTTTATATTTTAGCCTTAAATCCTTAACTCAACACCCTACGTAAACTGTCTCTGTCTTTTTGCAACATGCCAAAATCATTGTTGATGAACTCGGTGCCATAAGTCATCCTCTTTCCCAAGAGGACTTCAATCTCCACAATCAGATCTCAAGGACATCATCCCCACACTTTTGGTGCGGTCTGACACCATTACCTACACTGAGCTTCATGCCCTATTATTGAACCACGAGTTCTTTCGCTCATTTGACACAATGATCGCTTCACCATCACCAACCGCTATGAGTTTATCCATTGCCAACTCCGTCAGCAAAAGCCCCCTACTATTGGTCACTTATCCCCTAACTGATCGGGCCATGGTCGAAATGGCTGCAGTAGGAATAGTCGTGGGGGCCTTTGGTGTGCCATTTGTTGACGAACAATCCACAACTTCGACACATGCTACTACCATCCACCCCATTATACCCCTATCCCTTCCACCCCCTCCCCTAACAGTTCCACTCCCAAAGGCAGGTGCTAAATGTAAAGTCACGTCCAGGCAAACCGACATTCTAAAATAAAAGCCATGGCAGGAAACTCATTGCACAAGTTATCCATTGAAAAATACAAGAAAGAATAAGAACAAGGTTACTGGGTTGCAATGTGGTAACCCACTTCTCAATGGAATATTCATAATATTGGTGGGTGCAGTCATCCCAGCTACTTTACAATTACATGTACATAAAAGCGAATCCGTATTAAGTAGAGAACTGTAATTTTCCCTTTAAAAAATGTGAAAAGATGCTTGTTTTTAATAGCGTAACTGTAAATCAATCGTCTAAGTTATCCAAATCTCAAGAGTCCTAGTTAACTTCAACCACTTCTTCCTAACATTAAGGAAACTTGGTCATGCATGTATATCTTTGTAACAAGCACAAGTGTAATCTCTGTAACCTACATATAGGATCCGCATCCTGTCCTCCCAGTGGTTCTGGGAGGACAGTGGCAACCTGCCCTGGATGGCCGTCACGTGGCTCTGGATAAATCCGAGACCCACGTCCGAGCCGACACCCAACCGACAAGCCGAGCCGACAGGGGTTGTCGGCTCAGACGTGGGTCTCGGATTCACCCGAGAGCCATGTGGCATTCATCCGAGATAGGTTGCCGCGTCCTCCCAAAATCACTGGGAGGAGACGATGTGAATCCCCTACATATATTGAATACATGAACTCTCCACTATTCTGTGTGAGAGCAAAGTCTGATAAACTCTTGACTCTTTACAACCAAGAGGTATTTCTCAAGAACCATGCCACTGAAGTTCCACCGAGTCCCTCTGCTAATGTGGCTCTCAAATCCAATTTTGAAGCCCCCTTTGTCGCCCATCGTGGTTGTGGACAGGGTAGAGGTCGTGGCTGTGGTCGATTTTCCTCGAATCATTATGATAATCATCCCAAGGTGCTCTATCAGATCTGCAATAAAGTGGGTCACACTGCCATGCAATGCTACCATTGATTCAACCAGCACTACACTGCTCCATCACCACATCTTTCTGCACCATATGCTGCCCCTTCCTCGTTTCTCGTGGATTCTGCTTGGTACCCTGACTTAGGGGCCACCCACCACCTCACCTCCGACATGGCCAATCTTTAGTCACCTTCGGCCTACACTGGTAATGACCATGTCCAGGTAGCAAATGGTACAGGTATGCCAGTTACTCATGTAGGAAATTCCTCTTTTAAAACTCCTACCTCTTCCTTATATCTTAAGCAGATTTTTCATGTGCCTAATCTTCAAAAGAATCTTCTTTCGGCATCTCAATTTTGTCGTGATAATCATTGCTTTTTTGAGTTTCACCCTTTCTATTGTTGTGTTAAGGATCTATCCTCGGGGAGCATCCTCATGCGCGGTCAGAGTGATAATGGCCTTTACCTCCTCCATGGTGCACCTGCTTCAAATAAATCCACCTCTACGGCTGTTCGTCCGACTGCTTTCGTTGGTACTAAAGCTTCCAAGATGGTTTGGCATATTCAATTTGGCACCCTGCTCATCATGTTGGGTCCTCTGTTATTACTAAACATTGTTTACCAATTTCAGATAGGTCCTCTGTATTTACTTTTTGTGAGTCATGTCAGATTGGGAAATCCCATTGTCTTCCTTTTGTTTCCCGAATAAATAAATGTATTACACCATTGGAATTAATTCACTCACATTTATGGGTCCATCCCCTGTTTATCCTCTTTTGGTTTTCGTTACTATATTACATTTGTTGATGATTACAGTCGTTACACATGGTTCTTTCCAATAAAAGCAAAATCTGAGGCTATTTCAAAATTCATGACTTTTAAATGTCAAGTTGAGAATTCTTTTAATGCCCGTATTAAGGCCTTCCAAAGTGGGATAAAAATCATCTCCCACGGTAGGAGGTTCCTGCTGCTGATCCAAGGGCTGGGGATGACTGAAATCCCGCCCTTGGCAGGCGGCAGGTGGGTGGGAGAGGATTTCTACACTCCAAAGTGATGGTGGTGGTGAATTTCTTAGTTTCAAGCCTTATCTTGAATTAGCTAGTATTATGCATCGTTTTTCTTGTCCTCATACACAGGAACAAAATGGCAATGTGGAACGTAAGCATCATCACATTGGTGACTCCGGACTCACTCTGTTGACTCACGCTCATGTCCCTCAACACCATTGGGATCATGCTTTAGACACGGCTGTGTACTTCCTTAACAGGATGCGATCTTCCGCCTTGGGCAATGTTTCTCTGTATGAAAGGCTATTCAAAAAGGCTCCTGATTATACATGGCTTCGGGTATTTGGCTCTAGTTGTTATCCTTGGCTTCGACCATATAGAGCTCACAAATTGGATGATCGCCCTAAATGCTGTGTTTTTCTGGGGTAGTCCTCCCATCACCATGGTTACAAATGCTTTCACATTCCGACGGGCAAGCTCTATATATCTCGACACGTTGTGTTCAATGAAGACAATTTCCCATACAAGACTTCTCCATCACCCCTTGCCTCTGCCTCAGTCCCTTTCCCCATGGTCCACCTGCCCCCCCCTTCCCTTACCAGTCATAAACCAGGGGGTGCAGTCGATGCCTTCTGCAGCACCGCCCTCAATACCTGCACAACAATCTCCCGCTCCTCCTTCACTTGCTTCACCGCCACCTACACCCCCGTCCACTAATGCCCAACTTTCCCTCACCAATGAACCACATACCTCACCGCCACCTATCCTACATCTTGCTCCCATACCTCCTCCTAATCCCCCCTCAAGGTCATCCGATGCTTACTCATTCCAAAAACAACATCAGGAAGCCCAAGATATATCACTCGACCCTGCACCCATCTTGTTCCTGTTTTACACCCACTGTTGAACCAACATGTTATTCTACTGCTTTCAAGAGCCCCGAATGGAGAAACGTAATGGTTGATGAATTCAATGCCTTAGTCCGGAACGACACGTGGAAGTTAGTACCGCATCACTCATCCATGAATCTGGTCAGTTGCAAGTGGATTTATCGCATCAAGCGAATGTCTGACTGGTCTATTGTACGATATAAGGCTCTTTTGGTTGCACAGGATTTTACATAGCAACTTGGGTTTGACTACGATGACAGACTTTCAGTCTGGTTGTCAAGCCCTCCACCATTAGACTGGTACTTTCCTTGGCCGTGACTCACAAGTGATCTATTCAATAGCTAGATGTGCAAAATGCCTTCTTACATGGTTTATTGGAAGAGAAAGTTTACACGTATCAGCCGCAAGGGTTTATCGATCCCCAACATCCACATCATGTTTGTGCCTTGCATAAGGCTTTGTATAGCTTGAAACAGGCGTCCCGTGCTTGTTATCACCGTTTCAGTTCTTTTTTAATATCCATTGGGTTCACAACATCTAGAGTGGACTCTTTTTTATTTGTCCATCGGCCAGCCCTGTTAGGGTAAATATCGGTTACCAATCCATCTGGCCGTAGAAAAAGGATCATTAAGAAAAACCATGTGGCGATCATCTAACACATCAAGGAAATGGCATACGAGTAAATACATCGGGCGGTTCGTGTCCGACCCTCGTGGTCTGACACTAGCCCAATATGATGATGATACAAGGGTAGGTGGACCATTAATGGCTCGCCATTAATGATAATAAATGCTGACACCGACTGCAGACAGGAGACATACTGGTCTGACCCGTCGATTCCTGAGATCTCGGTCCAAGTCGGTGGAAAAGAGGGCTATCACTCGGAAAGAGGACCTTGACGTGGACAAGGTTTGGTGGACACGGGAAACAAGGCCCACGAGGGGTCGAATTCAACCCTAGGGGGGTCGAAAAGGTCATCTTGTGGGGTCGAAATGCGGCAGATATGAAATAGTAGCCCAGGCCAGAGGGTCGTAGGATTGTCAGCCTATTCTGCCTGTAGTGGCCAGAAAGGGACACATGACGGCTATGTGGCAGAGTTCCCCCGAAAAATAGAACTCCAATTTACCAAATATGTATATATAGATATATGCTTGTAACAGAGAAAGAGAAAAGACGGAATGAAAGGAGGGACTTGGAAGGCTCATTTTGATCTTTCTCACTCTCTGACATCTTGGTCTTCTTCCTCAATCCGATTATTCCCTTTACTCTGCTCCCAAACCAGTAGTGTGAGATTCATCAAACCCAGGACACCTCAGGGAACCCCTCTATACTGAGAAGGAGCCCCAGTGTTTCACTGTGCCTCCATATTGTTTGTCCCGGATAAATCCACTCGCAATGAATCCATCGACAACAAGCCCATCACGTTTTGATTGTTCTCATTTATGTAGATGATTTTAATCATTACAGGTTCCATTGCTGCTGCTGTCTCCAAGCTCATACATAGTCTTGGGCAGACTTTTGCGATAAAGGACTTGGGGCCCCTATCCTTGTTCCTTGGCATTAAGGTCAACATGACTTTGACTGGTCTTTTTTTGTCTCAAGCGCAATATGCCTTTGATCTACTTAAGAAAACAGATATGCATGACGCCAAACCTTGCTCTACTCCTATGGCACCTTCAGGTTCAAAGTTGTCTACGGCCACTGGTGTCCTCTTTGATGATGTCACATTATATCATAGCACTAAGGGTGTCAAAAATGGGCCCGGACCGGTAGCATGGACCGAGCCAGCCCGATATAACCCGAACCCAACTCGGACCGAACCTTAATGGACAAGTTTCGGTCTCGGCTTGTAAAGCCCGACACCGTTTCAGTCCAAACCGAAACCAAACCGGACCAGCCCGTTAAGAAGCCCGAACTAGCCCGAACCAATAATACCTAACTCAAACACCGGTAAGGTCCATTCGGGCCCAGTTTCTTAATTTTAATGGTTTTAAATTTTGATGGATTATATTACACTGTTATAGTTCACTTCTTGATCGGAAAGATTATATGAATCTATAGTTGAAAAGAGTATGTTAATTGTTACAATTTACTGAATTACATGCATATAGAAGGAATGATTCTAATTTTATAGATAGAAATAATAAAATAGGCTATATATCTTACATATAAAATAGGTCCGATAAGCTTGATAAGCCCGGTCCGGACCGAATCAGTCCGAAATCACCTAAATAAGCCCAACCCGATAACAAACCGACACCGTACCAGCCCGATAGTTATTGTGTCCAGCGCAGCCCAACCCAGCCCGAACTCTTAATGGACATGTTTTGGGTTGGACTTATAAAACCCGACACCGATTCAGTCCGGACCGAAACCGGCCCGGACCGGCCCGTTGACACCCTTACATAGCACTGTGGGCGCGCTTCAGTACTTGACTTTGACGTGCCCTGATCTCTCGTACTCGGTCAATAAAGTATGCCAGTACATGCATGCACCGACTATGGATTACTAGCTTGCTGTCAGATGCATCATTTGCTACATCAAGGGTACTATGCAATGTAGACTCTCTATTCAACCTTTGACCACTTTGAAGTTCTTGGCCTTTACAGATTCTGATTGGGCCAGTTGCCTTGATGACCGGAAATCCACTAGTGGTTACTGCATATACTTTGGCCCCAACTTGGTTTCTTGGAGCTCAAAGAAACAACCCACGGTTGCTCGTTCCAGCACTGAGTCCGAATATAAGGGCATGGCGAATACTGCCTCAGAATTTATTTGGTTGCAATTCATCCTCCGAGACCTTGGTTTTCCTCCTCCATCCAAGCCCATATTTGGTGTGACAATATTGGTGTTACTTACCTGGCAGCAAATCCCGTACTTCATGCTTGAACCAAGCACGTCGAGATCGACTATCACTTTGTACAGGATCAAGTCTCTAAGCGGCTTCTTGATGTTTGGTTCTTACGCACCGAAGAGCAGACGACTGATATCATGACTACACCACTCTCTCATTTTGTTTTCGATTCCTCAGAGACAAGCTCACTATTCATGATGGACAGTTTCACTTAAGGGGGTGTAATAGCATAACTGTAAATCAGTCGTCTAAGTTATCCAAATCTCAAGAGTCCACGTTATCTCAAGAGTCCTAGTTAACTTCTACCAATTCTTCCTAACATTAAGGAGACTTGGTCATGCATGCAGATCTTTGTAACAAGCACAAGTGTAATCTCTGTAGCCTACATATATTGAATACACGAACTCTCCACTATTCTGTGTGAGAGAAAAGTCTGATAGACTCTTGACTCTTTGAGTTTTCACATCCTAACGAGTTACCATATTAGATAGCTACTGTTTGAAACTTCAACTTGTTTATATCCCAGCAGTTTCAAAAAAAGAATGTAGGACAAAAGTCAAAAGGTGTCAACAACTATGACCTAGAACTAAACGTAGCAGCCAAGCTCATTAATGTATTTCTTTTACCAGCTCTAGGTAGAAGAATAATGCCCAGCAGGTTCTATGAGGACTTTATTCCCCCAACTCCCAGAACCTGAGAGTACGCAAGAACATCATAGCACAAGCAATCTCAAGGGTTAGATTCATCACCTTACCGAAATGGACAACTGGACAAGGACAAATACAAAACAGACAATAGTGGAAAGTCCTTGACATCTTGCAAACCTACAAACATCTGCTCATATGTAAAATGTATGGTTATATTTTCATGATTTTGTAATTTTGTGCTCCAGGGTCTAACTTGGTCTTCGCTGGAAGGTCATTAGAATCAACATGGTAACATTATATTGCAAACCTCCATTTTATCAAACTTTCCCTTGACTGCAGTTCATGAAATCTAAAACAGGATCCAAACGCACTCTTCGCTTGTTTGAAACCAAAAATTGATAGTAAAAAAACAATCTGTTAATGATAAGTAGGTTATCTCAAACTGCTTTTGGAGTTCTGAGAATTCACCTCAAGGGTTGTTAGAAGGTGTGAAGATTCCAAGGCTTCTCATGTTTTTTGAGGGGCTTTGGAGATGATAAAAAGCTTTCTCAATTTATTTACTCTCCTCGTTTTCATACCTTAAAACAGTTTTTGGGTCTTACTGGAAGTAGAACTTTCTAGTCCTCTACTCACATATTCCTCGGATGCTCACCCAGATGCTGAAGCAGGCAGCTCACAGCTCACATGTCGTAAGAGAAGTGATGACAAATCTCATTTGTTTGTAGTTGGGTGCTTTTCATGGGAGAGCTGTGCGTTGAGGAAAATGTGAGTATGCATAGATCATAAAAAAATGAGATGAGCAGATTTCAGTTATCAACAACTTATGACTGTAAAACCATCTAAATTCCGAGCTTTCAAATGCTTGCAACAGCCTGCTACTTGTACACAGTTTATCAACATGACAGAGAAACAAGAAGATGAGGCCAGACAAACATATTATGATCCCAGCGAGATGGTCTAGGTTTCAAGCAGTCAGGATATGTTACATCCCTTGAATAGCAAATAATCCATAGAACTTTAAAGCCATACTGCCATCTGTCATTTGTTGAGGCTATTGCTTTCTCCATCCCAAAAAAGTAGTGGAGTGCCCAAGCATGTGTTAGCTTGAACCACTTGTCAAGTTTTCAACTCAAAAGTTCGAATTAGTAAGTGGAGGGACTCTTCCATATATAAAAACCCAAGATTCCAATCTCATTAGCAATGTGGGACTATTCCCAATACTCATTAGGTAATGTATATGTGGTAGTATATGTGGCAATATATGACACTTTTTAGGTGACTGGTCCCTCTTTTCGGGTGACATATAGTCCCTTCAGGTGATTGGGTGACATTTAGTCCCTCTTTTGTGCATCTGAGGTCCCTCTTTCGGTAACTTGACTTTCTTTTTAGAGTTTCTATGAGAGGGAACCTAGAGCTCTGATACCATGTCAAGTTTCCAACTCAAAAATTCGAACTAATAAGTGGAGGGACTTTTCCATATATAAGAACCCAAGTTTTCAATCTCATTAGCAATGTGGGACTATTCCCAATACTCTTTTTTTTTTTTTTTGGGTAAGAAGGACTAGCCCCAATACTAATTCCTTTATCAACTAGCCAAAGTGCTGTAGCCCTACTTCAAGCCCTTCAACTTTTAAATGCTTGCTATAGCACTATAACTTGTCCCAATTCTACCAA
The DNA here is from genome assembly GCA_028583415.1 of Protea cynaroides. Taxonomy (NCBI): domain Eukaryota; kingdom Viridiplantae; phylum Streptophyta; class Magnoliopsida; order Proteales; family Proteaceae; genus Protea; species Protea cynaroides. The sequence goes on from CM053273.1 coordinate 9,785,941, forward strand.
CATGACAGAAATATAAGATGATATCATTTTTTTTTTGGTGGGGGTCAATTATTTCATCACCATCCCGAATAAAGAAGAATGCTCAAGCATATGTTACCTCTTGAACTAATTGGAACTTCAACACCTGCATACATGCCTAAGCCAACTCTTACTGCAAAAGTTTACATGGTGCAAGTTTCAAGCTAATCCATACTTTTCAAACTGAACACTTCTTTATTCAGTCTTTAATATTACCCGATGAAAAACAGCTAAGCTAAAGGCAGACTCATGACTCATAACATGTAATGAGCAATCAGGAACTGACTCAAGGTGCTCCTTACAAATTTAAGTTGCATTCTTTTCTGCAATTACCACTTCAGATCTATCCTATTTCTTTAAAGCTAAATTTTCTAGCATTTCACAGTAACAGTTCATAGAAACTCCAGTATCTTGCCAAGGGGAATGGATTAAGTGCTACTGCTTTTGACTCTTAGCGACGAAAGACAAATATGATCATATTATCTTTTTTCTTTTGAAGAGTAATGAAAAATATTACTGGTGAAACAAGTAGTACAAAGAAACACAAAAGGCAAAACTGGAAGCACTGTTATGCTTGAAAGATTTAGTTTGCTATCATTGCCCTTCTATTGAGCATGTGAATGGGGGCCACAGCACAGATCAGGTTAACCACAGGCAAAGTCCAGCTAGGGGGGTCATTCACGCCCATGGGGGTGGGAATTCCGTTAGAGCAGAACTTCTTTCTTTTAGACTGGGTTTGGAGTTTGCTATTAGAGACAGTTTTGACAACAATACAGTGGAAGGAAACTCGGGGACTATTCTGTTAGGACATCATCAACTAAGGATAGCCCATTGAGTTTTGTTCATATCATCAGATGCATTAAGTCCTTGACCTCACAAATGAACTTATCATTGCATTGGAAGTCTACAACTACAAACATGGCAGATTAGCTAACTAGGCAAATGGAGGATAGACTGGTTAATCAGCCGTCGGGAATTTCTCTACCAACTAGTCCCTTGTTCCATATACTTGTATTTCTTTTTCTTCTGCTTGTTTCTTGGCCCCTTTGAGAAGCCCATAATTATTTTGGTTTCTAAGCTCATCTTTTCTTGCACTGATTTCCAAATTGTATACATGATGACTGGGACATAAGAAAAGAGATCCTACTCAACTCAACCAATGCTTATTATCACCACTAAAGCATACTGTTTAGGATCAGTCCCAATCAAGATAATAATCCTCACAAAAAGAAGCATTACTCAGTAATATCTGAGACATAAATTTACATGAAAAAAAAAGTTCATATATGATCTTAATTTCAAATCATAGTCGATCCTAACGATTTAAACTAATTAATTTAACTCCCAAATGGTCTGAAAAGAAAAAGGGAAAAAGGAATCCTTTTTTTGGCCTGCTAATCATCCACTTAATAATAGTTCTTTAGTTTAACTAGACTCTAAAAGACCTAATGGGCTATGTACAACACAAGGCCTCCCAAATATCATGCAGATAACATCTAGAAAGAAATCATATATATGCTTAGGACCAGCTTTAAGCCTTGAGGTTTGCTCCCACCTTCAGTCTTCAAGATCCTTTTCCCTTTCATTCCCCATGTTCTGTATGCAGATATGTTCTGCGAATCAAAATTGGGCATAGTAACCCTTATTTGGGATGCAATTTGATGGCAGATATGATAGCCAATTTGTAGGTTGCTAATGTCTGGCTCCCATAGATGTGATTAGACTTCTTCTCCTAAATGAAACATAAAAATGTAATAACTGAAATACAAGGAGCAATGCTAAACAGGGGGTTAAACTAGTCTACAATACAACATAGACTTTTCTAGATGACTCCCATTACAAGGTGTTCATGGAACCAGTAGCATCCCCACTTTCCAAATGGAACCAGTTCTTCTGCACGCTTCAAGCAATCCATGACAATTCTCTCATATAGGGATCCTCTTTTTCAAAGATTCCCAGATGAAATTCACTTTCTTTACGGTAAAGATCCATTGATTAATATTGAATTTGGGAATCTCTTTAACTGAATTGAGGCTAATTGTCCGGAAACAGAGGACCCTGAAAAGATCAAACCAACAAGATTCAGAGCACCTGATCATGTTGGTAATAAAAGCTCTTCCTTTACACCAACATTACAAAAGCTCTGTTTTCAGACAGAATCATCTACTGCCCAATAAAATAAACCCTTCAACATGAGAAGGTTACATCTTCCCAGGTAGTGCTAGCGCGTTTAAGAGAAGCGAAAGCCCTTCTGCAGTTGCATCAGAATTGTTCTGCTAGTGAAAAATGCTGACCAGACCATCCAACAAGGTTCCATCTTTCCAGTCCTCTCGTGGCTCTCCTTTCAGCGATAAGCTTTAAGCTCCCTTTGATCCTTATCTTCAAGGACTCCGGCATGAATCGGTTGAATCTGCCGAGGCCGATCCCATGCAACACCCGGTCCGATCTATCGTATTAAGCTACAATTCTTTCAGGTAGCTAATCGATTCTAAGGTTTCTTGAGCTGATATTACCTGATTTGAAATGATCCAGCACAGGATCAGATCGGATTGGAATGGCTAAGGCCGATCTTTCTTGTAATCCCATTTCCCGGCTAGTATGTAAATACAATATTATAGGTGTTTATGTGTGTGAACTCATGGTTTTGACTTGTAGGATCCTGGAAGATATAACTAATGCAGAACCAGATGCTCCATAAGTAAAGAACAATGATAAGGAAAAGGAGAACCAGATGCCATTAAAACTTTTTCGAGTTATGATATATATAAAAGGAACCCACTCCTGCAGTGCCTGGAGATTCTTCAGAGTCTTTAACTACACTTTGTATTCCCTCTCTCTATCCATGCCTGTTTATTTTTGGGAGATAGAGAAGACCCTTTTAACTCAAAAGGAAGTGACACCATCACTTTGAAACTTTGCTGGATGATAAACTCACTTTTCTTCTACGTTTCAAGTCACAATGCACAACCCCATACATACATAAAAGGAAAGGGAGGAGGATTCTCTGGTCTGGAGATCAGAGAAATCTATGAACACGAGCAAGGGGAAGGGCATTTGATGTTGATTGCTTCCGACACCTCTATTCTTGAAAGTGGACATTGTGGGAAAAAAAAATCTTCAAGCCAGGTTTCAATGATTGGTCATATGTCAATTTAAAACCTAACCTTCCCATGTATTATCATGTCATGTCAAATTTCAATACATACTCCAATCTATTATCCTTCATTGTATTGGCATGTATCACCCTATTTTTTCATGCATGGTTACGGTTATTCCAACAACTACTATGCACTCTCAAGTCTTAGATTTTCCGAAGAAAAAAGATTCCCACACTACTTGTGTGAGGACTCTTTCGCTCTTCTCACGAAACTCACTCTCTAATTGTGGTTGATTCTCTGTCAAGAAGGCTGTGTCTATTGCGTGTGGGACACAATGGCCTTGTTCCCCTCCATGGATAATCTTACTCTGTGCTGATGACTTCATATGTTTATTGCGTTATTCTGAATAAAATTCTCTTTTTCCAAAGAAGGAAAAAAAAAAAATAGAGACCTTAGATCTCTTAAATCCACATGTCTACAAATTTGGGAGATATCCAGGCTTGGAGATTCCAAGCTGCCCGCTCAGATAACCTTCCATTTTTTGGTAGAAACTCTCTCGGTCTCTCCCTTACTTGTGTACATTTAAGAAACGAGGGGGGATTTTGATTTTACATTTCAAATACAAGGGGGAATTTAAAAGCGAAAATAGGGAAAGGGGGGGAACAAAAGAACCCCGAAACTGCAAAATTCACAAATCAAACCGTTACCGCAAACGGAGCCGGCTCATCAGTCCATCTGGGCATGGAATCAAACTGAAAACCTTAAAATTCAGACGAGTTCGCAACCGATTCATTCTTCCCACAAAAGAATCGGCGACGAGTCCGACTCAACGTCCCCGAGTCCAACATGCCCTCCCAGTCCACCTCCTCCTCTTCCTCGTCATCTTCGTCTCTTCCAGTCCCTCTCATCATCTGTAGTATCCTCTTAGCTTTCTCCCGGGCTCGTTCGCTCCCTGTAACTTCCACATCTCTTAACACCTCCGCCGCTCCCGCCTCCTTCGCCAGCCCTTTAAACCTTAGACTCCCTTGACTCAGCGCGTACAACGCCGCTACGCAGTTCTCCCGAGTCGATCCCGAGCTTAACTCGTTCTTCTTCAACATCCCTACGAAGCACTCCACCGCGTTCGCATCGAGCAATACAGTGCGTCCCTCTGCACACGCCGCTAAGTTGCAGAGTATGAGCAGAGCCCTGCTTGCCAAGTCCCCTCCCTTCGCCATGACTAGCAGCGTGGGCACAGAACCGAGCTTCACAAGCTTGGAGCGATTGCTCTGAACCAGCGAGAGATGGTAAAGAGCGAGCGCCGAGTCGTGCCGAGCCCGCTCACTCTCCGACCGGAGCATGTGTAGCAGCGGCGGCAACGCGCCTAACACGCCTATCGCCATCTTGTTCTCATCGTCAAGCGCGAGGCTGAAGAGGGCACCCGCCGCGTGTTCCTGCGCTTCAGAAAATCCTCCCTTCAACACATCGATCAATGGTGGGACAGTCCCCGCCCTTACAATCTTCACCTTGTTGATCTTCTCCAACGACAGATTCACCAGCGATGCCACCGAGTTTATCTGGATGGCGGAGTAGCGTGTGGTCAGGAGATATTTTAGCCCCGAAAGCAATCGAGGGGTACAAAGCGAAACCCTCATATCTGCGTTGGTTCTGGTGATCTTTCGTAGTGAGATCACAGCTTCCTCTTGCTCGAATACTTGTAAGCTCTTGAGCTTGACGACGATCTCCTCCTCTTCCGGCGACATTGGGCTGAGAATCTCGTCTGCAAAGTTATCGAACGACGATGAAGAAGATGAGTAACAAGAGGGTCGCGTTGCAAATGGTAGAGGCGTGCCAGGAATCGCCGTAGGCATTGATTCCTCGGAGCTGGTGTAGAAGTGAGTCGGCCTCCGATTTATCTCGGTCGCTGCGTAAGAAAATTTCACCGGAGGCTTATCTGCTACTCCTTTAAGCAACTCATCCTTCTCTTCCTCTTGCTCTGTCTCTCCTTTGGTGGGTGATTTCTCTTCTCGGGGTGGTATTAGTGCACGGACAAGCTTTTCCGCTGAGCTGAGCTCTGGAGGCGTTGGCCGTTCGATGCCATTGTCACAGCACCAGTTGAGAATGGTCAATTTAATGGCGACATTTGGGATTACAGTAGACAAATCGGGTTTAGAGCCGTCGGGAAGTACCGGTGTAAAACTCAAGTCTTTACAAACCTGAACGCAGATTCTCTCGAGAGTATGTCCCGAGGCAACAATCACCGGGTCCGCCATTAACGACCCAGAAATCGGACAGACAAATTCCTTTGGGGGCTGCTTCCTTTCGGGTTTCAAAGCAGTGGGAGAAGACCGGTGGAAGGAAATCTTCCACCTGTGCTTGCCGCTTCCCATCTCAGTAGCTCTTTCTAATCTCTTTTATACTCTACGACAATCTTGAGCTTTGGTTCTCCGTAGTTGCAGGTTTGCAGAGACTGCGATAGAAGACGAAGAAGTCGGACTGCTTCCATGTGCTTCGTGTTGCTTTCTTTCCCAAAGTTCCGATCACCCAAAACAGAAAGGGATTCGTCCTGTCATCGAGGGGGACCATTCAGTTTTGATCAGTTTTGTTTGATTGAAACTAATTACTCAAAATATTTACCGAACGAAAATAATAACCCTTCATATACAAAATAATAACGAAAATGACACGGAAAGGATGGTTTGATAATTGATATGGAGCACCGTAGTTGTCAATTTCCATATCTCCCGAGTTGAGTTGATCGATTAAAAAGTCACATTGAGTCAGACTGTTTAATAAACGTGGCGATTTTAAGATCGGATTAATTAATAAACGTGGCATTCATGGTGGAGGGGTGCAATCCGATAGTTGTTCGATTGGATCAATCGATTAAAGTTGGTATAAATCGATTAAAAACTGATTAAAGATATAAAAAAAAAATTTACCTATTTTCTCACCCATTTTCCTTTTTACTTGTGAACAATGGACTTGCAATAAATACAATCTTATTAAATAAGATTACAATAAGCCTTTTAATATCCTAACTTCTAATGTGACATGATTTTTAAAGATAATGTTAAGAGACTCTTACGAACACATGTAAATATTATTTAAAATACATATTTTGATCCTTTTTTTTTTACCATTATCAACGTACATTTTTTATTTTTTATTTATGAGTGAAGACAAATCAATGAATTTGATTTATAACAAAATAAATTTTTATTTGCATGTGTACACGTTCCTTAGAGGCAAGTGGTCATGCTATTCTATGAATTCTTATTATTCTTATTGGAAACCATATACAATACTGAAAAAAATAAAATAAAAAAGGGTTTCTTAAGTCATTGAACGTGGGAAGGGGGACGCTTAACTTATTTGACACCCCATGAAAAGTAAAGGGCACCTCAGCTTTTGTTTAAGTAAAAGAGGGAAGTAGCATCACGTTCCATTAGGATCATGACATGTGGCACTAGTATTTCCCTCAAAAGATCTGAATGAATAATGATTGTTGAGCACTTAGATTAAGGATAAGATGATATTTCATCTTTATTTACTTTCGTTTCAGTAAGCCATATCTGTCCCGGTAAATTTTGGGGAGGAAAGTACCTTTAGATCCAATGGATTGGCCTCACTTAGATGAAGATATAATATATTAATTGTTCTTTTTGTATCCTTTTACCCAAGTCACACCAGATTGGAAGGGGTTTTCAAATTATATTTTTCAAAGATAATTTGTTCTTGAAAGATCTCCATTGTTTCAAATTTAGATGCTGGTTACATTAAACCGTCTATATGGATGCTCTGTACATTGCAAGGACTACAGCGATGGTGTCGAGGATCTAGCTTTTAAGGCTCGTGGTGTTTAATGCTTTTATGATGCCTACGCCTATGGAGACCAGGCTTGAGCTTTAGTTACTTTATTAGTCAAAATTGTTATCCATTTACTCTTATGTATTATGGTTTTTCCTTGTGAGCACTATATATATTATGTGTTGAATATTTTGGTGATATATAACTATCACTATTGAATCATCAATTTAGGATAATCTTTGATTATATATTAAAGTTTTTCATTTATTACTATTTTATTTTGATTACGTGGTGGAAATTGTTTGTTATGAAATGAGACAATATGACACAATGATACTAAACGTCTTAATCATAGCCTCAATGTTTCGAAAAATGACGTCACTTTATGTCATTAGAAATCGAAAGATAGAATAAGAAGAGGATCAAGGGTGGACCTTTAATAATGACACTTACTATGATGATGCCGTGGGTGAGGTTTATCTGAATTGCTTTTGGATTACGAGGAAGCATGGGGAGGTTTCCTTTGATAAAGAAAGAAATGGCATGGGTTAATTCTCTCATCTGCAAGTGTGGGGAATCTCTCATACATATTACACCAATGATTATATCTTAAACATTATGAAAAATTTCACCCACCCCCTTGAGGTATAAATTTCAATCAATCACCCCATCTTGGCTCATAACGTCAATTATCTCCCCTATTTTTTAAAAAGAAAAATTTCACCCACCCCCATGAACTTTACATTTAATTCACATGATCCCAAACTTTATCCATAATTTCACCCACACCCAATACACTTAAGTATTTAAAGGTAAAATAGAAAAGTCTATTTTATCCTCATCGTAAAGAACATAGATTTCTATTTAAAAATAAATAAATAAAAAAATTATTTACTTTTTTACAGAGAGCAGTGTTACTCTCTATCAAAACTGGATCGTTTCCTTTTCACTGAGTCAAAATTGGTTTCTCCCGTATGTATCACCTCCTTCCCTTCTTTCTTGAGGAAATCGTTGTTTGATTATAGGTCCTTCATAGCATCTTTGATCTCGGCCGTTTAGGAATAGCTGTGGTCTGGATTGCAGGTCTTTTCTCCAAGAAGCAATTGAATCCAAGCTCAAGAAAGGAAACCCAGTTGCAGAGGTGCAAACAGAAATCTGGGCCGGTGCAAGCCTATAACCTCTTGTAAGAGGAGGATAAGGGGGTTTTTCGAATCTGGATGAGATCAGTGACAAATTCAAAGAGCTCGCATGTAGATGGGGCAGGAGGGAGAGGTCCAAGCGCAAAGGGTTTGGGGTGAACAGGTCGAGAGTGAGGCCCAGGTAGATGCGTGAAAATGAATGAAACTCCACTTTGTTTGATTCTGAAATTCCACTTTGCCCAGGTAGAATTTTTTTTTTTGTTGGGTATAAATTAGTCGAAATTCTTGTGTGGAAAACAATTGTTATTGTGTTGTTCATTTGACTATTATTCTTTGTTTTTTCTCCCTTTTTTTCCCATCTCCGGAATTTCTAGTTATTGAAAGCAAAGGGGGAGATTTATTTCTTCGTTTGGATTTATTTGGAGGTTTTCCTGATTATCGGTCATCAAACTCATCACCAACAGAAGAAGAAGAAGCGCAGCTGTAGAGGGAGAAGAGGGGCGGTGGTTTCTTCAATCAAGCTCTTTCAACTGTTCGAGAGAGAGAAAACAGATGCCGGCAAGAGTTGGGCAAATCTATAGAGAGAAAGAGAAAGAATAATATGGATTTTCGAACAAACCGCAGTAAACTCGCCAAGAAGTATGGCGCACTAATGATTCTCAAGCTCAGTATTGTGACCACTGTCATCGCTTCCTCTAACGTGAGGGTTGACGCTGGTGAAGAAGGAGAAGCTGGGAGGGATGTTAATGCCAAAGACAGTGCTCTTGTACTATTTACCTTTTAAAAAAATGGAAATTAAGAGAACATAAAATAGTAAATTAATACTACTAAAGGGTAATTTTGATATTCTTTAATTTTTAACCTTGTCACCTCATCACTTAACAGATCAATCTGTTAAGTCTGGATTTGTGTAATACATATTTCACATCAGAGGGGGTGGGTGAAATTATGGATAAAATTTGAGATTGCATGAATTAAAGGTAAAGTTCAAGGAGGTGGGTGAAATTTTTCTTTTTTAAAATAAGTATCAACATATTCTGTCAGTCTATTAAATGATGAGATGAATCGTAACTATTGTTTTCAATGGCAATATTACCCTAAGATTATAAAATATCATTTTTGTCTCTTTAAAACTTAAGTTAAAATGATTTCTTTATATATATATATATATATATATATATATATATATATATATATATATTCATTTTTTTCAAGAAGGAAAAAATTTTCCATCAATGAATGAGATTCATAATTACGTGGGCATTCAGTTTCCTTTGACATTCATTGGTCTTCGGTGAGTTTGGTCCAATCACTGCAACCCCATAAGGCCATAAGTGGAGAGAAGGAAAATTATTATCCCTCTTTTGTTCTACGCACTTTAAGGTCAGACATTGGGTGGGGAGAAAAGGAATTTTTGACTTAGTTGAATAAATAATCAGGGAATCAAAGTCTGGGACCACTCGATCAGCACGGTGGGTCCATTTCTTACCTGTTAAAGGTAACTTTCAGCTTAGCCTTTTGTATTGGTTTTTCCCTCAATGTGGCCGTGGGTCCTCTTGGCTTGGTCTTTGTATCGTGGCTTGTGGCCTGTCACTGTAGGTCCTCTTCCTTAGTTGTTGTCGACGTTTTAAATCCAGATATCCGATATTTATCGGATCGGATCGATGTATGATGTGGTTCAAATAATTAGAATCGGATCGGTCAATTTATATCGATTTTGAATTTGATTGATCTCAATTACGATTCTAATTTTATATTATTATGAGTAGTTATCTATATATAATTAAAAAAATATAAAGTTCCTGAAAATCACAACATAAATCTAAGCAATTCATCATTTTTATGGTCATTTTAGTTTAAATTGTACATTCTTGCTTGGAATGTCGAGAGTACAGAATAATGTCGAGAGTATTAGTACACTTGTAAGAAACTCTTGTTACATTTACCCTTGTAACAAGGGCCTTGTCACCATCAAAGTTGCATCAGTTCCTAAATGAAATTTCAAAACTAACCGTTATATATATTGATATTCCCATAAGGATTCTTTTTAGGGAAAATTTATCCCACCTATCCAGCAATCTACTGAAAAAGCAACCACCTCCCAATTTGACATAAAATATCTCCCACCACCTCTGCTTTTGAAAATATTCCTTAATATCACTGTCTGTCGTTTTGTTCACAGGAGTCCTCGAGAATCTCATCGTCGGGCTTAGATCTTGCTTGTCTGCAACAAAATATAAAATCCTTGCCCGTTTTATGTTTACCGAAAATGGGGTGAACTCGCGTCCAAATGGGATTAACTTAAAACCAATATGATTCAACAAATCTAATACCAATTACTTGAACCATGATTATTACTATCGTCAATGGCTTCATATATGCTTCTCTGTGCTTAAATTAAATTTCAAAGAGAGATGAAGTGAAATAATTGGTATATAGAAGAGACCCGGAAGATTCCTCGAGATCATTGCATATTTTAAAGCAATTAGGGGCACAAAAACACACAATATCACACAAACATAATAAGGCACAAAATCATATGAGCTTTACATTATCATATTTCTACTTTAAAAAAAAGTTGATAAAATAAAGTTTCTTTTGTCCATTTTATAAACCGAATCAAACCTAAAGTTAGATATGGGAAAGCCAAACCAAAAAAAAAAAAAAAAAATGTATTCCACCCTGGGTCGACAGTGTGACATATAGAGAATCTAGAGATAACCATGGTACATGCATGTAGGCCCCAAAATGAGATGGAACTGCACTAACAATTGCAATCAAGAACTTTCGAGATAAAATTCTGATGTTATAAATGTGTGGGAAAATATACATTCAACCTATGAATGCAAAGACTTTATATTTGGTTGCAAATGAAAAGTAAGTAATACAAGATATTATAGACCGTGGTGTATCATATCAACTGATACTTTTTTAAGTCCATATATGTCTGCTGTGGTGCAGCTAGCTAGGTACATGTGAATTAGTTTCTAAAGTACAATAATCTTTGTTGCCACTAAAATTCAAGTCACGAGAAGGGAGTTCTAGCTTACAGTCTTGAGGTCGTTTTGCGATGCTTAAGTAAGGACCCCGGGGAATCAGCAGTAAGGGAGGTTGGTTTTAGGTTTCGACTTTAAAAACAAGAGTGAACAGTAAATGTAGGTTGAAAGTTTGGTAAGACTTTTAGGAGTGATTCCTTTTAAAAGGATTCTAGTAGGTGGGCATCAGAAATGGGTCCCACGTGCCTTTAGAGTACAATGCGAAATTCGAATAGTCAATTTTGCCTTTGGCTTAAACTAACAATGACGGATGTACCCTTGGAGGTACGTCTTGAAGAAATGATGATTTTATCTTTAGAACCTCAAGGTTTTGAAGATGTCCATGTGTCGTGCTGTATTGGTCAGGGATATTTGTAACCAACAACCTCAATGGTTTACGACACTGATCGTGCACTCGTTTACTACAAACCCCTCCGAGAACTTTTGGATCCTTATTAAGTTCTCTTTCTAGAATTCAAACTTTATCTACCTTAATAATAGCACATGAGGATTCTAAATTAATCTATAAAATTTTAATCTATGTATAGATGAATAACCAAAACGAATGAGAAATCTCCCACTATTACCATTAGAATCCCATCCAATCACGATAAAGACAAATCGTTCTAATAACGTTCGGCTGTGTTTTTCTATGCCTTCTCATAGTTTTTATGAAATGTCATCCATACCCTTCTTATTGGATTTCAGGTGCACTCTCTCTATAATTGGTTGGGATGCTGGAGCTAGAGGGGTTAAAATTGGACCCAAATTGAAAATCGAAAAGAATCAACCTGATTCGGCCATGACCAAACAGAAACCAAGCCTTATTACATAGGATTTGGGTTGTGTTTTCAAAGCCCAATGGAAAAGCAAAACCAGACAGAGCCAATTGATTAGTTCGAACCAAATCAGACCAATAAGACCAAACCAAACTAGCCCTATAATGGAAGGATAGAATCCATTAATCCAATTTCTTTTTTTTACTACATATACATAGAGTAAATCGAAACCAAACCGATAACGAACCAATAAGAATCCATTAAGGCAACCCGATAACAAATCAACATCAGATTTGCTTGTAAACTAACAACTAACATGTACAGTGCAGTTCACCTCAACCTGAATCTCTTATCGGACAATTTGACGTGGACCAAAACCGGTCCAGGCCAAATTATATGGATTGGGAACCTGAATATTTAGGCCCAAATAAATTTGTGGATCTTCACAAGAGTTTTACCACTAGCAACTTAAAACATGGTCCACCGAGGTCCTCTTGTTAAAAGCGTTGGATTGGAATAACTGTATTTCATCATCACATGTTCGGTTTTGATTAGGATTTTTTGATACTCTGGAACTCTCCAGAATATTCTGCAATTTAGATTTCGTTCCGTTTGCGTTCATGTTGTCTTACGACCCAAGTAAACGGAAACTTATAAAAACCCGGGAAACCACTGGCGAGAGCCGCAAGATAAAACGGAAGAAGATCAAATTGTTAAGGTTGCTCGATTTCTCATTGCAAGCAGGAGACACAGAGTCACAGAGAGAGAGAGAGAGATAGAAAGAAAAGACGATCATTTCATCAATAATGGCTGGAGGAACGGAAGCGTTTCCCGATTTGGGAAGACACTGCCAACACGAAGACTGTCATCAACTTGATTTCCTTCCTTTCGAGTGTGATGGATGTCGAAAGGTAATTCAATTTCAACAAAATCGATTCCCTAAACCCAGGCTTTGATGCTGAATGTAAAAACTCAATTGATTGATTCATTGAGATTTTCTTTTTAAAACTGTGTGTTAAATTGGCGATTGGGCATGTATTGTATACAGGTATTCTGTTCGGAACACAGATCCTATAGGTCCCACGAGTGTCCGAAATCTGATCACAAGAGCAGGAAAGTAGTGGTGTGCGAAATTTGCTCCGTATCGATAGAGACGACGGGCAGCAACGAGGAAGACGAGAAGGTGGTCCTGGAGAAACACGAGAGATCCGGGGACTGCGACCCATCAAAGAAAAAGAAACCAAAATGCCCAGTGAAGCGATGCAAGGAGACACTGACCTTCTCCAACACCAACACTTGCAGAATCTGCCAGCAAAAGGTGTGCCTCAAGCACCGATTCCCCGCCGACCACGTCTGTAGACAGCCGGTCAATGCAGCTGTTGCCTCTGGCACCAACAAGTTCTTACTTGCCTTGGCCGCTAGAAAGGGTATCCATTGCGCGGCAAGCACTGCTTCCGTGTCACCATCATCTTCATCTAGAGCTTCTTCAGGTCCCCCATCTGTAAAAGCCCATTGATGTTGCGATTAAGATGAAAGAGATCATGTAGAATGTAATTTGTTTCTTGTCATTTTTCTTTTTCTTTTTTAATGCTTAAAAGAAGAGGGATGTGAAAATTTTTAGATACAGCTGCTTTGATTAATTTGATTCTTACTATTTGTGAGAACCGTGTGGATTTGGTTTTGTTGGAATTTTTTAGTCCCACATCGGATAATGGATGAGAAACGTGGGTGGGGGAAGGCAATAAAAAATGAAGGGTTATATGGGAAAAATTGTCTTTGCGCTTGGGGCAATGACGCAGCTAGTGAGGTATTAACCGAGGCGCGTCAATTGCTGGTTGAAAACTATTTCCAAACCCCCTCTTCGGCCTGGGTTCAGCCCACGGCCGTCGAGAATTTCTGGAAGGGCTCCCTCTAAACAAGGGTAAAGCCCCACAAAGCTTAAGTTATGAAATTTTGGAGTCAGATAAATTTGGATGACAATGGGTTTTTTAGATTGGGAAAAAGAGCTTCCTGCTGCGGCAGATTGGTATCATTTTTGTTTTTGTTTTGTTATCTATTTAATAAAAATTATTTTGAAAATAATTTTTGTTCAAAAATAAAATGTTGTTTGATAGTTATATTAAAAATAGATGGTAGAATGAAAAATAGATTTGGCATATTATGTCTAAAAATGATTTTGAAAGTCTTCCTCTTTCTTTGCATGGAGTGTCTATTGGAGAAACGACGTCGTCTCTGTTGGAATAATCGTCGTCGTCATCGCCGTCAGAGCCTTCTCTAGGACGAAGTTACAGGTCTGCGTCTATGTGCTTTACTTCCGTTCATCAACGAGAAGAGTGCTTGAGGGTTTGATTTGAGATGGTTTTATAAAAAGAAACTAAATTACTTTTTTAACCCTTTATTTTAACACACGTTTTAAGTGTTTTGCGCAAAACATAACAAAAATCATTTTTGACCAAAAATCAAAAAGAGATTGAGACCTCTTTTTGAATTTTGACTTGTTTTTATTTTTATTTTTCATAAATAGCACTCATAAATTATGCCAAATGCCTTCAAAAATATAAATTTGAACAAAAATGATACCAAACACAACCGAAAATGTAGTGAGTTACAGTCTAGCAGTTGTAGAACCATTTCCATGTCTATTTCAAATTGTTCCCCAATTTAAGAGAACCTGATGCCTGATAAGCTGAAGGGGCCGGCGTTAAATAAATACAAAGATGTCTCCATCCTTCAAGCGTTAAAAGACTTGAAATCAGTTTATATTAACCAATCTTCTTCGGATTGAGATCCTTTGTAGTGAGGCCACCTCTCTAGTGAGTTCTCACCCACTCAAAGTGAATCAGCACGTATTCAAATCCACTCAAAACACATTGGAATACACACAAATCCACTTTAAGTGGATGGGATCCTCACTACAGAAGATTTTTTCCGTCTTCATATAGCTGGATCCAATCCCCTAGTACTAGGTTTCACCTTAAAGCTATAAATAATGAAATGCAGAAGCTCATTTAATCAAAGAAAAGGACTTCCGGAAGGTTTTCTTTTAGGCATCTATTCGCTTTTGGATCATGGGTCTAAAATCCAAAACATCAGAAATCAAGGACTAAACGGTGGGTAAATCTCTGGTCTTAGCCTACCACCCCCACCCCCACTCCACACAATAAAATAATAATAATAAAATCCTGGATCTTGATCTAACCCGACCAAAAGGCAGGATAACCTGTTCATCGTGGAAAATAAGGCAAATGCATGACATGAGCAGAATTATTCTTGATAATAAAATAAATGAGACAACATATCTACACATCGTTGAATTTAAGCTATAAATTTCATAATGGTCTCGCAAAGGCCGTTAACGAATCTAATTTTTTTCATCCTAGTTTTTAAAACCAATTGGGAAAAAAACTCAGTGCAAGGTACAATAACATTTGGTCAGTGTACAACTCCACATAATTTTCTTCAGATCTAGCTAACAGGGATTCGACACTTTAGCATTGCAATGCTTCATCCCTCCAATTGATTCATCAGCATCTCCACCAATATTCAAAAAAAGTGTCCATGGTGAGAAATCTCATAAGGTTCTTGCTTTGGTTGCCAATCATAAAAAAGAATGAGTCTCTGTATGTGTTGCAATCGAAGTTATAGCAGTCAAGGCTGTCGTTTGGGAGGCCTGACAGCAAGAAGAATCTTCTTTCTTGGACCCTGCAATCACAGTAACTCGCATCAAAGCAAAGAATGAACAAGGCAATGATGACAAATTATTGATGAAACCAACTACTAAGGTCTTTGAGCCAGCACCATATTCTTTCCAAATTATTTGAATGTAGTATTAACTTTAACAAGCATTTCCACCATCAAATAAAAAAAATTAAAAAAAAAAGGAAAAGAATACAAAAATTGGTTAGAACCATTTGGAAAAAAGAAGAGGGAAATGGGTAGTTCTATTCATCAATAGTATTCATAATTTTGTTCTTCATCATACCTCTCCTTCCACCCTCCTCTTCCCACAATCCCCTCCCTTTATTCCTTTTCAGTGAACACCTAACAAAAGATGAGGAGTTTCTGATTTGTAGGTAATTATCTTAGAAGGCAAACTCAGCAATAAGTGCACACTCTGATACCAAACAAGCCATGAACTGAAGAAGAATATTCTGCTTGTGATCTGAATCAGTTCTGAACAAGACAAAATGATGGTTTCTTATAGCCTGAAAAGTCATGAACTTCCAACCGGAAGTGAGCTTCTCTCAGTTCCATTAATTATGGGACATTTGGCTCTCTTGCAAGCATACTCCCATTCCAAGGCTTCAAGGAAAACTTTTGTTTCAATCATTAAGAACCACTAAAAACTCAATACGGTGGAATGAACTTCAAAGGTGTAATAGGAATGGAAGTGGCAATAAGAGATGTAATAACGGGAGGATAGAGTAACTCTACACATTCTCTGTAATGTTAAAAATAAGGTTCAGATGACATTCACAGCCTTTAAACAATAGTGCCACCACAGAACCCTACAGATAGATTTATAATCTCACAATATATATATATATATATATATATATATATATATATATAAAGAAGGAATCCCTTTGAATTCATATGGTTGGATGTAAAATGATGGAAAGCAATGTAAAATATTTCAAGAAGAAAAGACAGCATAACACAAAGTATCTACGTAACAGATAGAAATTGCATTCTAAGATCTAAGCAACTTGGAAGAAAGTGAAGAAAATTTTAACTACCATATTCAGTAAGTTGACAGTCACATAATTATGTTGTTAATGATTAGAATAAGTTTCACTTTTTCTTTGTTTTAACTTTGTAACAAAATAGAAAAATCAGAGAAGAAAGAGAGAACCAATGTGTCCTACTCCTCTCCTTGTAGCTTGTATTTATAGAAAATGGAAAACAATTATTAGATACAATCTAGGACTCTACAAGCTAAAATCCTAGTCATAAACTAAAAACAAAGTAAACTCAAAATAGGAAAAGGAAACTAACAAGCCTAATTGGTAATGGAAACTAATAAAGCAAACTAATAAACTAATTAGGAGTATAAGACTCTTAAGTCCTAGAAACTAGCACTAACTACTTTGACTAAGTCAAAGCAGTGTACGGTTACAATTTTATTACTCTAATACCTTCCTCAAGTTGGAGCATGGGGAAATGTGAGGGCTTCAGCTTGAAACAATGTATTAGTGGAAACAGCAGTGATAGTAGTAAGAGCAATAGCAGTAGTAGTGGCAGCAATAGTAATAGCAGCATTATATAAATCACTATGAACCAAGAGTAATAGTAGCAGCAGTAGCAGGAGCAACAATAGTGGTGGTTGCACACCAAATGGAAAACCTTAAACGACTCTGAAAACGGCAACCTAGGAGATTGCTCTGATACCATGTAACAAAATAGAAAAAAAGAGAAGATTGAGAGAATCAATGTGTCCTACTCCTCACCTTGTAGCTTGTATTTATAAAAAATAGAAAATAACTATTAGATAAGATCTAGGACTCTGCAAGCCAAAATCTTAGTCACAAACTAAAAACAAAGGAAACTCAAAATAGGAAAAGGAAACTAACAAGCCTAATTGTTAAAATTTATTATCCACTAACATGCCCACATGCAATAAATATTAAAGGAGGAAATAACAACTACAATTGTATTTACATCCCCTTGGATGATCCATCATGAGAAGCCTCTTTTGATGACCCAGATCTCCGCCTCACGCATTCCCCATGGTGCTCAACTTTCATGGACCAGTGGTCCACGTCATAATCTATTAGCCTATTGAGTTTCAGACCAATGTGAATTTTCCACATGAAGACAGCTCCAAAAACTCGTCAAATTTTCAACTCACAAATTTTGTTTCAACCATAAAAAAATAGGGTAAATTACACTCACCTCCCCTGTACTTTGGTCTAATTACATGAATCTCCCCTTGTAAATTAGAAATTACATAAATTTTCAATCAGCTAACGGTGTTAACATGAGATACTGAAATGAGTCATTTACCCTTGGTACTCACATATAAGATGATCATTGAACTCCTGCAACACCATTCTCCATCAGCAAGGTTCTCTACAACTCCGGCAACTTCCCTACAATGGTGACAACTCCCCTGTAACTTCAAGGTATTCCTTCGGCCATTGAAGAAATGACAAAAAGGAGGAGCCAGCAAACAAGAAGTCAAGACCTGAATATAGAAGCTTCACCTATGGATGACTTCCCAGTGTTTTTTCTGCTTTCCATTCTTCTACAGTTCAAGGAGGTTGAGCTGATTGCAGAACCTCACCTTTATAGCACTCGAATGCAGGAAATCCAGCATTCAGCTATCCGTTCAGAAGTTCAGTCTCTTGCAATTCCATCCTAACCAAAGCTAAAACCAGCAACGAGCCCAGCTTCTTTGGTGGCCGATGAACCAACATCTTCGATCCATTCTCAATAGATGTTTGGGATCCATTAAATGACTTCCCCTTCTCGACTACTCTCTCTGTTCCTCACACCCAATTCTCCAATGAAACAGCTGCATTTGCGAATGCTTGAATAGATTGGAAGGAGCACCCAGAATCCCAATCTTCACAGCTGATTCCTGGGATGACGAAGGAGAAGTGAAGATTGAAGTTGAAGAAAGCAGAGTACTTCAGATCAGTGGAGAGATGAGCACAGACCAGGAAAACAAGAACGACCAGTGGCATCGCATTGAGCGCAGCAGTGGCAAGTTTTTGCGCAGGTTTAGGTTGCCTGAAAATGCCAAGATGAATCAGATGAAGGCCACTACGGAGAATGGAGTGTTAACTGTAATTGTTCCTAAAGAAGAAGTGGTTTTGGCATTCCCGAGTTCATTTCCAACTGTGTCTTATTTTTCGTCTTTTACCTTTGCAAGCTTTTCTTACTCTCTGCCCCTCTTTTCCAGCTATTCCTTAAGATTCTGGCCCTTCAATAAATTGGGGAAGGCACGTCGGCGGAGGGGACAAAGATCTCGATATCGCTTTGAGTGTTAAGGAATCGATTGCTGGTCTGACTTAAAAAGTTCTACGGTTGTGAGTATTGTTGGTGGCAGAATTAGAACCGTAATCGATCATGTAATTGTCCTCAGGGGTGTAGGAGATGGAAGCAGAGTTAACTATGATGCCTATGGAATTCATAGAGAGGAAGTAGGAAATGTACAACACAATTAGGTGGAGCTGATCTATTGCCATCATTAATGTTGAGGAATATGACCGTGACAATGACAATGGCAGTGGATGACGATGAGTGTTTTTCATCATCGTTGCGGAAGATGAAAATGGCAGTCGCTGTGGCGGTGGTGAGCCACGGCAGATGGTCCTCTTGGTTTATTTCCGAAGGTCAAGAGTCTGGCCCTCCAACCCAGTTTATTCCCCTCTTCCTTCTTCCCTTTCTCTCCCTTCTTTCTATTTGAAAGGGGTAAAAATCGGAACTTCACTACCACTTAGGGGGTAGTTTGGCCATTTAAGTTAATATGGCCGAGTGACATCAGCAACTAACGTCCCTCAACAAACGAGCAGGAGTTGAGTGTAATCTAATTCTTAATTTAGGGGAGGTTAGCGTAATTTCTAAACTACAAGCGAAGGTTCGCGTAATTAGACCTAAGTATAGGAGAGGAGTGTAATTTACCCTAAACAAATATATAGGGGAAGTTCAATACGATGTGGACTATAAAGTTGATATGGGATCTCAATTTTGGAAATTATAGCTGCTACCTACCCCATAAGGCGTACAAGCCAACCCAATGATGGGTCCTAATGAAACAGTCACTGTAACAAAAAAATGGTGGACTTTCAAGAGTTGGCTGTCATGGAGGGCAGTGAAGTGGAGTTTTCCATAATAATAGATGTCAACATTTATAGCTTGAAAATCAGATGAAATTGAAAATTCCAAAAACATCATACAAACAGAAGGAATTGTATATAATGTAAACAACAAACACAAATTGGACTACATTCAAATATACAAGTAATTATATCCTAAAATTTATTGTTAATAAAGACAAGGAATTGAATATGCAATACCATGGGTATTCCTAGCTCTTTGAGGTCATTGTCCCCCATTTGCCTCAATGCAGTCATGTCCACCTGTAGATTAAAAAAGGCTTAATGCCAGCCACAACTGAAAAGCACACATATGGGAGTTCACTAGCTGCAAAGTACCAGAACACCAACAGACACTGCAAGAGTTTTCCAGTTCATCATAAAAATCATCCCATAAAACATCCATTTGTTTCTTAATCAACCCTACAATTTATAAATATCATAGTTGAAATAACATTCCAACTGAAAGACTAGTGTGGTAAACATGTCCATACTTTGGTTATATGACAACCAATATATTGGAACAGGAATGCAGAAAAACCAAACAGCTAATTTTCCAAGGCCCTAACAACCAGCCAAGTGTTCCATGATGATAAGATCAAGATTCACTGTCATATGGGCTCCATTTAATAGATTAATTAGAACAAATAATCAAATTGAAAAGATAACCCTAACCATTTTTTTCTGTTTTCATTTTAATGTAGATTTTTTTTGGTGGGGGGTGGATTAATTTTAGTGAAGTTTCTACAAGCATTGAAAAGTGGGGAAAAAACTGACTGAAGATCTATCCAAAGAGGAAGGAAAGGAGAAAAGTCAGAATTCATTGGAGACAGATTCGACAGGGAAAATTATTTCTTCAAGACGGGTCCCAAAAGGGTGTAGGACAGCCAAGCGTAACCTGAATTTTTTTTTTTTATATCAAATATTGCGTATTTAGCCATCATTGAAATCCTAATGCATAGTTATTTTAATATCAACGTATTAGAAATTCTATAAAATAAAATTCTACAAGTTGTAGCTCAGTCTATAAAAGGCCAGCATTGGGGTGAAACCCTGTGTTTTACAATATCCGTGAATCACAATATGCAACCCCTACCCTGGGAATACCACAATTTTGTGTTGAGTTTTCGTGGATATCACAATATCCATGATTTTGGTGCATCCAACCACCTGGTATTTGAATGTTGGCTTGGAACTGCCGTTCTAAGATCCAAATACACATGAAGGAAAATACTACATTAACATAAATTGTATTACAATGGGCATAGATAGACTCTAGGACTCTAGCCAAACTACATCTCAGACATACAGGCAGCTCTACCATGTTAGTAGTTCAGCCATAACTTTTAAAATCGAGTCTATCAAAACTGTACGAATTACACTTGCACCAAAAATTAAAAGGAAGCAATAGCATTGTAACAATAAAATATATATGACTACTCCATTTCAGTTGCCAGCCATAAAATGAACCGCCTTTACACACCGTCTTCATATATACTGTATGCAGTGTCCCGTACAACTACACATAAATAAAACTCCTTAACACATAGTCTTAGACTTTATGCACAGCACTACAAGTGCAACTACATATATTGAATCCCCAGAGTACAAATGTAACAAGTTACCAAGGTGATGCAGATAAATAACAAAAGTGAGCTTATTTAGTGGAAACAAGACTTGGATTTGATTACAAATGTGTTCATGGGTCTTTGATCCCAGGGTTTTTTGTTGTAATAGGCCACTTTCATGGGCCTAAGATATGGGTAGGAGGTAGGAATAGAGGATTAGTTGGGATCCTAGTATTTGTTTTCTATTTCACTTCTTATTTATTATTTATCTTATATATAGCTAGAATGGGCCTGATTTTAGCTATCCCACTCATGTCTATCTTATCTCTATCTCTAAAGCCAGTCTTCTAGTAAAATAGGTTGCTGCTTTTAGTTATTTTTCTTTTCAACAAAGTTCTCTGAATTCAGTTCTGACACTATCCAACTTGTGTTAGCTCCAATTATGAATAGATGTAAAGGCCATAGGCCTCCCCAACAATTTAAAGTAATGTCAGTTCAGCTTGTCCTGAATTTTTGCTGCTGTGGATTCAGTAGGGTGCTTGAGTGATTCCAAGTGAAGGCTAAGGTGGATTCCTTAGTGGGAGAGTGGATTTTTTTCACAAGTTCTGGTGGATTCCTGCCTAGCATCCCATCTATCTTTCTAATCTGTCTATCTATTCAAAGAGGTCAGATTTGTCATTTATCCAGTCTTCTGGTGCCTGTGGCATGCTGTTTTAGCCTTCAAATTCAGTTTATGTTGTATTTCAATGTCTTACTGGTTGCTGTTCTGCTTCTGTCTTACGTCAACTTAGCATACTGGTCTCTGGTTTAATATCCTCCTGGAATATTGTTATTAAATTCTGATTTACAGTAGCTAGAGTCATAATTTGAGAACTGTTGCCCTGTTTCCTATTGCTACTAGGAATAGCCTGCACAGGACAGATTCTTTCTGTTTTTTGAGAAACTTTGCAGTCCTGTTCTATAGGGTCAGAACTACAAGACCAGATATTTTTGTGTTTCTCTAAAAATCCTAGTGGCCTAGTCTGAGATATCAAATTCCTCCTTTTGCTGTACTATTATATCATATTCTTGATCCTGTTCAAGCTAATCTTCTACTGGATTTCTCTAGTTTGGAATTAGTCTAATTACAAGGTTGCAGACTTGTGCATGAGTCAGCAGTCTGAGGTCTGAGCATGGTTCAAAATCTCAGCGAGATCTCTCGAGAATCTCAAACTTCTCGACCAGGTAGAGATGAGATCTCGAGATTCTCGACCAATTCTCGACTGATCATGACCATTTTGACCAGTTTTCGACCATTTCTTAACATTTCCACCAATTTTCGACCAGTTCTCAACAGGTCTCGACAATAATGTATGAATTATGATTGTATGGTCTACTTAACTACTTGGGTTTTTTGACTATAACAATTAACTAATTAAGTACTATTATGTTTATTCTTCTCCTAAAATATAATTTTACTGACTCATTTGGTCTTCTTGATCTTCTTCTAGTGTAACATTATGTAGAATAGTCAATATTACCTTAGGTTTATATCTAAACTTCAGACCGACACTAGCAAACATGGGTGTAAACCCAAACAACCACCATGTATGATTATTTTTATAATTTTATAGTTTAAATGTGTTTATATATATGCTTTTGTGCCATGTCTTGTTGAGATCTCGGAAATCTCGGTTTTCCCAAGGGTCGAGACACCCTCAAGTTTCGAGATTTTGAACATTGGGCCAGAGATACTCCCCATATATGAAAACTAAAGAACACGAAAACATGCAGTCTATATTCTTGTGCTTAGACTCCTCACCCTTCTTGTCTTAGTTGGGCTAATTACTTGAAGGCCATAGATTTCTACCCGACCAGTCCTACATCAGTAAAACACCAATGCTTACCCAATAACAGAATCGAGATTGGATAATTACCTAATATACCTCGAGTCATCAATAAGCTTCAGAATAGAATAGTTTAGCTAGGGCATCAAAAGCCATTGTCCAGTTGATCAACTATCCCTTTTCATATCAGATATTTAAATATTGACTTGCATACAAATTGGGTAATCTTTCTAGAAGATCAACTAGCACCAAATCCTCAGTTCATAAGGTATCAACCATTAGTCATGCATTTTGTTAATCAGGATAAACAAATGCTCCCACCACATATACACTTTATTACTTATAGTAGTCAATAGTCTTCATTTGTCATATTTCTTCTTTAACACAGAGATGGGGAGTGAATAAAAGAATGCCCTTTAAGCTATTTACCAGGATCTGGGTGTGGATGTCGGAGACTGACATGGACACGGACACGATATTTGAATCGACGAATCCCAAAAGAATAGGATTCTGGGAAATAAAATTTTTAGTTAATTTCACCATTAAACAAAATTTTACAAGCATTTCTAGATTAATCAAATTAAATATAAAATTAACAAGTCTCAAAATTCAAATAAATAATATATGTTTTATTACAAAAATGAAAGGTTGCAATTTTAATCAGGTCCATAGCTTTTATGAGGACCCTTGGTCTATAGCATAATACATGAGGTGGCACTTAGGAAACCCTAACCCTGACAGAAATTAGGGCTCAATTCCTAAGGCGAAATTAGGACCCGATAGAGTTTTGGTTGGAAGCTATTTGATCACTCCAAACCAAGTCTTGGCAAGGGATGAAAACTCTAGTTGAAGGATAATACAGATGGGGCCAAACAGAAGCTGAAGTTTTAAAGAACTCTAAAACTATTAGCTGGGTGCCATGAGACTAAGAACAGGTTGCAGACAGAACAGCAGATGTAAGCAAGGTAGGTAATGTTGGAGCTGTGGAATCAAGTAATATGGGTATGGATTGGGAAGGAATAAAGTAAGGGAATTATGGCAGAAGTTTCAAAACAAATAGAGCAGAACAGAGGATGATATGAGAAGCCATAGGACACTAGAAACAGAGAATCCACTGGGTTGGAAAAGGTTGGCAAAACTGACCTGATTAACTTGGGAACATAACTGAAACAGGAGAAATAAGGTTTAAGAGAGTGGAACACAGGAATCCACCTCTAACACCCATTGAATCCGCACTGAAAATAAGCACAGCAGCTTTCAATTCATTACTTAAAATCCAGCACATTATACAGTTCATATAACCCTAGATTTATAGCCTAATCAACTTCCTAAATTTATGTAATTAACAATCTACAATACTCAAGAACTTTTCCTAAATTTTCCAGACTTGAGGTCAAAGAAAACAGAAAAATAGAAACTAAATATTTACCCAAGTCTTCTAAAAGCCTAAAATAGAACTAATAAACACCTAATCCCGTATAGATTCACTAACCCCCAAAAAAAAGGCTTAAAAATGACCCATTTACAATAAAAACCCAAGATTACTTAAGCCCATAACCCAACCAATTGGGGCACTCAAAATTAAGCCTTTACAGACCCACCACCATATGAAGCTATCCACTTTCCCATCCTTGAACAGAAAATAATTTGAGGTATATAGTTGGATGGCCTCAAGCCCTCCTTACTAAACAACTAAACAAACAATAATCAACTTGTCTTCAGAGGTATCAGGTCAGAAATATCTCAGAAAGGTAAACAGCATGGCACTTACTTCCTCAGCCTGAAAGAGGATAGCATATTTCCCAAGACCAAGTGAATGCAAAAGGCTCGCAACAGTATGTGGTTCCTCTCCCTACACAGAATTCAATAAAAAGTAAAAACATAAATAAACCAGTTCAAATCCTAGAGGAACAATAGTAGCTCCACAATTTGTCAACAAACTAACAACTTTGTATTTATAACATGCCAGCAATCAGTTCAATTGAATTAAACTCTCTATGGATCAAAGGAACAGCATAGTTATATTTATAACAAAAGGAACCAATGGAAGGGTCAAAAGCAACCAATTAACAGTTTCAAAAGGTAGCGAATTGGACCATCACGAATGAACAACTTGGACCCAGAAGATTTGCACTAGATTTTAGACAGCACTAATACTTACCCTATTGGCATCGTTTATAAGTTTTTGTGTTGGTTAAGTTGCATAAAGAAGCACAATCCTAGACAAAAGAAGCAAATACAAAGAAAACATTCCATGGACAGCATTGATCACCAATAACGGTTAATGCAATACAAATTATCAAGTATAAGGTTTTGTTCACTGAACAGAAATATACCATGCAAATACATGTTAAACCTGTGTGGATTTTCTCTGACCAACAATATTATCACAAGTTATATAGGTTCCATCCAGGGAATAAATGGTGGCATAAGCATGAGTACAATGAATTTCCAATCAATACCTTCATAAACACATACAGTTCCTAAAACCAGCAATGCTTAAGAGCTAATTCTATACCTATAGAATCATGCTAAATGACTTTTTCTTTAACAACATTCATTACAGACTGCAATACAATGATGATTACTTAAGGTGGGAACAAGTACTCAGGAGTTCCCACCTAATGATTCACAAATTTAGCACAAGTACATCATTCCAAAGATGAAGGGACCAAAACCATACACTTATACCTGTTTATGGAACAATGTTGAACCACAACTGTCATTCCAGGAAGTTAAATTGTTAGAAATGGGTAACCATACCCTGACACTTGTGTCCAGCCCATCTTCTTCAAGAGAGTTTGGATGGGGGAGGGGAGTGGGAACATATATAGTCTGACTTTCACACGAGGGGAGTTAATCATTTCCGCAAGAAGAATAATAGCATCCCAGTTTCTATCAAATTGATAGAGTATATATCCATTCACAGGAATGGAGCCGTGTAGGATGCCTCACTTTTAGATGAACCATTCAATTGTTGATGCACATAAGACTGAGAGTAACAGAAAGAAAGTGCTACCGGATACGAAGACTTCTGCATAATGCCACTTGGAGGAGGGAGTCGTGCAACAGGTTTTGCAGAATCTATAGCTGCATTAGGTTTTGTCATATAATGTGTAGGACCTGTAGATCTGGAAGAATCCACAATATCTTTGCTCATATAAGGAGGTCTAGAAGCCTCAACAGGTCTCATTGATGGCCCCTGCCGGAGATTATCCATAATCCTTGGGGGGGAGAGACCCCTAGAACTCCCTAAAATTCTATCTGGGGATCTACGTCTCAATCCATCCAAAGTCCATGAGGAGTAGGATTTTCTCAATGAGTCCATGTGGAGCAAATCATCTGCACTCCTTGTAGGGGGAATACGCCTCACAATACCATTGGCCTTTGGGTCAGGCAAACGTTGCCATGAATGAGTAGCGGCCATTGCAGAGTGTTCTGTTCTTGACAGCTTTTCACGGAGGTCCATGTTATGTCTCTCACCATCACTCCTAGTGCTCCTAGACATGTTCTTCCGCATCAACTTAAGACGCAGGTCATCTCTGCCAATCCGACCATCTTTAATCATTAACAGAGAAGAAAGTCAGCATGGGGAAAAACAGTTGAAGGGGGAAAAAATGTAATATTCCGATGCTAATGAAATGAGTATGAGTTTGCTTTTTACCATCCATATCATCATCACTCGGACTCCACTTTTTGCCATCTCTCTTTTGTCTACAGAACAAAATTAGCTCATTCATTTGAAGGTGAAAATAAAAGATAAACAGTTGATTTAGCCAAACAAATAACAAATACTTAAGAGAATACCAATTAAACTAATAATGGAGACCACCAACGGTAGTAAAGGAGGTTGGAAAGTCGAACACACCGTTTACTTTTGTGTTGGTTCCCATGTAGATTGGGATTTTCCACATTACTCCCGAGTCTCTCCCTTATCGATCTCTTACCCCCAGAATGTTGAACTTGATCAGAACGACCACCATCTAATACCTGCGCCGGCCTCTTTACGACCTGAAAAACATTAGCAAAGAATGAATGGAGTTTCTAAGAAAATAATCCAATAATCAATAAAATGCTGAAACAACAGTTGAAATCTAGTCAACAACCAAAACCCAATGGAACCTTACAGAAAAATTATTAGAAAAAGAAAAAGAAGAAAAACTTTGTTAAAGCAAGAAGGATAATGAAAATGAGGTACCTGACCACTACGCCCCAAGGTTATCGTGACATGTGGCCTCGACATGTCTCTCTGAGCAACAAAACGGTCGAGTTTCAGGAGCTTCAAAATCACAACAAAAAATGAAATCAGAAATGAAACTTCACCATATTCGAATCGAAGAAGACTGACGCCCTAAACAAAACCTCATCACAGAGAGGAAGAAAAAAGAAACTGAGTGATTCGCATTTGGAAGAAGGACACGCTCAGCCCGCGTTCGTTTCCTAAATCAATTTTCAATACCAAGAAATATCATTGTTAGAACACAAATACTATCAGGCTTTCATCAAAGCTAAGGAGAGATGGAGCGGCCGGGAAGCAGGGGAAGAAACAGAAAAAGAGAGAGCAAGAGAGAGAGAGAACACAGAAGCCCAGCTTTCCCCGCGGGGCCCTTTGAGGGAGGGAACACCTTCCTCGGCGGTGTAACCCTCGGATCTGAGGGATTCTGAAAAGACCGAACTACCCTTGTTTGATTATTGTCTTTCGTCGTCAATAGGGATGGGATTCCCCGTCGTCTCGTCCGGGTTCGCGCGCTGAAAATGTTTAAGATCTCGGACCGTCAAGAACTATCGGTTCCATCCAATTTCTCGCACATTCTCAAGGCGCGAACCTGTCTTAAGCCTGGACAGGATCAAAACCCACCTTCAATTCGGACAGGATTGAATCCATGTTATTACAAATCTTGGCAGGATCAGATCAGGCCTGAGTTGAAGCTTGAGGCTGAACCTGGCCCGGTTCAACTCATCCTTATAATTATGTATATGTATAACTGTATAATAAATATTACAAGTTCATTTCTTATGATTGAAAACCAGAGGGTAAAACATGTCGCTCGACCCTGAGTCAAGGTCAGTCGGGCCAACCCAATCCGGCTCGGCTCAATCAGAGCTAATCAGGATGGCCTTTGGCTGGGTGGAGTCCGACCAGGTTAGGGTTTGGGTTGAGATATTTAGGCCCTAAATCATGGTCAAGGTGGGTCTGGGCTAAGCCCAGAAGATTTCAGGGTTGGACTAGAATTTTAAAATACATGGCCTTGTTGCAACCCTAAATTGGAACCATGTGATCGAATGGACCGATTAGCCAAAGATCGATCCCGGTCCTCCCTCGTTCCTTGGTCCACTATTGAATTGAAACTGGATCAGTTGATCTGATCCGAATTTTTTTTTTCTTTTATTTATGACACATGTTAACCATCAACGATTTTAAAAATATAAAAAGTGGTTTTTTATTTAGATAAATACCTATTATTTTAATCTTGGACGAAATTAATGGAACTAAGTATAATATCATAAAACGGTATTGGAGAGAAAAAAAACGTAGTTTTTTAGATATCTTTGGTTGGTTTTTTGTGTTTGTTATTTAAATATTTTATGAATTTAATTATGTGAGCAATGTTTCATTGACACTATGCTTATAATGGCCAAAAAGTGAGATATTTATAGATTCATGACCAATCAAAAACTCTTCTCATGCTTAATTAGGGTTACCGAGATTGGTCAATTCTGATTCAAATCAATTCTTGTTGTAAGATATGCATCACAGACATCATTTTAGACGGAACATAAGATATAGAATTATAAATAAATTAAAAAATAACTTATTCAAATAATCCATTTATGTATCCATGAACCTATCAAAATAGGCATCAAAATCACCATTAAAAGGATGTATCACATGCGGCATGTGAGCAATAGGGTTGAATCGTAGTCAATACTACTATCAATCCATGTCAACATACGTTCAAGAACTCAACCACATGTGAAAACTTGTAACATATAGAGGCAGAGACACTGATGAAAAAAAAAATCTTTTATGGAAATCCGAAGATAAGAATTAACCTCTCTCACACCGAGTAAAAGCCGGACACCAATAGAAAAACCGAATAGAATACTGACGACCTGTAAGTTCTTGCTCCAATTCCATAAGTCGACAATTTAAAATACCTCTCCAAAGTTTCCCAGACAACGTAGATGCAAACCCATATCTGTTTCCCATTGCATTTTGAATTCGCTTTCATTATTTCCCATTTTTTTCAGTGTCTATTCCCTCCATCACCAATTCTTCACC
This sequence comes from Protea cynaroides, assembly GCA_028583415.1. Classification (NCBI taxonomy): domain Eukaryota; kingdom Viridiplantae; phylum Streptophyta; class Magnoliopsida; order Proteales; family Proteaceae; genus Protea; species Protea cynaroides. Next base: position 9,815,299 of record CM053273.1, read on the forward strand.
ATGGCTCTATCAACTAGATAACCTATAAACTAGAAATGAAAAATAAAAATTGAAATCATTAGAAAAGGAAGAAGGGAATGTTTGGAATAATCCATTGTTTATGAAAGAGACTGAAACATTAGGTGTCTTATATATATGTAAAAAGAAAAAGGGAATGTTGGGCATAATCCATTGCTTATCATAGAGAATGAAACCTTTAATGTCTTATATATATGTAAAAGTTCCGCTACTTCCTAGTTCAAACTTTTAAACTGGAAACTTCAACAAGAATAATTGAAGAAGATAGAGAGATGGTTTTCACATCCTCAAATTTCAGTAAAAATAACGATTTCGATGCTCTTTCCTCATATCCGGAACTTTAAAAACTACTATTATAACCTCAACTTAGAAGTTTTTACTACAACCCATCTAGTGATCTCTCCACTTTTCTTCTAATTCTCTATTAATTATCTCCTTCCAAATAGTTCCGAGTTGAGATTGCCATGTACGAATTCTGGGACTTGTACGTTCACTTTGAGATGTTCCTCCTATTCCTTCAATCCTTCGCTGGAAGTCACTAGCACTACCTCTATCCGAAATCATTTTCGGCAACTGTCCTTTGTTCTACAACTACTGCTGCTATATTGCTACGCCACTTGTTGCTGGTAAAGTGGTGGGCGACGAGTATGACTCAATTAGTGAGGTTCTATTAACACTAAGATCAGATGTCGTTAATAGCAACTGCATTAATACTTATGTACGTTTACTGAGAATAATTCACCTGCATATACTTGTATCCTCCATGAGATCCCATCACTATCTATATCTAGTGGGTCCCACGCCACATTGACGGTGATGGAATCCCATGAAGAATACATGTACGTGCAGGTGATCCGAACTTTACGTGCTTCCTGTAGGTTCGAGTTTGTTCCGAGTTACTACTAAGCTCAACGGCCCAGTTTGATTCAGAGGTGTACGAGCATTCGGCCTCTTTTGATGATGATTCCCACTACCCGTTTCTTAGTGAATCTGCACTCGAGATTTTCAGCTTCGACGTTGGTCCATGAGGAAAAAAAATCTTTTGTAGTGACTGCCAAGTGGCAGTGAAGATCTTGGCTACTCAAAGTGCATCAACATGTGTCCTGGTGCACTTTGAACGGCCAAGATCCTCACTGCCGTTAGCAGTTACTACAGAGGATCCCGGTCCCATGCGGAAGGTTTTTAGCACCAGTGGAACTAAATATTGTTCATCGGTTGTGACGGCCTTGACTTCCATGCATCTGCTAAATACAAAATACCCCCCTCTACATAGGAAGAACATCCTCTCCCGCAGCAGGAAGGTTCCTGCCGCTGATCCAAGGGCTGGGGATCAGTCAGCCCGCCTACCAATACATGGGGAGATGGACCGACTGAAATCCCGCCCTTGACAGGCAGCAAGTGACGGGAGAGAATTTCTACACCCTCTACATATATTTTTGCTTAACAATCATTACAAGTGAAATGACATATTAACCTCAATATATCAAAGACAGGCTAAAAATCATCGGCCAGTCACAGTAGCCGTGATCCTAGCCTCTTCAAGATAAGAGATGATTTGGATCCATCAAAGACAATGTCTCTTCGACTTTGGATAAAAAAAAGAGAGGTGGAAACTTCACTTCTAACTACCTGGTTACGGGACAGATTTTTCTTTCAGTTATCACATGATGTAGAATGGGCTCTTTAGCCCATTCCAAAATGGGCTGATTCTCTAATGCATTTCGTGTTTCAAGAACAAAATACATACCGAATACTTTTTATCATGTCAGAATGTACTCTTGACCTAAAATACATATCAAATACAGCCTAAATCATCAACAATATAGAGGGAGAGTGAATGGCCGGCGAAATCATTCATCGTTGGGATGTAGGCCATATATATATGACCATCATGCCTTGTTAAGGACTTTACTTTTTTGCTTTTCATGGACAGTTGACACCTGTTGAGCTTGGAGGATTATTTTGGACGTCCTTTGTCAGGATTTACTATCTCATAGATTCAACTTCAAAATTTTGGCAGGATAATTGGATTTCAAATTTACATGGTTATCTGATTCAGTCTTCACGCACTCTCCACCACCTTTCATTCTTACAGAACAAAACAATATCTGATTCTGTCTCCACTCTCTACCACCTAGAGAACAAAACAATATTGATGACTCCCTTGCTTAGAAGATCATGTCTTTGATGTGTAAGCCAGAGTGGTCTAGTTCCTATCCATGCATGGATAGTAATGACTACCCCACACACAGACACGCATGCACACTCACACGCACACACACACACACCTAGGAATATTTGATGGACATCCCCATGCATGATGTTGGTCTGAACCCAAGAAATTAAGAATTGTTATAGATAATTGGATACTGATTACTGGATAGTCTCGATCCGATTGATCCTTCCCGTTTATTATATTTCCATAATCCCGAACTGCCTAATCGTTTGGTTGATATGTTGCATCAAATTAACCATTCCCCGGACTCGTTTTTGCTGGGAACCTGAGGCGTAAACAGCACAAAGTTATATCTTCATTGTGGAACAGTGATGATTCAGAAGATCCAGACCGTTCAAATTCCACATACGCACAAATCTTACAGTGGGTTGACATAATATATATATATTTTTTTTTCATTCATGTTGTAACCTTAATTTTGCATAATTCCAATATTAAGGAAATTAGACAAGTGTACACAGCAGGCCCTCTTGACAGAAAACATATAATTTCTTATGAGTTAATATTTTGAGGAATGGAATTGATGGATTCCATATCTTATAATTAATAATCTTACATCTAACTAGTAATTGGTAAATAATTAATCCCAGCAGTGTAGGAATTCTTTCCCATGCCCTCTAGCCCACATAAGAACACTGCTCTTTTCTCTTGACATTTTTTTAATCCTGTATGCCAATTGGTGTAAGCTGCCAGCATGAATAACCCTTACACTTTAATAATTTTTTAACATAATCTTATAATAGTAAGTGAAAACTTGTATGCAAATATGTAAAAACGTCAGTTTGTGTATTATATATATATATATATATATATATATATATATATATATATATATATATATATATATATATATATATATATATATATATATTAGATGAATCTCAATATAAGGTCCTAAATGGATTATTGGCTTATACAACAACTTTACCACAAATTCAAGAGTATTGAGTATCAAAATACTTTTTGTATACCACCATGTCAAAAAATAGTTCTTGGTGCTTAGATGCAGAATTTCCTAGAATGTTGAACGAAAATGATTTTAAAAAAGAGCAATTAATTTTTTTTCCACCCACTAGGAAGAACGTATCTTTTCTCTGATAGTCATCATTGTGCTTGGGGCCCTGGATGGAACTCTAAAACAATGAAGGGTATTCAGACCTTCAACATACAGAAGGACATGGTATTTTTTTACCCTAAATCCGTGGATGAAGAGTTCACCAGAGTGTTGGAAAACTTTCTTCTCAAAAAAATAAAAAGACAAAGATCAATAGTGAAAGCAGCTTAAGAAAATAGAGATCCCTCATCCCTGCAAATAAATTCATGTAATTGAAGGGAAGTCACAGTCTTTTTTCTCACCCATGGTATAGGGAACATTGGTGGTTGAGAAAAATTCATAGATCGATCAAAAACATTAATCTAAAAAAGACAGTTTTTCCAAGTGTTAGAAGACATGTTTTCGGAGATCTAGGCTAACTTTTTGTCCACTCCTTTTTTTTTCTTTTTTTTTTTGGGTAATAGTCCACTCCCCTTTTTGTGAGGTAACAACTTTTTATTATTATTAATATTCACTTAGAGTTAATTAAATTTGTTTGCAGGCATAATGGTTATTGGATATAAGAGCTAGCTAGGGTTTGATCTAATTCAGTATTTACTAATTAAATTGGGTGAAGTACCTAACTTATTTGGATTATCATAGCTAGATAACCTAGATGATAAAAGTTATGATCAAAATTTCTGCTTACTTGATCTACCTAAGATTTCCTTCTAAGAAGATCCAATAACATAGGTTATTAGATTCTAAAGAGACCCTCACCATATAAGTTATTCATTTAATTGGGAATAAAAAATATATATTTTAAGTTTTTGACATTACTGATAGAATGTTATGATGCATTGACTTCATACAATTAAAAAAAAAAAAAAAAACTTGCAAACACACCCAAGAAAAATAACTAGGCTATATTCCAAATACTCAACTAAATTTCCCAAACATTGTTTACAAAATGTCAAATGGTTCAAAACAAAATTTCATTTTACTTTTTTTTTTTTTTTAAATAATAGAAAAATATATGCAACATACTTGGATCCAGTGATCTCCATTGAGGGTGATAAGACAGCATTTGGAAATATTTTGTTTTGGAAAGCACAAGAGAAAAGCATAGTTCTATTTAATTATTCACAAAAGAAATGCTTAAGTTATCATGAATAACTTTTTATACGTATATGGATTATGATATACAGTAGAAACTTTTTCACAAAAAAAAGAAAAAAAAAGAAAAGATATACAGTAGAAACTTTTAATATACATGGGTCCATAGTTAATTTTGAATCAAATTTTTTAATCTTTTCTAAATATACTTCTTTTCTGAAATGAAAATATTTTTTGGGGATTATATTATTTCTACAAAAAGTTTTGAATGTTGGTACCTTAGAATTGGTTCCTTCGAATTAATGGCTGGCTAGCAGTAAATCAGACCACTCTACATGGGTCTTGTTCCACTCTTCCACTCTATGCATGCATTTTGAACAAGATATATAATGTATATTAACATAAAAATCTCTGCTACAATTTTTCATAATCCTAGTCCAAATAAATGAACATATCAAGTAAATTAATGTAAATCAATAAGCGAAAAAATTGACTGAGATCTCACAATACCAACAATGCAAAAGAATTCTAGTGTATATACTTTAATTTTTTTTTAATCTCACATAAAAATTAAAAGGAGAAAATAACTTTGCAAAGTCAAAGGAGTAAAAATCAACAATGTAAGTAGTCAATCCACCATTACTGATTACGTATGAGCATGTACTACTTAGCATCTCCATGGATTTCAGTTGAGGAGCTAAATCTTATGAATCTATAAAAAAAAAAGGTTAAATTCCTAGGCTACAAAAGCTACCTACACATAGTGTACGTTTCAGTGTACTATATATTTTATATTTTCCCTCTCTGCTTAAGCTACAAAAGCCATCATTCAAATGAACACCAATATGGTGGAATTCACTTTGAGGGTTCATGCATGCTTGTAGATCTCTTCTGCCCTATTTATATAGATCCATAAAGATAATAATTAAAGAGGTAAATAGTTCATTAAAGAAACTTTAATTGATTTATCAAAAATTTGAATGGGATTTTCATCCATTGTTGACAAACAAAACAAATATAATTAGCTAGAGTTACTTCCGAGCAACTTGAAATCCCAAGCAGAAATCAGTTTTACTTTTTCTCATAGGACAGATACAAGATAACTGTCTAAGAAGCCTTTTGTGCATGATATCCATTAATCCCATGTGCTCTATATGAAAATGAAGAACCTAGCTAGAAGAGCATCAACCTTAACAGTGTAAGCATAGTTTATATGATAAACTGTAAGCATATATAAGAACTTCAAACCCTAATCCAAGAGAAGTACCTTAGCTTTTGAAGATGGATATGGTGGCCCAAGAGAATTGAAGTTTCTCATCTCTTCCAGCAGTCCAAGAAAAGTTCGAAGCTTTATTATCATCTCCAAAATACTAACATATTCATTTTATCTCCAAGATATTATCAGAAACTTGCACCAAAACATAAAGAGTATCCAAGCAATTAACAACCACAAAAACCAAACTAACCATGGTAAAATAGTAATATTTAACACAAGAAAGAGAGCTTATGATGTTCAAAGCTTCAAACGTAACTGCATGTAACAACCCACATATGAATATACCATACAATAATACATGTCTTAATTACTGATCTAGCTATGTGAAATTAAACAAAAGAAAACCCATAAATAATAAAGCTCCCAACTTGTGTGATTTGCTTGATCTAGCAAAAGATCGGACCGAGATGCTTGATTCCCCTAAAAAAGAAAAGAAGAGAATAAGAAGGTGATGGTGATCAGACTTGGTGGAAGACCTTTGAAGGAGAAGACAGCCGAACCCTTTTTCATACAGACGAAACTGAAACTGAAAGTGGGAGGGAGGGTTTCTTCTTCTTCATCTTCAGATCTTCTGTTACTCTGGTTTTGTTGTTGTTACCAGCTGCGATGTCTTTGATGGTGGATGATAAAAGAGGAAGTAATGATGGTGAGTCATCACGGGGATGAGTTGATGATGAAAGGAGGTGAAGGTGAGAGGAGGACATGATGATTGCTGTTGGGTGTTGGCGTTGAAAGGAGGGCGAAAATCCAAGGTATTGCGTGCCATTTCTCAGAGAATTGATGATAGCTAACTCCAGTCTCCACATGGAGACAATTATCATGAAACCCCATGACGCTATCTTTCTCATCTTTTTTAGTGCTCTCCTCTCTTCCTCCCAAAAGAAACCCTCCCCTTCTCTTATTCTACTAACATTCTTTATTATTATTCGAAAAAGACTGTTTCTGACTGTATCTCTCAGTATATACATGTATGAGAAAGAGATCTGTAAAGCTTTCTTGGGTTTGGTAAAAGACATAGGTGGGCGGGCGTGGGCGGGCGTGCAGGCAGGCTAATTACTATGGTACCCGGAGTCAGATGATACAACACAGATCTAGAGAGTGAGAGATAGATGGGTTCTGGGTTTCAGGGTGTGAAATGGGCTTTGTAAAAGATAGAAAAATATCGTTAGTTGTTCTTCCCAAAATGGGTTCATAATCTGTACATTCCTTGTATTCTGATATAGTGTCCTAAGAGAAATGGGACACAAGTTATCAACCTGGCCCCTCCAGTCTGGATCTCACTCAGTCCAACTGATCTTCTGATTGCAACCATCTGATTCACAGAATGCATTTGGACAAAGGAGAGAGAGAGAGTGTGTGTCTGCATTTGGACTTTCCCTAGGGTAGGGTTTGGGTATTGGGAAAAAGTGAAAAAGTAGTATTAGGGTTTTGTTTGTCAATAGAAAACAAGATATAATGCCTTTAAAGTTTCGATAATCACCCACTTAACCCCACCCGATGACTTTAAATTTGACCCTGAGAAAGTTAACTTCATGACTTGAGTAAAGCAGCTTTCCTTCCTCCCACTTTTCTACACTGGTTGAAATGGAAATAAGTGGGATAACAACCCTATAAAGGCCCGAGATCAAAAGCTCCCAATATTTTCTGGTCTTCTCTTACCTTCCATGTTTGCACCCACCGACTGAAGAGTGAAAGTTAGCTTTGTCGTTACCTTAACACAGTTAAATGCCAATCTGACCTCTATGGAGACATGAGGACCCACACTAGTAATTATAGAGAGAAGGTGGTGGTGGTGGTGGTACCTGACTGGTTTTTATTCCTCAAAATAGGCCAAAAGATTCTTTCATGGGGTCCTAGTACTGCTACTTGTTTGCCCTTCAAAGTTCTGTGGAGATCATCATTACAATGAAGAAGTGGCTGTCATCTCCCTCATTACAAAAAAACTAAAATAATGTTTGATTCCGTATCTCCAAAACCAATTAATATTTAAGTTCTCTCCACAACTAGTACTGGTTTAAACCGTTGAATGTTGATAAAAAGCTCTTTCACACTTTAATTTTTTTTAAGTCAACAAATGTCAAAGCAACTTTGCCAACTTGGATCATCCATGGTTGGGTTCATAATCCACACATTGAAGACCAAAATCGGATTAAACCAAACAGCAGTTCTTGGAACAGTAGAAAGAATAGTTGGCAACAATCGAAAATATTTCAATGATGATGAATGTTCACCCACCTGTGGAAAATAAACTTTCTAGAACAATAAAAGATGTGAAACAAGGAAGGAAGGTAGAGTGAGAAACTAAGGATGACAGAGAGAGAGGGGGGAGGGGTCAACCCACAAGCTCATCCATGGTCTGCTTCTAGAATATGTGGAATTGTAGAGTGCTCCTATAAAATTATATTAATCGGTAATTATGGGTGATTGGATTATTATATTGTTAATTTCATTAAGATAAGGAAGAAGATTAAGTAGCGTTTGAAAATGAATTTGGAAAAATGATATTTAGAGGAGACAAAATGTCATTCACCGTTGTCTCTGACATTCTCTTCTTCCATTCTCAGCGATATATCACCATCACATCACATCCTTGCGACTTTTTGAGATTACTTTACAGGGCCTCTTCGGTGTTTTTTCTATCTTTTTCTTGACATCCAAACAATACCATACAGAAAACAAAACTGAGAGAGCTTTTACGTTATCTTTTACCATGAGTCAATCCAATGGTGGGTTGACTAATGTAGACCCGAAACCGATATGGGTTATGGTGGTGGCCCCAAAAATTTATTTTACACACTATTAGGAGAATCAATATTAGTTGAGCTTTGACAAACAACATCCATGGAGGAAGGGCTCTTCATCAAGTTTTCAGTGTTAACTCACTCTTGATCATGGTTTTGGATAATTGTTTTTGAATTAATTAATATTCGTATTGATTTTAGGTTTGATTGATTTTCGATTCTTAACCGTTTTAATGAAGATTACACACATATTGGTTTCTTATTGAATATATATACCGATATGAATCGACCAGATCAAATTGGTACAAGATTATAAAAGGCTAGAACAATCCTGGACTGTTTAAGAAATTATGATCCCATTTCGCTGCGTTCTCTGCAATTTAGAGGTTTTGATTTTTTGGATACTTAACAAGTGAAGGTAAAGAACCCAACAAGGTAAAGTTGAAGGCCGCCATCTACTGACCCTACGTACCTACTGGTTGCCACCAATTAAGGCCAAGATAGTTTCTAACTTTGTAATCCCATTATACCATGCTAGTGGAAGAAATCATCATTTAATGTGAGTGGTTATATCTGCCGTGCCATGTGGCAGGTTGGCTCCCTCTGAAACTTTATATTGCTACGTCACGTTTACTCATATCAAGTATGAAGCTTGCTGGAATTTATATATGTCTAAAATATTGATCGGAAAATGATAGAAATTTTTTTTTTCGAAATTTCTTTCCCGATTAGACATGGTGGCGAACATCACTTCTTTATTTATGAAGGTCTTTTTTTATTCAAAAAGACAATTTTTTTATTTTTTCAGTTTGTGTTTTGATGAAGTTATAACTGTACCTTCTTTTAATTATGAATGAATGATTATGAATGAAGTCATGTTTTACCCAAAAAAAAATAAAAAAAAATCATTTCTGCTTCTTTTTTTTTCTTCTTTATTTTGTCTTTCAATTTAAAAAACTAGAGAACTTTTTTTTCTTTACATAATCCATATAGCAAAATAGTTACGTTGAAGGGAAGTGTGTATGGGTATAAAAGGATTCTTGGGAAGGATAAAGTATTACGTACCTTCTTTTTTATAAGAAACATGATGCGTCTCAACATCACTATATATGTATGACAGCAATGCTTGGTATGAAAAGATGATAAAAGAGAAGAATATGTATAATAAATATGTATGTGCATGACTGATGTATAAAAACTGGATCATATTTTTAAGATTACATGTTCAATAAAAATAAAATAAAATAAAAAATAAAAACATAGTTTTTTTTTTCTATGGCAACGGGTTTTACTAATCTACCCTAATTAAACGAGACTCATGATTTAAAACATATCATCCTATAAAAGATACAAACCCGGTCTCTTGTATTTGAAATTCCTATAATGCTTCTTTCATCCCATCAAAAATCATAATGATTTCCATTTTCATGGTTTACTCCCCCAACGAACCCTCCACCATCTTTTCTTTATTTATTTAAAAAATATTACTGTTTTTTTTTTTTTCCATATCACTTTCCATTATGGGGATACCCTTAAGCAATGGCTCAGGGAACCCTGATAAAATACTGGGGATAACATATACAAATCATTTTTTTTGGGCAGCTGATTGGACGCTATAAGCTTCATGAAGTTCGCAGATCATTGGCGTTCGGATTTTCAACCTGTCCTAAACATCTATCCCAATGAATCCTTCTAACATGAGTCCTAGAGTTGAACATGAGCAAAAATTGCCACTGATTTACAAAACAAAATGCCTTACCATGTTAACAAACGTCCGAGAGAGATAATAGCTAACAATGTAAAACGTAGGGTTGTCATAATTCTGATGAGTTCATTTTCCTATGATGTCTATCTTACCACACTCAACATGACCATAAAACAGAATTTGACATTTGATGGTCATAATAATAAATAAATAAATAAAGTCCAAACAATTCTTGTCCAATACATCTCTGTCAGATGGATTTATTCCAACTCCAGTGAAAGAGACACGGCTGAAATGTCCCCTGTTAGGTATGAGCTGACCTTCATAGACCATATACACGGGCCAGCTAACATTTGACAATGATTGATGTTGCTGATGTATGCTGATCATGCAGGTACTGCATCACAACAAACAGGCCTTCCTCTCCGACGTAGCAGATGTTGAAAAGGCAAATTGGTCCAGAACTCAATCCAGTTCTGCACTCAGCCTCAAACAGAGTTACGGCTGAAGCAGTTTCACATGGTGAAAGTCCACTAGCGCGCTTTTGCAGGTGTGGACTTGTGGTAAACTTGGAACCTCCCCTTAGCATCAGAAACTTTACTGGTGTGCGTGATCACATCTAACCGAGGTTCTAAATCCAGATATCAGATACGGTGTCGGCCATGTCCAAAACCGATTTGATTCGTATCTGATTTGGATAGAGAGCTGACAAGTGGCCAAAACTGTATATAATAGTATTAAAACAGAATCAATCAGAGATTGGATCAGCGATCGGTCAAGTCCAAAAGTGATACGAGTCAACTGATCCAATACCAATTACTTGAACCTGCATTTAACTATTCAAAATCATACTATCACCCTACAACGTTACTCTCCTTCTTGGTTACTCTGCAATCCACATTCAAGTCTGATGGCTGCCATGAGCTGGGGAGGAACCACCACTGCAGCCCTGTCTTTGCATGCTGTAGTATTTGATTGTCCTTTATCCTTGTCGCCACCAGGCTCTTCCCCATCATCCCAACCCCTATACAGTATCACTTTGCAGGGCTCTTGGGAGACTAAAACTGCACCAGTTGCTTGCTGCAAAAAAACAAAAGGGAAGATAACAGTTTAAATATTTCCTTTGAAATGGATGATGAAACCAGAAAGAGGTAATTAATATGGGCACACACCTCCAGCTTGAAGGCCACCTCCTGGATTGAAGTTCCTTTGGCTCTGCCTTTGATGTTCACTATAGCAAGGCGGTTCTTTCGGAAATGCGTCCTTATTGTTTTTGCAACACCTGTAATGACATTGTTCCTCCCTGATTTAAAGCAACACAATGTGTGAGTACCATGATATGGAATACACAGAGATTTAAAGACCAATAAAGGCATCTCATGGAGATGAAAATTTAGTGCTTCCATGGGAAGAAAATAAAAATTATGCCACCATGAAACTTTGGATTTGGAAAGATTCGCTTGCAACATGCACTTGTGCAAGATGTGGCGCTCTCCAAGGGGATTTTTTCTTTTTTTTTTTTGGGGGGGGGGGGGGGGGGGTGAATAAATCCAAGGGGATTCAATCATGCAAAGACCAGCTACACTGCAGAATGATGAAAAAAAACACGAGTTTTCATGTCCATGTTGCAAACACATCAAATTCAGCAATGCTGGTTTACCAAAAAAAAAAAATTCAGCAATGCTGGGCCACGATCCTAATGGCACAACATGATCACTATTTTAATTACATGAGATATTGTTTATTGCTTATATCATTTCATATGGTTTCTCATAAGTATATGAGTTGTAATTTTCCTGAATCTCATAAAATGATGAACAAAGTTTGTGCTCAGGTACAAGGCAAACAGATCACTCTTTGCCTAACCTAAATTTCAGCTCAAGTATGAAGAAGGATTTCACGTAGTCTGAGGCCCCAGCTTGAACATATTATATGGGCAACCTAGCTTTGGGCTGGCTGCTGGTCCATGGGATAGTGAATAAGGCAGGTATGCAGGAGGATAGTGAATAAGGCAGGTATGCATGAGTGCATTAACCTGGCCCAACTAGCAGATTGAAATGGCACAATAATAGTGCAACCAGATAAATATTCTGTATCGATCTATATGCTTCTTTCAAGCACTCAAAACACCCCCAACACTCCCACCACCAACGAGGGGGAAGGAGAAAAGAGAACGTAGATCAAAGAAATTGACCAAAAAGATGATAACCAACAATAAGGTTTCTCAAAAGGTATTATGGTTTATGGGTGGGTATACCATACAAACACTCTTGTATGGTGGGTAATATCAAGTTGTGCCACATAGAAGGCTGAAGCAGCAATCCCTACTATTGGACATCTTAGAATGGTCTCAATTGACCATGCATCAATTTTAGCCCCAAATTCAATCATTTATCCTCTCATGGCATCCCCTCTCCATGCAGCCTCTTCATAATCCTATATTGTCTAATGATTTGTTTTGCCACATGGCCAACTCTATTTAAGCTGAAAGTTGGCATGTGTGCATGGAATCTTAGGGTTTACTTGTCCACAAAATTTCAGTGTCATCCAACCTGCCTTGTGGCAGAACTCCAACTACCTTGTATGGGTGCCTATTGCCCACCCATAAATCCTGCTCCTGGTTTGGTTAACATGATCTTATGCCACAGGTTATACAAGATGGCCAAATTGGTCGGAAAATGCAGTGCGTACAATATATATGACCTTGTGATACAGATCACATAATGAAGAGGCAATGAGTTGAGATTACCTAGTCCATTGGGAAAAAAGAAATTGGACTCTAATATTGCTCCTTTCAAAAAGAATCCAGAAGCAACAATTTCTTTGATAGAATCTAACGAAAAGATTAGTCAACTGCCCATTCTGAGTGATTTAATTATTAGAGTTATTTTATTTTAAATTCATCAATCGTGAGTACTCTCAAGGGATGGGCTTTGGTATGAATTCAGATTGTTAATGTCCTTTGATTACAAACCAAATGGCTTGGATTTTAGCCAGTTTGAATTAAATAAGTAATCAAATGCGCATTTTTAGTCTTTCTTCTTTGGTTCCTTACGAACTCCCATTATTCTTTTTTTTTTTAATTATTTTTTAAATAGTCATTGGAAAGGTATCTAAAAATGCAGTCTCTTTCTGTTTAATAATGGAAAGCAAATTTTAGAAGCCAAAATCAATAGAGTTGGCTGACCACTATACTGAGGAAAAGTTACCTAGAAAAACATATATGCTGTCAGGTTGTAATGGATTTTTGAGTTTATAAAATGGTGATTTTTAAGATCTGTGGTACTTTTGTAATCCTAAGCTATTGGTAGCTTAATATTGCTGCTTTCTGGATTGCTTCCCTTGTTATTGCATAATACTCCTTCTGTTTCTGAGCTTTATTCAATATTCTTCTCCCCACCCAATGATCTTTATTCAATTCTCATGTCAAGTAGCTCATATGCTTGATCTGTTTTGTGGAGAAGTTTTGCTATTAGCTTTGATATTCAATTATTGGAGCCTTCTTGAGTAAGGTTAGCAAGGTTAAAGCCTTCCTCATACTCATAGTTCTTAACCTGAACTATTTCTACTAAACTTTCTCACATCAAATTCTTATCTTCAAGTCTTTTCAATCTGAGTTTGCCTCTATTCTTTATACCCAATCAGACCAACATTCGGGCTTCCATGAAATCATTGAATGGTTGATTATTCTATATGATCAAGAATTAAATTTTTCTTGAATACACAAATAACCAGAAAGCCATTAGGGAAGTGTCCGAGAAATCATTCCTACATATGCTGCATTGTATGTATGGATGTACTGTAGCAGCATTTCAAATCTCACTCTATTCTGTTGCACATTATTCAAGTTATTTGATTCCTCCTTCCAATCCTGAAGCCATCTACTACTGTAGATCTCACAACTAGTTTTCATTACAGCTCTATTCATCTACTTTTCTCAGCCTATGCATGGTTAAATTGTCAAATTTATCCTGTACACCTTATTCAATTTGTCTCATAAAATGTATTTGCCATACAAATTTATCGCAAAGCAATCAATTGCTCATGGACTAACTCTACTTGGCAAAGTGTGTGATTTAACTTGCACCAACTAAAAGGAGGGTAAACAATTAACTGTTTGAGGGATGATAAGAAATTACCAACAGCAAGCACTGGACGCCTTTTCATTTTGAGGGCTTGTTTTCGTAAAAGAAGCCTATCTTTGTTGGAAAGAGGTGCGCCACTGAAGCAAACCTCACCATAATGTTTTACTTCTCCTCTTTGAACAGATGACCTAATATTATTTCTAGCAGGTTCAACTGACGACTCCATCTCATTGTCAGAAGCATGAATAGTAACATTATCATTGGCTGCACATGCCATCATATCTTGTGACTGCAAACAGCAAAGGAGCATACCATATTAGAAATAACAAGAAACATAAAGATAACATAGAAATTTGGAACGATGTTGAATGTAACCTGTAAATTTTCAGAACAAGAGGTAGGTTCGGTGTTCAATGAAGGTTCGCTGTCTGCTCTATCTACTGCCTCGGCCAAAGAGGTACATGAGAGGGTTCCATCAATGACAACTGCTTCAGACGCCATTTTAGACTCATCAACGTTGTTTCTTGGATCATGCATCAAATTATTCTTGTGCATTGAAGATGAATCGGCTCCAAGCTCTTTTTTTGCCTTCATTTATCATACCAGAAAGCAAATGTAGATCAGAAGTACAAAAATTCATGGGCCATAAAGAAAGATATGTAAAAACTACCAAAAACCAGGGTCCAAAACTCTTATGCCTCAATACCAACAACCACTTCCCCTCCTCTTCATAAGTAAAGAGTACTGCCAAGCTGTTAGCATTGGATCCGGTGCCATTCATTTCAAATCCACTTTCAACGGTGAACCAACTGGATACATCATGGTCCTTGGTCCAGCATAGACACTACTTCGAAGCAGTGGATACTGGCATTAAATTATTATCTTCTTTTTTTTGTGGTGGGGGGAATTGCATTAAATTTTTCAGTAAGGAGTGCTGTCAAATTTGCCATGCCAATCTGCTAACAGTCCCAAGCCTTGCTTGATAATATAAAAAATGTAATACTACAATTATTAGTAACACAAATTAGAAAGACTTGTCCATAATTCAATAAGTATACAACAAACCACATTATCATCTTCATAAACATCATCATTGTAATCCAACACTATGAGAGGCTGACTTAATGAATCCTGTTACACCATTGATCAACTACTCTAGTATTGACATTTTGCCACTAGATCCAAGTTCTACTGTTCAAACTTAGGACACAGTTGCTGCTTAAAGCAATGATGTTGAAAGAGAATGACATCAGGTGCAACAAGTGTGCTGACAGCATATTGTTTAATACAACTGGAAGTTGGAAAATATATTCATTATGTTAAATTAGTGTTGTATAATACAGACATGCAAAAAGAAGCCATTCAAGTGAAAATACAATCAATATAGATTGATTAGAGAACAAAAACAAGAATTTTCGTCACAATGTGGAAATACTTCTTGTGGTCAAGGCTTCAACCAATGCAAATAAATGCCAACTACAAAAAACAAAAAAACAAAAAAAAATCCCAAGATTAGGCACGAATTAATTGTTCATTGTCATGGTAAAGATTTTTCCTTGCTCTTATACATCTAGTGCTAGCATATAATTTCTATCTAAACTTATGCCCTACACCAGCTAACCCAGACCGGTGAGGGGAAAACGAAAATATAAAATCAAGAAAATAGCAAAAACTTTGGGTACATGTTTAATGCCTAGATACACCATGAAGGGGCACTTGCCTAACATTGATCCATTCATAACATCCCCAACTAAAAAGTAGCATAAACATTCAATTTTTTTTGGTTTCCTCCTCACCTCTATAGAAATTCCACCATGAAAAGATTCCAGTGACCCACTTAGATTATGTGATTCAGACTTGGTATTTGATATCTTACAATCAGTTGAGTGCACAAAGTTGGTGTCGTCTCAAAGAATTGTTGTAAAAATAAGGGCAGTAGGGAAAAAAATGTAGACTCCCAAAAGAGAGGAGAAGCTCACCAACTTAAGTTTCAATTGTTCTATGTTTCTGGTAAGCTTCAAGACATGGAGCTTCAAAGACTACATCAATCATATAGGAGAATAAGTAAGACAATTAGACCAAACAAAATTACATTTATAAGTTAGGAAAAAAATATACAAAAATATAGAATCCATTAGCAATATAGAAAAGAAATTCACATGTCTGACTCCAGAATCTCAAGTAATAGGCATTAAGACCTTGTTTGATAAACTCCGGACTCTGGATTCCACGGATCCCGACCCTCAGAGAGCCACTTGGGAGTAGAATTGTGTTTGATAAACCCTGTTGAATTCCAGCTCCCAAGGAATGAACCGGTTCATAAAATGACTTTGGAATCCAAATTTTTTTAGTACAAAAAACATGCTTTCACATTTTGAAGCAACTTTTTGGGAGAGCAAAAAAAGTAAAAAAATAAGCTCTCCTCTCTCACAACTCCTCTCTTCTTCAGAAAACAAAGGCTTGGCCGCCGCCGCCACCGCCACCATCGGCGTCTCCACTTATTCTCTAGACTTCGATTGGCGGGATATTCTTAGCGTGTTTATCAAACATGTTTCTATTCCAAAGATGCTTTGGAATCCATTCCAGAACTGCGTTATCAAACATGTTTCTACTCTAAAATAATCTTGGAGTAAGATTTTTGCTCCGAAGCAAAAGTAAGGAATCCAGAGCAGAAGTATTATCAAACAGGACCTAAGTGTAAAAGGTTGAATTTGTTCCCCATACAATGGCAATCCTTGGATTTTCAAGGCCAAAATCAACCATACTATATGTCCCTAATTATCTATCTAAGTTTCTGTGAGACTATTTGTCCCTTCTTTTCACTGTCCAAGTGATTGTCTGTCCCTTCTTTCACTGTCCAAATGAAACATAAATCACTCAGCTAGGATCATCCAATTGGCTCCTTCGGTTTTAAGAAGATCCCTGTAGGGGTCTTGACTCTTCAGTCTTTCTGTAATCACACAACTATGACAAATATGGACAAGGATGAGTGTAAGGTCTTGAACTCCTAACCACATTAGCCTTCAAATACCTAAAACAAATTAAAACAACTTCACCTCACAACGTTGTGCCTCTAAAGACTGCTTCATTGCTTCTCGTTTATTTAAGAGGGTCCGAGGTCTCAATTCATCAGGGCGCTGGTAATTCTTCCCACGGTAAACAATGATTGCATAACCCTTACTCACTCTCTCCACTGCCACCAATATTCCCCCACTTTCAGCCTCTAAAGTCCTGGCTACTGCACAGACATCTTCTATGCTTTGGTCCTTAGAAATTATCTTCACAAGTTCCCTATACTTCCAATGAAGATGCATGTTCTCAATAGTTCCATCGAAAACTCCACGCCTGCCTGAGCATGCATAGAAAAGAAGCTAATCAGTTCCCAAGATTCAGGGGGGAAACTATTAAATAACAAAATAGCTTTTTTTTTCTTTTCTTTTTTTGATGACAATGAATAAATAGAGAGGATAACTCAGAATGGACAACCCATCAAGAATCTTAAAATCTGGTTTTATTTAATCCAGAAAGCGTAGATGGGCCTGGGTAGATCAAGATGATGAAATAAACAACACAAACAGTTTATAAAAAACTGACACGACAGGTTTTAAGGTCCATTTGCAAATGACTGAGCCCACTATTATGGAAGACTCACCCGAATCACATGCACTTTGCAGAGCATTTATTCCTAACCCAGCTGCTTTGAGTTCAACAATACTTCAAAAGGTTGCATAACTCACCCAACAGTAAGAAAGGCTTCATTCTCAGGCCAACCTTTCTTAGCATGTATCTTTCTTCAGTAGTGATACCTTCTTTATCTACTTCTGGTTTCTGGTGCTCGGCTGCTTTCTCTAGATTTTGTAGAAGCTTCTCTGCTTTTGCTTTCTTTTCTAATACCTTTTATGAGAAATATGCAACTCAGATGATGATACAAATAAACGTATAATAGGATTTACCCCCCCCCCCAAAAAAAAAAGGTGTACTAGGAAATAAGCACATATTACACATCTTAAGAGATAAATACCATAGACAGGTTGTCGGTAATGACTTCAATAGCCGACTTTGTTGACCTCACTTTGCGTTCCTTAGAAAAAACTCCCCTTTCTCTTTTGTCATTTGTTCCTCCAATTTCATCTACAGAAACAGATTCCTTAGTCCTTTCAACAGGTTCAGACATAGTGCCAATTGACGAACTAACATCCATTTTGTCTTTGTCTATTCTATGCTTCCTCCTCTCATGTAGGGCAGAAGAAACTCCCACTGGCAAGAAATCCTTTCCTCTGTAAAAGACAATGAATTCCCTATCCCTTGAAAGGAGCATTCCTCCAGTCAATCGCTGCAAGATACATTTCAAAATTATTAGATGTCTCAGAATAAATTATATATAAACAGATAAACCTTTAAAAAAGTTCTTCCAATGATTGACTTCCAAATAATAGATGATATTCCAAAATATAAATACAATGAACAATAAACATCAATTTCCAAGATTAATTGTGGTTTGCACAAATGAGACATGCTATCTGTTTAAAGATTATGGAACTCAAAATATTCTAAAATCTAATCTAAACATACTTGCACAAATGAGACATGCTATCTTTTTAAAGATTATGGAACTCAAAATATTCTAAAATCTAATCTACACACAGACACACACACACACACAAACAGAGAGAGAGAGAGAGAGAGAGAGAGAGAATTATTGATGAAGTGAAGAAAAAGGAGTAATGTTAATCGGTGATATTTAGGGTTATGTCAGTCAGAAAATTGTTGCACAACAAAGAAGTTTCTAGTCCCCTCCAACAATCTTCTTATTTGTAAGCATATTTCTCCATTCAAAGTATTAAAGCAGTAATGCACTTTTGAGCAACAAGAGACAATTGTTTTACTCAACAGAAAGTAACTTTCTAACGTTAAACAGAAAGAACTACCTTTACTTGCTTTAAACAGGAAGAACCTGAAAGGATGAAGCAAAGTCAAAAGGAAGGAGGGTTTTCAAAACCCACAATAATTTATTTTTTGGGGTTAAGACATGAAAAATTTCCATGTCGAAGAGCAAACAATCCTTTTCACCTTCTGATTAGTTCTTCCAAGAGGGGTTGAGGCAAGAAAATGCTGTCAGGCATTACCCTCACACCACAGGCCAACCTTTATGGCTTTCTGTTTTATTGCCAGCCTATCTTAAATGGCAAATAACCATGGGAATTAAAATAAATTTTACTACTATCTCCAAACTTCACTTGCATGGACTTGCATCGCAACAGTTTTTGACTGCTAAAAGGAAACACTTGATATCTTTTCTTACTTAGTGCTCAATCTTCCTGCATTTTCTTACATTTTTCACCAGGATTCCAATCCAAAGCCCGGGCGACACCACATAACAGTAAAAAGAACCAGCACGCATCAATTGACAAATGCGACCAAAGAAAAGCGCTCAGAAACACTAAATTGTTAATGAAACAACAGCAGTTTCACCACCTTCCTACATATAAGAATGGAATATCTTCATACTACCAACCTTTAACTCTTCAGCCATCATTTCACTGTTAGTATTTTGGACTCCTCTCTTAACTGCAATTTTTGCAATCTCACACTTTTCCCAGAGCTTAACCATGGACTCTGCCAATCCTTGCAGATCCCTGTTTCTCCCTGAACATTGGAGAACGCAATTAGTAATACAATCAGACAAATGGAAATTGTGAACAAATATAACTAAGAATGTTATTCTTACCTAATGCAAAATGGCATGGAAGGGGCCGACTAAGTCTCCTTAAGATGGTCATTTCATCGTTTGTTATTATAGGCTTTATCCCATACGGTAGAAGACGAAATGGTCTACGGAATCCAGGAACAATACCCGGTAAAAGGTCAGCATCCACCGGCATAGGATCATAACCCCACCAATCAGTAAAACGTGGACCTAGCCCATCCAATAGACGGTCAGCTTCTTCAACAAGTTCCATTTCACCAGGCAGTTGGAATCGTACTTTGTCTGGAGAACCAACTCCGCGTACCAACGGTGAGGGATAAGTCTCATTGCAAGGGCTTGAAGACGTAGATTTTGCACCAACAGTGCCCAATGATTTTGTAGCTTTTCCACCATCAGCATCAGAGCTGAAACTTGATTCTGAAGACACCTCATTTTGAGGAGTTTCACTTGTTGAATTAGTTTCGGATGAGAAGTAAGGATATACATAGTCAGCTCCTCTATATAAGATAATGGTACTTCCAGACCTCCATATAATTATCCCTCCTGTTTTTCTCTGAGCACAATATTGCAAACTAGATTAGAAACAATTTTAATGTGTTCCATTGCCAGAGAAGTTCGAACATTTTAAAGTTAGAAAAATTTAAGCTCTTAGACATGTCTAAAAGGACAACGAATCTTTAATATATGCATTTGGAAGAGGTAAGCGTGTGTATATTGAACTGATCCTCATCCATAAGGAACAACCGAAGTACATTGGCTATAAAAGAGATAAGCATAGCAACTACAGTTCAAGGTCATCATTTACCAAATAGATTATTATAGTGACTCGCAAGTCGCAACAGAATATTAATATTAACACTTTTTTTTTTTGCTGTGGTTTGTTGTGTATACCACCATTTGAACCTTCAACTTTGGAGTTATAAAGAGTTATATACACTTTTTCCACCACTCGAATGGCTCAAATATATACATGCAAAACTAGATTAAATACAAAAAATATACAAATTTAAAATAGGAAAATAACCTCCAGGATTTCATGAGTCCTCATCATGTTCATCTTGCATATATCCTCGCATTTGATCTTGACGAGCTCAGACCGCCTCCATCGCTCATGAATTCCATTAACAATTCCCTCCGTGATTCCCGCTTTTCCAAGCTTCAATTTCTTGTCCAAAGCAATCCCAAGGGTTCTAAGCCTCTTCAGCTCCTGTTCTGGAATCGTAAGTTCCGCTAACGTAGGTGCTCTCTCCTCCTTCGTAGCCGACTTCTTTTGCTTCTGTACTTCTCTCTTCAACTCGTGAAATCTCGATAATGCTGCTCCTGACCCTGGCTCCGGAACTGGGTTCTCTGGAGTGCTCCAGCTCGAATCGAGCGTGTGACCGACTCTGTATTTGGAGAGTTTGTGATTTAAAGGGATGAAGATCTCACCAGCGGAGCTATGGCCAGTATCGTGCTGTTCGTTTTCTTTCGAATTGTCCTCCAAGTAACCAAGACTACGGAGCTTCTCTGCAATTCTTTCGATGGCAGACTTGCTTACGGTCTCCGAATTGGCTGTGGAGCTTCGAATGATCCATTGGGGAGGTATAGAGTTTCGGAAGAATAAAGTCTTACAGTATGGTGAAGGCGAGAACAACAGTGGCACTGAGTCTAGGGTTTTTGAAGATAATGAAAGGGGGTGATGATAAAGAGGAAGCAACATTACACAAAGAGATCGCTGCGATGAGAAAAATGAGTTTGTCTCCAACTATCTCTGTTTCTGAATCTCACCGGCTCTCCGCTCACTCGACTAAGGAATTCGGATAACTTGTACGTTCAGAGGAGATAAGCTTTTGCCTTTTGCTATATTGTTCTTGGCGGGAGTGATATCTGTGATTCAGTCAACCGTCTGCTCAAACTCATCAACCACCATGAGATCTGGTACGTCATACCAAAGTAGGTCCATGTGCTTAGGTTCACTCGGGATCCACATCGTCTCCTCCTGATATTTGGGAGGAGGGGTGACGATCTCACTGGATGGTCACCACGAAAAGGTCAGATGAATCCGATCCTTCTATTTGAGTCGACACTCCATTGTCGACTCGATTTATCGGCTTGAACGAAAGGGTCGGATTCATCCGACCTCTACGAGGCGACTATCCAATGGGGTCATCGTGCCTCCGAATCTCAGGGAGGAGACGATTTGAATCCGATTCACAAGTCACACAACTCACTAGTTACAGATAGCCTATGGGTTTAATATAATAGGTAATTATCAGTATATGGGATCAATATGTATATGTTTTCTTACAATTTTCGTACCAAACAAAAATTGACATGGGTTTAATGTAATGTGTTTTTAACCATCCATGTAGTATATATAACATTTATGGAATTGATTGAGTCTAATACCCCATTTTTTTTTTTGGTACATGTCTAATACCCCATTTGAATGGCTTGAAGGAGATAAGAGTGTAAGACGTCATCTTTAATAGGCTTGATTAATTATCAGATCAATTGTTTAGTGGGAATCCAATTACCAGGTTTATCAGTTTTGGTCTGATTCATCATTGATTAGAGATAAATCAATCTGATTTATTGTGGGTATGATCCAAGACTAAAAGGTCCTTCTTAAATCAAATAAGTATATTAGATCTGATAAAATGATTTTGACGTATCAGGATAATACCAATCCAACCCATTTCATAAATAAAATAGTATTATAAATAGAAAAATTTTCTATCACTCTTGTACTTTTTTTTATATCACCAATCCCCAACTTTATCAATAATAGCATGCACCCTCTTACTTGTTAAATATGTATCATATAAACTTTGATTTAATAGACTTGAATGATAATGTGGCAAGATTAAAAAAATATTATAATGATAAAATTATCTTTTAATCAATAGTACCTTACTGTTTTATCTTTTTCCAAAAACCAAAATTATAAAATAAGTTACCTACTGTCACTCAGAGCGACTCAATCTTGGATGACAAAACAAAGGAAAATGAGAAATTTATTTTTGCAATAAGAGGGTTCATCTTACACCATCTTCACCGAGAATAGAAACAGCAACAAATAAAATCCAATGAGGAACAAACCCGCCAATGAGAACTCCAACCAACAGACATAAAAGTAAATGAAAACCAAATAGTGCCTTGAAAAACAACACCATAATCCTTGGACGAGTTGCAGAAATTTCAAGAAAACGTAGCAAAAAACCAGTTTGACCTCAAATGCAACAACTCACTCGTTTACAGTCAAATCCGCCACTGAAATTGTGACAAAAATCCTGTCTCATAGTCTTCTTGAATGATAGGAATAAACAAAAGAGTCAACAAGCAAAAATTTAATAAACATTTATTGAGCAGCCAGTGGGGCGGAACTGTAGCAACCAAGTATGTTTGCAGGGATTGAAATCGTCGTCTTCTCTCGTGGAGACGTTGCTGCTTTTGATGGATGTGTGAGATGGGGTGCCCTTTTTATCCGACGTTTTAAAAGCAGGCTGCCACAAGACATAGAAGTTAAATTGCGATACATTCTATGAAATACCGTGTGGAGCCCTTTGAATCCCTCTTCTTCTACTTCTGATTTTCTCTCTGCAACTCTTATTCGTTTATTTCTTTTGCAACTCTTCTTCTTCCACTTATTCTACAACTCTTCTTCCACTTCTTTTACATAATGGAATCCATGAAGATATCTGTTCAACTTGAAAATCAATTCAATCGAATGAAATCAATGACAAAATAGTTATACTGTTATGGGGGAAAAACATCACCTAATTAAAATCTTACACGTGACATCTAAAATCACCAAGGCCTATCAGGTTTGATAAAGTGGCACTCGGCCTTTCTTGTTCGGTGTCATAATTCTATTCATATACGTCTCATGGGCGAAGGCACAGTCCTATCAGGACACGGCGCCTAGTCAAAGATATAATCCTACTGGGTCACGTTTTTCGGTCGGAGTCCAGAGTCCTAAGGTGACTAGGTTACGTCGTAGGAGTTCTTCTCCTAGTACAATACGATGCAGACTATCGCGGCCATATGATCACTCGTATGGTGACACGTGTCACTCTTACTATTGACAAACTTAGCTTCCTTGGCTACAGTCTCCCACTCCTACTCGGAGTCTATGACCTGGGCGTCTCTCATAGCGACACCTTGTAGTCCTATTGACGGTCTACTTCTCTGAATCCTGATACTTTCATGCTTCTTCCCAATCTCTATAAGTAAATGACGAATCTTCAAGGTAATACACATTCACAATCTCACTATTCACCATCAATTCTCTCTTACTCTCAAATTCTTTCATCGTTCCTCTCTTTCTCTAAACTGATGCTATCTCTTGACTGTTTCATTGGGAATCTGACTTAAGCATCGGAGTGTACCAGGGGCTTAGTCGCCAAATTCCCTTATTTAACTTCTGTGATTGCAGGTTGCTCGGATCGCAGACCGATGGGACGATTTTCAACCGTAACACATACTAAATTAAAAGATAATAAAAATTTTGAAAACTAATCGAGTATTATATCGGGAATCAAACTGGGATCGGATAGAAATTGTGAAGATTTCTTTAGATCTCCAGGTTTCGTCAAATGGGCAGACTCGCAATGAGTCTGTCTAAGTTCTTGTTCTGTCTTGATTGGTTCATCTTCACTTCGAACTCTTCATCTTCACCAATATCTGATTTGACGAAGATTTCATCATCCATCACCAAAAGTCCATAAGAAACCATTCCAATATTTTTTTTTCTTGTTTTTCGTGTTTCCTTTTTCTTAGAGAATAAATAGCAAACAATCCATTGCTTCTGAAGAACGCATTTAAGCTTGTCATTCGATCATTCGAGACAATCACAGTTAATCGTTCCTGAAGGGTATTTGTTCTTGGCACCTAACGCCACATGCATCGCTCTTTTCCAAGAAGAGTAGTTGTGGTCGTCTAAGGGATGAGTGACCAGAACATGGCCAGGGTTATTTGATGAGTACAGAAGAAGAGGAGAGGGAAATGAAACTGTAGAAGTTGAAGAGAATGAAGAAGACAACGTGACAAAACCAGCAGAGAAATATGCAAAACCAGCAGAGAAATTTCAGAGAGACTGAATAAAATGGATATCCGACCAAGAAGTTTCAAGAACTTAGAAGAAACAAGAAATTTCAGAAAAAAAACGAGAAGGATCTAGAAATTTCAAAGGACTGAAGACAAAGAATTTTCAAGAACTGAAGAAGACCAAGAAATTTTAGAGAATCGAAGCGAAAAACAACTTGCAAGAAGCAAATCGGAAGCGAGACCAGATCTCTTTGAAGCAAACCAGAGACAAGCGGAACAAATTGAAAACAATAACACCACAATCGGACTGAACAAACTACAAATTAGAGGTAGACGAAGCAAACCAGAGATCAGATCTGACATATGAAGCAAGAAACCCAGATCTGTGAATATTTGGGTGTTCTCTGGTGATTGAGCTTGAGCTGATCTTGTTCGAGCTTGTGCGGTGTCTTGCGGAAGTATCTGTCATTTACTAAGCTGCAGTGCTTCACGCGTCTGTCTTTTGTGGTGGAATTTTGAGGGATGTCGGATTCAACTTGTAAGACCCGCACGCCATGAACCCTGTATAACCTTACGTTATCTTGTCGTGATCGGTCTTCCCATCATAATCGGCTCAAGTGAACCAATTCTATGAATAAACCACAAGGTTAAGTATGTAATTTGAACCAAAATCATCTAATTATTAGGAGCGTGTGGTCGCATACCTAAACAGGTGTGGTCGGCCACACCTTAGAATATTGAAACCACTCGAGTCTGGAACATGTGATCGACGAATTCTGCGACCCCACGTGTAAGACCCGTATCATACTAACCGGTCTTACCACCTAGTATTAAGTCTTCCTATCATGGTCGGATCAAGTGGACTAAGTGCGTGAAGAAACCACAATGCTAAGTATGAAATTGAACCCAAAATCACTTATTTAGGAGCGTGTGGTCGACCACACCTTAGATTAAAGTGACCACAGAAGTCTGGGACGTGTGGTTGCAGTTTTTGACTGTGTGGTCGACGGGTTCTGCGACCACACCTGCGACCACACGAACTCAGACAGACTCCGTGATTAGGAAACCTTCCTAATCCGAAGGGGGTTCTTTCCTAATCTAAGTAAGACTTTATATGGAGGGTTTTTCTTATATATAGGACGTCCCTTAGCCTCTTTCATCCTTTTAGAACTCAAACTGAAAGAGAGAGAAAGAGAAGAGGAGGAAGAGAAGGAGAATTGAAGAGGAAGACTAAGAGAAGGAAATTCAGAGAGAACTCTGAATCTTCAACAAGTATAAGGTATAAAACCATCCCCCACATCTGTTGAATACCTAGAATAGATCATGGAGGAGATAGTGATTCAAAGTGAGACCCCAATCATCAAACCATGGACAAATTTTAAGAGATCCATGGAGGAAATCTATAAGGATGATGAATTGTGTAAATATGAATTTTAAGCCATAGAATAATCATAGGAAGGATCATGATGATAAGTCAAGGAATCAAAAAAATGAATGAATTGAATTGGGAGTGAAAAATCGACCATCACATGTGTGGTCGCATGATATGCGACTACATGAGACACACATAATCGACCACACACCCTCAAAAAGTTCCAGGGAGGGTGTGGTTGCATGCGTGGTCGCAGGATATGCATGCGACCACACGAGACCCACATAACCGACCACACACCCTCGGGAAAGTTCCAGGGAGGGTGTGGTCGTATGTATGGTCGCATGATATGCAACCACACATATCGACCACACGCCCTCGGGGAAAATTCAGGGAGGGTGTGGTCGCATGATATGTGACCACACCTTGAGACCACACACCCTGTGGTCGCAGAAACTGAGACCACAGGTGCAGCCGCACCTGCGACCACTCAGCTTCTAAAAGTCTGAATCAGTGGAAATAAATTATAATTTAAAATCTATAAATTTGTTAGGTTTTCAAGTAGTCTAAAAATGATTTACAAAGCTTGGACGAGGAACAATCATCGACCAAAGGTGAGGGAACAAGACCTAAATTAATTGGCTAATAATGAACTGTTTTACTTATTGAGTCAAATGTCATGAATGATTCAATGCTTGTATGCTTATAATGTGCATTTCACATGTCATCCAATATTCCTGTTATTACTATTCATGCATATTTAATTTTGTATATTTATAACATGATGATGATGATGATGATGATGATGATACTAGAAATATGCATGTAAATGTATGTGTGTGGTTAGTGTGCTTGATGCGAGTGGAGCATTAGGGGGAGGACGTGACACTGTGGTTCATCCTGGTCACCAGACTCTAGCTCTATCTCTACTCAAGTCTTGCCCACTAACATCATCGTATCGTCATTACCTTAGCATAACTATTATGTCGTAGGGCATCAGGGGAAGTGGTCTCGGACCGTGTAGTCTATGACTCTACTGGGAGACATTAGCTCTATCTTTATGGACGCATTGAGGGATGCTGGGGTGAGACCTTGGATACACTATTTGACATTAGGATTAGCTAGTTACGAGTCCAGTTTGCAAGCCCTCTCTAATAGGGGCTTACGTGTTGGTATGGGTAAGACATCAGGGGAAGTGTTATGCGGTGTTTGATCCGGACACTTTAACTCTATCTCTATTCCATGATGGGTGCATGTGGGACGAAAATGGTGTTTGATTCATTTGGCGGCTTCACACACTCGTGTATAGAGGTGTGGCGGCCACCAATCCTTCCTATTGCATATTGCAAACTTATAAATCAGACCAAAGATATGAATTGAATGCATACATATGTTTGTTGCATTATTTTGTTTGCTCACTAAGCCATGAGTGTGCTCATTCTTTCGACGTCGATATTTTAGTTGATGATGCAGGTCCTACTGTGGAAGATTATATGAATGCATCAATGTACGAGCATATTGCTGCTATGGATGTGGAAGTTATGGTGGAGTCGTATGATTCGTCGTGCGAGTGTAACTCATGTGTTTTCGATTAGATTTAGTTGTTGGTTTATCGGAACATGTAATTGATTTATTTATTTTATTTTATGTCTTTAGTCATTTTGAGATAATTGGATTATTAATTATGTTATCACTGTTAGATACTCATTTTATTAATATTAAAGACTTCCGCTATTGTTTATTTACTTTGATTATGGTTGTGGTTGTATCTGGTTTAATCAAATGGACACGACCTATACGAGATCCTGATTGAACCGTTGGATCATAGACGGTTCACCACACCATTCTGGTTGGTTCAGAATTGGGGTGTGACACCACGTGCGACCACTGATGCTGAACCGACTCTGTGTTAATGAAACTTTCCTAATTTGAGGGGGTGCTCTTTCCTAATTGAAGTGAAACTCTATATAGAGGTTTTTCCTCTATATAAGGGACGTTCCTTAGCCTCTCTCACTCTTTTAGAGCCCAAATTGAAACTCTAAACCTAAGAGGAAAAGAGAGAGAGGAAGATAATGAGAAAAATGAGATTTGGAGAAGAAGACTGAGAGGAAGGTTTTGCAAGAGAAGGTTTTAGCTCCCTACAGCAAGCTTAAGGTATGAACTTGACTCTGTAGGCTAGGTTAGATAGGATAGGTTCATTTTATCAAGTTGATGTGTTGAATCTAATGTAACGATTTCGATTATGAAATTTATAATGAAAATTATAGAGAATAGGTTAGGGATAATAAATGAGGGAAAAAACTATGATTAGAGACCATAGAATGATCTTAGGGTGAATCCCATTGATGAGCCATGAAGAAGAACTCGTATGAAAAGTAAAATCAACCCAAAACTTCGTATGGTCGCAGCTATGGTCGACCACAGGGTGACCAGAGGATCGACCACAACTATTCTGAAAGTTTCCAAGAAAGGTGTGGTCATAAGGTGTGATCGCATAAAATGCGACCACAGGGTTTGACCACACAATGTGTGGTCTCATATATTGCGACCACAGGTTCGACTACACGATAACAACAAACATATTTTGAGACCAAACAATGCTTTTGATTACTGTAACTTGGTAAACTTGAACCATAACTTAAATACATTAATTGTTTAGGTTCCTAATAGATTCAAAGTGCTTCCAAAGCTTGGGAGAATAACAAACATCAATCAAAGGCGAGGGAACAAGATCTAAAATAATTGGTTAATAATAAGTTTTTTTTTATTGAGTTTAATGCCATGATTGATTCTATGCTTGTATGCTTGTAATGTGTTTCTTACATGTCATCCAATATTTCTGTTATTACTGCTCATGCATATTTATTTCTGTCTATTTATAATATGATGATGATGATGATACTAGGAATAGGCATGTGATAATGTGTGTGTGGTTAGTGTACTTGATGCGAGTGGAGCATCAGGAGGACGCGACATTATGGTTCATCCTAATTACCAGACTCTAGCTCTGTCTTTACTCAAGTCTTGTTCACTGATATCGTCGTATCACTATTACCTTAGCATAACTATTACGTCGTAGGGTATTAGGGGATGTGGTTCCAGACCGTATAGTCTTCGACTCTGTCGGGGGGCCTTAGCTCTATCTCTATGGACATATTGAGGGATGCTAGGGTGAGGCCTTGGGTACACCGGATGACATTAAGATTGGTTAGTTGCGAGCCTAGTTTGCAAGCCTTTGCCAGCAGGGGCTTACGTGTTGGTATGGGTAGGGCATCAGGGGAAATGTTGGCGATGTGTGATCCAGACACTTTAGCTCTATCTTTATTCCATGGTGGATGCATGTGGGACGGCAATGGTGTTTGATCAATTTGACGGATTCACACACTCGTGTATAGAGGTGCGGGGGCCTCCAAACCTTTCTATAGCACATTGCAAACTTAAAAACAAGACCAAAGATATGAATTGAATGAATACATATATTTGTTGCATTGTTTTGTTTTCTCACTGAGCTCAAGTTGGAGAGCTGACCCTCGCGCGTGCAATTCTTTTTAGTTTTTGATGTTGCAGATGTTACTGTTGAAGACTACATGGATACACCAACATATGGACATGTAGCGGCTATGGATGTGCAAGCTGTAGAGGACGAGCAACACTCGTCAAGCGAGTATTTTTCATCATGATTACACCTAGTGTTTAACTTTTTATTATTTTGATACTTGTATATGTATTAATTATGTTTTGATTAATTTGAGATAACTGGATCATTTAATTATTTATCATGTAGACCTCAATTCATTATTAATAAAACTTTCGCTATTTACTCAAATATCTCTAATTATTACTGTGGAATGTGTTTTGATTTAACATGGTTGGCATAACCTATGTGAGATCCTGATTTGAACCTTTGGTTTTCATGACAGTTCATCACACCATTGGTTAATCCAAAATTGGGGTGTGACACAACTAACGCCACATGTTGTCCATCAACCTTAGGCAGCCTCGTCTCCTGCAGATACCTTCGTAGGAGACGATTTGAATCCCTAGTTTTCTGAGTAGGGGGCTGGTGAGGGGGCTTTGTGTGATCCATCAAAGGAGAGCACTTTCCCAATCACCTGTTGTGAGAAACATGCAGAGGGAGAGGGAGGGGGGGGGGGGTAGTGGTTTAGTCAATGTAAGTCAAGAAATTACAAAATCGATGAAAAGTTAACCCATGAAAGATTGTAAAACCTTCAAATCTTGATGGCACACGCCTCTGCACCTCTATTGGAAACATTGATGGACTTTCTTACAAGGGGTGTCAACGAGCCGGTCTAGGCCGGTTTCAATCCTGGCCAAATCGATGTTGGGGTTTATAGGCCCTGACCGTAACATGTTTATTTAAAGGTTCGGGCTGGGTGGGCTGCACTATGCACATTAACTAACAGGTTGATCCGGTTTCAGGTTGTTATCAGACTTAGCTTATCGGGTTGGTTCGGGCCGGTTCGGGTTGAAAGCCGGATAGGAAACCCGTTAAGTCCATCTAGAAGATCGAATTAGTGAAGCCAGGGTTAT
This sequence comes from Protea cynaroides, assembly GCA_028583415.1. NCBI lineage: Eukaryota > Viridiplantae > Streptophyta > Magnoliopsida > Proteales > Proteaceae > Protea > Protea cynaroides. The sequence continues at coordinate 9,846,167 of CM053273.1, forward strand.
ATATTAAGTCTAAATTGATTTGGTTTTGGATCATTGGTCCATTTTTTTTGGGTTGATTTCGGGCTAACCTGAACTAGATTGGGACTGGTAAAATATGTCATACCTTAAATTGGGACATGTCCAATAACAATTCAGTCCGGGTTGATTTCAGGTTCATTCAGGTTGGCTCACTCCGGGCTTCTTGTTCGGTCCCAAAAGACACCCCTAATTCTTATCTTGCGTCATCGAAGAAGAGAAATATTGATGGATATAGTCACCGAGAACAACCAATGCCAACGCCAGAGGTTTACAACTCACAATCACCGCTACTCCCATAAATCTCTACAAAAAAATGAAGAAAACTAAGTTTATAATGAACCATAATGGTAAATTTGTTATTTTACTATCAATATATTAGGGAGGGTAATTAGTTAATTTTATCTTTGATGTTTGTCAACTTAACAAGAGTGGGTGATATTATTGGTAAAGTTGGATGTTGAGTAAAATTTTCCCTTATAAATACTTGGTTAAGGTCACCGTAGTCACAATTATCGTAATCTCTCTGCTCCCATATCCTCAACGAATAAGTTGGATGGAGTGGGAGCCGGGGAGGCGGGGAGGAGAGAATTTGGTTCCTTGATTGAGAGTGGATAGATGTATTTTCAATTGTCAGAATCAACACTGTTGTACCAAAGTGTTACATACGATTTTTTCTACTCTTCCTCCCAACCCTAGCCATGAGCGGATCTCATGCTACGTGAATAATGTGATTCGCTGTTGAGTGCTGCCTAAGCCATGGCTCGGGGGATCGGGATAGACTCGGTTTGGCCGGGGTAAATCCCGAATCAGCAGCACAAGCGCACGATCAGATCAGATTTTTCACACATACAAGGCCATTTTGTTGACTCAGCCCAATCCAATTAGGATCGGATCGGAGTCTGTTTTGCGTGTCCGAAATCCGAAATCCGAATCCGAATCCGAATCCGAATCCGTGCTCTTAAACCCTGCCTAAACCCCACCAATCAGCCTGAGCGATGGCGGATGAATCAATAGGGTCACGAGGTGAGAGAGTATGAACAGGAGAGAGATAGAGAGTGCGGTGCTAATGTGCTATCTCCGGCACTTTCTCTCTCCTTCTTGCGCATTTTCCGGCGATCCGCGTTGTTCGCGTCCAGAGAACGGTGACGTTCGTACAACCCTCACCGTTATATTTAAACAAAAGTATCCTCTAAAAATAGGAAAGAATAAAATTTAGTATCCACCAGAAAGGCTCGAAATAACCTAATCTTCGGTGACAATCTCTCGCCTCCACGAGAAGTTATAGTAAAAAGCCCACGAAACCTTCCCTCAAAACTGCAACCCTAATCCCTCAGGCATCTGATCACCATCCATAACATAGACAACAGACACAGCATTAGTCTCCTCTTCCGTAATAACTTTTGGAAGGTTGAATTGCAATATCTCAGTCTCCGAATCCCGCAAGGTAGCAGGGGAAGGACGGATAATCTCCAGGAATGTCTATTTGTTGCGTGTACTCGTCAAATCCAACTCACTAGCTCACTTCTTGTCCAGGAAACAATTATTTGAGAGTTCGACGATCTGGCCAAATTTCGATCTCGAGCTGTGTCACCGTCTTCGGCGAGATGCTCCTGATGTATTCTCACTTTCAGCTTCGAACGTATAACCTTTTATGCAACCACATAAGACAGAAAAATAATGCTTGTTGGGATCGGGTTTGACCCGCTCCAATTCCACCACGTTTATTAGTTGTTGAGGGCTTAATGAACAGTGTTTCCTCTCTTTCTGTTACCTCGGACGCCCTGCTTCTTTCCGTTGTGTTCCGAAGCGAGCTACTCTGAGAAGAGGTCCGCATCGCCGGTTAAAAAGAGCGGCGAATCAGGTTAGAGTTGCCTTATTTGATTGCCAGCGGAGTGTTCGTTCAGCTTAATTCCTTAGCTTTTGTTGTTTTCTCATGTTTTATATTGTTTTCCCTCATTCATATTATTATTCTTTACGTGGCTTTATGTGGATTTACTTATTGGAAGGGAAGTTTCAGCCATTAACAAGGATTTATAAGTTAACAAAATTTGGAGCATATGCTTTGCAAACGTGAAAGCATGTATGCGGAGATAAGTGCTTAGTTTCGTGATATATCCTTGCAATGCTGATTAAAAGATTAATCATCTGGATTTTCTGAGTACTGCATCTCTGATTGACCATCAGAATGGATTGGTAGCACCAATAATAGGAACTTGGTTCAGGGGAAGGGATCTTGGACTTCTGGCTCCCATCTAAGGTATAATATCCAAGAATCTGGTGGGAAGCATCTTGTGCCCTTTAGCAAGTTTCTTAGATTCTTCTTCTCCAACCTCAGAAGTAGGATTCTAGAACACCATCAGAATCTGAGAACCTGAGAACCTGAGAGACAGGAGCTTAGCCAAACACGCACTAAGGTAGAGAAGGTCTAGCTTTGGGCTACCAACCATTTTCTATAGGGGTAGTGCTGCTAAGTTGTGAGTCCAAATAGACCCACAGTCTATTAAGAGTGCAGCCAATGCAAGATGCAATCCATGTGATGAGCGTTACCACTTTAGATTTTGGGCTTATCCTTCTGTGTTTTGATCTCCTGATCTCTTTCAAATGGGTTATGTCATTTTCTGTTACTGGAAAATTGTGAACCAACTGAATTATGATCTTGTGATTTTTTTGGTTTGGGTTCGTGGCTCTCATCTGAGTTTTCTTTGAAGATTGTTGGAGGTTTTTCAGGGGCAGGTCTTTTGCTTTATGGGTGCGTGATGTTCTATAATTTTTATTTCGTTGGCTGGGGGGTTGAGGTGGTTTCTCTCTCTCTCTCTCTCTCTCTCTCTCCGTCCCTTGTTCCTTCTGCTAGTTATCTGTAATCCATTTTGAGTTCATCATTCTTTTTGCTGGGATTAGAAAAGAAAAAAAAAGAGAGCTTTGACTTCATAGTTGCTTTTTTATGAGCTGATGTATGATACTTGATAGCTTGCATTTACGTCTAGATCTTTTGCACATTTTAGTATAATGTTCCTTGAATATAGTAGTATTATTGAATATATACTGCTTAGTGGCTCTTACAAATTTTTATTTCTTATTTTCTTAGATTAAGGAAAAAAATAATAGGGCTCTAATTTACTCTCTGGTTTTAGATTAATTTCTAAACTTTAATTTATTATATGGAAAAGAGTTTCACACACTATTGTGCATGTGCACAACATGGTTATACTTGACACCGTCAGATGGACATTTTGCATCCTCTATAAAACGAATAGGCCAATAGAATATTGATGCAGTTAAGGTATTCAATGAACTTCAACCTCCAAGGTACTCTCCAACAACTCTTTTCAAACGACTATATTCTAAAAACTATATTTCAACGGTTATATTCCAACAGTCATATTCCAGAGGCTATATTATAACTGCTCTTTTACCCTCCCCTATATATACTTGTATTTTGGTTTAGATAAGAGAGACTGAAATAGAATTTTTGGAATTGTGGTTGTGCCACTATGAGCCCTCTTGATAGGTGGAGGTTTAGAATTTTTGGTTTAAATGATCCTCTTTGACCCTTGGGTTTAAGTGGTTCCCTATGACCCTTTACCTTATACTGTTTTTCATTTTAAAATATAATTGGCTCCTTTCTTTTTTTTTTTTTTCCTTTTTATCCTTCATCAACTTATCAAAGAAAGTTCCAATTCTCATGGCGAACAAATTCTAGTCCGATGGAAGAACAAGTTGATTAAGAAGATACTTGGATTTAGCATGCCTTAATTGAGAAGATACTTCGGCATTGAGGATGATCAATTCAAACATGAGAACGAGTTCTTTTAAAGAGGAGGAGAATGCAGTCAAGGTATTTAATGAGCTTCAACTTCCAAGGCACTATCCAACAACTCTATTTTAACGGTTATATTCCAATGGTCATATTCCAATGGCTATGTTGTAATGGCTCTTTTATCCTCTCCAATGGTCGTATTCCAATGGCTATGTTGTAATGGCTCTTTTATCCTCCCCTATATATACTTGTATATTGGTTTTAGATAAGAGAGAATGAATTAAATTTTTTGGAATTGTGGGTGTGTCATTGTGAGTCCCCTTGATGAGTGGAGGTCCTCTAATGGTGTGTGGGTCCCCAAGAGACCCCGAGTTAAGTGGTCCTCTTTGGTCCTTGTTATCCTGTAGTGTTTCTCACTAGAATAAAATTAGTTCCTTTCTTTTTTATTTTTATTTTTTTTGCATTTCCCTTTTTGGCCTGCATTAGACATGTATGGTAGTGCATAAAAACTGCCCCCTTATTGCTCTGGAACTCTTTCTGTACTTTGAATTGTTTGTTATAACATGGATGTACTCATGTTCTGTTATTTTAGGTGTTATACTTCTACTGGTGATATTTCAACTGCTATAAGAACTTTTCAAGCAGGACCACTGGACATTGCTCAGATTTATCTTGTAATGAAAACTTAATTGTAAGTTCCTCTTTGCCAAACAAGTCCAATCTTTTGGCTTTATGTAACTGTCAGTTTTTACTAAAAGCATCAACATTCCCTATATCTTTTACCTTGCTGAAAGTCATAATTTTGGCATGAAGGATAGAAAATGCCAGCAGGAAGAGCTCTGCTCCTTCATATTTTAGCCATAACTGCACAGATTGAGAGCAAGCACCATGTCAAGGTATACAGCTGTTGCCTTTTCATTTCTTCTAGCTCCTTATGTCTTGTTCATGTGAGTTTTTCCATTCCTTTGCCTGAACTCAAAAGTTTTTGAATCCTTTGTTTCTGTTGCTGCTTGGTCTTTTACTTGTGAATAATGAATTTTGTTTTTCTTTGCTATATTCTGAGGAAAAATCTTTTAAAAGGTCTAGTCAAAATAAACTAATCTTAACAGCGCCCACCATTTTTCGTCAAGCAGAAAGCTGGTCTTGGCAAATCGACCGCTGGATGGGTTGTACAACCATGGATGAGGCACATGTCAAATCACTGGGTTTCTTCTTATCCATATAGCCCCCGTTTTACTGAGCTCTTACCCTTGTTTCTATAGTTGAACTGAATTTGCTAAGTTCAGTTCTCAACTAGTTTCCACTGTTTAATATTTCAGATGGATGAATGATAACAAGGACAATATGTCCCTAAAATTTGGTCGTTAACAGAGCCACCACATGGCAAATATTTGGGCCATCGTGGAAACCTTTGCCCATATTATTATTGGGAGAGTGGTAGTGCTAGTGTGTTTCTGTCTTTGCTACAGGCAGATGTTCCCACTGTAGTCATTGTTAGATCTCAGCCAATGATTTTACACAGTTCTATGTCTACTGTGTCTCATGCTTATTAATTGCCAGAAAACAGAGTGGAAAAGTTGCTGCGAAAAAAAGAAAGAAAAAAGAATGGGGAAGTTACTGGAAACCATCACCTTGATCCATAAATTCTTAAGCAATGAACTAATAAACCTTACAACAGTGACAAAGCCTTATCCCAACTAAATGGAGTTGGCTATGAACTAATAAACCTTAATCTATGAAATTTAAATAATGAACTAATAGACCCTAATCTATGAAACCTTAAACCATCAACTGCGAAATCTTAACTTGAACCTTAAATTCTATATTACTAAAACCAATTGTGAATTGAGAATGAACCCTTTTGTGAATCTGGTTGCTAAATGAAGAAATTGGCAGAAAACACCATTAACCTAATAAGGGAACCACGAACCAGATCACCAGAGAAAGAAATCGCCGGACAACATAGTGAAACACCTGAAACTGGTCATGGCGAGGGAGATTATTGGGTTTGATGATTGAAGATGCAAAGAAATTTAACACTGGAATCACTGGGCAGCATAATGAAGAGAGACCCTGTAGAGTTGGTTGGACTGAAAATTGTCAGTGGGAGATCCAAGTTGCTAAGAGGGATCAGCAGAGATGGAAGTTGCTGGTGAAGAGATCAGGGGAATAGGAGCAAACTGAGTTGTCTTATTTTAAAAGTTAACCGTCCAGATTATGTTTGAGGATAGCAATGGTCGTAACATCAGCTTGTTGCTTGGACACGAGCACAATGACCACCGTGCTACTCTTTTCCCATTATTATATATGCTAAGACTTATGCAGAATAACTTTTAAATTGGATTATATACAGTATTGAAATGAATTTTCAATTTCACATAAAAAGGTTAAATTTGGAATGACAATATCATCTCCTTTTTGGGTGAGAAATTTTTCTTGTTTTAGTATTTTATATTATTTTTTATGCATTTCATATTATTGGATCACAACTACAATGTTTGCCTGTGTTCATCAATCCATTGATAATGTGTTTTCTGTAATATGGTTTTCCTTAACTTAATAGATGCTTCAGTACAGTTGTTAATTTGTTATATATTTATAAAGAATATGAAAATAGAATTTCTCCCTGGTTCCTCTGTCAGCAGTAGACTCATACTATTAGTGGAAACATAATGGAGTTTATTTGTTATGAATTGGCTTGTTGTTTATGTCTCATGAAGTTCAGGATCATATTTTCTTTCAATTTCTTATATATCTGCAGACTAGACGACTAATGTGTTTGTACCAAAATATAGGTTTTTTGCATTTGGAAACATTAGAAAAGTTTCACATTTCCTTCTTGGAAACCAGAAAGCTAGATATCCACGAGTAAAGAATCATGGGGCACTTGTTACGGCCGGACTGCCTTCCTCCCTTTGCCGATTACATTCTCAGTACAAATTTTCAAATAGAGTGAATGCTTCATTCACATTATACAAAGCAAAGGATAATTTATACAAGAGTAATTGTTCCAAGAACTTCTCTGTCATCTCAACAAGTAATGCTTTGAGGCATCATGCCCATATTGCTTGGAAAAGGCTTTCACAAATATGTTCTTACAGCGGCTCAGCACTTCCACCAATAAGTAGGATTGCTTGTGCTGTCAGCTTGGCACTGACCAGATCACATCTACTAGTTCCTAGTGTTTTTGCCTTTGTTCTTGGGGAGTTAACATGGACGCAGAAAGCTTGGGCAGATGTGGAATACTTCCCAACAAGGAATACTTTGTACATGCATGCAGAGGATGGACATGTATTTTTGGCATCATTTTTCTTCTCAGTTTTGGAATGTTTTATTTTAATTATGAGGTCCATCTTTTTGGCAATTTTGTTCTTCCCTAGTGTAACAATGGCGCCATTCTCAGATTCTTTTGGTGACGAGTTTAGGAAAATGTGGCTTCATATTGTCCGTCTTACACTTGAAACATCCGGTCCAGCATTCATAAAATGGGGCCAATGGGCTGCCACACGACCAGATCTGTTCCCCGGTGATCTTTGTACTGAGCTTTCAAAGCTTCATAGCAATGCTCCAGCACATAGTTTTGCCTACACTAAAAGATCCATTGAGAAAGCATTTGGTCGCAAGCTTCTAGAAATTTTTGAAAATTTCGAAGAGGAACCTATAGCATCTGGAAGTGTTGCCCAAGTTCATAGAGCTTCATTGAGATTTCACCACCGTGGTCAACAATCCAAGCCCTCTGTAGTTGCTGTAAAAGTTAGACATCCTGGAGTTGCTGATGCAATTAGGAGGGATTTCATGATTATAAATTTCTTCGCCAGAATTTCGAAGTTCATTCCTACCTTGAAGTGGTTGAGGCTGGATGAAAGTGTGCAACAGTTTGCTGTCTTCATGATGTCTCAAGTTGATCTTGCAAGAGAAGCTGCCCATTTGAGTCGTTTTATTTATAATTTTCGAAGATGGAAGGATGTATCCTTCCCAAAGCCTTTATATCCACTAGTGCATCCTGCTGTCTTGGTGGAGACTTATGAGCATGGAGAATGTGTTTCCCATTATGTGGATGAGCTGGAAGGAAATGATCGAGTTAAAAAAGCACTTGCTCGTATTGGGACACATGCACTCCTGAAGATGCTTCTGGTACACTCTCTCTCTCTCTCTCTCTGGTTCTTGAAGCTGACAATTATATATATTCAATGTATTATTTTCTGTTGACAGTGACCAAAAAAATAATAATAAAATTATTGTATGCCTATCATTTGAAGTTAAATGGTTTCCCTGTAATAGTTGGTAATTATCTAGAGGGTGCTCTGAACTTCATGTAGATCTTTTCCATCTCTATAAAGTGGCATGTGAAGATTTTGGACCCATGTGGCTAAGGTCTCCCAAAGTAATATTGGTTCTTGATGCTTAAAGAACCATTAGAGCTAATAATAAATACAAAGAATTATCATTGTATTTTTTTTTAAAGTGTACCATCACCGTATACTTTAGCTGTGGCATTTGGACTCTAGGCATGCAATTTTCCCCTTGATAGAGAAAAAAAAAAAAAAAAAAAAGATTCCCATTAACACATGAGATAGGTATACATAGATTCTATATGATGTAATCTATGCACATGTGCAATCATATTCATATGTGCAATAACTGCTGTTTGCAGCATATGAGATCATACCATAACAAATGCTTGAAAAGGTAAAGGAAGGTTTGAGCTGTTTCATATTAGGCTGACATAGGGGTAGTGAAACATGCACTGCTTAGGGTCAGGACTTCATTAAATGCACCCTTCTGATGATTGCCTAGTTCTTCCATGATATAGCCAACAGCCTTCCTCATTAAAAGGACTCTTCATCCATTGCAGAAAAATCTCCATCACTTCAAAGGGCATACTGTAGCTATGGCATTAGGGTGGGATTTTGGGAGGATTTGTGATGTAATGATATTCCCTATGTCAGGACTTCATTGAATGCACCCTTCTGATGATTGCCTAGTCTTCCATGATATAGCCAACAGCCTCCCTCATTAAAAGGACTCTTCATCCATTGCAGAAAAAAAAATATCCATCACTCCAAAGGGCATAACTGTTGCTATGGCATTAGGGTTGGGATTTTGGGAGGATTTGTGATGTGATGATATTCCGCTATGTCAGGAGACTCAGGACTTCATTGAATGCACCCCTTCTGATGATTACCTAGTCTTCCATGAGATAGCTAACTACCTCCCTCATTAAAGAACTCTTCATCCATTGCAGAAAAATCTCCATCACTTCACAGGGCATAAATGTAGCTATGGCATTAGGGTGGGATTTTGGGAGGATTTGTGTTGTGATGATATTCCACCATGCTGGTCTTTCCCTTCCTTATGAATTGGTGGATACAGTTGTATGGAAACTTACCTTTATACCCAACCTAAATATTTGGATTTTGGGAAGTTGGTCGTGCCATTTTCCTTGGCTACTGCAATGCCCATGCCTTTAGTTCTTGTAGAAAATTGAGATGTTTGGAAAGAGATACCAAATATTCAATTTCAGTAGATCTCGGACCTAAATTTCGACAGTCCTAAATAATTTGTTTTGCGTCTATGAGAAACTGAACTATTTCACTAATTTCAGCTAATTTTTTCTGAAATTAGAACCCTGGATAAATAGTACAACATCAAGAGAGTGATAAGGTATGGTCTCATATACATTTATGATCTATCTGTCCTTGCCTTCACTCACTCATCTGCAAAGGAGCTATGTGGCGGAGCGAACTCTTCTATCGTGTCGCATTTCCTCTGGCAGCGTAGCTGCACCCCCTTGATCCATCGTACTGGTGATATAATCCTCCATTGGAATGAGATATTCCTGGACGGGCTCACTTCTAACTTTTTTTTCTCTCTTTATTCTCTCTCTCTCTCTCTCTCTCATGTATGATTTCCCTCAAAAAAAAAAGAAAAAGAAAAAAAGAGGAGGGGGTAAGGAGGACTTGATCTTACTTAATGGCACTACATTCCTTTCTTTCTTTCTTTTTTGGTATGTTTAGATTCCTGAATGATTCTCCAATTGCTTCCTAGAAATTAAGAATGTAATTCAAGATATTGCAGTGTCTTTACATGATTCTCAGATATCATATTTTTCAGGTGGACAATTTTATCCATGCTGACATGCATCCTGGAAATATCCTTGTCCGTGTAGTTCAGAGCAAACCTTCACGTAAACAGCTATTCAAATCTAGGCCTCACATCATTTTTCTTGATGTGGGCATGACTGCTGAGCTTTCTAAGAGCGATCGAGTGAATTTACTGGAGTTCTTTAAAGCTGTTGCCCTTCGAGATGGCCGCACTGCTGCAGAATGCACGTTGAGATTGTCGAAACATCAGAACTGCCCAAATCCACAGGCCTTCATTGAGGTATATATGATTACTTAACATTTGTTGTGTCAAGGATTAAGTTCTCAATAGGAAAAAAATGCTTCTTTCACCATATGTTTCAGCGAAGTGTTTCACAAGTTTGTCATTTGTCCAAAGACCAATCGGCAGTCTAGTCAACCTACCTCATGTTATACTACCTGCATAAATTTGGACCTGATATTCCCTGATTGTTGATCATTATTTGGTTTCTTTTGAACCTTTGCATGGATTGAAGTTTAAAAATGTTTGAGTTTGTTTTGTTAGCCCTTTACTTATAGAGATGTACTGGCTGCTGTGAAATCTTACATGATGTCAAATCCCAATCATCTTGCAATACTTCTTTGGGACACTTGATCTGGATATTTACAACACGATATTTAACTTGCTCCTTGGCTGCTGTGAAATCTTATATTATGTCAACAGGATTATTAAGACAAACCCCTTATAATGTTGGACTGTGGTCTTGCATGCAGATGTAGGGCATTCTCAATTCAATCTTACCATAGTGTATTTGTTTCTGGATCCTTGTCTTGTCCCATTGGTTTTAAATCTGCTGTGAACCGTTGTCCTCACAATTTGGGGTCAGCTACAAAAATCCTGTTGCATTCCATTTTATCTGGTTATTGGATGGTGTAATATGAAAATAATTGCCTCTAGCCATCTATGTGTATTTATTTTCCAATATTATGCTGTTTTACAGGAAGTGAGAGTTTCATTTGACTTCTGGGGTACCCCAGAAGGCGATCTTGTCCATCCTGCTGATTGCATGCGGCAATTGCTTGAGCAAGTTCGGCGTCATAAAGTTAACATTGATGGCAATGTCTGCACTGTGATGGTGACCACTTTGGTTCTTGAGGTAATCTCTCGATAGTGTATATGCAAGCCCTGGACTTGTTATGGCAGTCATGATTACTACTACTAAAATGTTTGTGGTCTGATTCAGACATTTAGCAATCAAAATATTAGTTAGGATGAATACGATAAAACCCAACTTTCCTCCAACTCACCAACAGCCTAATTGTGACGTTCTGTTTTTTGGCACTCTTGGGACATTTACATAATCAGAAGACAATCTTATTGTAACAATGACATGTAATTTCACAAAATCTCAAAAAGTATAATACCCTTACTCGCTTATCCAGCTAACTTTCAATACTAGGGGTGAAGCCGTTATTTAGATTTTAGATATTATTCATCTTGTTGATATACATTGTTGTCATCATTACTTAATAGCTCAAGCTTTTAGGCCAAGTGTTTGCCACATTACTAACATGGTATTAGAGCAGGGGGGCTTAGTGTTTGTTTACTGGGAGTGCTACCGGGTTCCTGACATTCTCTCCTTCGGTGCCACGTGATGGTGTTCAGCGTGAGTGCATGTCGTGCAAGGCCATGGGTATACAGGTCTACACCTGCGGGGGTGGGGTGTTGATATACATTGTTGTTGCCTTTACTTAACAGCTCGAGCTTTTACGCTAAGAGGTTGTAACAGGCCTTCCTCTTCCTTTGATCTTTCTTTCTTCCTTCCATTGTCCTCTTGCTGGCTGTAATTCTTGTTTAAGCAATGACTCCCCTGCATCTCTGGCAACAGTGTTCCAGCAACGACATCAATCTCTCTTTCCGATCAAGCAACAACAATCCCATGGAGTTTTCATCTCCAGCAAGTCTGATGGCACATGGCAGCAGTTTCTCCTACATCTCTAGTGGCAACTGTGGCAACAATCTCTCTCTTTCTCATGGTGTTTTCATCTCCAATGGTTCCCACAGTTCACAGTGGGGACAATTCTTAGTTTTGGGTTTAATTTTATTAATTTAAGGTTAGGGTATCGTATTTTAAGGTTTAGGTTCATGGTTTAAGGTTTAGATCTTAAGGTATATAAGGTTAAAAGTTCAAGAGTTTAGGGTTTCTTGGTAATTTCAGACAAAATTAGCTGACAACTTCGTTGTAGGAGGAGATTTGGTAGGATTACAAGCAGTTGTGACTAATAATAATGGCCCTAATGAGAATAAAGAACATCCCACAGCATGTGAGCAAGGGACACAAATGCCCCCAAAGTTAAAGAAATACCACCGAAACATTATAACCACATCATTGGGGATTAAATCTCATTAAGGCATGCTACTCCAAAAAAACACAACCTAGGGTAAACATCCCTTGTTTAGTCATCTCACTCGGGTTCCATTGGAACATGTGGTACAAGAACAATGCAAGAGGCTGGATGAATATAATTGCATGAGAATGCTGCACTGGTTATGGTTCCTTTGGCAAGGATTATTCATGCACCCAATAATATTTTCTCTCAACCACAAGATGTTCATACCTTTTTATGAAACTGAATGCATTTCAAGCCCCAAGATTCAGTTCATGTCAAATGGAGGCATGGAAAGCTTTATTTGTTCCTTTTATATCCAGTTCTAAATGACTTTGGTCAAAGATACAAGGATTGGAGTCGAAGGTCAGATTATTACTGATTGATATTGAGTGCATTGTTTACAATCAGGTATCCAGAGTATAGGGATATTCCATGAGAAAAAGCTTGAAAATACCATTGATTGATCCACTTGGTGGGATAGATTGGATCAATCCTGTTTGATACTAATACAGATTGGATGGTCATGGGCTGACTGATCCAATATTGATCTTCACAGCATGCTAGAGTTTCCTTTGGTTTCAATTAAATTCCATTCCAGTATCTGCCCTAACAGTTTTTTTACTGGCAAAATTCGAAATGTCAATAATGGACATTGATATAAGTTACCTGTTCAAATTGTGGTGAATCTGTTGTAAGGCACCTCTCTTAAATGGAATACCTGACACATGGTATTTTAAGGATGCCATTGCCAACCCAGTTAATTGAGGGAAGCCTTAGTGAGTAGTTTTTTCACTGTCTTCAAAAAGCGTATACTGCTCTATTACCAATCTAATAGACTAATACACTAAGAGAATAACTTGTAACGCCAATCTAATACACTAAGAGAATAATTGTAACACTTACTGAAATTACTGAGCTCTTTCTAACTTTTCATTTATTTGTCTAATTATTTGTAGGGCTGGCAGCGGAAGCTTGATCCTGATTATGATGTGATGCATACGTTGCAGACTCTGCTATTTAGAGTAGACTGGGCAGAATCTCTTTCCTATACGATTGAAGGACTGATGGCTCCATAAGAGGAGCTCGTTTCTTACTGTTCTTCCAACAATTTTGACAGTGTAAAACATAAGAAGGTACATATCATGGTCCAGATAAATTACATTTGAGGTTTATTTGTCATATCTGTATATCCAATTTTTAGGTTAACCCCCCCCCTCTCTTCTTTTTGAACAATAATTGTTGAAGATTGGAAATGTACCCCGTGGGGGTACATTATTCAGTATTTCGGTTTTTTTATACGATGACAGAGGGAGTGACCGGTCGTGTGTGGTTTATTTCTTTATCTTTCATTCTTTCCTTATCTTTTCCTTTTTGTGGGATACTGGGATAGCCTATCCTTGTTGGCTAGCTAGTTAATCTCTTTGTTAGTCTATGTCTTCTTGCTAGTCCAAACTTCCTTTGAGTTAATTATTGGTTTCTATATAATGTGGTAGGGTGGGGGAAAAGGCTGAGTTGATATCGACTGCTCCTTTTAGCAGTCTTGTCTCTTCTTCTTCTTCATTATCCATCTTCTCCTCTCTCTTCTGTCCCTTTTTCTTCTCTGTGGTTACTGGTTTATACTTTCTGATGGTGCAACCTGGTATCAGAGCAGAAATAATGCAGTAATCTGTCTTCTTCAATCATTGATTTGATAGTTTACTCAAGGATTTGTTCATGTTCTGGTTGCAGCAGCCTATGCTGCCTGCATATTCCTTCCTCCCCTAGTTAATAATGCTACGAAAGTAAACTAGGGCTGCATTACTACCTATCTATTGCTCTATGGAGTTTTATCCCTACCACAATGAAGTTTTATGAAAATTTTTGTTCTCTGCGATGCTGCTCAAAGTTTGAGCCTAATATCTACTATTGAGAGGTATGTTCGATCCAGATCTATGGGCTGCTTCTATCCTATAATCTATGCAGCTACTGTCCCTCCTACATTGGGCAGCACTGTGGTTCCTTTAAAGGAATTTCTGAGTGTCGATCTCTGCTGACCATCAATGTCTGCTCTATTGCTCAGTCCATCTGTTCAAGGACCTCTCGATATTATATTGGGGTTGTTTTGACTTCTTACCTAGTGGTGATTGATATCACCCTATCACCCTATTCTTTACCCTCTCAGTACCTGGTTGGTGATTCTTCTCAGCTATTGATTATGGCTGATCCAAAATTTTTTTCTGATAATATCCATATTAAGATCACCAACATTAAACTCAATAGAGTTTCTAATTATATGTTATGGGCCCAAGTTGTTTAGGTTTACATATATGCCAATGGTAAGATGAAACACCTAACCTATGATCTCCCATCTTTTTACTCCAAAGAACCAACTATTGGCTTATGAAGAGTGGATGTAAGAAAATTCCATACTCAAAATTTGGTTGTGGAATAGCATAGAGCTAGCCATTGTAGCCAGTGTTATGTTTCATAATACGGCTAAAGGAGTCTGGGAGGATTTGCAAGAAAGCTTCTCTTAAGAGACGGATATATCTCGTATCTATGCTAGCCATTGTAGCCAATGTTATGTTTAATACTTTGCTAGTGTTATGTTTCCGATCCCAAGCCCTAATAAAGGAAGAGGGTTGGTGCGTCAGGTCAGCAGCCGACACCCGAAAAACCTAGTCAAACCCTGAACATGGATTCACAAACAATAGTCAGCGTAATACTAGGGCGTTCTCTGTAAACGACGCACTACACTTACACCCTGGTATAACAACAAATCATCAAGGGCTCTGCATTGGTTCTCGGATGCGGTGATAAGTAGGCTAGGGTTCTTGTCCCGTGGACGAGTGCGGGTAAAGAAGAGTCCATAAGTGTAGGATTAGATTAGCATCTTGGAACATAGGATCTTTAACGCGTAAGAGCCTAGAATTGATAGATGTTATGAGGAGAAGAATTATTAACATAGCTTGTATTCAAAAGACTAGATGGAAAGATAAAAAGGTTAAGGAGTTGGATGGCTTTAAACTTTGGTATATGGGGGATAAAAGTTCTTGTACCGGAGTGGGCATAGTAGTGGATAAATATTTAAAGAATGATGTGACAGATGTAAAAAGATTTGGCAACAGGATTATAGCCATCAAGCTGGTGTTGGAGAAAGAAGTTGTCAATATAATTAGTACTTATGCAACCCAAGTGGGGTTGGATGCAAATAGTAAGCTACAATTTTGGGAACACATGGATGGTTTAGTGCAATGTTTTAGACAAGGATAAAAGATTATAATAGGAGGTTGACCTGAATAGACATGTAGGGTGAGATCATAGAGGTTATGAAGGTGTATATGAAGGATATGGTTTTGGAGTGAGAATGAGGAGGGGGCTTCAATTTTAGTTTTTATTGTGGCTTATGATTTATCCATTGTAAATACATATTTCAAAAAGAAAGAGGAGCATTTAGTCACCTTCAAAAGTGCGTGTTATAGTAGCCAAATAGATTTCTTTCTAATTAGAAGGTTCAATAGGTTACTATGTAAGGATTGTTAGGGTTATACCAAGGGAGAGCGTAACCATGCAACATAGATTAATGGTTATTGATATGTGTCTCATTACACTAAATCATAAGAAATGTTGGGTTTCTTGCCCTAGAATAAGGTGGTGGAGCTTGAAAGGAAATACTTTGAAAGCTTTTTTTGATAATGTGGTCAATTGAGGAAAGTGGGATTTTGAAGGAGACTAATACAATGTGGAACGAGATGACTTTTTGTATTAAAAAAGTTGCTACAAATGTCCTAGGCGTATCGAAGGGAAAATGTTATTCCCCTAGGGAGTCTTGGTGGTAGTATGATGAGGTTCAAAATGTCCATCAAAGCTAAGAAAGTTCGTTTTAAGACATGGCAAAAGACTAAGGAATAAACTTGCCGTAAATAAAGCCAAGAAGGTTCTGAAAAAAGTAAGGGGAAGGAATATGAAGATCTTTAATGAGCTCAAAAGAAGGGGATTAAGCTATCTATAAAATAGCTAAGATGAGAGAAATGAAGAGTAAAGATTTAGTCTATGTTGGATGTATTAAAAATGCATATGGTAGAGTAGAGTTCTAGTAAGGGATGAAGACATTAAAGAAATAGAATAGTTATTTTTATAGCCTACTAAATGAAGATATTTAGAGTAATAATGTCATAAAAAGCTAGATACCAAAAAAAAAAAAAAAGAGTCCAAAAGGTTGCATTACCCATCAAGACACCATTAATCATAGGTATATACGAAAAATTAGGGTGTCAGAAGTAAAATAAGCTTTTAAAGTGATATTCAGAGCTGTAATAAGTACAGAGGCATAAAACTAATGAGTCGCACCATGTAACTATTAAGAGAGTTATTGAAACTCGTATGAGACAAGAAACTATTATTACAAAGAACCAAATTTGGTTTTATTCCAGGTAGAATCACGACATAAACTATTTACTTAGGAAACTCATGGAAAGATTTAGAGAATGCAAGAAGGATCTCTTTATGGTCTTTATTGACCTAGAAAATCTTATGACAGAGTCTCTAGAGAGTTAATTTGGCAAGTACTAGAGAAGTGTTTTAAGCAAATATGCAGACGTAGTCAATGATATGTATTATATGTGGTGACTAGTGTGAAAACCGTGGGGGACCAAGGTAGTTAATTCACAATTACAGTTGAGTTACATCAAGGATCAGCTTTAAGCCTTTATATGTTTGCCCTTAATATGTATGATTTAACCAATGACATTCAAGATGAAATTCCTTTGTGCATTCTTTTTGCTGATGATATTGTTTTGGTGGATGAGACAAAAGCAGTGATTAACACCAACTTGGAGTTATGGAGATCAACATTGGAATAAAATTTTAAGATAAATAGAACACGAAGACGGAGTATACAATGTGTAACTTTAGCCACACAAGGACGAATAATGAGGTGGTGAAAATTGATTAGAGGGAGATATCGCAAAATGATTATTTTAGGTATCTAAATTCAACCATAAATAAAAAAGGTAATATAAAGGATGATGTTTCACAGAGAATTAAAATAGGATATATGAAGTGGAGAGGTGCGTTTGGAGTGTTGTGTGATCGACGTATATCTTTAAAACTTAAAGGAAAATTTTTTGGGACAGTCATTTGACCGGCTATGATGTATGGTGCGAAATGTTGGGTAGTAAGAGGCATCATATAGATAAATTTAGTGGAGTTGAGATTAAGATTTTGAGATGGATCTGTGGCAAGATCAAGAAGGATAAGGTAAAGAATGATCATATTCGAGCTGACGTGGGAGTAGCGTTGATGCATGGTAAGTTATGAGAAAAACCGTTTGAGATGGTATGACCATGTTCGACGGAGGCCTTTCAATGCTTTAGTACGGAGAAGTGATTTGATTCAGATCAAAAGATCTAAAAGAGCTAGGAGGCAAACCTAGGATGACTCTAGGGGAGGTGGTGAGGAAAGTCATGCATAACTTGGGCCTTGCTTCAAGTGTGACATCCAACAGAGCTGATTGGAAGACAAGAATCCATGTAGTTGACCCCAATTAGTTGGGATAAGGCTTTGTTGTTGTTGTTGTATGAGCTGTATGCGAAGATGTTCAATTTCAAACAAGGGAACAAGTCCCTAAATGAGTACTCCAATAGTTATAAGGGTGTTACTGAAGAACTACAGAATCATCAACCATTGACCACTGATCTAGAGAAGCTGAAAACTCAACAAGCTGACTTCCACATTGAAAAATTTATGGCTGATCTTCACCCTGACTACCAGTTGGTTAAAAGGCAACTACTTGCTGGAGAAAAGGTACCTTTACTAAATGAAACCTTTTCTCATCTTCAGCGCATGGTTACTCCTTCCAAAATTTATGGCTGATCCTCTAGAATGTGCTCCTTTTGTAGCAAGCCCAACCATACTATAGATACTTGTTGGGCTAAGAACAGCAACCCAGATTGGGCTATTGAGTTAGCCAATACAGCTGTGACTGATAATACTACTGAGAAAGTGTCTTCTGGTTCTGGGACATAGCCCTTGAGGCCTTGACTCTACTTCTGGATCTTCTTCTACTTGTCTTGTGTCTCAAGATGATTATGCTCAAATACTCAAACGTCTCCAACATCTTGAGTCATCTGCTTCCACTTCCACTGCCACTTTAGCTCCACAAGTACATCTGCCTTACCACTATTTCTATCACTCTGTGGGTAATTGATTTGGGTGCTTCTACTCATATGGCTGGTAAGTCTGATTTATTCTCTTTGTTTACCAATGCTCATAATACTTCATCTGTTATTCTTGCAAATGGGTCCTCCACTCGTGTGACTGGTCATGGTACAGTTTCACCAGCTTCTTCCATTATCTAGTCTTCTGTCCTCCATGTTTCACAATTACCAGCAAGTCTTTTATATGTTAGCCTACTCACTAAATCTCTTAACTGCTCTGTCACTTTCTATCCTTCGTATTTTGTTTTTTCAGTGTCTTCAGACCAAGAGGATGATTGGACATGTACCCTTGTGGGGGTACATTATTTGAGATGCCGGTTTATGTATACCACGACAGCAGGAGTGTCCCTGTCATGCGTGGTTTATTTCTTTATCTTTTATTCTTTCTTATCTTTTCCTTTTGAGGAATATCCTATCTTTGTTGGCTAGTTTATCTCTTAGTTTCCTTAAGAGTCTAGAACTCCTTGTTTGTCTAGGGTTCCTTGCTAGTCTAGATTTCCTTTTAGTTGTAATTATTGATTTCTATATGATGCAGGGGGGGGGGGGGGGGGGCTGAGTCGATATCGACTGCTCCTTTTGGCCATCTTGACTCCTCTTCTTCATTCTGTCTTTTCCTCTCTCTTCTGCCCCTCTTTCTTCTCTATGGTTACTGGTTTATATTTTCTGATATTTTAGAGACTTTTCCTTTTTTGCTTCATTATGTACATTCTAATCCATAGGTATGCCCTTGAAGCATAGCCCTATATCAGCCTCACATGGTGAACTTTTAAGCTAAATTGTTGTTCGAGTTAACAGAGCTTTCTTAAAGTGGGAAAGTTTGGCCACCTGAATCCAATGGACTTAAAACATTACATGATCATTAAGGTTTGTGTTGTGTTGTGTTGTGTTGGGCTTGGGTTGTGAGGACCACAACCCCAAAAGGGTATAGAAGGCAAAACAAAGAAAAGAGGGAGAGGCTTTTAGTACCTGATTCTAATCCCGAGAAGCCTTAATGGGCCTCCCCCGTACATTAAAATATCGTAACAAAAAGAAAAGGGAAAGTTTTGTACTTATGATTATGTAACCTACTTAAATTTTTTACCATATTTGTAAATATATTTATCAGATGTAAAATTTATTGTACTTTTCAAAGCAAAGGAATTTGATGTCAAAGTTAAGTGACAATAACCAAATTTGATATAATTTGGAGTTAGTTGCACCATCATGTGAGGTACTGTTGCTTACAAAGATTTCCATTTCAGTATTGATTTGATTTTTTACTTCCCCTTCTCTTTTGTTTCTATTGCAATCAAACGGAGCCTGCTTGTTTTTACTGGTAACCTATTTGTCCCTTGTTTTCACAGGTACCAAAAACCTCATCTCTTATTTACCAGGTTTGTCTGAAATGCCTATGTCTGCCCAATATATTGCTACCTACAGGTTGAGCCAACCTTCTTAAACTGGTCGCTGGGTTCTTAAAGCATAGATAAATGGCTTGCTACCATTTTGTTCGACAAATCCTTTGGTCTAGGTGATTGGTTCAAAGGGTCCAGTGTTCTGGTTAAATTTGACGCAGCAAAAAAACCATTTAGGGTTGTGAGGAATCTGATTGCTCTCCTATCTTTGCATCTTCTTAAGCTGTTCACCCCAGTGAGCATGTTGGTTTCTCAGCACCTAAAATGCAGGGTAGATTTGGGGGATTATATCCAAGTGATGCTGTATTTGCAACCAATTATAGCTTGCCTAGGATCATCTTGATCAATAATGGGGGGAAGGGATGGAGAATTTGGAAGAAAATGTAAATGACATTCCAGAATCAAATGTATTTTGAAATATTTTTTATGAAAAGTCTTTCCTTTCTTATCAACTGAAATTTGTGTGAATCTTTTGTATTAGATCCCCTTTCAGTGAAACTTAACCAGTCATGGTTGCTGGTTGGAGGTTAAGCAGTAGAGATACACCGTCTCTTCATTGGTAGTCCATTAAGGCATTATGAGATATCCACAATCCATGTGCCATTTCCATTTAATCTTGGGGTTCTACGATCTTCATTTATTGCGGCCTTGATGGAATAAAATCATGTGGTCTTCTATAAACAAAAAGTTTGAAGGGGTCTTCACTTAAACTTTATTTTGGAGCTTCCCCTCCCCCTCCCCCCTCATCCCTCCCCCCATCTACCTCTTCTCTGTTCTATTCCTACAAAAACTCTTTCTGCAGTAAATTATGGATATTAATTTGTTTGAAATTTCTACAAAAAAAAAAAAAAGACTTTGAAATTATTTACCTCCCTCCATCTACATCTTCTCTGTTCTATTCCTACAAAAACTCTTTCTGCAGTAAATTATGGATATTAATTTGTTTGAAATTTCTAAAAAAAAAAAAAAAAGACCCTAATGGAAATTTCAAACTGCCGTTGATTACCCTGCCTGTGGTCCCCAGTATAATGCTTAAATGTTTTTTTTTTCTGGTTGAAATGCTTAAATGTTAGCTGTCCCAACTCCCATCTTGTGACTCCTCTGGTCTTATAAGTAATTTTAGTTATTCGTTTACCTTTCTCTCTCTTTCCTTTTGGGTTCATTCGTTTCTTCATTGAAATTGGGATGCTCACCATTCCAATGGTAAGGTATCCCCATTTATTCTCCATTCTCTCTCTTGCCATTTGTTGTTTGGATCATCTGTGCACACAGGTATCTTTCACATGCCATCTGTGTTCAACGTATCTGTGGCACTCTCAAATCCTCTCTTGACATTCAAATCCCTTTTTCAAGAGTTTCTGGAGAAGAGGTGGCGGCGCCCCCATTGGAGGGACGACATCTGGGATTAGGGTGAATCTGAGTTGACATCTAGCCGACAAGCTGAATTGACAGGAGATATCAGCTCCGATGGAGGGCTCGGATTCACCCGAGCCTTGGGTGTCATCAATCCAATGGGGCGTCACCTCTCCTCCAGAAACTCTTGGAGGAGAGGATGTGGATCCATTGTATTGGTAGTTCACAATTCTAAATTTCTTATTCAGAGCATGATGCATAATCAATTGAAACTTTTTTTTTTCCGGCTAAAAAAGTTATGACTGGGGGATTCATTCCCTAACCCTTATACAATATGAACTATGGGGTCTATACTGACACTCTCTCCTTTGATAAAAAAATAGGCCATCCTGAATTAACCCGTGTTTTCTACCCTCTCATTGGTCTTATATGAAAATGTACTGCAAAGCAATTTTTTATTCTTAAAATATGTTTACTGGTAAAGTATTATTTTCTATATAAGAAAAAAAGATGGTATGCCAAGCAATCTCTGTCATTTGTTAACAGGTGATAATTGTGTCATTAAGAGTTATTTTGTTCTTCTATTATAAAAAATAGGTAAGGCGTTCGCACGACGTTTTACAATGACAAATCAAACCAATGAGAGGGCAGGAGTCACTGGTTAGTTCAATGGTGATTCATTTTTTATCAAATGAGAGAGTGTCAGTATGGACCCCACAGTTCATATTATGAGAGGATGTACAAATGAATCCTCACTCCGGTGTTTTGGGGATTTATTTCCATAAAAAATTACATGATAAATTACAAGTTGTGTTTATAAAAAAAAAAAAGTTGTGTTTAAATATTAGTCAAGAGTCAAGACTTGCTAAATGTGCTATGAATGTTATGATCCAACGTCTCTTGGGTGACACAATGAGACATTTAAAATACATCTTTTTATCCAGCACCATGACACTATAACTACGTTAATGAGGTGAATCGTCATGTGTTGCTTATTGAGGTGGATTCTCCTTATCTCTCCGAAAGTTTTTTGTCAAAAGGGATGATTGCAATTCTTTTTGACTGTATAACCTGAGAATCCAAAATATTAACAATTATTGATCTTCAGTAGATTAATCTCCATATTATTAAATAGAAGTTTAGGTTAAAAGTTTGATTAAAATATTATAATAATAACATTGTTTTCACGTGGCAGAGATGGATACACACACGTAACCCTGTGTAGGAGAAAGTTGGTTTGTCTAGATCCATGATGTAGTTGTGAAAATGTATTGTAATCTTTCTGTAAGTGCTTTGAAGCTGATCTTGTCTCCCAAAGGTCCATCTCAATGATCTCTACATGGAATAAGTAATATAAATTTAAGAAGCATAAAATAAAGGATTGAGATTTAGAAGTACTATTAAGATAGCCGGCTTTTAACCTAACTCCAATCTTGCTTGTAATTAATTACAGGTTCTTTTTTACAAGAGGGGCTTGACATTGATTTCTCTTAGTGTATACTCATTGGATTGTTATGGAAATAATAATATACAAGGGGGGCAGTTTTGCTATTTGAGACGGGAGGGATGAAAGAGTTTTGTGTCGGTAATCGTCAAATAGAAAAATCATGAATTAAATGATTCAAACCTTTGAGGTTTCTAAGAAGATAATGAGTCAATTAAAAGGGCATTATAAACAGCTGTGAACTGTCTTGATGGCAAACGAATTGTCAGGATTAAGAATTTTCACATTAAGAAAATTCACTGTTGATGCAATGGTCTGACCTAATTTTCAAACTTTTGAATTGACATGGTTATTTTCTGAGAAATCTGTGTGTGAAACTCTAGTACCATGATTATTTTTTTCATATGCAATTTTTTTCAATTCAAAGTTAATGATGATTGACTAGGAAATTTTCATGTCAATCATAACTTAGACTGATTTATTTATTTATTATTTTTTTTTTTTTTTTTTGGAGGGGGGGGGGTGGTGGGGGGTGGTTGGTGGTTCGTATATGCCAGAATGTGCCAGAATGTCCAGGAGAATTCTGATCCCTTAGGTATGGGTTTCTTAAGTTCTTAAGCATATTAAAAGGATTAATATTTAATAGTTTTAAATATTAATATTGTTGGTTGCTTATATATTTAGTCAATGTTTATGTTAGAAGATTTACATTGTCTCAGATAAATATTTATATTTACATTATACTAGAAGAAATGGAGAATATTAAAAGGAATTTGGCATGCATTCTCTACAACATTGAGGAGGGAGAGTGTTGGTTTTGGCTTCACTAATTTATTTGGAGACTTAGAAAGGAATAGATTTTATATGGGTTCATCTCTAATCCTAACTACTTGTTGATCTCTTGTCAAATAATGCTAAAGATAATAGACTTACCAAAAAAAAAAAAAATTGCTAAAGATAATAGAAACATCAATAGCAGCATCTTCAGATAATGAACCTTTTACTGAATTTTGCATTTTTCTACTTCAAATTCTCCCAGTTTATTATCCATTGTACCATAAAAAAATAAAATAAAATAAACCCCTTTCTTTATCCCACAATTTACTAATCTTCAAAGGTGAGGGTTCTCTGAACAGCATGATTTTCTGTACTCACCAATAGGGCAGCTATAGACTCGTTTAGAGGAGGCAAACGAGGAGAGAGTGTGTTAACAATGAGAAAAAAAAGTTAGAGCTGGCATAACTTCCTGGAGAAACTCTTCCCAATCTTTCAATAGACTAGTGTATAAAACTCAATGTAAGGACACCAAAATGTGAAGAAGAAAAGAAAAGAAAAAAATTAAATTGGATTGATTTAGACTCGATGTAATTAACTTTTTGTTAGAATTGATTAAAATATCTGATAATTTTGTTAGAACCTGAAGTATTTCTTAAGGATTCATTAAGTACCCAGCCATTTCATCCTCACAACTTCTCTGACTATTAATTAATGTGAAATAATATCATATTAATAAATCATGTCCCTAATTCTAGGGTCAAACTATAGGTATTCAGGAGAAAGAAACTGTTTAACTATAAATTTGGTTGATTCGGTGATTTTTTTTTTCTAAAGTGATTTTTTGTCTTAGATAACTAACTTGGATTACGTGAGAAGACAAGAGGAATGTGGAGGAAAATGTGTGTTTTGTCTAGAACATGGAAGAGGGTGAGTACTGTTGTAAATTATGGCTTCACTATAGTTTACAATAAGACTACTAATCAATAGATTTTATACCCTTTTTATGGCTCCTGGAATCCTTCATTCAGAACCAATCATTGTGATGGAAAAGGAATATACTTTTAGTAAGTTGAAACTATAAGGGGCTCTGATGTTACAAAAGATTTAGGCAAGGTGGACACTTTTTCTTTCATTCTCATACTATCTTTTTAATGCAAAATTATTAAACTCTTTAATCACCTGGTAAATAAAGCTAAAGATTGTAGAAACTTTAACATGACAACAGCCCTTTTTTTTTTTGGGATGGCTTGGAAGAGTTGACCCTACCACCTCTAACGTAGTGCCAATACTTGACAGTATCGTGGATGAAGACGGAAAAAGATTGTCTGTAGTACTTCAGTTTAGCACTACAGATCTTGATTGGTGAGAGTACATCGGTTATGTGTCTCGATGCACTCTCAATGATCATATAATCGATGCACTCTCAATGATCAAGATCAGTACTACTAAATAGGTATGCTATAGACGATCTAGAACTGGACAAAGACTACCATGGTAGACAACATCCCATAATTAAGATAAGGGAAAGGTTTTTTGAGCCATCAAAATTTCTCTCCTTCATTTAGTGGGAGACGATCTTCTATGCCTGTTGTTTTTTTTTTTTTTTTTTTTTTTTTTGGTAAGTTCTTCTATGCCTGGAAAGGAGATAGAAATAGTATGACATAATTAAAGAATTCTATATAATCAAAGGGTTTTGTAATACTTTGGCATTAATGGTGTCGAAGAGTGTGGTTTGTGGATTGCTTCCGATTTCAGTGCTTAATGGATAAAATTAATATCAAGTTATTTATTAAGCACTTTCAAAATGTTTATTAAAACGGATTATTAATTGGTTTGATCATTTGATTTTTTTTAATAGTTTCACTATGATGAGAGGAAGAGAGAGAGAAAGTTATAAACAAAGAAGAAAAAGGAAAGAACCAAGAAAGCATTAAAACAATCTCATATACAAAGGTGGGTTTACAACATTGTGGAGAAAACATTAAAATAATTATAACTTATTTCTACGAGTAGATCTCGAACACCAAGGGATTAAAATAAGTGTTTAATCGATTTTCATGGTTCCGTAGCATCGATTTTAAACAGCTTTATTTTTGAAAATATAATCAAACAGTTTAATAATTGATTTCAAAATTTAATTTTAAACGATTTGATTCGATTTCAATCCATTTTTAACATCTTTACTTGGTATAATTAAATACTCTTTTTTTTTTTTTGGTTGGGCGGGGGGAAGGGGAAGAGGGGGGTTGAACTGAGCACTATTTGGTTAAAAAAGACTTTCTCATTAAATCAAGCATCTGATATCTGAACATACTAATAAAAGCCATTAATCATATACTTAGGTTAAATGAAAATTTAAAGAAAATGAGCATCTCTCTCTCTCTATATGTACATCCTCTCACATGATAGTATGATACCAGTGTTTCTTTTACATAAAAATCATCTCCGATTGTTCAGTTGTGCCAACTGTGGACATCTTCCATCCTGTTCTTTTGTCCATATCTGAAATACTCTCTCTACTAATCCCAGGATTACCATCCAAACCCTAAAACTCATTTAGTGATGACAACAAAAACTGGATCCAAGAAATACTTATGTTAATACAATCTCTCCACCCCAAACCCAAACCAACCAAAGAAAAAGGGAAACCAAGTCTGTACATTATTAAAAAAAAGCCTGCAAATTAAGACCAAACAAATGGAACTTTACAAAAAAGGAACCAAAACCTTCCAAACTCTAATATCACAGTCCAAACTACCACTATAAACCAGATAAGAGGCACTATTAGAGTTCATGGTCAACGATTCATAACGATCAACGGCTGCTGTGATACACTTGACCGGTCGTCTATGTCCTTCCAGTACCGCCAAGCAATAGTGACTATTCTCAATGCCTCTCCTCCAAATCCTCACAGTCTTGTCTGCCGATCCACTGCACACCAAATCTGACACCACCGTCAGACACAAAATGGCTTTCGTGTGTCCCCTCAGCGCCCCAACAACCACCATGTTCCCATTTTCTTCTCCGGCGACGGCAGCACTGCTGTCCTTTTTCCAGACCAAGATCGATCTATCGCAGGCGCCGGAGTACAATACAGAACCATCAGTAGTAAGAGCCAAAGCATTAACGGTGGATTTGTGTTTCTCAAGAGTGGTTACGAGAGAATGCTTTTTGTTATCAGGGAGTTTTCTCCAAACCTTAATCTTGGTATCGGCGGAGCCCGTGTAAATGTAGCCGTCGTTGGATAGGGCTAAGGCATTGATGGCATCGTCGTGAGCGTTAGCGACGGATTCCAGGCATTTAAAATCGGAGGTTCGCCAGATTTTGAAGGTTCTATCCCAGGAGACAGAGTAGAGAAGGGAGGCGTCGTGAGACAGAGCCAGGACGGAAATGGTGTCGTTGTGATGAACCCATGTGCATTTCTTGTGGCGGCGAACCTGAACATGGTTTTTGGGCGGGAAGAACCGCAGGATTCTGTCGCTGAGAGTGGGGAGAGTAGCTAAGCGCGTGTACATGATGGGTCGGCCGTGGGAATTGTAGTCGTCGTCGATGTTGTTTTCGATACGCCAGACTCGGATCTTGTGATCCTGGTGACCGCTGAAAAGTTTTTCGCCGGAGACGATGAGGAATTTGACGGCGCCCTTGCCGACAGCGACGATGTTGTGATTGCTATGGATGGAATTGGAGGAGGAGCAGGGGGAGGAATTGGAATTTGAAATTACAGGTGGGTGACGGGACCAGGCACGAATTTCACTATCGGAGGATCCGCTGTAGAGGAATTTACCGGCGAGGGTGAGGGAGAAGACGTCGGACGAATGGCCTTTGAGTATTGAGATGCAGTGGTGGGTTGCTTGAGTAGTTGTGGCGCTGTGCTGCTGTTGTTGTGGACTGAGGGAAGGAATGGATGGTAGACTTGGTTGAGATGAAAGAGAGCTTGATTCTGACTGGAGGTGGTGCTTGTTTGAATTTGATTGAAATTCATTGTTTGTTTGACATCCCAATGGACTGGGCAGCATACCCATCTTCTTCTTCCTCAGAGAGAGAGAGAGAGAGAGAGAGAGAGATGTTGGAAGGATGAGGAAGATAGAAGAGTAGTTAAATGATAGACGTATTAAAAAGGAAGAGGAGGGAGTAGAGTAAGGTCTTAGAAGGAGAGAAGGGGCCGGCCAGGGAGGTGTATTTCATTCCAGCAGGATAAGAGTTGGCAATGGTTATGACATTTGGATGAAGGTTGCCGCGTTTTATTTACTTTGGAAGAAGCTATGAATGTAGGGAAAGTAGGGCTTTCATGAATTTGCAGATGTGGCCCTGGACCATATCCAGTTTTGGTCCAGTCTGTTCCAAGAAAGTCATTACAAAGACAGGGACAGGAGGAGAGAGACAGAGAGATCCTGCATCCCTGGTCAATTCAAACATATCTCTCTCTCTCTCTCTCTCTCTCTCTCTCTCTCAATTGCTGTGTGTGTTTGTGTATAGGTGGTACATACAATGTATATAAACGCTTGAGAATTGATTACAGTTTATTTTATTAAACTAAGGAGAATGGTATTACCAGATTAATTTTTAATGAATCACACAAACCCCACTTATTTTATATTAACAATAGGCCGGCTTATTTTATTTTAATTCTTTTTCATAATTGATTCTTGCCAGGTTTCTTATTGTTTTACTATTTAATTTTCATTTTTTTATTAAAGCTATGTTTGGGAAGCAAGAGAAGAAAAATATTATAATAGTAATGATAAATTTATGTGTTTATTTTTCTTCTATTTCAAAAAAAATGTTTAATCTTTTTTTTATTGCCTTTCAAGAAGAGACTAAGAGATTCTTTTAACGTGCTGTTTGGTTAGAAGGGAAATTATGTAAAATCAGAATAAAAACAAAAGAGAGTTTTGTGATCATTGTGTTAGGTGACAATGTTAAATAAGGTCAGTAAACTTTACATGCCAATTAAAAAGTTTATATTTAACTGAAAAATAAAGTAGATTTTCTTTGCTAAATGTGCATTAAAATCGAAACTTAAGGGAGAAGTGATGTATACAATATCACTTTGATACATTATCTCTTCATTAACTATGTGGTTTCTCTCTATACAAAATTACAAATCGTAAGATATTTCTTCCCACATATAAATCCTTAAAAAAATTAGTTTTCAAGCATATTGCTAAATATCTCTGGAACACCAGTCTCTTTTATTCTTTTCTTGTCATGTTTCAAGCTTTAAGAAATTCTTTTTGTGCTTTTCTTGATTGGTTGATAATGACTCTATGATTCACGTCGACAAACATGATAAAATTTCTCATTTCACTTTATAGTGCCTTTGAAATCATATTTTACTTCACTTCAATTTTTAACCAAATGGAATCTGAAGGAGTGATGGCTAAAATGATCATAAACATCACTAAACTTTACATGTCATTAAAAAGTTTATATTTAACTGCAAAATGAAGTAGATTTTCTTTGCTAAAGGTGCATTAAAATTGAAACTTAAGGGAAAAGTGATGTATACAATATCACTGTTTGATACATTATCTCCTCACTAACCATGTGATTTCTCCGTATACAAATCGTGAGATATTTCTTCCCATGTGTTATTGACTTGATGTGGGTGATGCTAATACACGTGAGTGACATATAAATCCCTCCCCAAAAAATTAGTTTTAAGGAATTTTGATGTATTGCTAGACATCTGTGGAACACTAGTTTCTTTTATTCCTTTCTTGTCATTTATTCCTTTCTTGTCATGCTTCAAGTTTTAAGAAATTCTTTTCGTGCTTTCCTTGGTTGGTTGATAATGACTCTATGATTTAGGTCAACAGACACACTAAATTTCTCATTTCACTTTACAACGCCTTTGAAATTGTATTTTACTTCACTTCAGTTCTTAACCAAATGGAATCTGAAGGAGTGATGGCTAAAATGATCATAAACACCACTATTTTTCTTTTGGGAATAGTCTCACATTGTTTAGAGATTCAAATTTTGAGTCTTATATATGTAAGAGTATTTTCACTTACTGGTTTGAACTTTAAAATTGAAAATCTCAACATGGTATTAGAGCTTCAGGTTTCCTCTATTATGATCATCCAAAAAGGACTCGTCACCTAAGAAAAAGAGACAGTTAGATTGTCACTCAAAAAGTGGGATCACATTGCCACATATATTGTCACCCAAATGGAGGGGCTACACGTGAGGAGTATTGGGAATAGTCTCACATTACTTGGAGACTAGAATCTTAAGTTTCTTATATATATAACAGTACCTCCACTTATTGGTTTGAACTTTAAATTAGAAATTTCAACATCTTCTAATCTTGATTGAATTAAAGATTATTCTTAACAGAATTCTGCCATGCTGAGCATACAAATGGTTGGGGATGTAAAAGGAAATCCCACAATAAACAGAAGAGAGAAAGGAAGGGGAAGAAGAAGCTATTATCTCGTTTTCTTAAGTTCTACCATGACAAACAAAACTAGGAATGTAGAGTATAACTAGACCCAGCTTTTTCGTCACCTTGGTTCCTCTTCACCTTG
Organism: Protea cynaroides; assembly: GCA_028583415.1. Taxonomy (NCBI): domain Eukaryota; kingdom Viridiplantae; phylum Streptophyta; class Magnoliopsida; order Proteales; family Proteaceae; genus Protea; species Protea cynaroides. Next base: position 9,876,114 of record CM053273.1, read on the forward strand.
GGCTTCCGTGGGAATCAGATTGGGATCCATGAATGGGGAGATCATTTTCGTGAATTTGTTTTTCAAGGTTAGGTCCCTTTGTTTTCATTCACTGCCTTCTCCTAGGTTGAAGGTAAACTTTTTCCATACAACCATTTTAATTCTTTGTTGACAAGAGAAATCCTCACACCAAAAAAAAAAAAAAAAGAAAAAAAAAAGGATTTCAGCATGAAAAGAAACAAGGGCGAAAGAGATAATGATGGATTTGGATTGGCAACGACTTATAACTTCATTTCGTATATCAGAACAAGGCTTTCGAATAAAGCTGTGTTTAGTATGTATTCTTAGAAATACATTCTAAAAATAGAGAATGCATCCCTAAAATAGGATGAGAGCAAGGTAAATCTTTTCTGGACTCTAAATCTAGAATGAAATAAAGAGGGAGTTCCAGAATGAACTGTATTCTTTAACACATTCCACGATTTAATAAAAAGAATGTATACCAAAATCTGTAATTTTCATCTCAAAATATAATCTAATAGAATATATTTTAAAAATACATACCAAACAAAAGCTTATAATTATTCCAAATTGTTACAGTCCTTTTTGTTTTCTTATTAGTAAATAGTAGTAGCAACTCTTTTGAGCCGGCATTAATGGCTGTCCCGGTCCACATAGTCCGAAACGGTGACAATTAGATCTTTTGGAAAGTCAGGGTTGGAACTTGGAAGAGACCCAAGTCTCAGATATTTAGGGTGGAAATTAAGTGGAAACGGACAAATAAATGAATGAGACATCTCCTGTCCTCCACCGTATATTTAATCCAATCCAACGTAGGATCCTTTACACTTTAACAGCTTCTCCACACGTCAGCTGTCACCTTCCACTCCAGGTTTCCCCTCGACCATCATGGTTTTTTATCCGGCTTTGGTTTTGATGTACATAAATGTTATCGGTCGTCAATGAATGGATAAGATATGGTTATGTAATCTGACTTCAAATCAGGGGCACACCCGACTATAACCGCATCATTAGAGGTATAACCGACAGAAACAATTCGGTAGGTAATTACAAAAACATGATTTGGACCCATGTCATGCTCTCATTAACATGATTTTACTTTAATCATCTGTAATCTAAATCGTACATCATGAGCTCCAATTCTAGCAACAACAAGAGAACTGGAAAGAAAAAAAAAAAAACAAAAAAAAAATCAAAACAGACCTACTTATTGAACAGTTGACTGACTTTGGGTTTATTCTTTCCGAATCTAGCTAGTTGTGTCACCCTCACCAAGCATAATATATGTAATGTAACAATTGCACCACAATGAGATGCTCAGCTGGATTACAACATGAGCACCAATCCAATACGTTGAGACCGCGAATGTTTGGACGGTGAAAAGGGAAAATTAAGAAAAAAAATTGTCATTTTTTTTGGATTTATTCTTTCAGCATTAGTTTTATATAATTAGTTTTTTTTTTTCTTTTCATTCCATGCGTTCCAAACATAATGTGACCATCGACTTCGACTTCTGAGGTCTATGGAAGAATACAAGCATATGTAAATAACTGTAAGATTTTTCAGATTTTTTTTAGGTTTTTCTTATGAGATTTCTCATGAATCCTTCACATAGATTATTGGAATACAATGAGTATTGAAAAGAGATGATTAGACATATATCTCTTGTTGTAGATTGATTTTTTGATCATTTCTTTATCTCTTTATGCTTAGAATGTTTGGATCAAAGTCTTCCATAATCTGTCGAGATCCTTTGACCTTCTTTCTGCATATGGGAACAAGAGAAGAAAATAACACCGTGACTATGTGGACTCTAACCATTGGTATTTATAATATCACCCCTAACCCTAGACCAATCACACAGTGGACCCCAATCCTGGATCAATCCCACAGTGGACCAGGTTGGTCCATCTCTAATCATACTTAAATCGATTTACCTGTAACTAGACTCCCACTGAACCAACTAACCTTATAAATAATTTAACCCATAGAAATATCTTACAATCTCTCACTTGGGCTATATTAATTATAAATTTATCATTGATCTGATGTGGTCATAGAATCTAATTACATCAAAATCATCCTTTACTTTGATTCAGATATTAAGCCTACCAATGTTGAATAACAGCGGAAAGTACTCCTACACTTTCGATGTACCCCTTCTGTCAGTCACATACAGAGGTCTACTTAATGACATAAATAACTTTGAGATGGATACTTGAGTCCAATGATCGAATTACCATGATCTCGTTACCTTAAAATCCTTATAGGTCAACGCACTTTGATATTATCCAACTTTATATGGACAAACCGTCTCTAATTTGGACTAATATCATATTTTCGCTTACCATTTTTTTTGGCTAAATACCGTCTTGCAACTTGACATGTCCTAAATAATCAAGAATACATACAAACAATAAATGTTCACTAATAATCCTGTCCATTAAACCACAGACAAAATAAACAATTACAGATAAACCATCAATTACCAGATCTTCCACTAACCAAGCAGATCTGAATACTCCCACTGATTAAGAGAATCTAAAGACTCTCACTGACAAAATCTTTCAACCATTCCAATAAAACTACCTTAACATGTCTTTACATTGCCCTAGAGATCAACTATGACTGATACAACTAGTCGAACCTATGATTGTATAGTCAAACATGAAAAACTATTCACAACATCACAGAGCAAATACGATTAATATTATATGCAGTCATTTACCTTACAACATCATAAGCACTATAAGCATAATTTCTTTGCATTTAGTTAAAAAGAAAAATTTTATATTCCAATATTTCAAATAACATCAATCACATTTTTTTTTTCTAATATGGGAAACTATATGTTAAGTCAAACAATAAACATAGAGCAAAGTAAAACCAAGAGCAGAAAAAACATTTGAATGTAAAAGAAACTTTACAATATTCAAGCCAATAGTCTTCAAGACCCTCCTACCCCAAATACCTAGGGAGTCCTAGAATCATTATCCTTTTCTAGATATACTTATCTGGCTTAACAGTATTTGATCAAACCACCTATCTTTGGTCAATCTACCTATCTTTGAGTAATCCACCTTGGAGTTACTCAACAACAATCTTATCACTAGCTTTTTTTTTTCTTTGGTAATGTAGGCCACCTAGATTTGAATATATTTTCTAACAAGGAATGAGATATCTAATATATCAATTACATTGGTCCTTTTGTCCTTGAGCTTTTCAGTGGTAGTTGACAGCTTCCAAAAATACTTCCTCACATTACTATTTCCAACATAACTGGTAGTAGAGAGCTAGGTTAATAAACTATCTTCCAACCCCTCTGAAACATTATTCTTATCCTTTAGATTTTTCTTAGATATTTTCTTTGTAATATTTCTCATCTTAATACTACTACACATAAGTAGAATACCTCACAACTTATGTAAACTACTATGAAAAATACATCTAGGTCAAACGATCCTAGACTAATCTTCAACATTTTCATAATAAATTTTATTCTTTGTCCAAGGAAGAGTGGGAAAGAAAGTATCAAACTATATGGTACATTCACTGAGACAGATATTCTAGGTGACATAAACCATCACCATTATATGAGTCCAAACACAAATGTCCTACAATAGATAAATTACACAAGACTCATATAAATACATGTAATTTATATTTTTTTATACTTTGTCCTGAATAGAAAAAGATAGATATCAAAACATTCTTTGGAACAGTCATACTTGGATGAACACATCAGTGTATGAGTTTAAATACAGTATCAAACAACTGAAGACTCATACACATACCCTTTACTTGCATGAACCATATAAACCATTCATGCAAATAAATATCCTTTTTCAAGAGTTAACCAATTATATTTTTGCCTTCGGGATAAACATGCAGTAGTCTTCTCAGTTTCTGTGCAATGATTGCGAAAGAATAATGACTCTTGAAAATCCCACCACCTTTGGGTTAATGAGACCCCCTAAAGTTAAAACCCTTTCAACTCATGTGCATGAACATACCTTTAACTTTGACAATGCTACCTTTGGGTTAACACTATTTTTCTTAGTTGCTTTTCAACACCATGGAGAATAGTGTATTAAAAATATATCATTTATTGTATATGTAAATGCACAAATTTGAGATTTGAGGACCACCATGTTGGAACTGAGTGTACCACTTTGATGGATTCCATCCAATCTTCACATGACACCCACAAACCTTAATTTGATTAAAACTTAACAATGCTACCTTTGGGTATACATCGCCCTTATCCAAACATTTACAAATGCATGAACTTTGAATTTGAAGACATCATAATGAAACTAGGTGTACCACTTTGGTGGATTCCATCCAATTCCATAGTGATATCTCCAAATCCTACTTTGCAGTACATTGTGGATCAATAAACAAAGTTTCATGCACACATAACCTTCTACAAGTATTTGGTACAAAAATAACTGACAAACAAGCAGAAAACTACAAATCAGACTAATTTGAGACATCTTTTAGTTAAAAAATAAATTCTTCAAATCATCAAACTGTATCAAACTATGTATCAAATTGTAGAGCATGAAAATACGAACACAATGTAAAAAATCGCATCAAAATTCGACACTCCTAGCTCCCACAATTGTCGATCAGAGTTGGCTTACCTTTTATATAACCTGAATCGATTTTGGATGGTTTATCATGGTTCAATTTCGTCTGGTTGGATTCGATTATGGGCAGACCGAACCCACTATTAAACCCTTTTTTTTAAATGCTTTGGTCCAGATCGAACCAAACGGTCTGATCTTAAGTTGAATCGCAGACCAGCGGTTTAACCGTCAGTGCAACCAACCCACCCATCTGGGTTTCTGAGTCAAGTTCCCAGGTCGTCGGGTCGGGTTCTCGAGTCAGCAATCAGGGTCTATGGTTTGGGTTCCCAGGTCACAAATTCGGGTCCATTGTTCGGGTTCCCGGGTCAAATATTCAGGCTCATGGTCGGGTCACAGGTCCCCCTGGCAGGGCTGGTTTGGGCACTTGTTTCTGTCCTAGACTGCCCTAGATTGGCTAGGGCTAGTACGGGACTGACCAAGTAACGTTAGCCCTACCTTTTTCTCTTTTTTTTTTATTTTTATTGTTGCCGGTACGTGGATCTCAAGCGCTTTTTCAGGTAGAGCGTGAAAGCGCATCAGGCATCTTCCGGCAACCACTCTTATGTCGCCGGCTCCGTCTCTCCGAGACCTACAATCCTATAAAATTTATTTTACTTTTTTAATAGTCAGAAATTTTTTTTTCTAGGGTCCAAACCCTAGACAAGTTTATATGAAAAATTTGAAAGAAAAATCTTTTCCTTTTTCAATCCAATCAAACATGAAGTCTTTACAATGTTTTCTCATCAATCTTAGATCTGTGTAGATGACTCTGATACTACTGTAAGATTTTTTAGATCTCCCTTGGATTTTTCCTATGAGATTTTCCATGAACCCTAACGAACACACCAACACACCACACAGATTACTTGAATACAATGGGTATTGAAAAGAGATAATTAGACACATACCTCTTGCTGTAGATTGATTTTCAACCGTTTCTTTCTCTCTTTATGCTTGGAATGCTTGGATCAAAGTCTTCCACAGTTTGTCGGGATCCCTTGACCTTCTTTCTGCATATAGGAACGGGAAAAATAAAATAACACCGTAACTGTGGGGACTTTAACCATTGTATTTATAATACCACCCCCAATCCTGGACCAGTCCCACAGTGGACCAGGTTGGTCCATCTCTAATCATACTTAAATCGGTCTATCTGTAACTAGATTCCCAATGAACCAACTAACCTTATAATTAATTTAACCCATAAAAATATCTTACAATTGATATAATTAAGCTTTTTTTTTTCTTTTCCAGATGAATAATATAAACAGTTTTTTTGTTGGAAAGATTAAAAAAAAAGTGAGTTTATCTTTTGGTTTTATAAAAAATCAACATTGATTTTGTGATGCATAATAAAATTTTAATTTGTATGTGTAGCATTTTATATGTAAAAGAAAATCAATGTTTATTTTCAAAAGGTAAAAGATATTGATCTTTTCATCTTTCTGTTATTTACTGAAAACAAACATTGAATTTTTTTTTTAACATATAAAATATTACATGTAAAATTTTACATTAAAGAATTTACGTTAAAATACAGAGCTTATGGGAAAATTAAGAAGGAGAGAGACTGATCAGGGGTGCTGGTAAGGGTGTCAAAAATGGGCCCGGCCCGGTAGCACGGACCGAGTCGGCCGAATACCCGAACCCGGCCGAACCGAACCTAATGGAGGGGTGGTGGCATGCATTGAGTCCCCCATCCATTTTTAGTGTTTTCTTTTTCTTTGGTTGCTAGTTTTCTCATCATTGAATGATGGAGTAAGTTATGTTTCTAAGTCATTACTGTATCTCTTGATTCATTTGCAGAAGCTAAAGGCCATTTAAGGCGGATTCAAATCGTCTCCTCCCTGTACTTCAGGGAGGAGGGAGACGCCCCCATCGGATGGCTGACACATGATTTTTGAGAAAATTCGAGTCCCATGGTCTGAGTCGACACCTAACCGACAAGTCCAGCCGACAAGGGATGTCGATTCGGACGTAGGACTCAGATTTTTTCAAAAATCACATGTCAATCATCCGACAAAGCGTCAAGGCACAAGCAAATCCAAAAAGATAAACGTTAACTAATGCAAAGGATATATCTGAAGTAACCCATTCTACACCAGTACTCATCATAGTTAGTTGATGTGAAGGGTTGTGGTTGGTACTTTAGGCTCGAGTCCTCTACCCCACCAAGGAACCATGAGGACAGATCCTCTTCTCACATGGAAACCACCCTACACCATTGGAAGCTATCAATTGATTTGATGATCCTACACTCCAGAAATGGATTCCACATTCCATTAATCACAACTCCCATGGGTGTGGGGTAACCACCCCTAGATGTCTTCAAGTATGGTGGATTGGAAGTAGGACCAATGAGCACCTTAGGATATTAAGATTCAAAGAACTTACACCAATTAAATCATCAATCTTTGAAGATTTCCCATCCTTCGTGCAGGAAGTGATCGATGTGGGTCTTTCACTTTCTATCTTAGTGTATGTCTAGGAATCTGTTGATGCATATCCGTCCTTATATCTAGTAAAGCAAGATACAAAATGAAATCCAGGTCTCTTCATTGTGATTAAGTTCATACAGCTATTTTTCTATAAATTACGTTCAGAATTGCTTTTGGGAGATCATGATTCATGATACAAACCCCTAATTACTGAATTCAGGTGGAGCTGAGACACCAAAGGATGTCAGATTCAAGATAATTGGAGATTCCAATCAATAACAACCCTAATGAACCCTCTATATATATATATAAAGATCAAGCAGAAATGAAAGAAGAAGAAGAAGAATCTGAGACTACATTAGTAAAAGAATAGTTGAAAAAGAAAAGATAGCGACATGGAAAATAATATATTTTTTTTAATAAGTAGAAATTTATTAACACAAAGGAGAACTAGATAAACACAGGCTTCAGAAGGAAAGACAACAACACAAAACATCAACCAGGCAAAGAACCCATGAAAACAGTAATCTACACATGGATCCCAACTGACAAAAAACCCAAAACAGCAAAACAAGACACCTCTTGAAGATATATAATATGGTCATTTCGGTCTGAAGCTGAAAAACAATACTACATGTAAGACTGCAGCTTTTTCATGGTAGGGGAAATATATGATCGATTTATTGTTAAATGGGAAATAGGTTATATTTTATGGTTGATCGGTGAATTTTTATTGTAAAATTTTTCATACAAATTATTTACCTGAAAATTTATCTCCAAAGTCCAAACCAGTTTAGAAATCAACCAGTCATTATCGCCTGAGGTATCATGGCCATTCAGAAGAATTAATAGAATTAATGTTACAAGAATAGCTTTTTCTCAAAACGACTATATATAGAGAATTGTATCAATCAGGTCACTCTCTTGCTTGACATAGATTAAAGGAAAGAGAATCTGTTGTCCTAATCTAGTCCAACAAGGCAAAACGCATGCATGCATGGTTAGCCCCACAGGACAGCTCATCCTCAACTGCTATGGTTATCAGGTTCTCAAAATTTGAGTCAGCTACCCACCGAAAGCCTATACCCATGATAGTGAATACTGAAAACTAGAGAGAACAGAATTCCTTAGGCCTGTAAGCATGCATGGTTTGAGGAATCGAAATCAGATCATCATTTCCTTGGAATCAGTTGGATCTGATTTCGATTAAAAAAATCTGATTTTGTAAGGTTGAGACTCATTTTGGTAATTTTTTTTATCTAACCCAATTCTTGATGCCATAAGGGCTTTGAGACAAACTCCCAATCCATGCTAATACATGGATAAGATGGATTTTTTTTATTTATTTATTTTTTTTTTTGGAGTTGGGGGGTGCTTATCTATAGGAGGGAGTAAAGATTGGATTCGAAAAAGAGTGGGATTACATGCTTGTCTCTTTCCATCCTCAGTAATTATTAGGATAAGGTTGGTAGAATGGAAGCAAATATACAACAAAAAGAAATAGCTTTTACCCACAAAAAAAAGAAAAGAAAGAAGTTATGGCCCACAATAGAAGAAAATAGTAGGTTGTGTGAGATACATTGATTGTGGAGAACTTATTTCAAGTGTTTGCTCGACCCACCATGACTATGTTGTTAAGAATAATCTCACCTTCAAGAAAAACATTGAGATTTAAGATGTCTAAGTTGTTTTTCTTTAATATTATTTATTTAATAGTTTAAGTTTTTGGATTGAATATTTCAATATGATATCAGAATCATTAAGGTCATGTTTATAAAACATATATGGACAACCATTGACAAACGTTAAAACCTTAGATGTTTTCATATACGGAGCAGAATTCCATAGAATTAGATTAGAAATTCTTGGAGAGACTTTTTACCAATGTAAACAAATACAAATATGTAAGCTTTGCCTTTTGGTTAATACAATTTGTCATCAAAATAAAGGTGGATCTACTCTTTCTTTTCATTTTCCTTTTCCTTTTTCTTTATCCCTAGTTTTTGTTTCAACCGTTGTTTCATCAAGTTAGGGATCAAACTCCAGGTGTTAAGAATCTTTCTTTATGGGTGTGGTTGTTTCTTGAGTTTTGCGCTTGTTAGAGATTGAACAGTATCAAATCCTCTCCTGCGGTCCTGTCGTCTGCCAATGGTCGGATTTCAGTCGGTCCACCTCCCCATGTATTGGCAGGCGGCCAGACTGATCCCCAACCCCTTGGATCAACCGCAGGAGCTTCCTGCCGTAGGAGACAATTTGGATCCGATTTGAACATTACATCAAACAGAACATATGGGCCATTTTCAGGCAAATGAAAATCTCAAATGTCCATATCAAAGTTATCCTTTAAACATACCATCAAACAGAGCCCTAATAATTTTTTTCTCCTGGGTTTCCTGGTTACGACACAACAATATCAACATCTGAGAAGATGCCTTTTAGGTTTTTTTGGTAGATCTGTCCTCACTTCTCACAGACAAACTCATTATGCTTCAGATGTGATACAGATTTCATTGTCATTAGTCATTACCCACTAACGTTACCATCAATGTAAGTCGTTCAAATGAAAGAATGACAACCAGACGTACCAGACCTATGATTTAAAGGGACGGTCTCCCACTTACATGGGCCCACAACTTATTTTAATTTGGATTTGGCCATATGAATGTTTTTTATCTTCAATTTTTCTGGCATGTTCTCCCCCCTTCCCCTCCCTAGCATAAAATTAATGGAACTTATCTCTTTGGAGTAAGGTCTACAAGTATTTTCAATCAAAACTCCAAAAATATTTGCTTCTTTTTCTCAATTTAAATTTCTAAGGTTTAAATTCCTATCATGGATTTAATTTACGATATTGAAATAGATATCAGTATCAGTATTGGAATTGATGTCGAATATACGTGTCAGTTAAGAATCGATCATATAATGATGTAGCATAGATTTTTGGTATCAATCAATTATTGGTCGATATCAGCCAATATTGGCCAATACTTGCTAATATTTGCTATGTGTCAGCCAATAACGGCCCATGTTGGCATTGTGTATATGATATCGGCCGATACGATACCGATGCCTCAAAGTATGGTTCCGATGGCCTTATTCAAGTTAAAACTAATGGATGCCAATCTCACGTTCAATCACAGGTTTTTAGAGCATGCCCGTTAGGCTCCTTTTTGTTGTAAGGAAATCAAAGGGAACATTCAAGATGGATAGTTGGAAGTAAAGGTGTCAATGGACTGGTCTGGGCTGGTTTTGTGACGGGCTTGACAAGTGTAGCCTGAGACCAGCCCAATAAGCTACTAGATTGATAAACCTAGCCTATAATTGATAGCTATTGGTTTGGTCCGATTTTTGGGCCCTTGTCAGGCTAGTAATGGATTGGGTTCAGTTTGGACCGATGGTAAACGTGTTAGTAATTCCCACCATGTTTTCTCCTCTCCCTTTGATATCTCTTATCTCTGTTCTATGCAAAAATTTGACAATAAACCTAAATTTAAAACGATAGGGTGACATGGGCAAGGGTTGTGTTGAAGAATCTAGGAAAATAGAAATCAGGTTAGGGATATGGTGTATTTTCAAATTTAAATTCAGTTTGGGCATTAGTTGGGTTTGGGTTACTATTGGTTTCGATTTCAGACTATCCATTGGGCGAGTCAGAAACAATTAAGGCCGATATATTTTTTATTACTCAGTCCAAATCTAACCCAATAAGATTTCGATCTGATTTGGTCTAGATCGATTGAATTGGGTCAGTTTCGGTTTTGATTTGGGCTCAACTTTGACACCCTTAGCTGGAATAATAACAGAAATCATTATTGATAAACACTTCTAACGGTAACGTTTCTGTTCTTTAAAAATGTTTTTGCATTGGAAGTAATTTTATGTTTTGGTTTCTAAGAAACATTTATGTAAAGAACTAATTTTTGGAAAACACTCCTGCGGTAGAGTTTATATTATTTAAAAGGCAATGTCTTTGAATCAGAAACATTTTTATGTTTTTGTTTATAAGAATTTTGAAAAACACTCTGAATAACTTTTCTGTTCTTCAAAAATGTTTTTGAATCAAAAGTATTTTTATGTTTTGTTTTGTTTCTAAGAAACACTTTTGTAAGATAGAAATCCCAACTAAATATTTCCCACGTCGCATAAGATTGAAAGTTTCCAAGTGGGCCTTAACAATTCGTTGTCATGCAGGCCCATAACCAGAAACCTTACCCATTTCCATCTACTAAAATTTCTCCTAATCAACCTTGTCTTACCCAATCCAAACACACGAGATTGGCGTGGGAACCGTCCCAAGGCCTACAATGTTAAATCTACATTCGTTACTGATTTTTGTTGAAATTGAATAAAGCAAATTGAATTTCAAAAGAAGTTCACTTATCCCTCTTATGATTGCCGATGTAAAATGATGAAGAATATATATATATATTCCAACCATTTCCTATCTAAAAAAATTGTTTAGACATCCACTAATAAATTTTCATAATTAAATTCAATATATGCTTCTCATGTGTTAGTATATCGCCATAAATTTAACATTTTCCCATTTGATTTCCAAAATTTCATTGTGACTCAGTTTTGTGGTCAAGGAAATTAAATAGAAAAAAGTGAAAATTTTCAAACTTGAAAAAAAGAAACTTTAATAGCTTTAATACAATATAATTTTATAAATTACTTAAATTTCTTATCATATTTACTAATGATGGTTATTAGATGTAAAATTTATTAACTTTTCAAATTTAGAGGGATTTGGATGCAAAGTAAAATTAAGTTAACAACTAAAAATGGGATGATTCGGAGTTAATTACATAATCATCTGATAGCATGTGTTGTATTAATTACAAACATTTTCTTTTTAAGTTTCAAATTTTCATTTTCCTTCCCTTTAATTCCCCTTAACCAATCAGCGGCTGTGTTATTTGACCAACTCTGTGCAGATTAACTTGACATGGGAGATGCCAATACATGCCTGGTGGCATCATAGTTCCCTCCCTTCCCCTCTACCAAATATCATGAATGACATTTCATTGTAACGAAATTTAATATCATTTTTGTAAATTTCCTTGGCTTTGAATAGAGGTGCAAGTTTGGCCTGATAAAACCGAACTCACCCAAACCTGACCTGAGAGCTAGGCCAAGGTTGAAATTTCTAGGTTTGGGCTTGGCCGGATAGGCCTGACTGAGGCATCAATCTGGGTCCGGCCCAGCCCAGCCCAGGCAAAGTATATATAAATAAAATGCTTTATATATATAATATATGGCTTAAAGGTGGTTGATCTTCCATGGCCAGAATGTCCTTCGATGAAACCTAATTTGGGCAAGAATTTAAACAGGAGTTTCCCTATCAAATGGACCATCTTAATAACGATAGTTGGCTAAATTGTGAGGTAAAAGATCATTGAGAATAAACAAAAGGGTCGTCCTTTCCTTTTTGGGTTTGGTAAAAGGTTCACTCTATTTTGCACTGTTTGTAGAAATTGTGGTGACTAAAATCTTTTATTCTCTTTACTAAAAATCATCATTTTCGTTCTTCAAAAGTTCAAAAGCTAGAAACGATCACTTTCATACGAATAAACCAATGAGGAGGCCAGAGGCAGTATCGTTTAATATTTCTTTAAGTTCCCAATATTTTTACACTTAAGAAAATTTTCTTGAAATCTTTTCCTATATTGCACATGCCAAAGGAGGAAGTGGAGAAAACAGTCCCCTTACCTATTGTAATTTGGTGGGACTGTGAAAATTGGTCGATTCCCATTTCAGTTGAAGGTGTTAATGTTAAAGAAAATATCAGTTCAACCTTAGTAAAAGTTAGATTTAGAGGGGAAATAGTACATTTTTTTATGGCATCAAGTTTTGCATACATGAAACATGAAAACAAAACTGTTCTACAAAAAACAATGACAATACAAGTAGTCCCAGCGGAAAAAAAAAAAACAAATAGCAAACTATACTATTATAGAAAATATGAAAAAAATTAACCAAAAAAAATCGTGGGTGTGATCATATTATTCTATTAATTACGGGAGATCAAAACTTCTTCGGACTATTTCGAGGTTTGCTCACTAAAGGTTGCACAATCTGGCTGGTTTAAAATTAGTAATAAACCATATATTACATAATCAGGCTGTTAAAAAGTTCGAATGGCATGAAATGGTCCACACACAACCTACCCTTTATATTTTTCTTTCTCATTCAATGGTCTGCAAAAGACAGTATTCATTGCAAAAGGATTTGGTATGCTTTCTTTTCTTTTCTTTTTTGTGATCCAAGATGAGTGGATGAGTAATCGCAAGTAGATGATTGCGATTGATACTGAAAACAAAAATGAGAAAGAGATGGAGTGGAGGGCGTGCAAACCAACGATGAAAATTGTGAATTATAAACTAAAAGGAATGACAGAAGCAAGGGAAGGAGGAGTTTCTTCCTAGGCTTGGGGAACATACACATGGACTGGAAGGAGGAGTTGATGAGAGATTTTTGGCTAGGGTTCTACTGACAGGTGAAAATCGTAGAGCTACAGGAGGATTACTGATGGCGGACGGTTCCCTGGAACGAATGTGAAGAGATTACAGGAATTATTTTTCAATCTGATTTTTCATCACCAGATGATCCAGTACCTCTTCGAACAGACAAAATATTTCATCTTTCGTTTAGTCAAAAGAAAACAAGCTAACGATAATTTTTTTCTATACCTGATGTATCCCAGCCCGTCCGACGTTTAGTTGGAGGGCAGGAACACTGGAGAGGATTTGAATCCTTACCCGAAGGTAGGTTTTCAGAGGAGATAACTGTGGTATCGTGAGGTAACTGCATTTAAGTCATTGGAAATTACATAGAGAATGGTTTTCAGAGGAGCCAACTGTGGTATCAAACCATTTTCGTCTGACGTTTGTTTTGATTGATTCATTTTTTTTTTTTTGCCGAATCATCTATATATATATGTATATGTAGAATATTTGTGTAAACTTATTTTCATTTATAAAAGAAAAGAAACGAACAGTACTCAGTCTCTCGACGTTCACAGCACTCAGTCTCTCCACGTTCAATCATGTCGCAGGTAACATATTTTATGATCTTACAATATTCTAGGTTGTATTATACTTGAATGTCTTGAATACCATTTTCAATTAGATATGAAGGTTTTCTACCATTTTTTGTTAGGTTTTTTTCGATTAGTTATGTAGGTTTTTTTAGACAAGTTTAGTTAAATGAGTAGAAGTTATTCTTGATTTATCTTCCTATTTATTTAAATATAATTTTTTATCGTAAATTCAAACATTTGAGTTTTGTAATATGTATTAATTTAATTTTTTAGTTAAGTAATAGATGATTTTTATAAAATTTATGGACTGACTGTAAACATCTAGATACCTAAGTTTGAATTCCTTCAAGAAAATAGTAGGTACTATAATTGTATATCTATTGTTTCTTTGAAAAAATCATGTTGAACAATCATCAATTGAGAATATTTATCAAGGATCATCATTGATGGTTAATTACTGTAAACCACTAGACATGGTGGTGAAGAAATTAATCTCCTTATCCATTGTAATTTAGTATATGATTTTCATTTCAGTTTAAGATATTAATGTTAGAGAAAATATCACTTCAATCTTGTTAAAAACTAGATTCAGAGGGGAAAGTGGTATATTTTTTTACGACATTAAATTTCGCATACATGAAACATGAAAATAAAACTGTTTTACAAAGAATAAAGACAATACAAGTAATCCCAACAGAAAAAAAAACAAATAGCGGACGATTTTTCGTACTCGATGCATTTGAGCCCGTCCAAGGTTTGGTTGGCAAGTTATAACGCTACAGAGAATTTGAATCCCTACCCGAAAGTAGGATTTCAGAAGAAACAACTGTGATATCGTGAGGTAACTGCATTTAAGTCATCGGAAAGTACATAGAGTAATGACTTTCAGAGGAGTCAACTATAGTATCAGACCATTTTCGTTCTATCGATGCCGATTGGATCTCTTAAAAAAATATTCAGATATTTTTTAAATAATCTCTTTTTTTCAAAAATAATTGAATATCTAGTATGATGATTAATTCATTTTTTTTAATTTTTGTTTTATAAACAAAGGTTTGAACCATCTTTTAACCGTTGATTTTTGAATACTGATCTATAAAAAATAAAATTATGAAAAACCACCCATAATTTCCCATAACAACCACTTTTAATTTCTGATGAAAAGTACAACCTTTTAATTTTTCATAGACAACTAGAAAATAGAGTAATTATTAATACTATGTTTAATTTTTCACAGGGCCACAACTATCACATTTAATTACTTTATTTAAATTTTTTCTTCCTAGGCTTGATTAATGAAACATACAGAGGGACCACAATGAAGAGTTGACGAGAAGCTTTTGGTTAGGGTTCTATCGACAGGTGAAAATCGTAAGACTACAGAAGGATTACTGATGGCGGATGATTCGCTCAAACGAATGTGAAGAGATTATAGAGAAGGATGAAGAATTAGTTTTCGATCTGATTTTTCATCACCAGATGATCCAGCACCCCCTCGAACAGATAGAATATTTCATTTTTCGTTCAATCAAAACAAAAGCAAGTCAATGGTTTTTTTTTTGTACCTGATGTTTCTCTGCCCGTCCAATATTTGGCTAGCGTGCTGGAACGCTGGAGCGAATTTTAATTCTTATCCGAAAATAGACTTTCAGAGGAGACAATTGTGGTATCGTGATGTGACTGCATCTAAGTCATTAGAAAGTATATAGAGTAATGACTTTCAAAGGATTCAATTATGGTATCAGGCCATTTTTGTTTGACGTTTGCTTTGATTGATTCATTTTATTTTCTTTACAGAATCATCTATGTATATGTATATGTAAAATACTTGTATAAACTTATTTTCATTTATAAAAAAAAAAAAACGAACAGCACTCAATCTCTCCACATTCACAACACTCAATCTCTTCACATTCAACCAATGTCAGAGGTAACATATTTTATGATCTTATAATATTCTAGGTTGTATTACACTTGAATGTCTTGAATACCATTTTCAATTATATATGAATGTTTTCTATTATTTTTTGTTAGGTTTTCTTCAGTTAGTTATGTAAGTTTTTTTAAACAAGTTTAGTTAGAATGAATAAAAGTGATTTTTTATTTACCTTCCTATTTATTTAAATCTAATTTTTTATCGTAAATTCTAACATTTTTGTTTTGTAATATGTATTAACTTAATTTTTTTAATTAAGTAATAGATTTTTGTTGTAAAATTTATGGACTGACTGCAAACATCTTCGAAATACCCAAGTTTGAATTCCTTCAAGAAAATAGTAGGTACTATAATTGTATATCCGTTATTTTCATAAAAAAAATATATTTAACAATCGTTAATTGAGAATGTTTTTCAAGGATCATAGTTGATGGTTAATTACTGTAAACCACTAGACGTGGTAGTGAAGAAATCAGTCCCTTTATCCATTGTAATTTACTGGAACTAAGAAAATTATTCAATTTTTATTTCAGTTTAAGGTATTAATGTTAGAGAAAATATCACTTCAACCTTATTAAAAACTGAATTCAGAAAAAAAAATAGTATATTTTTTTACAGTATCAAGTTTCGTATACATAAAACATGAAAATAAAACTGCTCTACAAAGAACAATGATAGTACAACTAGTTCTAATGAGAAAAAAAAAAACAAATAGCAGATGATCTTTTTTTTTTTTGGTACCTGATGTATCCCAACCCATTCGATGTTTGACTAATGAGTTATAATATTGGAGAGAATTTGAACCCCTATTCAAAAACAGGATTTCAGAGGAGATAACTGTGGTATCATAAGGTGGTTGCATTTAAGTCATTAAGTCATTGAGAAGTACATGGAGTAATGGTTTTCAGATGAATCAACTATAATATCAGACCATTTTCGTTCTATCGATGCCGACTAGATCTCTTAAAATTTTCTTTAGATATTTTTTTAAATAATCTCTTTTTTTCAGAAATAATTGGATATCTAGTTGAATAATTTATTTTTTCTAATTTTTGCTTTATAAACAAGGGTTTGAACCATCTTTTAATCGTTGATTTTTGAATGCTGAGCTAAAAAAATTAAAAATATAAAAAAATCACCCTTACCTTTTCATAACAACCACTTTTAATTTTTGACGAAAAATACAATCTTTTAATTTCCTACATACAACTAGAAAATAGAGTATTTATTAATACTACCTTTAATTTATCACAGGGCCAAAACTATCACATTTAATTACTTCATTTAAATTTTTCTTTCCAAGCTTAATTAATAGAACATACAGAGGGACCAGAATGAGGAGTTGACGATAGACTTTTGGTTAGGATTCTATCGATAGGTGAAAATCGTAAGGCTACAGGAGGATTACTGATGACGGATGATTCCCTGAAACGAATGTGAAGAGACTATAGAGAAGGATGAAGAATTAACTTTAGATCTGATTTTTCATCACCAGATGATTCAACACCCCCTCGAACAGATAAAATATTTCATTTTTTCATTTAATCAAAAGAAAACAAATCAACGGTCTTTTTTTTTTTTGTACCTGATGTTTTTCTGTCCGTTTGACGTTTGGCTAGCGGACTGAAACGCTGGAGAAGATTTGAATTCATACCCGAAAATAGGCTTTCAGAAGAGACAATTGTAGTATCGTAAGGTGGCTGCATTTATGTCATTAGAAAATACATAGAGTAATGACTTTTAAAGGATCCAACTGTGGTATTAGGTCATTTTTATTTGACGTTTGTTTTGATTTATTCATTTTTTTTCTTTACAGAGTCATCTATGTATATATATATGTTGAATACTTGTGTAAACTTATTTTCATTTATAAAAGAAAAAAATGAGCAGCACTCAGTCTCTCCACGTTGATAGCACTCAGTCTCTCCACATTCAACCACTATTCTTAGGTAACATATTTTATGAACTTATAATATTCTAGGTTGTATTACACTTAAATGTCTTGAATGCCATTTTCAATTAGATATGAAGGTTTTCTACCATTTTTTGTTAGGATTCTTCGATTAGTTATGTAGGTTTCTTTAAACAAGTTTAGTTAGAATGAGTAGAAGTGATTTTTGATTTACCTTTCTATTTATTTAAATCTAAATTTTTATCGTAAATTCAAATATTTTAGTTTTGTAATATGTATTAACTTAATTTTTTTAGTTAAGTAATAGATGTTTTTTGTAAAATTTATGGACTGACTGCAAACATCTCCGAGATTCCCATGTTTGAATTCATTCAAGAAAATAGTAGGTACTATAATTGTATATCCATTGTTTTCATAAAAAATCATGTTGAACAATCATAAATTGAGAATATTTATCAAGGATTATCGTTGATGGTTAATTACTGTAAACCACTAGACGTGGTAGTGAAGAAATCAGTCTACTTATCCATTGTAATTTGGTGAAACTATGAAAATTATTCGATTTTCATTTCAGTTTAAGGTATTAATGTTAGAGAAAATATCATTTCAATCTTGTTAAAAACTAGATTCAGAGAGAAAAGTAGTATATTTTTTTACGACATCAACTTTCACGTACATAAAACATGAAAATAAAACTGTTTACAAAGAACAATGACAGTACAAGTAATCCTAACGAAAAAAAAAACAAATAACGCTTTTTTTCGTACCTGATGTATCCCAGCCAGTCTGATGTTTGGCTGACGAGTTATAACATTGGAGATGATTTGAATCCCTACCCGAAAATAGGATTTCAGAAGAGACAATTATGGTATCGTAAGGTGGCTACATTTAAGTCATTGAGAAGTACATACAGTAATGACTTTCACATGAGCCAACTATGGTATCAGACTATTTTTGTTCTATCGATGCCGACTGAATCTTTTAAAATTTTCTTTTGTTAAATGATCTTTTTTTTCCAGAAATAATTAGATATCTAGTATGATGAATAATTCACTTTTTTTAATTTTTGCTTTATAAACAAGGGTTTGAACTATCTTTTAACCGTTATTTTTGAATGCTAATCTATAAAAAAAAAAAAAAAAAAAAAAACGAAAAACCACCCTTAATTTTTCATACCAACTATTTTTATTTTCTGACGAAAAGTACAACCTTTTAATTTCCCACAGACAATTAAAAAATAGAGTATATATTAATACTACCTTTAATTTCCCACATGACCACAACTACCACATTTAATTACTTCATTTAAATTTTTTCTTCCCAAGTTGATTAATAAAACATACAGAGAGACCGAAATGAGGAGTTGACAAGAGGCTTTTGGCTAGGGTTATATCAACAGGTAAAAATCGTAGGGTTACAGGAGGATTATTGATGGAGGACGATTTCTTGGAGTTTAAGAGATTATAAAAAAGGATGAGAAATTATCTTTCGATCTGATTTTTCATCACCAGATGATTCAGCACCTGTGAGGACTCAGGAAATAAATTAAGAAAAATTTAATTATCCTCATTTTTAAAATTGAATTTACATGTAGTCAAAGTTATCTATCCTCATTATGCTCAAACTGAGATCTGAAAAGTTCTTACCTTCAGATCCTATCCACTCATGCCAATGGAGGGTGAGAAGATTGGAGTCGCCACCTAGATACGGTTTAGGACCTATAAATGATGTCCTTTAATGGAGGGACACTAATGACTCACAAATGGAATGGATATCTTATCTCACCAAAGATGGGTAAGTGTCAAATTAAGAGTTGAAAATGTATTGGACACCCAACTCGTTCGATTGAACTGATCTCCCTAAATCCTATCATTTTCTATAATTTATGAACACTTGGGGCTATCTAAATACAATACAAGGTAGAAGGGAGAATCCTAAATTTATCTCTAATTCTTTACTAACTATGCATGGCATAAGCTAAAATTAAACAAATTAAACAAGAAAATAATTATAAAATGAATTAAAGAATTTTATGAATGGCATAATTTTACATCAAAAGAAAGAAAAAAAAGACATACAACATATGACCGAGGTCTAGGAAAATCCCAGACCGCCTACGTATCCCTGTGCGGTGGGAATCAGGCCAAACATAGTTAGGGCGAGTGTGTACGTAATAGGTGTGTGCAAGAGAAGGGACGCTCCCAAAATATTAGAACACATCCCAAGCAATGGATGCTCCCATAATCATGGAACACATTCGATGGTGAGAGATGTCCCCACAACAGTGGGACCCATCTCAGTGTAGAGGTATTCCTTATCATAAGGAAATCTCCTCGTCGAAGTAATCTCATAATATATGAAACTTATCTCAATTTGAGTGTGTGTGTGAAAATGATGCTCCCAAAATATTAGAACACATCCGAAGGATGAGATTCTCCCACAATGGTGGAACACATCTTGGTGTAGAGGTATTTCCTTCCACAGGAAAATTCCTTCGCTGAAGTAATCCCATAATACATGAAACTTACCTCAATTTGATCGAGCGTGGAGCGATCAAACTCCCCCGCAGCCTACATATCCCTCGAGACCTCTGTCTTTCCAGAATCAGGACAAGCATAGTTCCCATGGTTTGATGAGCCATGGATACGCGTGACAATATTCAGGAAAGGCCAAATGCCTCAGCTACCCACACACGGGGGTACACTAAATTTCACTCGCATCCCACACTAGGGATACCCAGGTGGGTAGTTCATTGGGCTAGATTCATTTAAAATATTCACTGTGAACATTCAAACGGCTCAGATTCGTTTAAAATACTCAGAAAGATAATCCAACGGTTTAAATTCATTTTAAGCACCCATGTTGAAGATCCAATGGTCTAGATTCATCTAAGACACTTATGACCAAGATCCAATGGTTCAAAATCCTTTTAAGCACCCATGATGAAGATCTAATGGTCCAAATCACTCAAAATCACTCACAATAAAAATCCAACGGTTCAAATCCCTCAAGATCATAATCCAACCATTCAGATTCATTTAAACCATTCCCAAAGATAATCTAGTGGTCCAGATCATTCTTTCTCTCTCTTCGTCTCTCTTTGTTCTCTCTATTCTCATTCTTTCTCAGTCTCCTTCTCTCTTCGTCTTTCTCTGTTCTCTCTTTCCCACTCTTTCTCACTCTTTCTCTCTCCTAGTCTCTCTCTTTCTCTCTCCCCGTGTTGGATTCCACTCTCTTGGTCTTCTTTATATGTACATTATATATATAATAATATAGTATATATAAATATATATAATATAACATATATAAAACATATATATTATATAATATATAAATGCATATGGTATATATCATATATATAAAGTATATATAAATACATAAAGTGTATGCATGCACATTGGGCTGACCCGACTTGGTCCTGATCGGTCTGGGCTGGGTCAGGTTGGACTGCTTTGGACTGAATTAGGTTTGAGCTGACTTGGGTTGAATCGAGTTGGGTTGATTTGGGTTTGACCGGCTCCTCTCCCTTTTTTATGAGTTTTTTCAGCTTGCAACTCCTCATGGAATATTTCGACAGCCTCTGTCTTAGATTTTTCACATCCACTTTGAAGAGTACTGAAAATGAGGAACAATGGTTCTTGAATTACCTAATTTGGACGTCGGATGACCGAAATATGTAGAACTGATGTTTGAACGATAATTCGGTCGATAATTTTGCATGGGACCCCGTGATGGCCTCTGCCCAGAATCCTTTACGTCTACTTCAAAGAGGACCGACAATGGAGCATACTGGCGCTTGAATCATCTGATTTAGAGATCGGATGATCAAGATATGGGGACGTGAAGTTTAAATAATTAAACTTACGATAATTTGCATGCAAACCCTTGGACAATTTATTATTATTTTTAGAAAAATCCCTTGTACTTATTTCTGAACTGGAATTGTCATATCTTCTTCCTTTGATATCAGAATAGAGCGATTTTGGTCTCATTTCAAAAATATTTTCAAGACCTATGCATCCATGTAGATGACAGCCCATGACCTTGCTGTAGGGCCTGCCAAAATCAGCCTCGAAGTCATCGTTTAACGTCCAAACCTTGAATTGATCCGTAGCCTTTTCTGAATATAATCACCAAGGCTCTCGCACACTGGGGCACTTTGGTAAGCTCAAAATATCATAGAGGGTGCACGGACATTGATTAAAATATCGGTTTGAGGGAGTTTCCCTCGCCTCCCCTTTTCTTGCTATCATATACCAGTAAAGTTATATTTGACTGGGGATGGCAAAAATGGGGTGCTGACAGCACCCCCTCGAACAGATAGAATATTTAATTTTTTGTTCAATCAAAAGAAAACAAGCCAACAGTCATTTTTTTTTGTACCTAATGTTTTTCTGTCGGTTCGACGTTTGGCTAGCGAGTTGAAACGCTGGAGAGAATTTGAATTCTTACCCAAAAATAGACTTTCAGAGGAAACAATTGTGGTATCATGAGGTGACTGCATTTAAGTCATTAAAAAATACATAGAGTAATGGCTTTCAAATGATCCAACTGTGGTATCAAGCCATTTTTGTTCGACATTTGCTTTGATTGTTTTATTTTGTTTTTTTACAGAATCATATATATATATATATATATATATATATATATATATATATATATATATATATATATATATATATATATATATATATATATATATATATATATATATATATATATATATATATATATATATGTATATGTAGAATATTTGTGTAAATTTATTTTCATTAACAAAAAAAAAAAAAAAGAGCAGCACTCAGTCTCTCCACGTTCACAACACTCAGTCTCTCCACATTCAACCAATGTCACAGGTAACATATTTTATGATCTTATAATATTCTAGATTGTATTACACTTGAATGTCTTGAATACCATTTTCAATTAGAGAAGAAGGTTTTCTATCATTTTTTTGTTAGGTTTTATTCGGTTAGTTATGTAGTTTTTTTTAAAAAAGTTTAGTTAGAATGAGTAGAAGTGATTCTTGATTTACCTTCCTATTTATTTAAATCTAATTTTTTTTATCGTAAATTCAAGCATTTTAGTTTTGTAATATGTATTAATTTAATTTTTTAGTTAAGTAATAGATTTTTTTGTAAAATTTATGGACTGACTGTAAACATCTAGATACCCAAGTTTGAATTCCTTTTAGAAAATAGTAGGTACTATAATTGTATATCCATTGTTTTCATGAAAAATCAAGTTGAACAATCATCAATTGAGAATATTTATCAAGGATCATCGTTGTTGGTTAATTACTGTAAACCACTAGACGTGGTAGTGAATAAATCAATCCCCTTATTCATTGCAGTTTGGTGGGACTATAAAAATTGTTCGATTTTCATTTCAGTTTAAAGTATTAATGTTTGAGAAAATATCACTTTTAACTTTGTTAAAAACTGAATTCAGAAGGAAAAATGGTACATTTTTTTACGGTTCAAGTTTCGCATACATGAAACATGAAAACAAAATTGCTCTACAAAGAACAATGATAGTACAACTAGTTCCAATAAGAAAAAAAATAATGGATGATCGTTTTTTTTTTTCGTACCTGATGTATCCTAGCCCATTTGATGTTTGACTGGCGAGTTAAAATGCTAGAAAAAATTAAATCCCTATCCGAAAATAAGATTTCAGAGAAAATAACTGTGGTATTGTGAGGTGATTACATTTAAGTCATTAGAAAGTACATAAAGTAATGACTTTCAGAAGAGCCAACTATGGTATCAGACCTAAGGGTGTCAAAACTGGGCCCGGTCCGGTAGCACGGACCGAGCCAGCCCTATATAACCCGAACCCAGCCCGGACCGAGCCTTAATGGACAAGTTTTGGTCTGAGCTTGTAAAGCTCAACCCCGTTTCAGCCCAAATCGAAACCAAACCGGACCGGTCCGTTAAGATGCCCGAATTAGTCCAATCCGATAAAACCCAACCCGACATTGGTAAGGTCCGTTCGGGCCCAATTTCTTAATTTTAATGGTTTTAAATTTTAATAGATTGTGTTACACTATTAGAGTTCACTTCATGATCTAGAAGATTATGTGAATCTATAGTTGAAAAGATTATGTTAATTGTTATAGTTTATTAAATTACATACATATGAAAGGAATAATGCTAATTTTATAGATAAAAATAATAAAATAGGTTATATAGTTTACATATAAAAGGGGCCTGAGAAGCCCGATAAGTCCGATCTGGACCAAACCAATCCGAAATCACCTCAATAAATTCAGTCCGATAACAAATTGACACCGGATCAGCCCGTTAGTTATTGTGTCCAGCGCAGCCCACCCCAACCCGAACTCTTAATGGACATGTTTTGGGCTGAGCTTATAAAACCCGACATCGATTCAGTCCGGACCGAAACCGGCCCAGACCGGCCCGTTGACACCCTTAATCAGACCATTTTCGTTCTATCGATGTCAATTGAATATCTTAAAATTTTCTTCTGATATTTTTTCAGATAATCTTTTTTTTTTAAATAACTGAATATCTAGTATGATTTAACCCCTCGTCAATTTTAATAATTTTTTATTCTTTTCATTATATATATATATATATATGTGTGTGTGTGTGTGTGTGTGTGTGTGTGTGTGTGTGTGTGTGTGTGAAAAAGAATTCAACAATTAATTTTTTATCCTTCGTTTAATCAAAATAAAACAAGCCAACGATCGTTTCTTTTTCGTACCTGATGTATCTCGATTCATCCGATATTGTTTGATCGGAGGGCTGGAACACTAGAGAAGATTTGAATCTCTATCTGAAAGTAGGTTTTCAATAGAATCAACTGTGGTATCGTGAGGTAGCTGTATTTATGTCATTGGCAAGTATATAGAGTAATGATTTTTAGAGAAGCCAACAGTAGTATCAGGTCATTTTCATTCTATTGAATGCTGACTGGATCTCTTAAATTTTTCTTTAGATTTTTTTTTCAGATAATCTCATTTTTTTAAAAATAACTGGATATTTACTATGATCAATTTTTTTTTTATTCTTAATCATCTTTGATTTTTTTTTTTTTCATTTATTACGGAGTAATCAGGCCATTGATAGTGAAAAACTTGAAATATATATATATATATATATATATATATATATATATATATATATAAATATATATATAATCCAACAATTAATTTTTTATCCTTTGTTTAATTAAAAAAATAAGTCAACGGTCATATTTTTTTCGTACCTGATGTATCCTAGTCCATCCGATATTTAACTGGTAGACTGGAATGCTGGATAGTATTTGAATCCCTAACCGAAAACAGGCTTTCAAAGCTGTGGTATCATGAGGTGATTGCATTTAAGTCATTGAAATGTACATAGAGTAATGATTTTTAGATGAACCAACTGTGGCATCAAATCATTTTCCTTCTATTGATGCTGACTGGATCTCTTAAAATTTTTAGATAATTTTTTTTTCAAAAATAGCTGGATATCTAATATGATATACCACTTGATCAATTTTTATTTTTTTCTATTCTTGACTATTTTTTATTCCTTTCATTTATTGCAGAATCATCAAGCCATGGATAGTGAGAAACGTTAAAATCTCTTATGATGGAAAAAAATTTAACAGTCAACTTTTTATCCTTCGTTCAATTAAAAGAAAACAATCCAATGGTCGTTTCTTTTTCTTACCCGTTGTATCCCAGCCTGTCTGACTTTTGGTTGATGGACTGAAAAGCTAAAGAAGATTTGAATCCCTATCCGAAAATAAGCTCTAAGAGGAGCCAACTGTGGTATTCTAAAGTAACTGCATTTATGTCATTGAGAAATACATACAATAATAGGTGTGATTAATTATTTCCTTAGATTTTTAAGTTATTATAAAACTAAAAAGATAAAGGAACATATGAGAAATTAATTGGTCTTTTAATTAAAAGTGAAAACTTAAATGATGTACTTTTTATTGATCATTATGGGAAATTAAAGTGATCTTTTCTTATTCGTTTCTTTTAAATTGGGAGTAACTTTTTTCTTATCCTTATCGTGCTTGAAAAGCTAGTTACGAGTTGCAGTAACTGAATATCTAGTTATGTGATGATCTTCCATTTCGACACATTTGATATTATTTTTCTGTTTTTAACCACTGAATCCTTTCATGTTCAATCATTTCCAGCGTTGCAGGTAACCTACATTTTATCATCTTTCTAATATTTTAATATTATTTTTAGACTTATTTTTTGTTATTTTTTGTTAAGGCATTTGTTTAGAAAAGCAAGTTTTCTTAAGTTTTTTTCATTAGGTTTATTTCGATTAGATTTTTTTTTTTTAGACAAGTTCAATTAGAATTTATAAAAGTGATTTTTTTATTTAAAAGTCAAACATTAGACAGGTTAGGATATATCGGGACACATACCGATGTATCCCAACCTATTTGACGTTTGACTGGTGGATTGGATAGGATTTGAATCGCTATCATAAAGCAAGTTTTCAAAGGAGTCAACTGTGGTATCGTGAAGTGGTTATATTTAAGTCATTGAAAAATATATAAAATAATGGATGGGATTAATTATTTCTTTCAATTTTTAAGTTATTGTAAAACTAGGAAAATTAAGGAATAGATGGAAAAATTAAATAGTCTTTTAATAAAAAAAGAAAAAACTTAAATTACGTAATTTCCTTTGAGAATTGTAAAAAATTAAAATGTTCTTCTGCTCTTTATTCATTTTAAACTGAGAAACTTCTTTTTAAACTGAGACGACCTTTCTTTCTCGTCGCAAAAATCAACAACAAAATCAGCGACAACAGGCATTCATCATTCAATAAAAATCCCTCCTTTTCATTTTTTAGTTCCATGAAAAGCATAAAGAAAGAACATGATTCGTATCACTAAAACGTGGTAAATCGTCCAATCGGCATCCGATCTTGAACTCACTTTCTCGGACATACAAAGCCTCCCTGTCCTTGTCTTCTAGAAGATATTTTAATCTTTGACTAACTTTACGATTGTGCCACTGCCACGTCGAAAGATGATGTCACCACTGTATATTTATGAAATGATTTAGGTGGGCCATGATAATCTCCTTCCCTTTATAATAAGTTCTCATCGAACGGTCTAAACAGAAGACCTATGATCGAACCATAAAAAATAAGTCAACGGATTTGAAGATTCAACGACGAAGGAACCGAGAAGCGTGGGCGCGGCCATTCTACCTGTCTTTCTCACGTATTTCAACTTGAAAAATAGCAAAACGAAATGATCTGAAAATCCCAAAAGAATTCAGGTTTCTTCCCTGCTGATTCTTATTGACTCTTAACTCTTCAGAGTTCAGACCAAAATTGCAGAGAGAGAAGACAACGGAGAAGTAGAAGAGATGGGACTCTACGCTTACTGCTTTGGAGGAGGATCCCTCTTCATAATCGGTGCCTGGGAGGCGCTTGTCTCAGCCTATACGC
Source organism: Protea cynaroides (assembly GCA_028583415.1). NCBI lineage: Eukaryota > Viridiplantae > Streptophyta > Magnoliopsida > Proteales > Proteaceae > Protea > Protea cynaroides. The sequence continues at coordinate 9,903,519 of CM053273.1, forward strand.
ATCTCAATCCCTCCACTTCTTCCTTATCTTCTCCTGATCGAGGCATATCAAATATGACAACGATGAAGACTGCAAGTGCTACCGGTAGAAAAACTAAGAAATCATCTCTGTCCTCTGTTAGCCTCATAGCTGTTGCTGTTCTCTCTTTTCTCTTCATACTCAATTCTCTCGTCTCCTTAATCGACGCCATTCACACCAAAGATGGAGTCGGTTTCGTTCTTCAACTGGAAATTGCAGCCATCGCATCCCTATTTCTTCTCTATTCGGCCGCTGGTTTTTGCGTCAACTTCACAGATTCGATTTCGTTACCTTCGTCGCTCATCAGCTTGATTGCCCTATTCTCGTTCGGCCAGGAATTTCTCTTCTTTTATCTTCAGAAGAAAGACCCATCTGGAATCGAGAATCGTTACTTCAATCTAGTGCTCCTTCCAATTGGAGTTTGCTTTCTCTCCACCCTTCTTGAATTGGCTCACCCCAAGTCCATTTTCCCTAGCTTGGCTCGCGGGCTCGCTTTGATTCTGCAGGGCACATGGTTTATCCAGATGGGTTACTCTTTCTTTACCGTTTTGATTGTGCACGGCTGCACGTTGCTTGAAAGGAGTCGAGCGAATTTCACGGTGAAGTGCAAAGGGGACCCAGAGTATCACAGGGGAGGAGCGATCGCAACTCTTCAGTTCAATTGCCATCTTGCGTTTCTTGTGGTTTTGGTTGTTGGGGTTTACTCATTTCTTATTGCGAAATACGGAATTCCCGATGATTATATGACCTATAAGCCTCTTAGTGCAGAATTGCAGAAGATGGATGATCACTCTCGGTTCGTTTTGGATGACGGTGATGGCGATGAAGAGATTAATGAGGAACAGAACGCAGAGAATCAGAAGACTCTCGTTATTGTTTCTGAAACAGGTGTCAATGGGTTCGGTCCTCATTAGTAAGGTGTTCTTGCGCCATCTTTTTGCAGAATGAGACTTCAAAATTCTTTGTCATATGTAATGAAATTTTCTTCACTTTCTTCTTTCTGTATAAATGAATTGATCATCCAGTTTTGCCCGTTTGCTTTTGTAGAAACACTTGTTTGGAATATATGTGGCAGTTTATGCTTTCTCACAGTGGATGTTTGACTGCTGTTGGGTGCTACAATGTCCATGTAGATTATTAAATTCTATTTCTGAAATAATCAAACTGTTGGAATAGATTTTGTTAAGAGATGAAGGAAGATGTAATGATGGAAATTTTAAGTTTAGAAGAAAGAAGAAAAAATAATGCAAATTTTTTTCATTAGACTGATAAAGGATATGCAGTCTCTGTTTTCCCCCTTCATTTCCTTCCGTGGAGTGAGATGTTTTATTCAAAAGGGATAACAGAAAAAGTAGGCAATCTCTTCTATTAAGTAGTTATAGTACCTCTAATGGAGGGTTTGGAATGGTCTTGATTAAAGTTCTTCTGAAGAGGCAATTGCTTGGCTGATTGAATCGTTTAATCAGTGGCAATGCTCATTTGGCAGTGATTTTATATATTACTTCCACAATTCTTGCATTCTTTCAAGGATGTGCTCTGTGACATTCTTATAGGTCCTGAGCATGCCAATCTCATCTTAGTCTGATTCAATAACTATGAAGATAAGAGGTTTCTATAGCTACCTTTTTCTTTTTAATTATTAGGAGCCCATCCATTGGATTTTAAATCATTTAAAAGCTATAGCTTTTTATCGTATTAGTAGATGAATTTTTACAAGCTAATCAATAGTCCCTTTCACCTAAATTTCTTCTAGCTCCTTAGAAATATGTGTGCCTCATAATTGGTGATGTTCTACTGCAATTACAGTGTTTGGAGCTTCCTTTGAAGCACTGGTTTTAGTTGTGTGCACTTCAAACTAGGAGATCTAATTATATATATTGAAGGTGTCCTGCTTGCTAATTCTCTGTTGGAAAGTGCAACAAGATAATGGTATGAATGGATTCCTGGGTCATGTTTTATTCAGGTGTCTCAAATGCATATTGGTTGATGGAGATCAAGGAGTATGTGTGCTATTTTTTATCTTTTTTTTGGCTCAATTGTGCACAATGAGGCTTCACTAGACATGAGGAAATATACTGAAGAAACCAGATCTCTCTGTGACTTAAGTGAAGCATTTCTTATCTGATCCTTCAGTCACTGTAGGTTTATTTATTTATTTTTGGAGATTTGAGACATGTTCTTCTGCTTTAACTTGTATCTGACATTATTCTGACATAGGATGCCATCATCTTAAGCTTTGAAAGCTTGAGTTCTTCCTTTTCAGCTTTTCCAATTAACATCTCATTCATTTCTTCCAAGCCAATTCTCAATGTCACTATTAGCTAACTCATTATAGGAATTATACTTGGCATCATAGAGTTTACTTGAAGGGTCAACTCATTAGAGCTAAGCTGTTGATTAACACTTTTATCATGAGTGATAAGATGGACATCTAACTGAGACATTGTTTATCAAACTCTCCGAAAAATTTAACAACTGAGTGTTGCATGATCAGTTAGAATCGATAATGATTGACTGATTCAAATGTTTTGTCGATGGAAGCCTTAGTCCTCCTGCCAAAATCCCATGATTCATCATCGACACCGGTGCTGAACACATTCAATGGCACATGGATGATCACTTCATTTATAAAGATTGTATCAATGCCACTTATGGAAGTTGTATCTTCACACGTGCTATTATTAGCCAGAGCAAGAGGGCTTATGAACACCTTGAGAACTAGCTTTCAACAACTCCTCTTCCATCTTCCCCAATGCCACCAGTATCCTCTCCCTTTTCGGTAGAAGGATACCTAGCAGTCTCTCCCTTTTCGGTAGAAGGATACCTAGCAGTCTTATATTCAACCCAACCCCCCCCCCCAAAACAAAAAAAAAAATTTCTCCTGCGAGCTTTTTCGTTTTTCAACTTGCCAGAGGTGTGTTGGAATTGAACCTTATCAGAAGGGGAGGGTGATGCTGAAAGCGTAGTTGAAGCTCGCAGATGTGGGGATAAAAAGCGCAAATCAATTTGAAAGGTTGATTCGAATAAAAGACAAGCTTTCATAAGGAATCTATTTTGTCACATGGATAGATGATGTGTCCATTCCAACTATTGGATAGAGAGAAATGTCCTAAATTATTTACATCTTGAATTTTAAGTTCTAACTCAATCAAATACCTCATTTGTATTGGTGTACATCCCTATGCATATGTACAAATGTATCTCTAAGTTAGAATGGATTAGATTAAAAAAATATTAAAAATGAATGACTCAAATTTGTCTGGGGACATTTGAAAACATAACAAAACCTTATTACATGAATAACTATTTTTTTTTTTTGGGGTATTATGTTAGGGTTTTATAGATAATGACTTACAAAAAAGTAAAATTCATAGATGAATCAAATAATGATACAATATCTAATGTAGCCTGTATGAAATTTAAAAAAAAAAAAAAAAAAAAGGTAAAACATAATAATAAATAAATAATAAAAGTGAGAAAACAAAATAATAATTAATAGTAAGTAAAAGGGAAATCTACCACAGCAAGCCAAAGGAAACGAGGGCGGCCATGACCATGGTTAGTTTCCTATGCCAATCCATGATGCGGACCCCTCCATCACTTGAATCATCATCCCTATTGGATGATGAGGAAGAATTGGAGTTTGGGTTGCCGCCGTATAGCTCCTGAATCCCCTCAATGTCATCATCGGCGAGCTCAGTCTTCCTTGTCCTCGCCGATATAGATGGGTACATGATGGCTTCCTCCACCGAAGAATGCCCCAACCCAAGTACGTGTCCTATCTCATGCACTGCAACCGATTCTAGATCAATGGCTACCGTTGAGCTTGATTTTGTCACATCTCCTTCGACCACCCAATCTTCTTCATTGTCTAAATGGAACCATCCGGTCGTAGGTGAGAATGAGTGGGCCAACGTTCCCATTGATCCATCGAACGATTCTCCATCACCATGGTCCCCAACGTAGAATCCAATCTTGATTTCTGCTTCAAGGTAGTAATCTGTCTCCGTGAAAGTTAACGGCGTCACAGCGGCCCAACGTTCAAAAGCACGGGAGAAGACAGTCTTGGTGGTGTTATCTAACTGGTTACCTGGCCAAAAGGCATAGGTGAGGTTGTATTGAGATTCAGGCCACTTAGGGTTACCTTCGAAGAAGGAGTAGTGGGAGACGGTGTGGAGGGTCATACGTGCGGGCTTGCCGGAATTCATGGAACTGGTGCCATTGATGATGTCGGCGTTGCCGCACCTAGGGATGACCATCCTCTGAACGGTGGTGTTATCGAGGACACCTGTTGCATTAAGATTGAAGTTTTGCTGGTACTTCTTGAGAGCGGATTCGAGGGTATCGTCGAAGCTGTCAGTGAAATTGGAGGAGTTGGAGATGTAACCGAATTCGTGGAGGTACTGCTTGATATTGGCCAAACCAGAGACGTGATCGCCCTTGCGCCTTCCAGCGAAATTGTGGAAGGACTGCCATGGGTTGGAGTTTCTGTTTTGGGAAGGAGAAGGTGAAGGGGCTGTTCGACAGGCAACGTGTGCTGATAGAAGCCATACAGAAAATAGTGAAATTGCTACAGCTGCAGGGAGAAGAGAGCCATGAGACTGAAGATGCTTCATTTTGAGGGAGGTGAAATAAAGAGGAAGAGGGGGCTCATTGTCTTTTATATGATTTTCTTTTTGCCGAGAGAAGAAAATTCAGACTGAGTTTCAAACAAATCTTTATTAGGCTACGGTCAAATGTGAAAACAATTACAGGTGAAAATATGGTCTACATTTGTTTGTCAATGGCAGCATGGCAAGGGATATGTAGGTGTGTTTTTTGGACTTCTTTTGCAACGACTTGTTTATGGCGGCCCCTCGATCTAGAATCCGTGGGATTATCACTTTATTGTTGGGAAGAACTGCAAAGACTTCTAGAAGAGAAAAGTACAACTTTAGGAGCCTTTTTCCTTTATGAGGGAGGGGCTTAAAATTTAATTCACAAGCAACTAATGGCTCGGAAGATAGATTACATTTTCTGTAGTTTTAGGCCAGTTGTTTGGTATGTATTCTTAAAATGCATTCTAGGTTAAAAATATATTTTGAGATGACAAACATAGTGTTTGGTTTATACTATGTTTTTTTTTTATATATGCAGTCCATTCTGGAAATTCTACAACCCATTCTGCATTATGAGTCCAAGCCAAAAAATCATGTGTTTCAGTCCATTCTCATTCTATGTTAGGAATTCTCTATTGTGAGAATATATTTCTAAGAACGCATATTAAACACAACATTTAATTTTTTTTTTTTTTTTTCTTGTTCTGAGCCATAGTTTTTTTGAATTTTCTTGGTTGAATCTAGACAAGTTATTTTTGGTTCTTGAGATGTTCAGACAAATTCAGATCCTCTCCAATGCCCAGAGCACTTAGTGTTCACACATCTCTCTCACCTAAGACATCTCCGTTGGATCACGCTCACATTTTGATTGGACCTAGGAAGGGTTATTAAGACATTCTAAGGGGGCTAGAGTTAATAATGAGACTCATAGTTAGCCAGTTAGGATTCTGATCATAGGGTTAAATCATCGTAGATGAAGAGATTTCTTCTTCACTTGGATAAAATCTTTGACCTATGGTGTTCTATTTTGTTTTGTTCCTTGGGGGAAGAATTAATGGTGAGACTCATTGTTCATAGATCCAAAGTCGATGAAGAATTCTCTCTGGATGATGGGAAAACTTTTGCCTATGCATGGTTTTGTTCTTTTTAAATCATTGTTCATGAAAAATTATTAAAACCAGACTGGCTAAAAAAAATGGTTAAAAACTAGCTAGACAGGCTTTTTTTTTTTTTTTGGGGGGGGGTAATGAGCTAGATAGGTAATTACAAAAATAAAAATAATACATTGATGATGTAGTGCATAATTAAATTAATGGGAGAATAGATAGACACAAATATTTGTTATATTGTAGATTAGATAGATTGAAATTTTGTCAAACATGTAGGGGCCAAGGTCCTTTACGTATACGTCACCCAAACAGACTTGGGCGAACAGAAAAATAAAGCTTTGAAAATCTAAAGAAAAATGAGAATTCGTTACGAAGAAATTGATAAGAAAATATGCAAATACAAGAAAAGGCATAAGATTGAATATGAATCTAAAATTTAATATGTGGCTATCGAGAGGGGCTCGTTTGTAGAGTGCTACGAGGCCTGTAGCTTATACTCGATGATTGCCACGTATGCATGAATGTATTCAAGGGCAGTTGATGTAAGATATGAGACTACATATGTGTTGCATAATCAAATGCAAAAGCTTCTCCGACTCCTTCACAATATTCTTCCGTCTCCTCTTTCCTTTCGATCGAAACCCTTCTCTTCTCCTCCTCTTGCCTCCTGGACTGATGAGCCCTTTCCATCCAAGCTCAGGCAAGGATCAAAGAACTCTTAATCCCTATACTCCAAGTTTGACATAAGAAGATGCAATTAAACTAAATTTGGGAAACACGATTCAATCCCATTTTTCTATAAATTGCCAGTTGGGAGAGAGGAGGAAGAAAGGATTGGGGTCCTCTATACTTGTAGGAGGACTCCTTGTTTCCGAATGTAGCCCCCGGCGGGAAGGTTGGATTGACAGTTGCATTGCAGTCCAGGGAGTGGGTGGAGGAAATGATTTTGCGTAGTTTTCTAGGAGAGAGGATGCTTCGATGAGATTAACTACTCTTTCCATGTTTAAATTGCTTCATCCAATTTTTTACCATTAGATAATATTTCTTACATGTGCTCTACATCCAACATAGGCTACAGGCCTTATAACACTTGGGGGTGGCTCAGAGGAGCCCAATCCTATTTATTAATTAAAATCTTAAAAAATACACGTATATATTTTCTAGGGCTTGGGGGAAATTATATTAGAGGTTTTATAGATAATGTCTTAAAAAATGCATGGATAATTCAAATGATACAATTTCTATTGTAACATTACAATTCGGATTATATGAAACCCAAAAAAAATAAAAATTTGAAGCGAAATTCAAGAGAAAAGACATTATAATAAGTAAAATCTACAACATCAATCCAACGGCAGAAATGTGGCGCCCATAATCATCATCGTCAGTCTCCAATGCGAATCCATGACACTGACCCCACCATCACTAGTATCTTTGGCCAATTGGATGGCGCTGGTGCAGGAGCATTGTAGTTAGTGTTTGCCGCTGTAGAGCTCCTGAATTCCTTGAATGTCACCATTGGCGAGTTCAGTCTTAGTCGTCCTTGCCGATATGGAAGGGTACATGATGGCTCCTCCACCGAAGAATGCCCCATCCCAAGCACATGCTTTATCTCATGCAACGCAACTGATTCTAGATCAACGGCTATCACCGAGTTTGACGTCGTCACATCTCCTTCTACCACCCTCACATCTCCTTCTACCACCCAATCTTCTTCGCCATCTATATGTAACCATCTAGTCGTCGGGGAGAATGCGTAGGCCAACGCTACCAATACACCATTAAACGATTCTCCATCACCGTGATTCTGTACGTAGAATCCGATCTTGATATCTGCATCTATCTCCGTGAAAGTTAACATCGTCATTGTTGTCGATGGATTCTGATCGGCTCTCCATATGGTGCCACGTAGCTATAGGACAAAAACAAACTATCAGGTGGGTGAGATTTACCCCGGGGCCACTCCGATACTAAAGTCAGTAGACTCCAAAAACAAACAGAATGTAACTCTTAATGAAACATTAGAGCTCCTTAGAGAAGGGGTTCTCTGAGATACCGGAGCTTCATCCAACTTTCCTCTTCCCAGTAATGGAAGTAGAATCGTATTTTGGAAGGGATTTCACCAGAGGGAATTTGACAGAGAGGATAATACCTTGAAGTATAGAGTGTATTCAGTGGAAAATTTTGAATCTTTTGCAATTGATATTCTTCTATTATTTATAGAACCATTTTGAAGCTTCTTGGACAAGTTTATCTCTACCTACCATCATCTCATCGCATGGCAGATAAATAACAGTAGGATTAAGTAGCTACGACCCTCTAGGGTGACGCCTAGATGTCTTATCAGCCATTTACAACCCCCATTCGATCCTCTTCAACCCTTTTTTGTCCACGCCATCTACTTTCTCTGACAACTGTAACCATCATTAATTGCTCATTTATCGAGCATAAATTATATTTTTTGCTGATTCGGTCCATGATACAGTGACCGGACAGGTCAAATCCGCCCATATGGCATTTATGGTTGTTGTCGGCATTTATAAATATTAATGATAGAACAATTTATGTTCAGCTACCTCCATCAATCTGTCTAATCAACATCATTTTGCCTAGGGGGTTGAATTTGATCTCATCCCTCAATTGCTGTTAGAGCAGATTCTTCCTTGTTCGAATGTTCTTAGCTTAAAAGTGCTTAAAGGTGCGCCATGTGTACCCACCTTTATTGATACACTAGTGGCATTAAGATTGCAGTTTTCTGGTACTTCTTAACAGTCAATTAGCATATTTTGACAATTTAAGATTTTGGAAAACTAGGATAAATTAAGTTGAGCCAAAAGAATCTGATTCAAGATAAATTAATAAGAAAATGAGAGATCTCTTTCTTTAATTGTATGTTGATTATCTGTTAATAGGCAGTATTTTGGTGATCTAAGTCTAAGCTGTTAGAATTGAAATAGATTCGAAAGTGGCTCACAAATCTTGGTGATCTTCTCTATCTAATGAATGAACCTATCCTGAGTTTATGTTTCAACAAGAATGATAAGAGACTTGGATGTAGTTAGATATTAGGATTTCTTTCTGTCTTTACCTGAGTGGGTTGGGAAGAGGGTTTAAGAGAATAAATGAAAATTTAATATATTTAAAAAAAAAACACGAAAAAAGAGTTTCTTTACCGACATTGATGACGTAAAATGGATTTTTTTTTTCCTGTATTCTCTCCACGAAACACAATTTTCTATTAGCGATTAATTATAAAACGAATGTCCGACAATCCATCACCTTTATGATATTTGAAAATAGACTCAAAAGTAATCTGCATAATTGTAACGACTGGCCATCCTCTTTGCCTTTGCTCCGTTTGTTCCTAACTTAACTAAAATTTTACGTAAAATTTGTAATATTTTATTTGTAAAAAAAAATATTTCAAATTTTGTTTTCAATAGATAAAAGAAAGACGAGATTCTTTTTCTATTCTCCATAAAGAGCGTTATATTCTATCTTTTGAAAATAAACATTGAAATTTTTTTTTTACATATAAAAATATAAAATGTTACTCGTAAAATTTTACATCGAAACAAACGGAGCATTTAAGAAATATGTAAACTGTGGAAGACTAGAAGTTATGTCTTAAAAACAAATATGATTTCATAAGTAAATTGTGTTACGATAAAATTGTCATATTGCAATTTGGTGGTCAAAAGTTCAAAACAAAGAAACAGCATCTCTGTATTATAGGGGTAAGGTTGCATACAGTCTATCCTTCCCCAGATCCTACAGTAGCGGGAGCCTTGTGCCTTTGACAATATAGGTTATATAACATTAGTTTGTTACTTTGTTTCTAATTTACTGACATTCTCACTCATTACATACGTTACCATGAGATGATGTAGACATAGAAATACCATTTCTGAATTTTTTTTTTTTTTTTTTTATGTAAATGATTCAATGGATATGTTAAAAACGTTAAAATTGCAATATAGAAAAAAATTGGACTCAAAAATAAAAAAAAATTTGCCACCGAAACCAAGTTTGAAATTTAAGTTTTTTTTTACTTGGTTTGAGTGAAATTTCGACCATTTGGCCTAGTTGAAACCAAGCTTGAAACTGGAATTCGAATCCTTGGTTATGATGCATTCTCAGTCAAAAACATATTTGAGATGATAAAAATAGTGTTTTCAAATTTTGGCGGGATAATATTCTGATAAAATAGTTGATAATATTCCAAATTCATCTCTGAAAGAATCATGCTAGCTTTCTCCAATATCTTTAATGTTCTGTGGATAATTCTAATGGCATATCTTATTGGTTGAAGGATATTTTTACCAATTTAAGGTTTTGGAAAACTAAGATAAATTAAGTTGAGCCTAATTTATCTAATTCAAGATAAATTAATAAGAAAATGAGAGACCTCTTTCTTCAATTGTATATTGATTATATGTTGATAGGAAGTATTTTGGTGATCTCCATGATCTGTGTCTAAGCTGTTAGAATTGAATTAGATTCAACAGTGGATCACAAAATTTGGTGATCTTCTCTATCTAATTAATGAACTTATCCTGAGTTTATGCTTCAACAAGAACGATATGTGTTGGGTTGGTGTCTTGTATTCTGTGGGGTCCACGTAATTATAAGGGGTAGTATTTGTATTAGGGTATGAGTCTATTACATGTATGAGAGTAAACTTATAATTGTGGTGGGATTATGGTTTCTAGGTTTCCCTATAAATTGTCTCTGTGTGGGAAAACCTAGGTAAGGCTACAAGGGCTGTAGAGGATTCTCCTCTGACAGTGGAGAGTCGGAACTTGTAAAGGCGACAGATGAGATAGGCCTGTCAGGTAGAGAATTTTGTAGACTGTTCTTGGGAATAGAAGAAAGTCACTCTTTTCTCTGGTGGATGTAGGCATCCCACGATGGGGTGCTGAACCACGTTAATTCTTCGTGTGCTTCTTGTTTGTTTGCGTTCTCCCGATCCTAACAAGTGGTATCAGAGCCAAGGTTCGATAGATCGATCAGTGATCTAGGAGAAAGAGAGGGAACGGGTAAGAGAACAAGAAAAAAGGGTGAGTTTTTTTTTTATGTTTTTTTTTCTATATTTCTTAGGAAAAATTAAGGAATTAAAGAAAAAAAAAAGTGAGCATCATTACCGTACAAGAAGAGGGAGTTTTTTTTAAGAAAAAAGCTAAATTGCATTCTGTACGGTAATGTGGTGAAAAAAAAAAAAAAAAAAAAAGATCGTACGATTCGGTGTTCGTACGTTGTATCATCCAAAGAGAAGGGAAAAAACATAGAGGTTGTTGTCCCAAGGGTTTTTGGGTGGTACGGTTTCATTGGAAGACACGGATCGGACAGATTCAGTGTCTTTGATATCGATCGGACAGTCTTGTGCAAGATCAACAGTGATTGAAGCTCTTAGAAGTTGATGGCAGGCACAGAAGGTAAAGATCGAGTTAATAGAATGGCGGCGAAGGGTTCAAACTTCTCCATAGAACCCTTTAATGGCTATAATGATTTCACCTTGTGGCAACAACGGGTGAAGAATATTCTTACGCGGGAGGGGACTGTTAAGGCTCTCAAGAAGAAATCCGACAAGCCGGAAAAATTGACAGATGATGAGTGGCTAGAATTAAGGGATCTGGCAAATAGTACGATTCAATTGTTTCTGGCGGATAATACTCTTCGTGAGGTCATTGGTTTGGAGGATCCAGAAGAAGTTTGGACGAAGTTGGAGAGCAGGTACAAGTCCAAATCGTTGACAAATCGATTGTTTTTGAAGAAACAATTATATGGCTTTCGTTTGTCAGATGGAGTGAAATTTGAGGTGCAATTGGAGTTGCAAAGGGCTGGGATAAGGAGTCGGTTCTCAAGGGCTGCAATGGAGGTGCGGTGGTGAGAGACTCGGGTTCCAGATGCAACTGGAGTTGCAGGAGGATTGTGAGTGACGGTGATCTTTCCGGTGATGCTGCAGCAGTGGGAGAGATGGAGTCACTTCACATCGTGCGGCGGTGAGCTGTACGGGACACCCAGACGGGGTGTGGGCTATGCTGGTTTGGGTGTAGCGTTTTGGCAGAGACGGATTTACAGAATCAACATCAACGGTTTTCTTCAAGGTGGTTTGCAGAATTCAAGCCAGGTGGAGATTTGTTGGGTTGGTGTCTTGTATTCTGTGGGGTCCACGTAATTATAAGGGGTAGTATTTGTATTAGGGTATGAGTCTATTACATGTATGGGAGTAAACTTATAATTGTGGTGGGATTAGGGTTTCTAGGTTTCCCTATAAATTGTCTCTGTGTGGGAAAACCTAGGTAAGGCTACAAGGGCTGTAGAGGATTCTCCTCTGACAGTGGAGAGCTGGAACGCTGTAAGGCTGACAGATGAGATAGGCCTGTCAGGTAGAGAATTTTGTAGACTGTTCTTGGGAATAGAAGAAAATCACTCTTTTCTCTGGTGGATGTAGGCATCCCACGATGGGGTGCTGAACCACGTTAATTCTTCGTGTGCTTCTTGTTTGTTTGCGTTCTCCCGATCCTAACAATATGATACTCGGATGTAGCTAGATATTAGGATTGCTTCATGTCTTTACCCGAGTGGGTTAGGAAGAGGGTTTAAGAGAATAAATCAAATTTTAATATATTTTTATTAAAAAAAAGAAAAAAAAATGGATTCTTTTGTGGTATTCTCTTTGCCAAACACAATTTTTTATTACTGATTACTTATAAAACGAATGTCCAACAATACCATCACCTTTCTGATATTAGGAAATAGACTCAAAAGTAACCCGCATTATTGTGACGACCAGTCATCCTCTTCTCTTTTAAGAAATATGTAAAGTGTGGAAGAGTACAAGTTATCTCTTAAAACCAAATTTGATTTCATAAGTAAATTGTGTGACGGTATAATTGTCATATTGCAATATGGTGGTCACAAGTTTGAAAGATTCCTTTGATGTTGAAATTGGGCAATCTTCCTCTAGGATGCACGGATTGTACTTGCAAGAGACAAGGAAGATAAGCACAAGGGGACAGTTTTTGGACCTAGGGCAACTCCGATGCCTATGTCAATATTTTGAAGTGCAAACAGACATAAAACTCTATATATCAAGAGAGTTGAGTTCCAAGATAGAGGTGGGATAGTAAAAAGTGATTTGTACTGTAAAAGTGAGATGAAGTGAGGTGAATAAATCTGTTGGGATTGCCCCCTATTTATGTAGTGCGGGCGTGAGTCGAGTACGGTAAGGTTGGATTCTTCCCATTTGATCATGTCGAATAAAGTAAGATTCGATAAACTAATTGTGGTAAGATTGTGTGAGCTGCACAAGGTAAGATTGGCCAAATTCTATAAGGGAAGGCTTGATTCTTACGTATCTTGGGCTATCGAAGATATCAGAATCGTCCCTTTTGGGACATGCAGTTAGACGGTTGGAGTCTTGAGTGAAACAATTGTGGAGTTCTCCACGCTGTGTCACATGACACTTTGATCAGCTAGTAGTTTACGTAGCCAACATAACATAAAGATGCAAGTTTTATTTATTCTCTACTTATCCACAAACTTGTGGTGGGGCACGATTGTCTTGCGACGACAAAGAATAATGTGATAACTATAACTAAGGTCACAGCCCTTGGATGGTCACTAGGTTCATGAATTATGGTCAACAAATAGTACAAATTATAATGCATATCGATCAGTATTTTATAATTACTTTATCTCACATGAACCCTTTACCTTTTTCTTTTCCCATAAAATTCGAACGGCTTACTTTTACTTTGCAAGATATGTGAATTAGAGACATTAAGATCTATTTATCCACATATTTATTTCCATCCTAGGCTATCTTAGTATATTCTGAAAAAGGTGAAGGAGAGAGAGAGAAAAAAAAATTAAAACTATATTCTCAAAAAAGTGAGAAGAGAGAAAGAAATTAAAACTATATTCTCAAAAAAAAAAAAAAAGTGAAGAGGAGAGAGAGAAATTAAGGGATACAATTTCTTTTTCACACAATCAAAATGAGTGAGTCCAACCATTAATTTCATAGCTGCATTCACTCTTGTAAGAAGCAGCCGTCTTACTTTTTTATTTTTTATTTATGGTAAATTAAAAGATCATTGAGTAATCATTTCATCAAAAACTATTACATCTGAGTTACACAGATCCAATAACCATTCGGAAGAACTATCCCACCATAGCATCTCCGAACCCGAAAAAGCCTGTTGATTTCCAAAACAATATCAAAATAAGGCCTTAGCCCATTTAAACACTGGACCACCTCCAGAATATCAGTTTCAATCCTTAGCACTTCATAACTTTCCTGCATTGCTAATAATAACGCCTTGCGCACTGCCAAAGCCTAGCCCACAACAATAGAACTAAAATGTACATCCTCCGTAGCAGCAAATATAGGATTCCCCAAGTGGTTTCTGGAAACAAGACAAATGGTATTCTTAGACATATACAGTGACAAAGCAGCATCAGTATTGATTTTCACCATGCCTTGTAGGCTGAAAACAATCAACCTTAACTTATAATTTAGAATCCATTAAATCCCCCAACTTACAAGCATCACAGAATTCAGCAAAGGTTCTTTGAGCCATGTGAATAACAGTCAAAGGAGTACTCTAAATATGTTCAAAATATAAATGATATGTAAATTTCCTCAAGTGCCAACTAATAAAAGCCACAAGAGATAAAATTAATCTCTTTCGTACGTGATTTGTGGTGGTTGGAAGGTAAATGACATAACATAGCCAGCCATTCAGCAAAGGAACTGGAGCAGCCCGCGCAACTCCCTGAACTCCAAGTTCTAAAACTGAAGAATACCAAAGAAACAAGAATCTAGAAATTTCCACCAGACATTAGTCAGGTATCTACCTTTATCCAGTGGTTGATACAGTTACGCGTCTGATAAATCAAAGGTGTTCATCGTTGCAGCTGTATTTATGCTCTTTACTCTTACAGCTGCTCCATTTGAGCCCCACATCTTCCTACTCAATCCTCATGGACTTACCCAAAAAAAAGAATATAGAAATTTCCGAAAAAAAACGAGAAGGATCTAGAAATTTCAGAGGACTGAAGACGGAGAATTTTCAAGAACTGAAGAAGACCAAAGTATCGAAGCAAGAAACCCAGATCTGTGAACGTTTCCGCCGATCTTTCTCTCTTTTCGCCACCGTATCATCTTGTTTCATCTCTTGATTATTTCCTTTGGTAAGATCTGAATCATCTTCGTTCTCGCCTCTGATTTTGTTGCAAGGTTGTGTATCTTCAATTCTTTGTTTTTTTTTTTTCAGATCTGTGGTTTCCTTTAACTCAGATCTTGATTTTGTTTAGTTTTCTTCTGATTTCAGAGCTGTAGCTCTTTTCAACTCGAATTTTGATTCCATTATCGACTGTGAGTTTCTTTCGGTGTTAGCGATCATTTCAGGAACCCTCCATCCAACCTTCTTCCTATGCCCTCTCTCTCTCACCTCTGAAATCCATCCAACCTTCTTCTTCCTCTGCCCTCTCGCTCACCTCTGAAATACATATCGATTCATACCTAGCAACACCTTCTCCCCGGAACCAGCAGAAGGGTTTGTCGGATTATTTCCATTTCTCCTCTTATACCTTTTCTTCAACTTCTCCTTCTCTCCCACTGTTGGGTTTTTGGGCTCCCTTCCTATGTGGAAAATGTCCAAACCTTTGTATGTTTTAAGCCCATTTAAGCCCATTCTTTTTACCTTGTATTTAATCTTTTAAATAGGGCAAAAACGAATTAGGGTTAGGCTTTAGCATCATAAGAAGAAGAGAAAGAGAGCAGCAGTTTTTCTGGGCGTAGGTGATTTGCGCAGCCGTGATCAAGCCGACGATCGGGAGGTCATCCGTGGTCCGATTGGGCTGATTTTTGGACAGAAGGTAGAGTACACATAGTTCGTCAATCTGTACGGTCAAATTTTTTATTGGAGTTTTCTAAGTCAAGTTATTCGCTCCGTACAGCAGCCTCTGTTTCTTTGGGTGAAATTTCTGCATCTCTTTGTTTCTTCGAGTAGTAGTTTTACTTCTTGTTGCTATTGGGGTTGTATACCCATTGGAAGAATTGGCACTAGGTTTTGTAACCTCTATTGATAATAGTGAAGTTTCGATTTGGGCTTTAGAGTCCCGTGGTTTTTTACTCTTCGATTTGAAGAGGTTTTTCCACGTTAAATTCTTGTGTCTCATGTGTGGTTGATTTATATTCATTATTTGCACATATTGTTAGGGCTGAAAATATTTTTGTGATATACTTGTTATCTTCTCATAAGTTCGATCAAGTGTGGGAGTGATTTTTCCCTAACAAGTGGTATCAGAGCATTGGTTTGTTGATTTTCAATTGTATTGGCTTGATTGAATGATGGAGACAAATACAAGTAGAATGATCAGTTTGAATGGTTCTAACTATCATAAGTGGAAAGGAAAGATGAAAGATCTCTTATATGTGAAGAGTTGGCATTTACCCGTGTTTGCTAAAACAAAACCCGACTCTAAGTCTGATGAGGAATGGGAATTTGAGCATGAACAAGTTTCTGGCTACATTAGGCAATGGGTAGATGATAATGTCCTTAACCACATTAGTGATGAGACAAATGCAAAGACCTTATGGGATAAACTTGAATCTTTATATGCCAAGAAGACCGGTAACAACAAGTTGTTCTTGATCAAGAAATTGATGAGTTTGAAGTACAAGGAAGGGTGTACTATCACCGATCACTTGAGTGAATTTCAAGGTGTTCTTCAACAGTTGTCGGCTATGGGTATAAAGTTTGATGATGAGATTCAAGCTCTTTGGTTGCTAGGTACTTTGCCGGATTCTTGGGAGACATTTAGGATGTCACTTTGTAACTCGGCCCCAGATGGTGTTGTGACAATGGAGATGGCTAAAAGTAGTGTCATGAATGAAGAGATGAGAAGAAAGTCTCAAGGTTCATCATCAGAATTTGAGGTTTTATACACCGAGAATAGGGGGAGAAATAAAAGCAAAGGTCCAAGGGGCAGAGATAAAAGCCGTAGCAAGTCAAGAGGGAGATATGAAGATAAAAAGTGTCATTATTGTGACAAGTTGGGGCATATCAAGAAGAATTGTTTCCAATATAAAAGAGATAAGAAGAATGGAAATTTAAAGGAAGACAAGAACAATCATGAGAATAGTGATTGTGTCGCTTCTCTTTCTTCTATCGATCTTGTCATTGTTTGTGATGAGAATTTTATCAACTTAGCATGCCATGAGACAAGTTGGATTGTTGACGTGGAGCTTCGCGATCATGTTACTTCAAGGAAGGAGTTCTTTACTTCTTACACATCTGGTGATTTTGGTATCTTGAAGATGGGTAATGATGGCTTGTCAAAGGTTATTGGTTTTGGAGATGTTTCTTTGATGACTAACAATGGAACAACTTTGTTATTAAAAGATGTGAGACATGCTCCTGATGTTCGACTGAACTTGATATCAGCGGGGAAGCTTGATGATGAGGGTTATATCAACACCTTTGGTAATGGAAAATGGAAGCTCACAAAAGGCTCTATGATTGTAGCTCATGGTAAGAAGTATTCCAGCTTGTATGTAATGGAAGCTAAACTTTCTAATGATGCAATTATCTGTGGTGGAAGAAGATCATGTCACCGAAGTTATGGCACAAGAGGCTTAGTCACATAAGTGAGAAAGGGCTTAATCTTTTGGCTAAAAAGAATTTGCTTTGTGGATTAAAGAATGCAAAGTTGAAAAGGTGTTCTCATTGTTTGGCTGGAAAACAACATAGAGTTTCTTTCAAGAGTCATCCTCCTTCAAGGAAATCGGATCTATTAGAGTTGGTGCATTCGATGTTTGTGGCCCCTTGAAGGTACATTCTCATAGTGGTGCTATCTATTTTGTGACATTTATTGATGATCATTCTAGAAAACTCGGGTTTATACTTTGAAGACCAAAGATCAAGTACTTGGTGTGTTCAAAGAGTTTCATGCATTAGTAGAAAGACAAACCGGGAAAAAGTTGAAGTGTATTCGATCGACAATGGTGGTGAGTACCGTGGACCATTTGATGAGTATTGCGGACAACATGGTATTAGACATCGGACAACTCCTCCAAAGACTCCTCAATTGAATGGTGTTGCGTTGAGAGGATGAACAGTAACTTTGATTGAGAGAGTGGCATGTTTGCTTTCGGATGCACACTTACCTAAATCATTTTGGGGTGAGGCTTTGCTTACCGCAACACATGTTATTAACTTATCTCCGGTCGTTATTTTGGATGGTGATGTTCCCGACGGAGTTTGGTCCGGCAAAGATGTATCATATGATCACTTGAAGATTTTTGGTCAGTAAGGCATTTGTGCATGTTCCTAAAGACGAGAGGTCAAAGCTAGATGCTAAGACACGACGGTGTATCTTTTCTTGGTTACGGTCTAGATGACCTTGGTTATAGGTTGTATGATCCAGTTGAGAAGAAACTTATTAGAAGCCGTGATGTGGTGTTCCGTGGAGGATCAAACAATTAATGATATTGAAAAGGCCAAGAAGACTATGTCTACTGATAGTGGTGACTTGACTGATTTAGATACAATTCCCTTGGGTAGGCCAAATCCAGTTCATGATGATACGTAGATTGATACTCATGGTGATCAACTTGCTAGTGATGATGTAGGTGATGTAGATGTTCCCTCCGATGATAATGTTGATGATCAACAAAGCATGTACCTACAGTTCCACCAATGGTTCCACAAAGAAGGTCTGAAAGAGTTCATCAACGTTCTACAAGGTATTCTCCAAATGAGTATGTACTTAATTATGTACTCTTGACCGATGGGGAGAGCCCGAAGTGCTATGAACAAGCTATGAAAATTGAAGACAAGACTAAATGGGTTGATGCTATGGAAGATGAAATGAAATCTTTGCATGACAACCACACCTTTGAGTTGGTAGAGTTACCGTAAGGAAAAAGGGCTTTAAAGAATCGATGGGTTTATAGGTTGAAGCAAGATGATAGTTCTTCACACCCACGATATAAAGCTAGGTTGGTTGTTAAGGGCTTCAATCAGAAAAAGGGGATAGACTTTGAGGAAATTTTTTCTCCAGTTGTGAAGATGTCTTCTATCCGAGTTATTCTTGGCTTAGTCGTCAGTATTGATTTGGAAGTTGAGCAGATGGATGTGAAAACTACTTTTCTTCATGGTGATTTAGAAGAAGAAATCTACATACAGATTCTTGGCATAAAGATTGTACGTGATAGAAAGGCTAAGAAGTTATGGCTATCACAAGAGAAGTATATTGAAAAGGTACTAAAAAGATTCAATATGAATAATGCTAAAGTGGTGAGTACTCTTCTTCCTCCACACTTTAGATTAAGTATCAAGCATAGTCCTTCTACTGAAGAAGGAAAAGAATATATGCAAAAGGTTCCTTATGCATCAGCAGTGGGTAGTTTGATGTATGCAATGGTATGCACTAGGCCAGATATTGCTCATGCCGTTGGCATAGTCAGTCGATATCTTTCTAATCCAGGAAAAGAGCATTGGAATGCAAGTGAAGTGGATTATGAGATATCTTTGTGGCACCTCCAATTTGAAGCTTTGTTTTGGAAGTGAGAAACCAATTCTCACCGGGTTATACGGATTCGGGATATGGCGGGGGATGTTGATTCAAGGAGGTCTACTTCCGTTACTTGATCAACTTTGCGGGGGGAGCAAGTGGCTTGGCAATCTAGGTTGTAAAAGTGTGTTGCGCCGTCTACTACGGAGGCAGAATTCATTGCTGCTACTGAAGCAAGTAAGGAGTTAATATGGATGCGAAAGTTTCTACAAGAACTTGGTTTTACACAAGAGAGGTATGTGTTGTTATGTGATAGTCAGAGTGCTATTCATCTTGGTAAAAATTCAACCTTTCATTCTAGGTCCAAACATATTGATGTGAGGTATCATTGGATACGCGATGCTTTGGATGATAAATTGCTAGAACTTGAGAAGGTTCATACGGATGGTAATGGTGCTGATATGTTGACAAAGTCTTTACCAAGAGATAAGTTTGAAACTTGTTGCTTGATCGCCGGTTTGGCGAGTTCCTCCACATAGTTGGGAGGGGGAGATTTGTTGGGTTTTTGGGCTCCCTTCCTATGTGGAAAATGCCCAAACCTTTGTATGTTTTAAGCCCATTTAAGCTCATTCTTTTTACCTTGTATTTAATCTTTTAAATAGGGCAAAAACGAATTAGGGTTAGGGTTTAGCATCATAAGAAGAAGAGAAAGAGAGCAGCAGTTTTTCTGGGCGTAGGTGATTTGCGCAGCCGTGATCAAGCCGACGATCGGGAGGTCATCCGTGGTCCGATTGGGCTGATTTTTGGACAGAAGGTAGAGGACACATAGTTCGTCAATCTGTACGGTCAGATTTTTGATTGGAGTTTTCTAAGTCAAGTTATTCGCTCCGTACAGCAGCCTCTGTTTCTTTGGGTGAAATTTCTGCATCTCTTTGTTTCTTCGAGTAGTAGTTTTACTTCTTGTTGCTATTGGGGTTGTATACCCATTGGAAGAATTGGAACTAGGTTTTGTAACCTCTATTGATAATAGTGAAGTTTCGATTTGGGCTTTAGAGTCCCGTGGTTTTTTACTCTTCGATTTGAAGAGGTTTTTCCACGTTAAATTCTTGTGTCTCATGTGTGGTTGATTTATATTCATTATTTGCACATATTGTTAGGGCTGAAAATATTTTTGTGATATACTTGTTATCTTCTCATAAGTTCGATCAAGTGTGGGAGTGATTTTTCCCTAACACCCACTTACTAAGATACAACACTGTGCCACTTTAGAAGTTTTTTTCCACCTCTCCCCTCAGCTGGCTCCACCCACCATCATCTGCGATCTCCCTTAGTAGCCAACGAGCTGCTTATATGTTCATATCGTCACTCTGACTTGGTTCAAAGTCAGGCTGATTTGACTTGCTCTTTCTTGGCTTTTCTGGTTGATTTCTGAATTGGTAGTTTGGAGCGAGGAGAACATACGGAACAAGAGAGAGACTGGCTTGATTAGTGAGCGAGAAATCAAAGTTTACAGACGATCTTCGTTCTCTCGCTCTCATTTTCTCTTCTCACGGAGGTATAGCAGAAACATTTGCAAATTCCTCTCCTGCGTTTTTTTTGGTAATTTTCCCTAACTGAACTTGATGAAACAGGGGTGAAGGAGCAAGGTAGAGAAGGAAAGGAAGGGAAGATGTCTTTTGTCCGGATTAGAAAATCAGTGTGGTTTTGATTTTTTTTCTTCTTCTACAGTCAGTGTTGAGATTCGAATAGAGGTCAGTATGTTACAATATCTTTCTACATTTCCTGCTTATAAAAAAATAATTGCATCAACTCCTCTTGGATCCAGGATTTTTGCTCAATCTACTTGGTAAATAGTGTCATGCATGATATAGATGTCTTAAATCCTTGCGTAATCTCTAGTTGATAAATATTGTCTCCTGTTGCAGTTTATCAACATTATAGAGGATGTGCACAAATCGGATCGAGGATTTACCAGTAAGTATTGTTTCCTTTTCATGTTATCATAGAGAAAATAAGAACATTGAGGAGGAAAGCTGATAAAGTTGATCACGTACTTTTTTTATCTGGTGATGAAGATTTCGTCGATATTCTTGATGAGATGGAATCAGAAAATTGATTACTTTATTTAGCTTATTTTAAGGATTCTGGAAATAAACGTTTATATCGAAGTCGAAGAGTCCGTTGTACATTTAATTGGATGAACATGGCCAGAGGAAATCTAAATTTTATAAACGATAGGAGGGGGAAATATGAAAATTTATGAAGTTTTGTAAATATATGGTCTTGTATTCATGAATCATTAATGGAGATCCATTCTTAGAATTGTTCCTTTTTATATTTGTCCAAATTCTTCTTAGGAGTACATTTTTTTATTCCTCCATTAAAGCAAATTCTCATATTTTCCTTTTCTTTGAAATTTAGAAAGCGGTAATCCCACATCTTAGCAGACATAGCAGTCCTAGAATCTGCATAGGGTCAAATAGGTAGATATGTAAATTACTTATTAGAGCATATATAAATGAAATTTTCATACAGGAAGTGAAATGGCAGATTCCTGGATCTCAAATTTGTAAAGAATTTATGAATTTTATCTTTGAAGCTATCAATAAGACCCTGATAGACACATTAGCTACATATTGTCTTTTGCAATTGATTTTTTGAACGGGGTTTTCACTGCTTTTTAGAATGGGTTTTCACTGCCAAATGGGCCGAAGTGTAACTCTTTCAAATTTCTTTCTCAGCAACTGGTTCTTCCTTGCCCGGGAATATAAATTTCAGACTTGCTGAATTTACTGGACAAAATTCTGTTTCTGTTACTATTGTTTCAGCATCTTTGGGAAAGCATATCTCATAAATGCAGTTACTTCTGAATCAACTCCGTACGTGAACCAACTGAGACCCTGTTGTTTTTTTTTTATGCCAAATATATGCCAGTATTTCCTCCCATTTCTTCTAAATGGTCGCCCCTTGAATGCCCAGAACAGATTCTCCCTATTGTTGTGTAATGAAGGAGACCTTTAGCAGCTCTCTAGCACAACAAACAGCAGGCATTCGGAATAAAACATTTGAAATCAGGTGGGTAATTGTAATTATGCAGTCTATAACAATGGTGAATTGAGTGCACTGGAAAAAACCTCTTCCACTATGACCTATTTTGGATTGATCACATGCGATATTAACGTCTTGTCATGTGTAATATCATGTATTATAGTTTTGTTCAAACTCTATCTAGTCAAAATCGAAGTTGAAAAATATACAAAATATTCCCTGCATCGACCATCTTGGATTGACACATGCGAATTAACGCTTGTCTGTGTAATACAGATATAGTTTTGTTCAAACCTATCTAGTCAAAACGAATGTTGAAACAATAATATTCCTCATGCATCGACCTATCTTGGATTGATCACATGCGATATTAACGTCTTGTCATGTGTAATATCATGTATTATAGTTTTGTTCAAACTCTATCTAGTCAAAATCGTAATGTTGATTATAAATATACAATAATATTCCTCATGCATCGACCTATCTTGGATTGATCACATGCGATATTAACGTTTTGTCATGTGTAATCTTATCATGTATTATAGTTTTGTTCAAACTCTATCTAGTCAAAATCGTAATGTTGATTATAAATATACAATGGATTACACCTAGTAATTAACATGTGATAATCCCAACCATCTAACACACCCCCTCCAAGTTGCGTCATGCATTAGAAGACGTACCGCCAGGTGACACATGAAACCAAAGTTAAAACCTTAGGTTGACACATGAAACCAAAGTTAAAACCTTAGGTTGTGTTATTGTGTTTGAATCTTCAATAGAAAAGGAATTTTATGATTATTATTTTCTTGCCCTCTCATTGAGATTTCATTTTTGGCGCGTGTAAAAAATACGTAGAATTCGAGGCCATTTGAAATTCAAATTGTTAGAATCTTCTCTTTGCTGGAGGGCTTCCAAGCACCGAGAAAAAGAAAAGAAGAAAACCATATAGAATCTATACAATTTTCTTTTCTTTTCTTTTTGTTGTATTTTATTTTTTTTATTAACTAAAATTTTAAAATAAAAAATATGTTTTGTTTTAGTTTTCTTGGTATAAAATCAGTATAAAATCAGTGAGGTGAGGTTTATGAGATTAAAACCCAAAATCCTTTGAATGGGCTGGGTTTAATTTGGTTTCTATTGGGTTGGTAACGGTTTAACTCGTTTGATCTAGATCCATTGGTGAAGTGTCTTTACAATAGACATATCTTTTGTTTGTAAAGATATATTGGTTTGAAAGGACACCCCCTTCTCTCGAGGTGCTTTGAAAAAACATGTTTTCTTTTATAAATAGAAGAAGAAGCCGTCTTAAGATGAACATAATTAGAAGAACAATTTACTTGGTTCTTTCTCTCTCATTCTCTCTCTTGACTTTAGGACAGTGTCGATTGTGATACAACTCAGCTTGTATTGTCATAACCTAGCTTGTATTGTCATAACCCAGCTTGTATTGTCATCATCTTGAGTGACTCTCCCTCTACTATTTCTTCAACAGATTATTGGAAGTGTTAAATCAGATAAATGGTTTTCATTTAAAGTTCTATTCAATTATATTTACAACACTTTTCCTTCTCTATACATCCAAACACAACCTTAACTATTATCAACTAAGGCATATCCCAAACACCAATCCATCTAAAGCTATGATTGGAAGCTAAGAAAAAAAAAATAGAAGAATTTTATAGATGAAAAAATTCATCATTATTTTATCATTATTTAAGAAAAATTTTTAAGCTGCCAATGTATTAGGGGATATGAGAACCAATAGTTGAGATCATGATTTTGAAGGGGGAATGTAAGGTAAATACACACTTGTAGCATGTATCTCCTTTTACATCTTTGTTAATAGGTTTTTTCTTTCTTTTCTCAAAAGCAGCCCCTTATGATGTTCATGATCAATCGGATGTATCAGTAGGTGCCAGCGAAGCAAAGCTGCCAAAGGGGGGGAAAACGAAAGGCGTTTTCTAGAGCTTGTTCTTTGAAATAGAAGTACTAAGCAAATATATATATATTACTAAAGATGGAAAGAGCAAGGTCATGGTAACTGTGTTATTAGAGTTGCGTCTGAAAAAAGAAGTTCAAAGGACCTCCGACACTCTTTTTCGATCATTCCATGTAACAGGTGTCTAGAGATCTCGAAACATATATTCTTTTTTGTTTCATTAGTTTCAGTCGCTAGTTTTCGCTTAGTTGATGAGAAAGATCGAGTCAAAGGATAACTGGTCGTTTGGGTGTATCAGGGATTGATTCTGGGTTTTCTAAAGAGGAAGATTTGGCAAAAGAACATCTGGTCATTTGGGTGTACCACTGGGATTGGTTTTGGGTTCTCTGACAACCCTGCAACTTGATCGAGTGGAACAGGATTCAAATCCTCTCCTCCCACTCTGGGAGGATGGGACTCCCCTCGTCGGATCCGACACATGATTCGCGGGAGAGTTAGAGTTAGAGCCCCATGTCCCAGCCTACACTCAGCCAACAAGCTAAGCCAACAGGGGGTGTCAGCTCGGATGTGGGGTTCGGATTCTCCTGAGAGTCACGTGTCAGCCATCTAATGGGGACGTCTCCGTCCTCCTAGAGGATGCTGTGGAGGACGCGGATCCAGTGGAACAAAAACAAGAACAATCAATTAAAGGAATGGAGGAAACAAAAAATTAATGATAAAATGGGTTTTGAAGATTTGAAGATGGCTTACGTGATTAGAGCTTTCATTGCATCAGCCGTGGCTACTTTGGTTATATTCGCTATATAAAATTGTGCTAAATGTAATATATGTATATATATATATATATTTTTTTTGTTATCTATTTTCTGATTAGTTTTCATTGTTTTGTTTTTCTTTGCAGAAACATCTGTAATATCTCAATATCGTCTACAAATAGGTATTGTAAATATTGTCGTAAAGTTATACAAACTGTCAGATTGATTTCGAAGCATAATTACGATGTTTGTTCGGATTGCATAGCTGACTGATGTAAGTCAATTTTGGGCTTATGGAACTAATGGATCGGGAGAGTGGACTTATACCAAATCAAAGGAATCAAAAGGGAGGTGAAGTGCAGAAATGGTTTTTGAATTTTGTTAAAGGTAAATAAAGAAAAGGATATAATTGATGGAAGTGAAGGTGGGGTGACTTACTTCTCTTCTAGGATGTAAATCAACTCCAAAGGTGGCCTACAATTCTTCAAGGATGTAGGTGAAGAATAAAATTCCAACTCTTCTAGGATGGAATGAAACTTCTTCAAAGTTTCAAGGGAGAACTCTTCTAGGTTCAAGAATTGCACTTAGGCAAATTTCATTCATAAGAATCACTTCCAATTATCTCTACAATACAAACTACTTTGGTGGCCTTTTATAGGCATAATAGAGAAAATAAAAAGACAATCATATCTTTAAATCCACAATAGAAAAATAAACTCTTCCAATGCAAGGGGTTACTCCAATGAGCATTGATGCAAGTTCCAAAGTCTTGATTCAAGGTCCAAGGTATTGATGTTAGGTTCAATGTCTTGATGCAAGCTCCAATGTCTTGAGTAAAGGTCCAAGGTATTGATGTTAGGTTCAATGTCTTGATGCAAGCTCCAATGTAGAGAAGACTCTAGAAATATTGAATAGAAAAGACCACCTCATTATCCACTAAAGACTTGAAAGGTCACCAAAAAGGGGCTGGTTTTAAGGAGCAAGGGTCAGGTTCATTGGTTCTTTTGTAGCTTGGTTCATACCTTGGTCTTGGGCCAAATGGGCTTTGTAAGCTTGGGCTTTGATGCGGGCCGATCTTCGTAGTTGGACTGCATCACTGACAATGTGGGAAACCAAATGGCCTCGTGTTCCTTGGGCAACTTTTCCTTGGTCAAATATATATTGTAAATATTGTCATAAAATTATACAAACTGTCAATCATAAGGTGGAATTTGAAAATTTTCGAAGTATTGTAAATATATATTCATATATTCATGAATAATAAATGGAGATTTTATCCTTAATGAATTGATGATCTTAAAAAAAGGTTTTCATTTCTTGTATTACTTGTACTGAATAATAAATACTAATAGAAATCGTCTCCCGCCTAGGCTTGTGCGGGAGACACGGCTGCCTTGTCCCGATGTGCGACACGTGGCAGGGATTAAATCAGACGTTGACAAATTCTTTGGTGCATAAAGTGGTAATCAAACTGAGTTGCAATGTATCAAATGGTTTTTTTGAATCTGAAAAGCCGGAACGCTGCAATCCTCCATTCTCTTCCATGGCCGATCCAAACCCTAACTTCGATCCAAACCCTAACTTGAACCTATTTAAATTTCCTCACTGTTCTTCCAGATGAACCCGTCACAGTCTCTGTCCAATGATGCAGTTTCTGGACAACAAACATCGTAAATATTTTTCCTTTTGTTTTTTTTTCTAGGTCCTAGCAGTAAGAGATTGAAGCAAGAGGATGACCAGAGCTTAAGAGGAAAGATAGGAAACTACGACCAAATACCAGATCTGAAAACTTATTTGGATAAAAACAGAATCTAAGAGATTGAAGCAAGAGGATGACCAGAGCTTAAGAGGAAAGATATGAAAACTGCGAACAAAAATCAGATCTGAAAACTTATTTGGATAAAAGCAGAATCAAACAAGAGGAGGAAGAGAGAGATGCAAAACAGAAGAAATCAATGTCGCCGAAGCTCCAATCCGCGGTGAAGAATCTGATCGTGAAACCAGTCGTTCAACAACTCTAATTCGACTGATCCGAAAGTTAAGAATCGTGAGAACAACAACGTAAAGGCAGAGAAGAAAACCAAACCAGTTAAAAACTCAAACCTGTTAAAATCCCCAAAATTCATCAAAAAATACCCACTGATTCTTTATTAGAGCTAAAACCACATTCGTTGATTCACCTCCGTCTCCGAGCCTGTTCCCGGTTTAAATTAAAGAACTCAGGAACACCATCAATCGGTAAGGATGAAAAAGATTAAGAAGACATGTGTGACTTTGAGATGTTTTTATATATCTAGGGTGGAGATGACCAGTCATAAAGTCTAATCTTAAGTGAGATGTTAGTTTTCTAATGCCATATCTAGATTTTTTTTTGGCATACCTTGATAATTACCACAAGTGCCCATAGTAATAAATAGAGACAAAAACAATACAAAATTGTCCTTTTTATAATACCAAAAAAAAAAAAATCATCGACTTTACAAAAACAAATAAAAATAAAAAATATTTTATATTTATAAATAAAAACATTTGATGCAAAATCAAACACGATAAATTTGTTCAAATTGCTAATTTGTAGGTACACATACGCTCTTATAATTGTCAAGTCACTGACAATGTACATTAGGCACTAAGGTCACCACTCAACGTATACGAGATCTTTTCATGAAGGATTTCATAGTCCTTATGTGCATTAATCATCGATAGACTAGTCCCCATGTCTCTCATAGTCTGAGCAATTTTGACTTGCACCTCTCAAACCTATCATAGTCCAATCAATGTCTATGTAAATACCTAGCACATCATGATAGGTGCGGTCAAGTTCAGGATTACAAAGTGACTTATTTGAATAATCATCTACAAAATTAGTCCATTCATACAATAGATAAAAACAATAGTATCATATAAATAATTTATAAGTCATAAAATATGCAAACAATATGCCACATATATATACCTCAAAATAGAGATAAAAATACCTAAAGAGAATACATAAAATCAACACAATAAATCTGTGTTGGACCACATAATTCCAACAAAAAGAAATTGAAAGAATATGATCAGACCAAACTAGTTTAATAATATATATATATACAAATAAGAATTTCTTTAGCTAATATTTTATTAAATATATACATATAAAAAACCAACATCAAAATTATACCAACCCAATAATGACCCAATAGAGTCTTTTTAAGTCAACTTGTTACTACATATATGTACAGTAAACCGAAATCGATTTTTTTTTTTTGGATCATAATTGAGCTGAGGTTGTGGTGTCAATTTTGGGACCCAGTTGGCCAAATTAATCCGAAATTAGACCGAAATATTACCCGACATATTTTGGGTTATGGTATGACGTATCCTAACGATCCTGGTCTACTCCGGACTAGCCCAAAATTGGCAGAGAAAAGGGGACAATGAACCCAAACCCGATAATGGTTTAGACAAAATTGATTTAGACATAATAATTAAACCTCGATTTCAAATTTCCTTTTCAAGATAATGTATTTACTTTAATGGCTTGCTTTATCTCCAAGGATGATTCGTGTCTGTGGTAGATTTAACTCACTAGGTTCTCATAAATTTTAGATATTTTGTTTTATTTATTTATTCTTTATTAATTAAGCTCAATTACCTCTTTGCTTATTCAAAGTTTTGTTTAATTCCAGTGGGTTCAGGTCAATCACGGTCAACCCAACTCTGATTCAGGGTCAATCCATGTAAACCCAGCTAGGCCCAGTCAAGGTCAATCAGGGTCGGGCAGGATTTGATTGAACCCTGTCAAGTAAGGTTAGTGTTGAAGATACGTTTGACACTAACAAGATTGGGCTGGGTTAGGATTAACATTAAAGAGCCTAGGCTAGGGTTGGGTTCCGTATTAGTAGAAATCATAACAAAGAGAAAATGAAAGATTTGGATGAAAGAATATCGGTTCAAGGAGAATGCTCTGTTTTATAAATTCAGAAAAAAAACTTAAAAGATTAATTTCTGTAACGACAAAGAAAAGTAAAGACATTTTAATGAGAATCTAATTTGTTATGCATCATTGTGGTGACATGTACTTAGTCTTATTTGTAATAGCTTGTAATAGTTCAATATATATACTTCAGTAATAATTTACAGGTCCAGAGATAAGAACCTCACTTTAGAATTAACATTAACATCTATACAATGTAGTCTTCCATTTTAACATGATATCAGAGCAGGTGATTCTCAACTTTTGCTCCTTTGCAAATCCTGCCAATAATGCTCGTCTTAGGATGATATCGAGATGCATTTGGATGATACCAAGATGCATCCACTGAGCATTATTACTGATACTGCTAGAGGGTTGTGACAGGGAGTACGATTGCATTTTTTTTCAACTTCAATGTCATTGTCCTTTCGCCCAATCAGTAACATCATCTTCATCAAGGGAGCCAAATTAGCACTTGTATAGAAACCAGAGCACACAATGGAGTAGGGCTACGCATAGTGCCAGGTACGAAGCCCCTTCCATCCACACAACACAGTCAACACTGTGATTGTAGAAACCTTTTGAAAGTAAAGACTGCTTGGAGGTTCTTGGATTGTTACTCGGCAAGCTTAGGCTGCGTTCTTCTCTGCCTTACGCTTGAGGGGAGGGGAGTTACACGTCACTGTGGTAATGTGTCCTTAGTCTTGTTTGTAATAGCTTGTAATAGTTTAATGTATTTTAATAATAGTTTCATGCCCAGAGATATAAAAGAACCTCACAGGAGAATCAACACTAACATCAATACAATGTACTCTTCAATTTTAACATAATTCACATCCCCTGCCTTGTGGAGAATCGTATTCGACACCAAGTTTCATAAGAGAACAACTCTATCGATTCATGAACATGAGGGAAAATGACTAGGGACACTGAATTGACAATGAATTTAAGAAAAATAAATGTATTTCCATTATTTCCTCTTTTTCCTATATATAAACTAGTAATTTAGTTAATGATTTGAAGAAGTTGTAGATTTTCTTCTTAAAGATTATCTCTCCACCTACTACCATGGGCCATAGTTTATAACTCTATATACATGCACATGACCCTCTTTTTTTCAATCTAAATTCTATAAAATTCCAAATTCCTATCAGGAAGAATATTGCTAGGGTTTTCTAATTTCTTAATGTTAATGTGTTCTGTGGAAAATTTTAAAGGCATATCTTATTGATTAAAGCATATTTTGACCAATTTAAGGATTTGGAAAACAGGGATGATTTAACTTGAGTCAAAAGAATCCGATACAAGATAAATTGATAAGAAAATGAGAGATCTCTTTCTATAATTGTATATTGATTATCTAGTGATAGGAAATATTCTGGTGATCTTCATGATATGAGCCTGAGCTGTTGGAATTGGAATAGGTTCAGCAATGGATCATAAATCTTGGTGATCTTCTCTGTCTCATGAATGAATCCATCCTCAAAAAAGGGTGTCCATGGGTCGGTTCAGGTTGGTTTCAGTCTGAGTTAAATCGATGTTGGGTTTTCATAAGACATGACCGAAACATGTCCATTAAGAGGTTTAGATTGGGTGGACTGTATTGTGCATATTAACTAATGGGCTAATCCAGATTCTGAATGTTATCGGGCTTAGTTTATCGGGTTGTTATCAGGTGGTTTGGGCTGGTTCAGGTTGAAAGCCAGGGGAGAAACCTATTAAAGCCATCCAGAAGGCTAAAGTAGTAAAGCTAGAGTTTAATATTCAGTTTTAATCGGTATAATCTAGGTCATTGTCTTTTTCGGGTTTGGGTTCATCGGTCTGTTTTTGGTTCGCCGGCTTCACTATCCTGTGCAAGTGAAAGGGTTAGTTAACCTATCACGAACCTATCCATTGTTTCGAGCTAGCCCGTACCAGACCGAGACTGGTAGGATATGCCATACCTCAACCTAAAAAATGTTTGGGTAAGAGTTTGGTCCAAGTCAATTTCAGGTAAGGGTGTCAAAAATGAAATCGAATCGTGTATCAAAATTGAACCGAACTGCTTAAACAGAAACCATGAAACTGATTATCAAATGGTTCGATTTTGATTTTAGAAATGAAATTGTTTATACCAACTATTTGGAACCGTTAAAACTAACTAAACATTTAGTACTTTAATCTCTTAGTGCTAAATGTCTTTATTTGTATAAGTAAATTATAGCTTAAAGCTTTTCACATGGCATACTTTTAAATCATAAGTCCACTTTCATATATGATTAAAATTATTTTAATGATTTCCTTGACTTTCTCTCTACTTTATACCTAACTCTCTTCCTTTCCCTCCTGGCAACGAAACTGTTTAAAAACTGAAAAATCGAAATCAATTAATAATCGAATTTCGTAAGCATTTTAAACTGTTTAATAAATGGTTCGATTTTGGTTTTATTCATTATACATCAAACTGAAATTCATGTTACTGAACTGCACCATTTAACACCCTTAGTTTCATGTTAATTCGGGCCAATTCGATCTAGACTATCATTCGGTCCCAAAATTGACAACTCAATCCTTGAGTATAAGCTTCAATGGGAATGATTAGAATTTTAATTTGTAGATGAAAGTGTTGACTAGCTTAGTTGATATGAAACTCAATATAACTAGATATTAGGATTGCTTCCACCCTTTAGTTAACGGAACCGAATCCTCTCCTCCACGGCTCCCAGGCTCCCCGGCTCCCACCCCATCCAACCGTTGGAGGGGGTTGGAGTTTGGGCCAGCTCACCCCTCCAACGGTTGGATGGAATGGGAGTCAAAGAGCCATGGAGAAGAGGATTTGGACACTTAGTTAATAGAGTGAGTTGGGACTTGGATATAAGATTTAAGAGAATGGTTGAAATTTTTTGTATATTTTTTATTTAAAAAAAAAATTAAGAAAAATTTCTTGAACGGCATCAATGACATAAAATGGAATTTTTTTTTTGTGGTACGTATTCTCTCCACCAAACACAATTTTCTGTTATCGATCACTTATAAAATCTTTAATAATACAATCACTTTCATGATGTTTGGGCTAAAATATATCTCAGAGTAACGTCTATAATTATGCATCGCTTTGCCGACCAACCATCCTCTTCCCTTTAAAAAAATTGTGAAGTGTTGAAGACTAGAGGTTATCTCTTTAGAAGAAATATTCTTTTTTAAGAAATAGAAGTAATTTCCATTTCTCTAACTTTTAAAACCCACTGCCCAAACATTTTTTTTCCTAAACAGATTCCTTAATAAAAAGAGTAAAAAGGCGAAACAAAAAATAACATGTTGATGTCAGATATCACGTAGTTCTTCCAAGGTGGTTCATATATACCAGCAAGAGACGAGGAAGATAGGTAGAAGATGACGGGTTCTAGACCCATAGGCGACCCCAATGCCTAAGCAAATTGAAGAACAAACAAACGTAGAACTCGAAATATCAAAAAAAAAAATGAATTTCGAGATATAGAAGAGGGGCAATAGAAAGTGATTCGCACCATATATGTGAGAAGAAGTGAACTCTCATGGTTACCCCCTATTTATGGATTGCAGATATGAGCTAAGTAAGGTAAATGTTGGATTCTTCCGATTTGTGATCGTTCCAAATAGAGCGATCGAGATCCTATAAACTGTTTGAGATAAGAAAGTGCAAGCTCCACAAGGTAAGTTCGCCGAGATCTATAAGGTAAGGTTTGATTCTTACCAATCTTGGGCTATCGAAGATATTGAAATCGCCCATTTTGGGATATGCAGTCAGACAGAGTGATCAGCTAATAGTTCACGTACCCAACATAACATAAAGATGCAAGTTCTATTTGATCACCACCCACCCACAAACTTGTGGTGGGGGCACGATTATTCTGTGACGACAAAGAATAATGTGAAAAACCATAACTAAGGTCACAACCCTTGGATAGTACATGGGTTCGTGAATTATAGTCAACAAACAGTATGATCTATAATGCATATCGGTCAAAGTTTCAAGATTATTTTGAGTTAATGAATTATGGTCAACAAACAATACGAACCATAAGCTAAATCCATCAAAGTTTCATGATTATTTTATCCTACGTGAACCGTTTACCTTGTTTTGCATGATGTGTGAATTGGAGACTTTAGGGTTTATTTATCCATTTATTTTTTTCATCCTACATTATCTTATTATATTTTTTAAAAAGGAGAAGGGAAGAGATAAAAAGAGAGAGATTAAAAGATACCATTTATTTTCATAAAATAAAAATGAATCCAACCTTAAACCCCATAGGTGCATGACGCTTCAAAGAAACAACTAATCAATCCAGCAAACAATCTTTTACCAAAAAAAATTCCAGCTAACAATCGTCTTCCTGTTCTATAAAATTGCCACGTGACGAGTATGACTATATACAACCATGTTGACTACAATGGATGCCGTCCATTAAAACGGGTCATAGAAAGATTTGAAAAAGAAAATAATAATAGAGGAAGGTTCTTCGTATGTAAGACTCACATGAACGCGTGCATTCGTGTCAGAACAACCCACTCGAAAGATTCTTCTAGAAGCAAGACAATTGCAAGCCCAAGCAAAGAACCAGAATTGATCCTTGTCACAAGTTGTGTCCTGCTCTTGCCACCCCCTGGACGGCGTTGTTACTTTATTCTCTTTCTAATTTTCTAAATTTCACATTATTTTAATGGTTTTGTCACCTTTTGAAAAGGAACCTTTTTTTTTTATTTTATTCTAGATAGTTCGTAATGTGTATAATTACGCCTCTACCCTTCCCTGCGTTACATTTACATAATTTCATACCAAATCACAAACATGTCTTATTGTCTTTGGTTCAGAATCTGAAATTAATCTGAAATTTAATTAATTAATAAAGTATGGGTATTTAGTATTTTTAATCCAACGGTTGAACTTTGACTTCCAATATGGAAACTCCGTGACGTGGCATGGCGTGTTCCCGAAACTACCTGCCATTCATACCGTATTCCCACTAAGACTTTATGTATATATATATCCTTCCCTTCTTCCTTGTTGAAGGAAGCTCAAACCAACGAAAAAGAAAGAGATTTTCGATCAGATCGGACTGCGAATCCTAATTATAATCTTGGCAATGGCTGGAAGCAACTCTTCATCGTGGGCAGATCAATGGGACTACGACAATCCACACCCAGTTCTTCAGTCCAAGAAGACGACTCATAACAGTGGAGGTGGTTTCAGTAAGAAGGTCGGAGATGGCTTTCAGAAAACCAAGGTTGTTGCCTCTGTGGGTTTTGATAAAACTAAGGTTGTAGCCTCCGCAGGCTTCAAGAAAGTGAAGGAAGGCTCCTCTGTTGGTTTTCATTGGATCAAAGACAAGTATCAAAAGACCACTCACAAGCACTAATTGATTTCATCAGTAGATCTCTCCTTCCTTCATCTTTCCGGCCTGTTACCTTCTGTTTTCTTTTCAGTTTTTATTTTTGAGGTAGCTTGTTTGGCAGAGATCGAGTCCTTGTTTTCATGGATTTGATTCGTTCTTTCTTGTTTTATGTTGATAAATAAAGAATGTTCTTGATCTTGATAAAAATTAATTGTGGATTTCTTGTTCTTTGAGAGTTTAGTCCCACATCGATTAGCAAATATCGATTAGTAAATAGATTCAAATTTTTGGGATGAAAATTATAGAAACGTTGTTATGATCATGAATCATATGGATGAACCAGTTGACTTTGAAGTTGAAGTTGCAAATTCTATTTTGGGGGCGTGAAGGGCTGTTTCCTGGTTGAATGAGAATGATGGAAGGAACCTTCGTTTCAAATGTTTCTTCTGAAAGGTCGGCTGAAAAATCAATATTCAAGAACACATCCGCATCATCGTATGCGTCAGCTAGAATGCGTCTAATGCGTTAGAGGTTGGCTTAGCTTTTTTTTTTTTTTTTTTTTTTTTTTTAATTTTATATAAATAAAAAAAAGGGATCATAACTCAATAGGGAACTACAGTGGGAAGGGTCGGGCTCATCCTGTCGTGTATTGCCAAGATGTTGCGTGTGTGCGTTCAGGCCTGGAATGCAATTTGTTGGGTTTGGGTTTGGGTTTGGATCCTCTCCAATCGACCAGTCCGTTCAATCTCGGTTCGAAAAGATTTTCTCCATCGGACTCAGCGAGATCGAATCTGACTCAAGTTCGGGTTGGGATATCTCAGCTTAAGCCCAGCTCTGTTGGGCTAAAGACAGGTTTTTTTTGCGTAGATTTTTATGTATATTAAGAATGGCTCACCCTAGGTCCAGCCAGTCAAACCCGAAACACCCAACTTTGAGCCTGGAAATCCCAATCCTAGCCCAATATGCGGGTTGAAAAGCCCAGCCAGGCCCAAAAATTTTCTGCTCGACTGAGGTTTTCTGGGCCAAACTTACACCCTTATCCTCATATTGACATGGTCATATGTTGAATTTCCAATGACATAATGGTCTCCAAATTATTTGAAAAAGTATGGAATAACAAAGTTCATCTACAAAAGATAGCAAAAATATCATATATGGTAAGACCATTTAGTTGAGATGAGCTTTGGTGTGACAGTAAAATTGTCATATTGCAACTTGGTGATCACGGATTCAAAACACAGAAATAGGAATAAGAATGATCGCAATGTGGCAACCTCATACATTGGATGGTTGACTTATGGCATTAAAATATAAAAAATAAAAAATAAAAACAGGATATTGGATCAGATACCATAGATGATACTAGGAACCGATCCCAACTGTCTTAAGTGGTCTTTGAGGATTCTTTCTTAAGGGCCAGCAACTGTTACTGTCCTTGCCTTACAGTGTTGTAAGCTATACATTACCCTGTGAACATCAGTTATGTAGTCCAGTATGAATGTGATCATTAGCTAATTAGCCGAACCATATAAAATCTTGTATTACAAACTTAATGACTCTGCTGTTATATACACAAATTGACTGTTTTGAAATTACAAACAAGAAGCTTAGTTACAATTTCCATTGGCAGAAGTATTCTTACCATTGTAGTATTTACATAAACATAGAAACAGTAGCAAGCTCATGGTGCTTAACAAGGCCAGAAGCCAGTAGTAGTTATCTAGTCTGGCCTCCCTTAGATCATCAGAGAACCAACTTCTTTGTTTGCTTGAACTTGTGAAAATCTCAACCAGTGAGATTAGAATGGCACTCAGAAAGCTGCCTACCCCAAAAACACTAAGATACAAAGCTATGCCCATGGTTCTCATCCTACTAGGCATTTGGGCGTAAAAGAACTCTTGCATTCCAACAACTGTAAAGACATCTGAGATGCCAAGGAAAATGTACTGAGGTAGCAACCAGAAGATACTCATTGCTACTGTTGATGACTGAGATTCAAGAAACCCTGATCTGCTAACCTTCAATCTCTTTGTTTCTACAATTGCAGCTATTGCCATGGCAACAATTGAGAGAACCATTCCGATTCCCATCCTCTGCATCACATTGATCCCTTTGTCTGTTCGGATGATAATCTGTATGAAGGGTATGATCACCTTGTCATATAAAGGCATTAGAAGTACTATTGATATTGTAATAGCACTCTGCAGTGTTGCAGGAGGAATAACAAAGCTGTTTCCAATGTTCCTCTTCATGGTCATTCCCTGTTTAGTGAAGAAGGTGACTGGCTGTTGGAAGACAACAGCAAACATTAGAAGAGTGATCCATATGGGCAAGAGCCTCAGCAGCAGTCTCACATCAAAAGTAGCAATCTCATTGTTTGGGCTCTGATCCATGCTTTTGGAACTATCAAAATCTTGGTCGCGAAGTGACCTCTCCTGTAGCCTGGAAACAAGCAAGCTTCCCATTAGGTTCTCTCCTTACACAGTAAAAATGCTAAAAAAACATGATTAAGATTAGTTTTCATGCCATCGAGGGACAAGATTGCATCTATGGTACTGATCCCCTTTGCTTGCCCACAAGGAGAGGAAGAAGCAGAGAAGAACTTACTCAAGCTCAACCATGTCAGATTCCTTATCTGGCAAGGAGATTCTTCTATTCATCACTTTTGATGCAGTTTCTTTGATGGTTTGAATGATCTCTTCCATGGGTTTATTCCCACCCTTGGACTGCTTATGGGTGTAGGCTTTAGTACCACATAAGAAACATACAATTGAAACCACCATTGATATCGTAGGGATAGCAAATCCTAATCCCCAACCAAAAGAATCTTGAATATAGGACATAAGAGACACACCCAATAGGCTTCCTGTACAAATACTGAAATATGACCACTGGAAAAATGAACTTTTATCCTTGCTCTGGTCGTCTTTGGTACAAGGCAGCAATTCATCATCACTTTCAAGTTGATCTGCTGCAAAGGCTTGCAAGCAAGGATTGTATCCACCTTGCCCTATGGAAATCAAATAGAGTGACCAAAACAGAGACACTGAAGATATGGTTTTGCTTGTAGGTATCCATGCCCTTAGCACTGCTGTTGATGTCAATGCTGCAAGACCCTTAAGGAATACAAGAATTGTAACAGATGAACGGTGTTAATTGAATATTAAATAAGACCAGCATAGAAATGATTTTTTGAGTCAAGAAAGTCACCACAACATAAATCAAAGAGGAAGCCAAGATGGTGGAGTAGCGATCCCAGTATGAATCAGCAACAAGTGCTCCCAA
The DNA here is from genome assembly GCA_028583415.1 of Protea cynaroides. Classification (NCBI taxonomy): domain Eukaryota; kingdom Viridiplantae; phylum Streptophyta; class Magnoliopsida; order Proteales; family Proteaceae; genus Protea; species Protea cynaroides. The sequence continues at coordinate 9,941,113 of CM053273.1, forward strand.
CAGAGAGAGGATGGATGTCACTCCACACCAGTAGTTCACAGTTTTGGCTGCTGAGGAGTTGCTCATCTTTACAACATCTGACAGATAGGTAATGAGGTTGGAAGCTACCCCCTTGAATGCAAACCTCTCCATACCAGCTATCACTGTAACATCAACCACAACCAACCACCCTTTGTTTTACTATTAACAGCTCAATCTCACCTCTGTTCCACCTTAAATACCAAGCCCATTAAGATATATGATTCGATTAGGCATTTATGTAATTAATTGGTGCTCATGCTAACCCTTCCATCTATCTCTTAACTATAATCACTAAGAAGATTGAGAAAGATTACCTATAAGGAGAATGCATGATTTGGCCAGTCCTTTTGATCTTCTTCCTTCGTCCATGGTGAAAGCAAATGACTTCAACTGTGATGAAGAAAGTGGGGGTTAAGGACCTAAACAAAAAACCACTACCAAGAAAACCCTTTTTCTCTCTGAATCTAAACGTCAATCATAATATAGCTATAGTTTGTACCACTCACAATCTAATTACTCAATTTCTTTCATCCTCTTCTTTTGATCCTCTTTTCAGTTTTTAATGGCAACTTTATCTCCCATTGAGACACATGACAAACATTGAGTTAGAGTCTCATACAAAGCCGAAAAACCTGCTTTTCAGTTTCATTGGTGATGTCGTCATGGCCATGCCATCTTTAAGCATAAATGTCGACATACAGCGATCCCATACGTCCACGTTGATGAAGATGACATCTGGCAATATTGAAGAAAATCCTAGGAACTTTAAGAAGATGAGGGAATGGATTCGTCATATGGAAACTCCTTTCTATGGTGGTATAAGTGGAGATAAAGATTTCAGAAAACGTTTGTCATGAACGTATCAAACAGAAACAGAACCTGTTGACATACGTTACGTTAGGATTCAGGTTTCCCGTGAACCCAGGAGTCGGTTCAGGTTAACTTTCTGAGTCTTGTGCTGTAATCTCATCCAAAATGGAAGAAACTTACCCAAAAGGAAGAACAGAGTAGTTGGAAAGATGGGGAGAGAGAAAGAGAGAAAGAACACTGTGTATGGTGGTTTGCTGAAACGGAGAGAGAAATGGATTAAAAGATATAGAATTTTTGTGGTTTACTGAGTTGGATTTCAACTCCTAACAATAAGAGGTCTTACTAGACACGCATGATTGTTTACACAAACTCTACTCCGTGGTGCTGTGGTAGCCCACTTAAATCTTCCTCTCCTTCTTTATCATCCTTAAAAAAAAAGGATAAAAATGCAAACAAGAGAAAATATAAAAAGCAAACAATCACATAAATATAAGGATTTACCTCGTTGGTTCAGTATCCAATGCCTACTTCTACCAGATAATGAGAAAAATTTCTTATTCACCCAGAAATATTCTACAGTTCTCTCTACCTTAGAAAATATTAATATATAAACTCCCTATAAACCCTAATACACAAGCCAACAAAAACCACTTACCATAAATTCAAGAACAAGTTAATAATGATAAGGTAAAGTGTGAATCATATGATACATATTTATTATTGTGATTAAGGATAATGATGAGATTTGGATCTCTCACACAATTCTTGCGGGGTGTTTTAATATATTTATATTTATATTTTGAATTTTAATATTCTTGTTATAACGTATAGTCAGACAGTAGAGAGAATTAAGGGAGCAGAACTCTGAAGTTCTAAACTCCCTTTCAAATTTGAAATACATTGTTAGAACGCATGAGGTGTTGAGAGATTTAAGGAGTGAATCTCTGAGATTATCAACTCCTTCTAAATTTGAATACAAAAAAATTCAAACTTCCTAGTTTTAAGTTACGCTTCTTCATCTTGGGCTTGAACCTGACATTAACTTCTATCTTATCAAGTCAATCCATTTGGAGTATGGGTTCATTTGATTTCGATCCTTTACACTCAAGTCCAATCAAAAAAATTATGTTTAGTTTCGGTTTTGGTCCGATTTGGTTTCGATTTTTATGGAGCTAGTTTAATGGGCTCTTATCATTCCACTATTTCGGTTTCCTATATGATATTTAGTAACAATTTAACTTAATGGGTTCTATCAAACCATTATTCGGCAAGTTAATAAAATATTTGTTTAATGGCACTTATCAATCAATTAATGGGCTGGGTTGGTTTCTATTTGGGTCTACTAGGTCGGTTTGGTTCAGATTAATCAATCAATTTGGTCCGATAGTCCAATTGCGATCCACTAACTTTCGATTTGGAGAGAATCTGGTTGGTATTTAACAAGTACAAAGTTGAGTTCCTCTTTGGCTATTTACTGATACAGGAAGCAACCTTGTTATTTTTTTGCAGGTCTTAAAAGATTTTAGGCATTCTTGGTAATTAATCTTATGCTTTGAAAGGTTTGGTAGATGTTGGAACTGCTTTTCTCATCAACTTACTAACAGATTCATACCAGGGGACTACTAACATCAAGCATGGTTTTAGATATCTGGAATTCTGGATTGAATTGGTAGATCCGTATGAATACAAAAAAGGTACATCAAATCAGTATAATGGTTGATACCTGATCGATATTGATTGATATCGATTCCAAGTTACGAAGGGGCATCAGTGATTCAACGCCTCAACGGGGCTTGGCCTCAGCTCCTTCAAGTCAACTCAGCTAAATCATGGTTTAGGGATCTTCCATCCTATCATTCTCCCTCTCTTTTTGCAACTGTCTCCCATTTTATTGATTGTTATCATCAAAATCTAACTTCGGTATCAAAGTGGTCATCCCGAACTTGAAGTTCGATCAATTTTGTACTCTTCATATTGTCATCGGCAGCCTAGGTCATACCCAGAAAAATCATTTCGGATTCTAACGGCGGTCTAGACTACAGATGTTTAATTCTCATATTCAAGTTGAATCTATACCCTCTATTCCTCTCATGCATTTCAACTCGTCATTTCATGTTGAAATTTTATATAAAAGAACAAGACCCGGAGATATATCTCTCCATAAAATTTCAGCTCTATCGACTTGCAACATAACTTATATTTGTGCCTTCATGGATTGCGCAATAGCCCATCTAGGAAATCTATTCTCTCGAAATTTCCAAAAAATTTTGAGACAATGTATATGCACTTGTAGGTGTCAGATTGATCCAAAAATAATAATTTAATCCCTTGTAAACTATAAATACTCCCACAATCGAAACCTACGGGGGTTTTCCATATTTCCATCATTAGCATTTTGGTCATTGGAGTAGAAAGAAAGGCTTATTATAGATCTGCTTGTTCGACTCTGCTGACATTTTGTTTCGAAGAGTCCCAAGAGCTCATGAGCATGGATGATGTTATGAGGACGAAGGGGCAGGGTCTTAGTGGTTAGAATTGTTAATTAAATAAAAGGGTTAGACATATCTTGTTATCACGATTACATAATGAAAAAAACTCGGGAGCCCTCATGACCTTAATATGAACTCATAATCAAAAGCTCATCCTCTCAAACCTGTTTTTCTATTGCTAAAAGTTCATACTCCAAATCTCACACGCACAAAGTGAGGGAGAAAGAGAGAAACAATATTAGAGAGTTGTAGAAGGGAGAATTTCGCCAGCGTCTAAGACCCCACCTCAATATGGGTTTATAAAAACCGGCCTGGCCCGATTTCAAACAAGAATCATGCATGGAGCTTCACCAATACAATTGCCATGGGTACTCTGCATCTTCATTTCTCCACATAAAATGATAAGGCTTCTACAAAGAAATAGATAACACATATATTGAGTAAGTTACCTATAAAAGCATGCAAGTGAGTTGTCCATAATCCATATATTCTTCATGGAATCTCATCACCGTCGATGTGGTGTGGGACCCATTAAATATAGGCACATTGAACATATCCCTATTGGAAAGACACATCAATCCCCTGCATTCGGATATTGGACTATGAGAAGAGTCCAAAATGATCAGTTCCAACACATCAATCCACCCTGCATTGAGACATTATTTAGATGAAATGAACCTGAAAATTTAAATATTGCATACAAAGAATATGCAGAGCAGATAATGTTAATTACAGAAAATTAAAGGAAAATATTAACTGATTCAAAGTTAATGAAGAATGAGAAGAGTTAAACAGTGTAGTTTTAGGGTGAGAATATTTATTTGTCAAAAATAACTATGGTTTCCTTAAATTTTACTAGATTTTGCAGGGAATGTGAAATTCCATGATAGTTGCACATATTAACCTTACCATAAAATTTGTACTTTATCATTCATTGGACATTATAGTCACCCTTTCTTTGGGGTTGTGTTCAAAATTAGTTGGAATCTCTCCCTCTCTCTCTCTTCCTTAATAATCTCAACTAGGGCTCTCTAAAAGGATCAAGTTGGGTCAGATTTTTTAAGACTCCATCTTATTAATCCTAAGTCCCCTTAATTGGACTCAGACTCAAATCAACCCTAATACAAGGCCTAAAAAATCCAACCCTAACTCGCCCTTATGGTCAAGTCAAATTAAACCCGATTGCTCGATTGCTCCTCACCATGCGGAGCTGGGTAGGCCATAGAGAAAAAAAACAACGAATAAAGAAGATGAAGAAGAAGAAGAAATAACAGTTGGGTTGGACTGAATGATCGCGCCAAGTTTAGCCCAAGGCCTTAACCCTGTCCAGGCCCAGCCCAGCCCTAACTAGAACTAAAAATTATCAACCCTAACCTGCCCTCAAGTTAGGGTATCTCAACCCAAGCCTTGTTTAGACTCAGGTAGATTTGAACCAATAGGACCAAACTTATATCCGTATCCTCAATTCCCACTTCTGAGAATGTGGATCCCTCTTTCTATGAATCGGTCCGTTCAAGCTTACATCCGTACCCTCAATTCCCACTTCTGACCATATGGATCTTTTTTTATACGAATCATGAAACACCCCCAGTTATGTACTTATGTGTTAATATACCTACCAAAAAATAATAGAGATGATTTTGAAGCCAAAGGTAGGGCTTTCTATTTTTCCTTGATTGAAAGTTGAAATTTCATTTGGTATTGGTTGATTAACAGTTATCCAAGACTAATGGATTCAAATTGTCTCCTCCCTGAGATTCGGGAGGAGGGGGGTGGCCGGGATGAATGGCCGCCACCTGACATTCGGGTGAATCCGAGCCATCCATCCAAGCCGACACCCCAGCCGACAAGCTGAGTCGACAAGGGTGTCGACTCGAATGGATGGCTTGGGTTCACCCGAGAGCCAGGTGGTGGCCATCCATCCAGGCCGCCGTCCCTCCTCTCGAATCTCAGGGAGGAGGCGATATGGATCCAAGACTAATAGACTTTGTCAGAAGATCACAGTCTCGCTATCTAAGTCAGTCACATCAATCAACAGCCCCAGTGGTCAAGGTTTACCTTAATTCACGGCGACAGAGTTCACGTGAAGATTTTGTAAATTGCAAATTCCTAGCGTTTTGGGTCAGATCCACATCATCTCCTCCCTGAGATTCCAGAGGAGGGGCGGCGGCCTTGATGGATGGCCGACACCTGGCTCTCGGGTGAATCCGAACCATCCATCCGAGCCGACACCCCTGTCGGCTCAGCTTGTTTGCTCGGGTGTCGGCTCGGATGGATGGCTCAGATTCACCCGAGAGCCAGGTGTCGGCCATCCATCCAGGCCACCATCCCTCCTCCCGAATCTCAGGGAGGAGACGATTTGAATCCGGGTTGGATCCTACGGATGAATCATACAATGACGTCATAAACAAAATCCAATTGCCACACGGGCTGGATTTGGTAAGGGTGGGGTCAGTCTAGGCTAGTTTTGATTCGAGTTAAATTGGCATCAGACTTTATAAGGTGTGATCAAAACATGTTCATTATGAGATGAAATTTGGACTGAGTGGACTGCAATATGCACATTAACTGATGGGTCGATCCAGTATTGATTTCTTATTTAGTTTAGCTTAACCAATTCGATCCTATTGGTAAAAATCAAATAGGAAACCCATTAAATCCATCCAAAAATTAAAACACATAAAAAAGGTTTAATATCTGATCTAGTTTGGACAATTTTTGGGTTCGGGTCATCGATCCAATTTTCAGATTAATCTCGAATTAATCCAGACCAAAACAGTAGGACATGTCATACTTCAACTCGAAATATGTCTGGTAACAATTCGACTGAAGTTGGTTTTTGGTTAATTCAAACTAATTCGGCTTAAACTATTGGTTCGGTTCCAAAATGGATTCCGCTAAATTTAATCTACTCTACTCTGGCAGTATAGTAAAACCAGCTGCATCTCCTCCGAATCATATAATAATAATACTTAGGGAATATGAATGAAGCCATCCCACTTGATCGCTTCTCCATATTTTCCACTCCCTCACTGTCTTTACTCATTTCAGCCCTCTCTCTTTGGGTCACTGTTACTGCCATGGCGATCCCAATTCCATCTCGTCAGCTCTTCATCGACGGCGAATGGAGGGAACCCCTCAGACGGAAGCGGTTTCCCATCATCAACCCCGCCACCGAAGAGATCATAGGTTCCACTTCCCTCCCTGCAGTTTCTTACTGTTGGATTATTTGGGCTTCTATTCCTCTCTGATTATTTTTCTTTCTTCTTTTTTGATCTTTTAAAATAACAATCTATGTGAGTTGAATTCAAGGTTCACCTTGGTTTGTCTCGTGAAATGTAATTTGTGGCGTTGGGGACTGTTTTCAGGGGATATTCCTGCGGCCACCGCCGAGGATGTGGAACTTGCCGTCGTTGCTGCTCGCATGGCCTTTTCAAGGAACAAGGGTAGAGATTGGGCTTTCGCTTCGGGGGCTTACCGCGCCAAGTATTTACGTGCCATTGCTGCTAAGGTATTGATTATTCCATTCGGTTATCTGGGTGGAAATACATCTTTTTTCTGGTTTTTTTCTTTTTGTACTTGTGAACTTGAACTTTTTATCATAGTGTGAACTGTGAATCCTATGATTTTTAAATCAATCTGCTATTATGGTTAAAGCTGTTATCGAAATGGCTGTACCATATTTAAATTCCACCGACTTCCCAAGATCATGTGTCGTTTATGCCGTGATGGTTCACTTTTGCAAGACGTGACTATTTTATGGGTCAAATTTTGTAAGCCCAGCTTTTGGGGTTCCATTTCACTTTTAACAACATTAATTTCTTCTTATGTTTAATTATGATGGGGCGCAAAGTTTACTCAATTAGCTTCAATGCTATCCACCGTTAAGCTTATCTGGTTAGTCCTTCGCTGTAATTATGTGGATTCAAAATCTGGATTTTGTCATCCGGAACGATGAGGGTTCTTTGCTAGTTCCTCAGTAGTCGTGTAACAAGTATATACTTATCTAGCCACAAAGTGTTGTTCTTTAATTATTCATATCTGCCGTAGTTGGTAGGTTATTTATGTAATGAGGATTTCCATTTTTCTTATTGCACTCAGATAACAGAGAGGAAGGCTCAATTGGCTAAGCTAGAGACTCTTGATTGTGGAAAACCACTTGATGAAGCAGCATGGGACATGGTATGCTTGTGACATCTGTGGCATTTATGTTGTTTAATTATCAAGCATGTCATTCTTATCCATCTATCCACTTGTTCCAGGATGATGTTGCAGCATGTTTTGAATATTACGCAGGACTTGCTGAAGATTTGGATGCAAAACAAAAGGCTCCTATCTCACTTCCTATGGAGACATTTAAGTGCCATATTCTTAAGGAACCCCTTGGTGTTATTGCGCTGGTTACCCCTTGGTATCTGAGAGTACCATTTCCTTCCTGTTGTGTGTGTTTTTCATTGTATTTTTCATTTCTAATTTTTGTGTCACGAACTTGAATTAAATAACTAAGATTTCCTTGCTTTGCAAGTTTGTGTTTTGGTTTGTATGTTAAGAGTACCTTTTGTGAGCTTTCATATAATATCCAGGTCATTGACATTATGTGGGAAAAAAAATTTAATAGTCAGTTTCTGAATTCTGTTCATCTCAGCGTCCAATATGATTGCATGTTATGTGAGATTCTGATCCTTTTAGAAGGTCACAGCATTTATCTTATGGTGTGTCAGTAATGTCGTATTGAATTCTTATTGGACATATGTCCCTTTCCCATTCTTTAAACTGTACTCTTCCCTTTTCCAAACTCTTTAAACTATATTATTTTCCCTGAAATTTTGTTCCCTCAAATGTAATTTGTGGTAGTCACTATTCACTCTGCTGACCTTGATTTGTTGTATGATCTAATATCCTATTGAAATTGCTAAGTGGTTTTTCATTCCCCTCTCCCTCTCCGATATTGATATTTAGTGGTGTTACATAGTATTTAGAGTGTGAACCTTGATGCTATTTTTTGGCTGTTAGCTTCACATAACTGACTGTAATTTGAACTAATGCCTTTATAAGCATCTATGAGAAAATATTAATGCATATATAAGCTGAGAGCTATAGGTAGATCTCTCATAAAATTTTCTGGAAGAATGATTATTCATCCGAAGCGAATGACTTATTATTTGGCAAGTGGGAACTGCACTCAAAGTGCTTGTCATGAGCATATGGATTTTATAATCAAATATAAAGGTTGATGTCAGAAGAAAAAAAGAACTAGATTGATAAGTTTGATTTTAGTTGTTTTTCTCTATATGCATTCTTTATGCATTTGTGTTTGAATGGTGGTTTATGTATTTCTCTGTATACCTTATGTCTCATGAAGAAATAAATATCCATGTTTTCTTGTCTGGCATGCATTTATTCCCCCTGTCATTTATCTCAATATTGATGAAATATAATTGACCATCTGTTTTTTTTTTTTTTTATTGGCTGAAGGAACTACCCTTTTTTGATGGCCACATGGAAAGTTGCTCCGGCCCTGGCTGCTGGGTGTACTGCTATACTGAAGCCATCTGAGTTGGCATCTGTGTGAGTTTCTCTCTCTCTCTCTCTCTCTCTCTCTCTCTCTCTCTGTGGGCTGAAGAAGGGTGGGGGGGAGGGGGGGGAGGTATATGCTTGTCTTATTTATATATTTCTGCTGGCAGACTGACTGTTTCTTTTGTAATTGTTTCTATACACGTCTCATCATACTTGCTTTTTCAGGACTTGTTTGGAGTTGGCTGATATATGTAAAGAAGTAGGTCTACCTGCTGGTGTTCTAAACATTGTGACTGGGTTAGGCATAGAAGCTGGTGCTCCTTTAGCATCTCATCCTCATGTTGACAAGGTTCAGTTGTCTTTTCAGTAATCTTTTGCATTAGAAGTTCATGAAGCATAGGCTCCATCACTCATTCGTAATATCATGGTATGTTATTGATGAATGTCTGGCTAGTAGTAATTAGTTGTTCTATTGGTCATCAATCAGATTGCGTTTACTGGAAGTAATTTGACGGGAAGCAGGATCATGGCTTCTGCAGCTCAAATGGTCAAGGTATATCGAAGACGTATGTTAGGATTTGCATTTCTACCAGTTACATTCATTTAATGTATTTTCATTGATGCTATGGTTGTATGCCAGCCTGTTTCACTGGAGCTTGGTGGTAAGAGTCCCATTGTTGTATTTGAGGACGTAGACCTTGATAAAGGTTAGTGCCCTCTGAATCACTTCATTTTAATTTTCTGAATTACTTTCTTCCCAGAACAGGTTATTGGAACTTATTTTGCAGAAGCAAATGCAAATTGCACTAGATCTGTTAACACTTTTCAATGCAGCAACTGAATCAAATGTATCCATATATTCACACTCTACCTTGTCATTCAAAACAGCTGCTGAGTGGACTCTATTTGGTTGCTTTTGGACAAACGGGCAGATATGCAGTGCAACATCACGCCTCATAGTACATGTAAGGATTTCATGATTTATGTTTTAACATTGCGCCTCCTAAAGCATGTTAGGATTTCATAATTTATATGGTCTTTTAAGTGAAGTGACAGAACAGGATTCATGTTCCTACTAATGGAGACTGAATCTCATATAAAGGAAGTATAGGAAAGGGAAAGGGATGGGCTGTTGTTACAGCAGAACCAAAGAGAGGTAAGGGGGTTGGGAGAGGAACTGTAGAGAGAAATAAAGGGAGTAGAACGAACCTGTCCCACAAATTCAGAAGGGGAAGAGGAATCGTACCTGTCTAGCACAAAGAGAGAGAAGAGAGAGAGAGACGAGAGCAGTTTCTTTTCTCTTTTTTTTTTTTTTTGTTATCCCAAATAACCATCAACTACCAATTTCATTAATAATAATGTCTTTAAATAAACTTGCAATCCTAATTGGACTGAAACTCTAAAAAAACACGATTATAACTCAAATATGACTTCAATATAAGAGTCCTAATTAAACTCAACTACTAACTAGAAATCAACTCAAATACTAATACTCACCTACGTCTAAGGGATGAGGGACCCATAACTAATACAAACTAATAAAATTAATAAAACAAAAACCTAATCACGTCTAAAGGGATGGGGCCCATAATAACTAAAATAAATAAAAAGAAAAACTACCTTCCTAATAGAAGTAAAACTCTAAAATAAAATTAAATCAATAGAAATAAAATTTACAAAGATTTCTAAATTAAATTCTAAGAAGATCCCTATCCAACGGATCTTTGCCTGCATCACTACCCTCAATAGTTCTTTTGCCTTTTTTTTTTATTTAGTGTTCTCTGCCCCCTTTGGGGGTATTCAAATCCTCTCCTGCGGTCCTGCCGTTTGCCAAGGGCCGGATTTCAGCCGGCCCACCCCCCAATGTATTGGCAGACGGCCAGACTAAACCCAAGTCCTTAGATCGGCGGCAGGAACCTCCTGCCGCAGGAGACGATTTGGATCCCCTTTGGGGGGATAAGTACCACAGAGATCTACTACATGAAGAAAATACATTACAAAGCCATAGTATACAGCCACGATAAATGCAGGCTGAAGCAGTCTTCATAAAAAGGAAATTCTTCACTTTGCAAGAACCAAATGCATGTAACGCCAACCTCTGCTTGAAAGATCTTCAAGGATCCTAATGTCTGAGAAAGTAGCTACAGAGCTCAATGTCTCGGAAAATAATCAATTGAAACACCCCTTAATAGTTGGGACTAGGATTCACTATTTGATCTTTTGTATTTACCTCTACGACCTCATTGACCAAACTATAAACATGAATATGCATGCTATTTAGGATTCGTGAATATTGCAGATGGTTCTTTCTTCTAACTTTTTAATGCCAAATGTCTTTCTTGGTCTCATTTTAACTCTCTATTACATGCAAATGTCTCAGGAAAAGATTGCAGAAAAATTTCTATTGAAACTCGTTAACTGGGCCAGAAACATCAAGATCTCAGATCCCTTGGAAGAAGGTTGCAGGCTTGGACCTGTTGTTAGCGAAGGGCAGGTAAGGAAGCTGCATAATCAATTGCTGCCACTCTTTCTTCTTTTTATACAGGGTGGGGGTGGTTTGTTCATCAAAAGTGGTAGGAATTTCTTCTTTACTTCTTTTGCTCTTTGTATTTTCCTGTACTGCATTAATGTGTCTATACTACTGTCAAAATCCATTACTTAAGTGTGGCTTGTGGAGCTAAGTTACCATTTACATGCATTTACAACATATATGGAAAGGACAATGCTATGTATGTCTGCCATAACCATCAATAAGATTGCAATCAGAAAGTACAGGAGAGCAAATGTTCCATACTCATATGGTCATACCTTACAATTTAAATCTAAAAGCACAAAGTAACTTTCCAATCTGAGTCATGAAAGCAGTGCAAAATATTTTCCAATTTGACTATCATAGTTGCCAAGGCGAGGCCTAGGTGGCTAGGTGACCCCTAGGATGCCTGGCCATCACCTTTGCTCACCTTGGTGCCTTGACATATTTGCTTGCCATATGACCAAGACAAACAGATGTGGGAGATGACTTCCTCAGATCATCATTTTTTTTTCAGCAGCACTGTCTGCATACTTTAACACAGTGACACATGGGTTCCAGTGCATATAATGAAAACAAATGGTTAATGTAGCCTTTAAATTTACACTCAGAATATTGCAAAATCCTTTTGTTGGTGTCCTTGAAATGAATTCTGTAACCTTAGTCTTGTATCTAATTTCTCAGTGAAAATGGTGATTGTTGATCTCTCTGTAACAGTAAGGGTTTGTGATTTTTACTTCTTTGGTTTTTCTATTTAATTAACAATGTAAAGTAGAAATACTATCTTCTTATTTCATCTGCAATGGTGTTAAATGGAGCCTGCTAATATATTCTACATTTCCTTCAGTATGAGAAGATAAATAAGTTTATTCAAGCTGCAAAAAGTGAAGGTGCTACTGTTCTGTGTGGTGGCAGCCGACCTCAGGTATCATCCTTTGTGGGTCATATTCTGTTATTTTCTCTACTGACGTGAGGGATCACTAACAGATGTGAAAAATGATGACAGCATTTAAAGAAGGGTTTCTTTATTCAGCCAACCATCATAACAGATGTGAGTACATCCATGCAAATTTGGAGGGAGGAGGTCTTTGGACCTGTTTTATGTGTCAAAACATTTAGTAATGAAGATGAAGCAATTGAGCTAGCAAATGATACAGAGTGAGTACACTATTTCTTAGGAGTGTTTGTCTGAAACCTTTTCTGATTTTACCCAATTGCTTGACCTGGGAAATTTGGTTGAGATGCTTGCTAATTCCCGTGCAGATATGGCTTGGGTGCTGCTGTGATTTCCAGTGATCTGGAGAGGTGTGAGCGCATGAGCAAGGTAATGATACTATGGGGTCTTACTTGAAAGTAATTTGGACATTCATCTGGACCAATTTATTTAATTTGGTTCACAATTGAAGTAACTGGCACTTGGCAGAAATTATCTAACCTCGTGTAATTCCCAAGTCCAACTATATTTACACCAGCAGATCATCTATTTAAGGTGGTTGAAGATGTTGACTCTCTATATTTTATTTATTGTATTCCAATGGCTGGTTGGATCATTTTGGACCTGACATCTGGACCATATGCAAATTTTGGATGTTTTGATCTTATCCATGCACTGTTTGATGCTCCACAACCATTGAATGGTCAATGGACTTCCGAGTTCTGATGTGTGGACTGTCCAAATATCATTAGATTTGGATGTCCACACTGTTGAAAGAGCACTAAAATTTGTTCGTAGGGCTGGCAGGTTGAGGATCAAAGTTGCAAACATCCACAGGGCCACAGACTACGCAAGAGTTCCACCAGTAATAATGCTTGGTCATACTAGACTGATGGCTTTTTGTATCATTATTTGTTGATCATGTTTGTTTATTCTGTCAGAGCTGGGAACATTTAGAGTGTATGGTTGGACTGTTGAACATTCAGATGCTAGGGCAGCAGTCCACATCTGGTCCTTTAAGAATATGTTTTCTTTTTCTTGTCTTGTTTCAAATATTTTTTGGGGATCGTGGAAATGATTTATTAATTCCTGCTCTACAGGCTGTTCGATCAGGGATGGTGTGGGTGAATTGCTCACAGCCCTGCTTCTGTCAGGCTCCATGGGGAGGCATCAAAAGGAGTGGTTTTGGGCGGGAACTTGGTGAATGGTAAGAGTCTAAGCTCTCTGGTTAATAACCAAGTACCAGAAATTGTTTCACCACACTCACACTTTCATGATTCTCCATGTTCTTCTATAGGGGGCTCGAGAACTACTTGAGTGTGAAGCAGGTTACGCAGTACATCTCAAATGAGCCATGGGGGTGGTACCAGCCACCAAATTCAAAGTTGTGAAAACTGCCATAGAACTTGATCGAACCCGGTAAGTAGAAAATATCTTATAACAAAAAAAAGTTAGAACTTCAAACGTGTGGGTCTTTAATAAATTTAGGATGATTGTAAAGCTGAATGTCATGTAATAAAACTCAAATGGATTAGAAATTAATGAAAGATAATAGGTGTTTCTGAATATTCGGATCTTCTGGGAAACTGTGCCCCATAACTTTAATTAGATCCGCACATCAACAGGCTAAACCCTCCCCCCTCCCCCACACACACACACACACACACACACACAACTACTGAACCAAACCAGCAGTTGCAGTCTCTGGATTGGCATCCCATGAATGCTACAGATTCTTGAACGGAAAAAAAAATGGTCATTTCACAGCCCATGTGAAACGGCACAGGAGGACGCTACCTGACAGCGATCCGTCTCCATATATTAAGTGTGATGTTGTATGGAGTTGAGGATCTGAACCACATGTATTCTTCCATGTGGTAACAAAGTGAGCGGACCATGAAACTCTTACACACGAGAACATATCAATTTCAGTCAAGAATAAGCTACCTGTAGAAGTATGCACTGAAACCCCCAAGGGAACCAAGGGGGAAAGCTACTGGTAGTTGCAAGTACCTTTCCTGCTCTTAAAGTTTGTGAATTATTCAGTGCTCAAATTTCGTTAATATTTCCATATGCTCCGTTTGTTTAGCCGTAAAATTCAGCGTTTTATATGTAAAAAAAAAATTTCAATGTTTATTTTCAAAAGATAAAATAACATTCCCCTGTCAAAAGTGCGAAGCATGGAAAATTACTTAAAAATGGGTTTTGGCTTTCAAAACCCAAAATAAAGATATGGGTTGCTGGAAAATATCCTAAACAATGTTTGCACTTTGCTTTCTCGTTACTTTTTTTTTTTTTGACCTTTTTCTCCCACTGCCCCTCCTCCTCTTTCATTCTTTCTCCTCACATAAGGCTCTGTTTGTTTTGGCGAAAAATTTTATGTGTAATATTTTATATATAAATTTTTATTTAATGTTTGTTTTGAAAAAGTAAAATATAGTGATCTCTAAACAGAAGGCAAAAGAACTTCTTCTGGTTTTTTTCTTTAACCTATTGAAAACAAATTTTGAAAAAAAAATTACATATAAATTATTGGGAAGTTGAATCTACAAGGGGGCATGTTGGAATCTTGTCATTGGAGAGAGAGAGAGATGGAATCAAGATTTCAAGGAGAAATAAAGACAAAAGTAAATACTGGCAGCATGTACTTTCTTTTTCCTAAATTGCACATAAACAAAACAGAACCCAAGTGAAATCAGCATCTCCCACCACCCTATAGTGAAATTTCCAGCAGTGCTTCTGCTACCTCCGGCAGCAATGGTGGTGGCTGTGGTGGAAGCTCTGGTTACATCTAACGCCGTCCGATCTCCTCTAAATTAGACATGGCCCAAATCGTGTATTTCTGTTTTCTGTTCCTTGAGGCTGGACATGGCCTGTGTACTTTCATTTTTGGTAAAAACAAATCATGTATTAGGTTTGACCTAACCTTGATATCCTGAAGAATTAATGTGATTGGGTTCACCTTGGTGCAACTCGTCAGCGGGTACGAACAGTTTTTAAATAACACTGAGTCATGACTCTTTGCCTTTTGACCATGACTCGGTCAAGACACAAGAAAAAGAAACCTTAGTACAGTTGGCTAAGGCGATCCCCGCGAAGTAAGGCATCTTTAGGAAAAACAGGAGGGCCGATCCCATTTACCCAAAAGAGAAAAAAAAAAAAGAAGAAAGAAAACAGGGCGGATCCCTTCTTATCTCTAGTTCGATTCCATGCATCTAAACCTTGGTAATATACGGATTCACATCCTCTCTTCCCAGTGATTCAGAGGAGGGCTGACGCCCCAGTTGGATGACCGACTCATGGGGCTCGGGTGAATTCGAGTTGACATCCCCTGTCCTCTCAGTTTGTTGGTTTGGTGTCGACTCGGATGGAGGGCTCAGATTCACCCAAGCCCCACGTGTTGCCATCTAACGGGGGCATCTCCCTCCTCTCGAATCACTAGGAGGAGAGGATTTGAATTTGACGATACACTGGTGGTGTGCAGGATTTTTTTTTTATTGAAGAAATTGACAAACCTTTCAAAAATGATACATCCCTTTCAGTCCACTTTTTGCGGATTTGGATTTCCTGCAGTCTTTGCAGTTGCATCGGAGTTGTTGATGTACTCGAAAGGCCGGATGTGACTACAAGGGCTGCACGGCTGCCACAATCTAGGCCCTTACCTCTCACTACTTGGCATTTAGATTCTCACAAAGAGGGATTCAAATCCTCTCATACCGGTATAAAGAAATCCAATGGCTATCATCCATTGTGCAGGGATTCAAATCCTCTTATGCTGGTATGAGGAAATCCAGTGGCTGTCATCCACTGTGTGCATATACCAATATAATGGTATTGATATGTGCGCATAATAAACTACAACCATTGAATTTCCTCATGCCAACATGAGGGGCATAAGAGGATTTCTATCCCACAAAGAGGACTTTGCCCTCATTAATCCTCTAAAAAGGCTCTCTTTCTTTGTCTTTACCAGAAAAAAAAAGAAGCATATTGATAGGATTGACGGGCTTGATTATTAAACAAGTGCTCATGGTGCAAGGGTATAACCCGACCTAATTGCCAGATGAACCGGATATACCTTTAAACCGAGCTGAATATTAGTTTAGACTAAACGAATACAATCTTAAAACTAAAAAACTAAAATATTAAAACGTCGTTTACTCTCTTTCATTTCTTGAGTTTTCCTCTCATTCATTTTGTCATTATCTTCGTCTACATGGGTGATCACAAGCCTAATAAGAGTCTTTAATGTATATAATCTACAACATGACACCAATTATGGATTCTAAATGATGTTACTCTATTTTTATTTATACTTTGGCATGAACCTGTTACGGTCTGTTTATAGACCATTAGTTTGATTAACATAAAATCAATTATGAACCTAGACCGATAGGACCAAATATAAACGAGTCCTTGCCTTGCCGATAAAGGAGCAATTAACAAAATAGTCAAAATGCAAGGTGTTAAAATGGTAAAGACTAATTAAACCTGATCAATTGCCACCCTATCCAAAAACATATTTTCCACATGAGTTGCATATGTCAAATTTGTTGGAATATATAGTCAAATCATGTAAGATTTTTTTATCCTTGTATTTCAATGATCTTTGTTCTGCAAACAATCCAAGTAGTATTGATTATCCTTTATTTTATTTTATATTTAGATCATCATACACTACAATGCCATAGGTCAACTACCAAGGTTGGGAGGAGGGGAAAATTAAGATTTGCATTTTTTTTGCACTTTATTGAGGATAGTTGTCCCCTTGTCCTTCATCCACGATGAACATAAAATCTCTTAATGCTTCCCTTTTGGGGTTTGGATGGGATTTGGTAGAAGACATTCAATATACATGAAACAGTTTGAATCTCTCTCCAATAGGATAACCTCCAAGGGATCCATCACCCTCCTTGTCCAGTGGGACCCCTAATAGGGTACACTTTAAGGGATCCCATCACTGGACCCACTGAATATGCACAGTATTGTGGTCCTTCGGAGGGTACTCTCTTGACATCCATTATGAATCCCATTAATGGAATTCCATTCGTTTAGGGGGAAGGAAAACTTTTTCTAACATTAAAAACATTATACTGAATCTTAAAATTAGATTTATATGAAATTTAACCTAAAGTTAAATGATGCTGTGGACCTATCTACAAATATTTCCACGTGGCAGCCGCCCATGTGGGACACAAAAATATGAATTTTGGGTTAACCAAATGATACAATGGGTTAATGGGCTGCGTGCTTTTAAATGGGCCTCTGGGTGTTCTGACCCACACCAAGGCACAAGCCTACCCAATGTCCTGTCCTAATGCTTTACGTCTGAGAGGGAGACGACTGACTATAGGAAGGTTGAGAGAGCAGCATAGCGGTGATTCCCAACGTCACGTCTCCTTAAACTGAAGAGAAGGTGAACGTTTCGTTAAAAGAATTACAAAAATTCCTGTTTCTTCCACGCAATCTGACTCTTAAAATTTATTTTCTTTTCATTAATTTCTTCTGGTTATCGAATAATCCACTTTTAGTTCTCACCTTTTATTCAGTGACCACGCAAGGACCCGAGTCTATATTACTGTAGTTCGATTAATTAGTCCTTTTTATTGTTTTTTTCTGGAAGGAAGGGGGCCAAAAATCTCCTGAATAGCTGCCAAAATCAGTTTTTCAGTCGCTTTTGATGTTCTGATTGCTTAATTGCTGGAACTGTTCTATGAGTTGCAGGTAATTTCGTTGTTTGGGGCATCTGTACTTTGTTTTCATGACTTTCATGGGGATTGTCCTGTCCGGCTATCTGTTGTAGGTTCTGGTGTTTTTCCTTATCATATTGCTTCTTCTTCTTCTTTTTTTTTTTTTATCTTATTTAATCTTTTTGCTTTTGTTTCCTTTTTGGTGGTTAATTTCGTTTGAATTTGGTAGTCGCGTTGGTCTCTTATAGCTACTGAAATAAGCTGCTTTCTTTATATTGTTGTACTTTTGACTCTGGAATTTCCGAAGTTATTCGTGTTTGTGATCTTTGGTTTGTATTCCATGAAGGTGCTGGGAGAAAAAGGGTCTCATGGTCTGATAGGGTCAAAATTTGACAACCCGTTTGCTATTATTATTTAGTTATAAATGTCTTTTATTTTGTTTCCTGATCCTGACATGGTAGAATTGTTCTCAAAAACATATTTCATCTTTTCTTCCCCTCGTTTTTGGTGGGGCTTGGTTGCTTTTAATGGCACTCCAAAAGTTCCTAATTTTATGTTTATTCTGGGTTCTGTGATTGGTTATTTGATGACTATCTACAGAGGATCTGGATCAATATCGAGCTTCTGCGATACGAAATCCTGACACGAATTCCATTATTGTAAAGCTGACACCTACCTGGTTAGTTATATAGATAGTACTATTTAATTTTGAAGATGAAACTCCTTAATATAGATAGTTACCTGATTTACAGATTGTTTCACATCTGTAAATCTTAAACTACATTGGTGATATAAACTGTGAATAGTGTGGTAGGAGGTCTTGTCAACTGTGTCGGACATTTGTTTGCAAAGTTGGGCTTGGTTTCATTGGTACCTTACTAATTGGGTATTCTAATGTTACTGTATGGAAAAATAATGATGTGCACTGTGCATGTAGATCACATGAATACCATTTTCTCTGACTGCATTTCTGTTCGTATTTTATCCATCGTAGTTTCCCTCTGTTGCAGGATAGAGGCGAACTTAACAAATTCATGGTGGCACTTGTGACTACAGGATTGGTTGGTGTTTGGAAGTTGACATTTGACAAGGAATATCGTTATAACTCGTGGAAAGGTAGTACTAGAAATTCTTGAATGTCAGATTGCATATAGGGAAACCTGTTAATGAGCTTTTTTTTTAATTTAATAAAGGTGATGGAAGCTACCTACATTGATGTTAGAAATTATGGAAATATAATTTTGTTTTCAAGATCAACAACGTATTTGACTTTTTATTGGGAATGAACATATAAGAACCCCGAAGGAAGGAAAGATTGTTTTAAAGAACTTTCATTACAGAAGGAAAGATTGTTTTAAAGAAATTTCATTACAGATTATTATTATTATTATTATTATTATTATTATTATTATTATTATTATTATTATTATTATTATTATTATTATTATTATCATGGTCATTATTTATTTTTATCTTAATTCATGACTGTCATACATCAGTCATAGAAAATGCAACTCATGCTTCGTGTTTGCCTCTGCATTATGCTTGGTGGTATTCCCAAGCAACTTGTTGGTTATCGAAGTCCCCCTTTGTTGTTTCAACTTTATAATATGGACCATGAGCATATTTGCCACAAACCCGAATTATACTAAAAAAAAAAAAAAAAGGTAAAATCATTCATATCCAACACCCTAATGCTAATATATTGAATTGATAAAGGTCCTAATTATGACATGGGCATCAGGTGGATAGAACTCACTACCATTAAGGAATGATATACAGTTTCAAAACAATAAGGTAGCTACTTTGACTTCCCTTGGCTTTAGAAATGATTGTTCTTTGTAGCATATTTATAGGATTACAGCCAATGAAACATGAATGAAAACTATGATACATTCCTTTGTGAAAACTTTCCACATAGAAAACTATGGAGAGTCATATCTCATTTGTTTTCTTCTTTTCAGTTCTGATTGATCAGTAGCTTTAATTGCACTACTATAGCTGCATCCAAATGTCTATCATGCATGATAATCATACCTCTGGTTGCACTAGTATAGTCCTATTTTGGCAAACAAGCATTTTATGATATGTATGTTTGTTATGGAATCGTTTTTTTTTTATGCGTTGTTCTAATGTGGTTGTTGATATTTTCCTATTTATACTGTTCAAAATGCTGACTTCTTGAAGAGCTAAATAAATTAGTCAAATCATTCAAGAAGCTCTGGAATCTCGTTTGAGATATCCAAGTCATATTTTTCTATTTATGCTGTTCAAAATGCTGACTTCTTGAAGAGCATATTGCATCCTTTACAGATCAGTCAAATCATTCAAGAAGCTCTGGAATCTTGTTTGGGATATCCAAGGTTTTGCTTCATGTATTTATTAATCTACAAGTTTGTGTAGCCATCCCTAGTGGTTCGAATAAGGCTTGATCGACTTGAGGTGGATACTTATGGAACTACTAGTTATAGCTGTCCTATTCTGTTTGAACTTGTAGATTTCTTGGGAATATATTTCATTTGTTGTTCTTCCTCTTATTCTGTTCAGATTATATACTGTTGTTAATATGTCTCATTTTATTCTCATTTAAATTCACATGTATTCCTTTTTACATATTTCATTCGCTCTCTCTAGTTCTATGCAAGTAACCTGTTTTTATTACGGTCTTTGAGATATAGTCAATTCATGTTCCTCTGTTTTCTGTGGCGTTCTCTCTTGGAATATTGTTTTTATTTCTTCCTCTTTGGTTCCAGCTCATCGTATTAATCATCAGAAGTAACACTTTGGGGAATGGACTGGCCATATTTGCTTGATCTGTGTGTTTGTGAATGATGTCCAGTGGACAAAAAGGTGTACATGCTTCTAGCATATTCAATTGGAAATGGCATGGTGAATCAGCTTTAACCACGGGACTGCTTAATGACGTGCCTCCTGAGATTGAGCTATCCCATTATCAAAGGCTGCCAAGTTCAGGTAGTGAGAGTCCTTCTGAGCTTCTCAATGGGGAGGGCTTGAAGGTAGAAAAAATTGCTGATTTAGACCTATTTTTCGAAAGGCTATATAACTACTACTGTGAAAAAGGGCTTTGGTGTATTATCATCAAGTGGGTGGTTGAACTGCTGAGCCTCGGTTTCACCATATGTTTCTCAGGGTTTTTCCTGTTATTTGTTGATTGGAATGGCCTTCGAAAGGTAAAGTGTGGGATAGATGCATTTGGATCTGGAAAGAACTGTGATCTGGCTAAGGAGGCACTTCATTCACACCCATTAACTCCTTTCACACTTTCCAAAGGTATCATTGTTGGATATCTGGGAATATTTTCTGTCTACTGGATCTTCTGTTTTTTGAGGTTCTTTGTCCAGTTGAAAGACACTTTGGAGATCCGCCATTTCTATTATAATAGGTAATTTTGACTTCTTTTTTTTAAGTAGTTGGTTTTCAAAGCAATGATAGTGCATATTCACCAAGTTTATATGCTTTTTTTCTTCTGCAGTCTCCATGTGACCGACCGTGAAGTTCAAACTACAGCATGGGCATCAATTGTTGAGAAGGTTGTTCAGATACAAAGGTCACAGCAACTTTGTGTGGTGAAGGATCTCTCGGCACATGATATGGTAATGCGAATAATGCGCAAAGAGAACTACTTAATTGGGATGCTGAACAAAGGTGTCCTTGCTTTCCCAATTAATCGGTGGATCCCCGGTGCTGGTCCTGCTGTGAATTCTGGAAAGGATGGAAAGAAAAATTATTTAATATTGACAAAGACTCTTGAATGGACCTTGAATTGGTGCATACTGCAGAGCATGTTTGGCAGGTATATTTTCAGTGATTGATTTAAAAAAATTGTGTTTAGTAGTATCGAATACATTTTAACCTTTTACATATTAGGGACCTTGTGCATTGAACTGTGGATGATGACTTCACATTCACTCATTTGAAAAGTCCTATCTATAACATCTTTCCAAGATATTATTCTTTAAAAAGTCAAGAGAACTTATTCTAGGGTGAGATCTTGGGGTCTCTGATATCATGATATAGAAAGAGAGAATTACTTGTGGAACAGTCCCCCCCCAAAAAAAAAAAAAAGAAAAAAAGAAAAGAAAAGAAAGAGGTCCCTCTGCAATTTCAAGTAGTCGATTCTTTATGCCAACTGAAAGGAACAATGGTAGTTCTTCTTACTTTTTGTACCCTCTCCCCTTAGTTACTCTCCAGTCTCCTCTATGAATAGTACATTCTCTTGGTTTCTAGAAACAGCCATATTAATGTTTATCTTCAGTTTCAATTACCAATTGCAAATCTTATTGACAATCTAAAGAGTAACCTTTATGGTTTTATATCCTCATAACCATGGTTTCAATTATCGTATGGATACGGAGCGTATCGGCCGATACGTATCAGTATCAACAGTAGTTGATGCAATACAACGCAATACGTTTCCTAGTTTTTTAAAATAGTAAGTGTATCAGGGGTCGATACCCCTCCGATACGGCCAATATGATAAAAAATGAATTTTTGCATTTTATTTTCTCATTTAAAAAATTTGGAAAAAAAAGTAACATATCCACCTGTATCGGTTCGATACAGGTCGATACAATAAAATCAGAACAAATCAGTGGCGGTACAGGTCAATACGATAGAAAGGAAAAACAAAACAGAAAAATCAGAATCAGAGAAGAAGAAGAAGAAGAAGAAGAAGAAGTAGAAGAAGAAGAAGAAAAAAAATCAGAATCAGAAGAAGAAGAAGAAGAAGAAGAAGACATGCCAGTTCCGGAAGCAGCCGTGAGGTTGATTGATGTTACCTTCTTCTTCATCGTTGAGTTCGGCGGAGAAAATTGCTTTGGAATAAGAAGCCTTCGACAGAACCTTCACGAATTCGTTTTTTTGACTTTTTCAAGTGCTGATATTTTGTTTGATGTGATAAAATGTATCTGCATGTAAGATAATAACGTATACAATCCAATAAAAAATCATCATTTTCTTTTAATATATAAATTGTTTCAATACTTGACAGTGTATTGAAAATATCTATACCACCCAAAATCTATTTGGACACCATCCTAATAAGAACTAAAGACTCAAAACATAGCCCCGAACCCGGCAAACTTAATGTAAGAAACATTTTTCTTTTTAATATTGCTTATTTATAGTGTTTTTATGTTTTAAAATTGTGTTTTGTAGGTTCCCTAATCATTCCCGTGTGTATCTTACCCCGTATCCATGCATATCCATGCGTATCCACCGTATCCACGATACGATACGATACGTTTCTTAAAATCAACTGACCGATACGATACCGATACACGATACTTTAATTTTTGCTCATAACCTTATGTCTAAATAACTTGTGAATCCAAATGCATATAGAAAGAACTCAAATAGAGAAGGGCACAATGATAACGTGTGTTAATTTTTTAGGTTTTGCTAGGTTACATGAATAAAAACTTTGAAACTTGTTAAAAATGTGGTAGAACTTCACTAAGTCTAGTGTTTCTGCATATCATTAAATAACCATTTATTTTCAATAAATGGGCCCAACTTGTCATGTAGAAATTTATTTTACTGAACTTTTGCTAAGGTTTTCTTATGGGAAAGGATTATGATCTTACATGATGTCTTATCATGTTAATGATTATTCTTCTTGGTTAGTGGAGATACACCACATCTTTCTGTCATTAGATTATCCTAGTCTGAGAAGAATGCCATGTAATTCTTATTTTCACTAGGCTGTTAATATTACATCAAAATATACAGCTGCATGCTAGAAAAAATTTAGCTTTTCAACTACCAATTGGCTCAACTTGTCACTGTTAATAATATATATATATATATATATATATATATATATATACACTAACTACAGATCCTAACTTGTTCTTGGATTTTTTTTAAACATTATTTCCAGTACTTCAGAATCACTTGTTTCTACTTGGCTAAATACGGAATTCCTTTGATGTAATAATAATATATTAATATATAAAAAAATAGACTCAAAATATTTCAATAATCTAAGGGGGCCATAGAAGTTAAAGAAATGGAGATTGAATTAGAGTAGTTCAGCAAATATAATGGGCATGAAATGGGATTGGCACAAATGGATTTTTTTTTCAGCTTATGATTGTCATCCTTCTTGTTTTGGTTCATCCACACGTGGCGGAAAAGATTCCTTGCTAGGTTTACTTATTGATATATTCATACGATTGCATTATATGTAAATGAATAATCAATGTTCTTGAAGCTTTTCTTGCTTTTTCATGGAGAGGATTAACATTTTGTTTTTATGATTTCAGCATCAGAACATGTAGTGTAAAGTGCTATAGAAAGAAATTTGCTACATTTGTGATTTTCGTGTACTGATCAAATTCTGGATTTGCAGAAACTTTCAAATCCGAAGGGACTTTATTTCTAACCCTTCTTCATTAAAAAAGAGGCTAATGGCAGTTGGGCTTGGGATGCTTCTACTTTCTCCATTTCTTGTCATATTTATGTTGGTATATCTCTTCCTGAGGCATGCTGAACAGTTCTACAATGATCCAAGTACAGCATCATCCCGAAGGTGGTCTACCCTATCAAAATGGATCTTCAGGGAATTCAATGAGGTACTAACATTCCCCCACCCCGGCCATGGGGTGGTTCTCAATTTAAATTGCATATTTAATTTCTATATTTTTCTCATGTTAAGTAATCCTTGATGGTGACTGATTGAGTCTGTTGACCTTGTAAGAAGTGTTAGACAAAACATTTCAAGTGTTTTTGCTAGTGTTTGATTATTTCTCTCGTTAGATGGATAGGTTCTAAAAAATTGGGATTGAATCATTATAATCCTCATAGCCCTAAAACATGTTTTCAAGTTTATCAAATCTGGTTTCAACTAACTGAAGTTTAGTATGTTAAGTTTTGTCATTGGTTTTTGATATGTTATTTAGAGACACCAGTAGCATGCATGGGTGGTAAAATTTCTATTACCACATGTAGTATTGCTGTATTGGTGATATGGAAGGTTCTAATTTTTTGTTCCCTTGCAGCAGCACAAGGACAGTTTTCCTTTCCGGAGGATGATATCTGTTAATTTTATTTCCGGATGAGTTGGTAGGGGAAGGCGGATAGGCAGTCCTTTAAGTTGTATGTGGGCAACCCTATGATGTAGCCCCTTCTGTGAACCTAGGCCTTGGCCTGTTGTTGTTGTTGCATTTCATATCGCGTATTTTAGTTATTCTTTTGGCAATTAAATCACTTTGTTATCTATGAAAGGGAAAGAAAAAAAAACCCCATTATATGAGAAGAATGGGAAAAGTAGTTGAAGCAATCACTGCTTAGGCCACGGTTCTTTAGATGGAATATTTCAGTAAGACTCCTGGATAACAAGGACTTGTGTATAGGTACCGACATTCAACATCGGTACCCAAGTTTCCAACAGAAAGCTGCTTCCATTTAGGATATATGGGAAAAGGGTCAATGTCTGAAACAGAGAAATAGTCCAATAAGAATTTTCATAATTATGGTCCTCAAAAAAAAAAAAAAAAAAAGAAGAAGAAAGGTTTGAGGAACTGAAGGCCTAAACTCTTTTATTTATTTATTTATTTAGGATAAGTTTAAAGAACTATTTTATTTCTATAATTTTACACTAATTTTCTTTTAATATCATATTCTCATTATGATTTACGGCCACATGTACTCAACTCAGCCTTATCCCAACTAAATGGGGTCGGCTACATGGATCTTCTTTCGCCAATCAACTCTATTCAAAGCCATATTTGTTATCAGTGCTAAGCTATGCTTGTCTTTCCTAACCACTTCTTATAGTCATTTTAGGTCTACACCTGGCTCTTTTAGTTCCTCCAGTATGGATCACACCACCCCTCCTTATCGGAGCATTCAAAGGCCTCCGTTGCACTTGTTTATACAACTCATAATGACTATGTAGAAGAATAAAATCCCTGAGAATTTATTTTGGACGCTTCAATCTCAGCCATTCATCTACATATCATAATTGCAAGTTTTTGAATCTCTAGGAGATATGTGGCTAGATTGGGAGTTAATATGGATCACCTATGTTGGGGTAATTACAGTGTGGGAGTAGGCTGGTGTGACGTACTTTTCTTTTATCTGTTTTGTCACTGACTCACTGGGGGCTTGGGGCTAGGTTGCTAGTTCCCATCTTTGGTCTTGCCACTGCTTTGTTCTCTGTTTCTTGACCTTTAGTCATAATTTAGTGTAATTCATCATGAATCAAAATAAAATGGCGAAGACCAAAGAGTTTTGTGAATGTTGTCTTTGTCAGAATGTTACTTCATTGCATGTAGCAGACATGGACAGACAAGGTTTGTGATAGAAACCGTACAGCCATCTCACATTCTCTCTAACAAATTTCAGCCCAAAACAAGCATGAGAATTTGTTAAAAAATGAATTTAAAATTTCAGAAAAATCACTGCAATGACTTTTCATGGTAATGGAATGTAGTGGCATTCTTGTAATTTTTTGGCATTTGCTCCAAATCATCTCTTTGTTAGATGATTTGGAGAGTAGTAGCATAATATTCACTGGAAAATCATGCTCAATAAAATAAGGGATTGAACATGTAATCTCATCCTCACTGCTTCTGCTGCATGTAATTTATTTGAATGTTTTCACCGGAGAAATGGAGGTCTTAATATCAATTATAAGTGTATTGCCTTATCTTGAATTGTTGGTCATTATCTCTTTGATTGTCCTTTGTATTTTGCTATTCTTCTTGGTGCATAAGTTTTTAGATGTGAAAAAAAAAATGTTTAACCTTGATATATACTTAAAACATATTAATTCTTAAATATTGATCTTATATAGAATCATTTGTGCACTTCAGGTTGACCATCTGTTTAGACACCGAATGAATAACAGTGTACTACATGCTGCTGATTATCTGAAGCAATTTCCATCCCCTATTGTTTCTATTATAGCCAAGTTGATCTCTTTTGTGTCTGGTGGTTTCGCTGCTATTTTGATCATCATTGCATTTCTAGAAGAATCCCTTCTGGAGGGTCAGGTAATGCTTATTTTCATCACTGACAGATAGTGTGGCAGGGTTTTAATTTCCAGGTAAATATGGCTTTTGGATATTTTTATTTAACGTTATCCTTTTGTAAAAAGTAGATATACGGTCGCAACTTGTTCTGGTATGCTGCTGTTTTTGGAACTGTAACAGCTATTAGCCGAGCTTTGGTGGCTGATGAGCTTCAGGTCCTTGATCCACAAGGGGCCATGTCTTTGGTAGTCCAACATGCACATTATATGCCAAAGAGGTGGCGTGGTAAGGAAAATACAGATATGGTCCGGATGGAGTTTGAAACATTATTCCAGGTAAACCTTTTGTGGGTGCTTCTTAATACCGTATTTAACTATAGTTACTTGTTTATTATGATTCAGTTACATTCCTTTACTGACAGTGCTTCATTTAAAATTTTGCACTTGGCATTCTCGTGTTCTCA
This sequence comes from Protea cynaroides, assembly GCA_028583415.1. Classification (NCBI taxonomy): domain Eukaryota; kingdom Viridiplantae; phylum Streptophyta; class Magnoliopsida; order Proteales; family Proteaceae; genus Protea; species Protea cynaroides. The sequence goes on from CM053273.1 coordinate 9,968,566, forward strand.
TATTTCTTGCTATAAGTCCTTTGATGTGGCTTTTGTTATTCTAAAATATTTTTGTGCAATAATTATTTTCATGGAACCATTGAATTAATTTGAATAATATCACTTGAGCGCATTGGAATGTGCTTGAGTTGCTTGTCCAAGCTGACTTGAATTAGCTTTTATTGTCATCTTTTGAACTTGTAAAGGACTCCCAAGAGACAAACAGCCTGGCATATAACCTGGTTTTCAGTTCTATCCAGGTTATCACCTTCTGGTATGTGAGGGTGGCGCTGAAATCCATTTCGTTGGATAACTTCCTTGACTGTGAGACTGTGCTGTGGATCATCCATTAAGTCACATAGTGTAGTGACAATTCAAATATTGTAACCAAAAATTTGCTTGCCTTGCCAATCAACAAGCTACAGTTACTAATCACATCCTCATTGACTGAAAATATTTCTTGGAGATTGGAATGGTACAGTCTACCTTGAGCTTCATCAGGAGGGTATTCCCCTGATATTTCTTGCCATAGTTATCATGGCAACAAGGCGACCCAAGGCGCTGAAGGGTTGTTGGACACCCAAGGCACCTGAACGCCTAAGGCGTCGCCTTGATGACTATGGTTCTGGTCATAAAATTAAACTGTAGGTTGTCATCCTTAGGCAAGGAACGGTAGGGCTCAGAGTAAGGCTTATCCTGACATCAGCTTATCTTCCTCTCTGGGTTGACGAATACTCACGTAGTTGGTATTAGTAGTAATTTTCTTATTCCTCACCCTCCTTTATAGAACTAAAATCATTTACATGATCAACTCAGCCCCATTGAAGATGCCAGAAATGTTCACGTGATTAGATTTTACACTATTCCTGCAAATTTTAAAACCCTGATAAAAATTCCTTAGCCCACGAGTTCTATGGTTATTATCAGTTACACCCCACACAAGGATTGAAAATAAGTCCTGCAAATTTCACTCAAATGTGGATGTTGATTATTGTATATCAAGAATATTTCCTGTCTTTTTTCCCTCTTTTGTTTAGGGGACGGAAGGGTGGGGATTGGGGTTGTAAAATAATGTTTCCTCCTGTTAGATTGTGATTTTTACAATGTTTCCTATTTCTAGATGCATCTTCCATGAAAGATTAAAAAACAATGTTGGTGTTTTATGGTAATACAGTACACTGGAATGATGTTATTGGAGGAGATGGCCTCTATTTTTCTCACCCCATACTTGCTTCTATTTGTTGTTCCAAAGGTATTTTCCTTTGCTCAATTCAACAAACTAGTACTTTTCTATGTGCAATACACAACAGCTTTCATTCTAGATTTTTTAAAATTAGTTACTCTATGTGACAGCTGCTGACCTGATAAATTATGTCCATTTTGCAGCGTGTGGATGACATTTTGCAGTTCATTTCTGATTTCACTGTGGATGTTAAAGGCGTAGGTCATGTTTGCAGGTTTATGTGCTTCTAATATTAGACCTCCGGAATTGAATTCATTACATTGCTTGCCTTCTGCTATGACCCACTCAAATTATGCACAGCATTTTACCATTCTGGCTCTTTGTATTGAAAATTCTAAAATTCAACTTTTTTTTCTCTTACCGTGCAGGTTAAGTGTCTTTGACTTTGAAGTCCATGGAAATAGTAATTATGGTTCACCATACAATGCCCCTCGCTCCCACAGAAGCTCTCAAGGGAAAATGGAGAAATCATTCTTAAGGTATGCATATGCCTACTGACTAATGCAGAATCGATATCAAATCAGGGAAGAACCTGTAGGAGATCAATTGCAACATGATCGACAAATATAGGGACAAAAATTAGAATTGATAGTAGGAACACCCTTTTTTATTTTTTAACAATGAAAGCAAAATAAAAGGATATGACTCGGGCATCCCACTTAAGCCTTGACTAGCGCCTCACCAACCAACCCCAGATTCCCACTAGGAAAAACTCCACTGTTGCTCTGTTAATTTCATTTTCCGGTTCTTTTCCAAATGCTTATAAGCTTCTCTTTATAGAAAGGCTGAGATGGTTCTAGACCTTCATTGGGAGTTCCTCCTAGACTTGATGGGATATACATTCTCAAGGGCTTACATTGGGACTGTTTTCAAATATTTAATGAAATTTACATTTTCAATGTCTCTCTCCACTAACAATGAAATTAACTCAACTAACCTGTTCACACCCCCAAGACTTCTAACTACCTAGTTAAATTTATATGGGCCACTTATCCCTTGCATATGAGCTTCCAAAATAGACTCCTTGCACTACAAAATATAAACATTCCCAGTCCATGACCCTTATATCCCATGAGCTACTTATTTAACCCATTAGACTAGGATTTGGGATTGTTCTGATGTGAATACTTGTGATGGAACCTCTCTTGATTTACATACTGACCATGCATATGCATTTCTAAGTGATCTAATAACACTCATTCTATTCATTTACTTAAACTTGCACCAAATATGAATATGAATACACTATAGCAAATTAGCCCAGAACTTACAGTTAAGCTATAGTAAGCTGTTTCTTTAAGCAGGTAATATCCAAATGCTATTTGCCTAACATTTAGGAATTGTACTACCCATTGTCTGTATCAACTTTCCACTGATCCTCTAACATTCTTCTTGTCATTTGTGCAGCTTTCAGAGTAGCTACCCTACCTGGGAACCTAATGCTCAAGGGAAGCAGTTCTTGTCCATTCTGAGAAATTTCAGGGAGCACAAATGGCAAGGGCATGGAACTCAACAGGCATATTCGCCTCCCAGGATATGGCCAAAGGGTGAAGGCGACATGCACAGTTTTTTCTCAAGGGATGTATATTTCAATAATAATGGGGGTCTTCCTAGAACAAGCTATCAGTTAGGTTCATTGTGGGCGATAGGTGCAGAACAAAGAAATCTCCCTTATCTACTTGATTGGTATTACACATCTCGGCCCCCACATATGGTCAGCAATTCAAAAGATATTCACATTGAAGTAGCAGAGGAGCCCGAAGCACAATATGAACCAAGATTTGATGAAAACTGGGGTTATCCTCCAGAGGACAGGATACAGAGTCATTTGGGGGCCTCTACTTCAACTTCTTTCTTCCGGGAAAGTGTTCTTCAGCACCATGACTCGGGCGATGTTAAGCACTCTGCTGATAGCCATTGGTGGGCTCGAAGACAACACTCAGAGGGTCCCCAGGCAAGTTTCCTTGAGCCTCCTAATTTTGTCCATCACACCTCTGATGATCCCGATGTAAATTTGTCGGATAAAAGCTCAGAGCAGGAACAGCACTTGGACTGGGGCCAGTCCCACACATTGTCTGGGACAACATACATGGAAGACTACGAGGTTGATGGGGATTTCAATCTCCCATTCAATGTTTATAAGCCATTGGGAAACACCACTATGACAGCACAGTCGACCAGCAGTGAGTGATCACTTGGAAGTTGGAACAGAACCTCTAGTTATTTCTTTTTAATTCGCTCTGTGGTTCTTCATCTCTTGCATGCATTTGGATTGCTTGCTAGTCAGTGTGGAGCAAAAGATATTCTGTGATGTTTGTCCTGCTCAAAGCAACAAGCTCCATATTCTTTTTTGTATATAAATTCCATTACAAGGACAGATCCTATATGGTTCTTCCGCCATTGTGCTTGGGAAGGTTGCCAAAAGATTAAAAAGGAACCTCCATAAACTTGTGGCAAATGTAAACAGATAAATTATTATTCAACTTAATTCATTCCTTTCCACTTATTTTGGTTTAGTTTTCCATTTGTTTGCTTCCGGGTGAGTTTGGGATATGGATAAAAAAAAAGATAGGAACAAGATGGTCAAGGAATTGAAACAAATATTTCATATTAGTATCCAAAATTTGAGTCGGCTAAGGATTTGATACCCAGATCATGATCCTATAATATTTCAGTAAATATAAAAGAAAATAATATGAAGCAATGTTTAGTATTTTGCCTTATGATAATATAAGATTCAAACAATCCCTTTGAGAATCTTGAGTCATTTGCTAAAAAAGGGTAGGATTTTTCATGTTACTTCACCTCAATTTACCAATGACAATTTTATTCAAAAGAGGTGTACTCAAAATAAGATAGTCCTTCAACATTTATCATGACCCAGGGTTTTGATTATAATTGTTGCTCCATTCACGGCTGGGAATTGTTGCCTACAATAAAGATACATGAAGGATTTCAACTTTTTTTTTTTAAATTGGAAGTGTTTTTACAAAAAAAATGCAAAAAGTTTTGTATATGGCGGTGTATGTACAAGGTAGTAGTTTTAGCCGTTAGATGAAGAAGTGTAATTTCAAAAATATCCCTTCCCTATTAATTGAAGCATTGATACCCTAACCGTGTATGAAACTGTGTCTATTTTTTTAGAGCTATCTAAATTTTCTTGCATCCACCGTGAACAAAGAATCTCTTCACCCACTACCTCTTATGGCGGTTGAATGAGGCTTTGGGAATTTAAAGGTATTCCAACTTCATACCATAGGGAAGAAATAATTATGACCATTGATTCTCCAAGAATTTTTTTTTGGGGGGGGGGGGGTACATTGGTACCCAACCTGATGAACATGGCTTAAGTTCTGTTGTCTCTGTTTTGTGTTGATCCAATGGTCTCTGTTTTTTGTTGATCCAATGGTAGCCAACCTGAATTTATATTTATAGTACTTAAATAATCTTGTTGGGTACATTCACCCTAAACTATAATTTAAAAGATTTGGTTTTGCAGCAGATTCTTCCTTGTATGTATTGCTAGAATTACCTTTCAATTATTTCAATCTAAACCAAGAAAAAAGAATGCACCAATAAAGAGTGATATATGGTGTTGAAAAGAAGGGTAGACTATAAAAGAAGAGAGAAAAATATATGAACGAATTTTATTAACAACAAATATGTTTCAATATGAGTTCGTGGCAATATAGGATTCATGGAATGGATCCCATTTATCTAGAGTTAGGCAATGTCAAGTTTGGATTCTAAACCAAAACTGGAGGCTGATTAAAAACTCTCTAGTCTTTACCCAAAAAGAAGAGAGAGACAGAGAGAAATAAATATACCTACTATTTTTTTTATATGTTAAAATAAGATGGCATGACAGCCATTAATGTCATTCACCACCACCATACGAAAGTTTTTTTTTTTTTTAATTTTATTTATTTATTTATTATTATTATTATTTATTTTTATTTTTTTTGTAAGAACCACCATAAGTAAGTGATGCTTGTTTTATAATTCATAATTTTTTTTAAGAAAAAGATAGTTATCTTTTTTGTAACTTACCTTAATGACAATTGAACATTTAAATTCTAAGAAAAGACAAATATCACCTTTAAAAATACTATTAAAATACAAATAGACCCATGTCGTTAGGAATATTCCAATTGATGCTAATGATGAGAGTCTAATATTTTCTTAATGACCAAATTAACCCTGAAAGACTAAAAAAACAAAAAAGAGTGAAGAGTGGATGGCGATAATTTTCTCTTGACCATAAAGAAGAAAAAAAAAAAAAAAAAAAAAAAAAAAAAACACCCAAGGAGATGATTAGCTTCGGACCACCATCGCCAACGCCATGCAACTTTCATGGCTATGAAAATCCCATTTTATAGATGAAGCTCCACCGGCTCCGCTGATATTCTGTTCTTCTCGGACTGAATCAGAAAGTGGATCGATGAGTCCACTCTACTAAATCTTAACTAGATTCAGCTAAATTTATACAAAGAAAGAATGTCCCCTGTTCTGGGTTTCTCTGTTTTGCCATTGAATAGTTCTTACCAATAAATTTGTTGATCTTCACTGAAACAGAGCTTTAGTTGTGGAAATGTATGGCAAGATTCGATTTGGGTTTCTTTAATATTTTATATTTGGATTCAAGTGAGCAATTCAACCAACAGAATAATTGATTTTAGAGGAATTGTGGGTAGGGGAACGATTTTGCTCGCTTGAGGGCCGTATACCATACAGTCTGATGTTTCTAAGAGGCTTCTTTTGAAGGTAGCTGATCATTCTACGGTGATAAGCCTTGAAATCTCCATTGACAAAGGATACTTTAGAAGAAAACTGGCAACAAAATCCAAGGCATTTCAGAAATGCTGTGGTGATTGAAGATCGGAATGAAGTGAAGAATTCAAGAACGAGGAGGGTTTTCTACAATTTTGTTTTAAAGAGAAATCCAAGGTAGAGAAAGAGGGAGAAAAAAACCGAAGAAAAAGAGAGAGAAACGAGGAGTATCCTATAGGCAGCAGCTAGTCTTTGAGAGTCAAATTCTGTGTGTTATGGGTTTTGTTACACGCAGAGTTGCGGCTGCACATCGAATATAGTCTTCTCTCTGACAAATTTGGAAAGCAATATCATTTAAAGGTGCGACTGTAGAAGAATTGAATCATTCAACTGAATGCAAAAATGGCAATTTTTAAGGTTATTTGAAGATTTATGGTTTGATTATCCATGGAAATGTCTAGGAAGTGATCGAACTACATGTTTTTGAGCCAGTACCATGAAGAACAGCAACTGCAAGTACAGCAGCAGCAGACGTCATTTTACCAGAGTTTCTCTAGGGAGACTAACGAAGGGAAAATGGAAAGGGGTTTTGATTGGGACGGAGATCATCGAAAACAGATGGGAAATTTGTTCCCATCGATAGGATTGTAGAGACAGTCGAGTGGGAGCAACTTTGAGGGCTCCTTGTCTGAGGATTGCTATCACCCGACACTGTCGATGATGGGGAATGATTTTGATATCTTTAGTTATTCGCAGGATGATGGGTTTAAGGCTGCCGTTGGTGGTGGCCGATGCAAATATCATTTTTTTCTCTTTCAATTTCGATTACTGTAGGAAAGGCAAAATGTGCGGATAACAGAGATGGATTGAGAGAGAGGGGGAAAAGGGGAGAGGGAGAAGGATAGCAGAAACAAAGGAAGAAGATGGTATCAGGAGTAAAGTTGTCTACAAAAAATATAACTTTAACACCGTTAAAAATTGGGGCCGTTTGTCTTTTCTTAAAGCTTGAATATTCAATTGTCATTTAGGTAAATCACAGAGGAGGTAACTGTCTTTTTCCCTTTTTTTTTGGACATATCAATCTGTCCAATAAAACTTTTGACTACAACCAGATAATGGAGAAAGGAGGAGAAAAAGGGTATCTTAAGGCACAATGTGAAACGGAAGAGACGAATCCTTCTTAAGACATAATGTGAAACTGAAGACTAAAAGAGACGAATCCATATCCTTCCTAGGTGATTGTATTCATACTAACACGATAACAATCGAGTGGACTAAACAGTTATTCATATAATCCATAATCTATAGCTTTATCTTACTACAAAAAAAGAAAAAGAGAATCCAATGGAATATTACAACAGGCCACTTCTGGCCAGGAAGTTTGGTGATGAATTAAATCAAGTGGTATACTTTCCTTATCATGGAAGATGCTTGGTTATATTCCCTATCCATTTTTATTAACATGGGAATATGAGATGGAAGTAGAGCAAAGAATATTCTCATTCATTTATTCATTATGGGTCAGTTTGGTTGCAAGGAATAAAAAAGAAAAGAAGTAAAATTTTAAGTTTAAAAAAGAAATTTGTATAAGTACAACACAATATGATTGTATAAACTGTATAAATTTCAATTATAATTAGTAATGATATTTATTAGATGTAAAATTTATTTTACTTTTTAAATCCAATGGATTTGAATGCAAAGTGAAATGTAAATTAATAACTAAATATAAAATAATTTGGAATTAGTCACACAGTCATTTGATAGCATTTGTTGTAATGATTATAAAAATTTCTTTTCTAATTAATAAAATTTCACCTTCTTTTTTTTAATTCCCCTTGCAAACAATCATACCTTATACAATATCTTTTACTCTTTGTTATCTCACATTGAATTTGAATTACCTACACCATCTTCTGCACCCATTACTTGTTACTTAAAACCATATAAGTTTTTATCCATAAAGTAAACATTTTAAATTATGAATGGAATAATCCATCTTTCATCTAAATGGGTTCACGATATTGTTGTCATTACGTATATATTACTTCTTCTTCTTCTTTTTTTGGTTAACGATGGTTAATATTACTTATATAAGTTTTTTTAATCAGATCATGTGTCTATTCACATAGAATTAAATAAATTATTTATTTAAAAAAATAATCATTAATAAAAAATCTATGAAAAACAATTAATTTATCAAAAAAAATTTTCCGGAAAATTTCAGTTGGGAAAATAATAATTTTCTTTACCTTTATACATGTGCACGTAATCTTATCTTGGGAAATGCAAAGTCCACATGATGGAGTATTTCCTAAACCCATCACACATTATTTTTTTTATTTTTTTATCCTTTGTTTTGAAGGAAAGAAGTCAAAACCTAATCACGAAGCAAAATATAAAGATTAGAGATCCAACTCATACCTTACCATATCATATGTTATGCTTTCTAATCTAATCCACCTATTGACCATGCTATATATATATATATATATATATATATATATATATATATATATATATATATATATATATATATATATTATGGAGAGAGATTCTCTAGCCCATGGACCAGAGAAATCGAAGCATTGAAATGGGCCACAAAATTTAAAAATGGCATTCATGAAATTCTTGGTCCATCCATTAATCAACCTATCAAATCACTAATCAATGAGGTAGAGAAGTACCCATAGTAAGTTCAATATGGTCAAAAGTTGGATACGAATATGTGTGGATGTTAAACGGAATCAAACTTTGATACGAAGACTAATAATTCTTTTTAAAAAAATGTGTATAACATTAATATGGTACGTGTTTAATATGATAGTCTGTAGAAAAATCGGAATTGAAAATACGAACATTTATTTACTATGCAATAAACATTTATAACATTCAACAAATAAAATATTAACATATAAATATAATTTATAAATAAAAAACCTTTCAATCCATGAAATCCCACACGAAGTTATTATCCTATCAAACATATAAAGTGAAAAATCATCATCCCATGGAACATAAAAACTAAAATATTGTAGTTTTGAAAAATTTTCACATATAAAATATGCAAAATTTTCACAGTAAGTATTTACTAACTATGAGATCAACACTATAAAACTGTTTTTACCAAAAAAAAAATAATAATAATAAAAAGAGAAAAAAAAAAAAAAGTAGGACTTTTGAATCTCTTGTTCATAGTTAGTAAGTACGCATATACATGCGTACCATTTTTTAAACAATTTTTTTCGTATTTTTTCAAATATACGTAGAGAGTCTCGTAACTTTTTTTTTTTTTAATAATGAAAAGTATTATATGCGAAAAAACAAAGCTCAAATTGGCGGTGCCGCAAACAGCTTATATGCTTGCAGGATCCTTGTACGTCGAAGACCGTAGAAGGGATTTGGGGAACAAGTCGACTGGGAGGGGATTTGGGGAACAAATCGTGAGTTTATGACTTAACCGCTAGATTCGCCAACGACCGTAGAAGGGATGAAGGATTCTGTTTCACTTTGGGGAACAGAACCCATGACAGTAGACTTTAGGGTTCATTTTTAAGATTCGTTTTTTAATTTATTATTTTTTTAATAATTGTCAAGGTATTATACTCGTTACTCGTTTAATACACCATACGCGTATTAAACTTGTATAATACCTTTCATTACTTAAAAAAAAAACATTACCACACTCTATGTATATTTGGAAAAATACGAAAAAAAATCGTTAAAAAAACAATAGTACACCTTAAATACGCGTATTTACTAACTATGGAAGTACCTACATGACTTGTTGGTAAGGTTTTTGGGCACAAGTATGGTGGAAATTTTTTATGTAAATCAAATCAATTTGTCTATGTATATTCTTTTGAGAGCTAAGTTCTAACAAACGTCCTTTTATCACATTCTTAATAATAGTCATATGATAATTTGGTAGCCTCCAAATTTAATGCACATGTTTGTCACAATATAATTTAGTAAGTTTGGCAATGTAAAAAAAAATAATAATAAAGCCAGCATGAGCTCAAAATATTGGAAAAAAGTGAGGAAATTCTTCATTCTTAAAAAAATTCCGTTAGGCACTTGCTGGTTACAAGAAAAATTAAAGAAAAATAATTAAAAATTTTAAACTAAAAATGAAAACTTTCACTAATTTTAAATCATTCAGAATTTGGTTACTAAATTATATTTTATTTTACAATTAAATTCTTTTGGTGTGAAAAGTTAAATTATAATTACAATTTTGTTGGGTAATGAGTTTCTTTTTCAAGTTTAAAATTTTCATTTATCTTCTTTTTAATTTTCCGTGGAACTAAACGTGTCTAAATCTTGCGTGTTTTCTTAAATTTATTGCGATGCAATTTTGGTATTATGATTTTAATCAGTCAGAACCAGAATTTACGGCCATGTTTGGATTCTATTAAAAGAAGAAAATTTTATGATTATATATATATTTTATTTTCTTAATGTCCAAACACAGCCTAAATCATCAAAAGAAACTTATACAGACGTCAATGGAAAAAAATCGTCTCCAGTCCGTCCATGAGCCTGAGCCCTGGCCCCACATCACAACAGGTACAGGGCCACTGGCGTGCAGAATCATAGGCCATAGGAGGGGAACAATTGCTAATCAAACGCGGCCGTATAGGAATAACAGGATTACGCACTCAAGGGGAACAACAGTGGAGTGGAGTTCTGAGAATCATTCATTCAGAATTTCAGACGCCCACCCACCTACCTCTGCAATCTTTTTATCGTGTAGTCACCTCTGGTATTCCGTTAGATGTGAAAGTCTCTTTCTCGACGATAAATAGGATACAGAGACTGTACTTCTCTCTCTCTCTGCAACAAGTGTTTGAACTTAGTACAGCGACGCTGGAATTGGAGCTTGCTGGATATGGTGTCTTTTTCTACGTTAATACTGGAAAACAATACAAGAAGAACTAAAATAAGGGCCCTTGCGTTTTAATTTTTTTGGGTACCCTTTCGTCTCCACCATGTGTATGGGTAAAGGGTATCTCTTCTTATCTGCAAATGGTGATGGAGGTTCTGCGGCTTCTGACTTTTGAGAGAAAAGTTTGAATTGAGAACTTCTACTTCCGTCCTAAATCTTACTTTTCCGCTAGTGAATCGTAATCTAAAAGGGTTTAAAGTTTCAGGGATCCTAGTTTGGTTTTGGTTAAAAATGGGGAGCTCAGAGGAGAGGGTGGTGGCTGTCATCATGGTAGGAGGGCCGACTAAAGGTATCAAATCGGCCTTGTTTTGGTGGGAAAATTGTAGACTTCCAATTTGACATTTTTTAGATTTTGCCTTCTTTTTAGGTTTGTTTATTTCTGAATGTTGCAGGTACCCGATTTAGACCCCTGTCTTTGAACATTCCAAAGCCTCTCTTCCCTTTGGCAGGACAGCCAATGGTACACCATCCGATTTCCGCCTGCAAAAGGGTGGGTTCTATGTTCATTCACCCTACAATTCAAATGCTTTAGGAGATCAAATCTTTCTACTTGTTCGTTGTCTCGGATCGGAATTGAGATTTTTGGGCATCCTTGTAGATCCCGAACTTGGCGCAAATATATCTCATTGGCTTTTACGAGGAGCGGGAATTTGCCCTGTATGTCTCCTCAATCTCTTATGAGCTCAAAGTCCCAGTCAGGTAATGTCATTTGTTGCCTGCGCGTTTGCTAGTCTAATGCTTCTGTTTCTAATTTCATTATTGTTAAAATAAAACACATTTTTTAGGTTCTTTGATCTTATTGCCTTTAGGTACTTGAAAGAAGATAAACCACATGGTTCAGCAGGCGGGCTTTATAACTTCAGAGATCTGATAATGGAAGACAGTCCGGTTTGGATCTTCCGGCCTTTATTCTATTTCTTCTCTATTTGTTTTTCAATTTGAGAATGTTTTCATTTTCTTTTTCTTTCACCCGTGAATTTTAGATCTTGGATCCATTATTACCTCTGTTTTTTTACATGAACTGAAAGAGTCTTATGAGGACTTCGACTTACAGGCCAATTTTATGTCGACTAATTCCAACTTTCTTTTTTGACCCCTTAATGGCAGTCGCATATCTTTTTGTTAAATTGTGATGTTTGCTGCAGTTTTCCTCTGCCAGAGATGCTTGGTAAGTCTCTTCTCTTTCTGCTGATTTTGTGCTCCTTCAGTAATCTGTCCATCTTTCCTTTTAATCTTATCTTTGCTGTTTGCTTTCTATTTTCTAATTGCATGTGCTATTACCTTATTCTTTTCTTTCTTATGATTGGTCTTCCACATTCTGACTGTTTACCTTCACATGTGAAGAGGCCCATAGAAGATATGGTGGGATGGGAACAATTTTAGTAATCAAGGTTGGCCAAAACGTCATGACGCCAGAATACCAATCTATATGTATAAGTAAATCATTCTTCACCATGCTCAGGTTTCTCTCTTCTTTGTGTAGGTTTCTGCTGAATCAGCCAACCAGTTTGGCGAGTTGGTGGCTGATCCGGTCACCAATGAACTGTTGCATTACACAGAGAAACCTGAGACTTTTGTACGTTTAATGCTGTAGAATAAACTAGCTTTTGTAGAATTCCCTTTTGTTTCAACAGTCTGGGGAATGGAAACAGAACTTCCTTTTTGTTCTCTCCAAAAACGACCATCTATTTTTATCCCATTCATATTGGTGTTTCTTGACTTAGTGTTTTTATACATTTTGTCTTATGGTTTCTTTTACCATGTTTTGCAGGTGAGTGATCTAATTAACTGTGGCGTGTACATATTTACACCAGATATTTTCAACGCTATTCATGATGTTTCCACTCAACGGAAAGACAGAGGTTAGTAATTGAAGGTCTTCGCAAATGGTCTGATGATATGCCTTAAGTTCCTGGCTACTGAGTTTTGTGCTTTTCATCTATATATGCATAGTTTTTGTGTATGTGGCTCTGTTGAAGAACCTTTGAGATGGAAGAGCGAGAAAGTTTGATTTTTCTCCCCTTCCTCTGAAATAACCTTTTTAAGATATTGCTTGCATAAAAAAATAAGCCTTATGACCTTACTATGTTTGGGTTTTCTTTCTCCTTATTATTATTATTATTATTTTGGTGGGGGGGGGGGGGGCGGATCCTAGAAACACAATGGGTATAATATAATCTATCACAGTAAATATCTGATCTGTACTTTGTTATTTGCAGCTAATCTACGACGTGTATCCAGCTTTGAAGCCCTCCAGTCAGCAACGAAGTATGTCTTTACAAGCTTCAAATGTTTGGTTCTTCTTGCTTTGGATCTTTAGATATAACATGATGCACAGAGTTTTAAGTTACTGTTTGATTAGAATTTTGTGCAATCAACATTCTTCTTCTTGATTGTCTTTGTGGAATTCAGCATTTATCTTAACAATATATGAATTTTGTTTCTCATGATGAATGATACCTGCAGTTAAATGATGAAATAACACACACACACAAACAAAAAAAACTACATTGGCATGATTTATCTATCCAATCAAGATTTATACAATGCCCCTTTTTTTTTTTTTAAGTTTGGGCTGCTCTGTTTGAACAGATGGGATTGATTTGGGTTTTGCCAGAATCTTTCTCAAGGCTGTTTTGGTGCTGTTTCTAAGGGGAATGAAAATTTGGTCTGTTATGCCTCCTCCTATTTGTTGGAGTGTGTGGCTTGAAAAAAGTGAAAGGGCTACTAACAATCATGCCATCCTGGCTAAAAGAGAAGATCATCTTTTAGGCTTATACTTGTGTAGAATTTTCTGAATAGTCCCATGACTTGTAATAAGAGTTTGCAACTCTGGACTGGATACCTTCCCTTACTGCCCCAGTTTGACTCGATCGCAGCAATCTGAAACTGACTCTGTACAGGCCACCAATCCTAGAGGAGGCCAAGGTCTGTACTTTTTTTTTTTTTTTTTTTGGGGGGGCGGTGTTTGAGGTGTGTCAAAAGATCAAAACCAATAAGCTAGGGATTCCAAGTAAAGATCCATATATCTCTCTATCCAATCCTGAACGGTGGACCCAAAGGTGAGTTCTTTGAAAGTGATGCAGGCAGAGGCTGCTTTTCCAATTGGTTGGGCTTAATTAAACTAAATTTTAAGGTTCCAATGGTTTATATGGGTCACAGGCTAAGTGTTCTTGCGTTTTTATTATAAATGGGCCCACTTTATAGGCCCATATTGTGGGGTTAGTGAATTCATATGCCATACGGGATTGATTGTTATTAGTTTCTATTTTGGGTTTTTAGAAGATTTGGGTTAATATGAAGTTTCCATTTTTCAGATCAACTTTTTTAGCTCAAATTTTGAACCTCTCCAGTACAAATGAACCTGGGTCCACATTTACTCTAATCATCAAATGAGATTCTTTTTTAACTGACAAACATCCATCCCCAGAATCCCTAAACTCCCTGGCCTTAACTCTAGCTCAAATTCCCTATTTGGGAGCCAAATTTTAGCTTGCACAGTTGAAATTTTATTTTCAAAATCACGTATGAAAAAAAAAAGGATTTGCAGTTCTAGTTCCAAAATCAATGGCATCTTCATTTCTCTCAAGGGTAAATATCTAACAAAAAAGAAGATCATACCTACATGTAGGATATCTAAAAATTCAGCTAACTATGCTGACCTTCCAGAATTGAGGCTCATCCTGGGCATCTGCAATGTTAGAACAGCCAGCTCTCAGCAGTGACTGCAAGTGGCTGGGACATACAAAAATAATAAATGCAACATCTTCAACAGACAGCCTTGAAATAATTGAATACCTTTTTGCCTGGGTGCCTCCTGTTCTTCGTGGGTTCCATTAAAAACTGAGCTAGCTTTAAGCTCAACATACCTAAAAGTGATAATTTTAGGTACCTAGTTCAATCCTAAATAAATAAATAAGCAGATATACGGAATGATGTTTCACAAAGAATTAGACTAGGGTGGATGAAGTGGAGAGGTGCTTCTGCAGTGTTGTGTGATCGATGTATTTCATTAAAACTCAAAAGGAAATATTTTATAGGATACTTAGAACTTAGAAGACCAACAATGATGAATGGCGTTGAATGTTGGGCCTTGAGCAGTGAAGAAACATCATACAAGCAAACTTAATGTAGTTGAAATGAGGATCTTGATAAGTGGTAAAACTTAAAAAGATAAAATAAAGAATGAACAAAGTAAAACTAATTTAGGAATAGCTCTTATACATGATAAGTAGAGACTCACTAGAGAGAGTCGCTTGAGGTGGCATGGACATATGCAACGGAGACATTTGAATGCACTGGTAAATAGGAGTGATATGATTCAGATTGGAAGCACGAAAAGAATCAGGGCAAGCCTAAAACGACTCTAGGAGAAGTGATGAGAAAAGACTTGCATAGCTTAGGACTGGTAAGTGGTAACAAGTATGGCTTTGAATAGAGTTTATTGGCAAAAGAGGGGATCCTTGTAACTAACCCATTTAGTTGGGATAAGGCTGAGTTGAGTTAAGACTTAAGATTGATGAAGGCAGAACACTATTAGATAAATATAGAGTTGAAATGCCAACTAAATGGAGGAGAGAAGTCTGAGAGAGATGACAATTCATGAGGGAAAGGAGAGTGGAGGGGAAGTGGGAAGAATGGAGGGCTGCTTTGTCTTCCTGAATGCTGCTTCGCCAATGACAGAGAGATCGTGTGGCTTGAGAGGTGGGATTGGGGAAAGGCTAACATGCCATGTGGAAACTAGCCATTTGTTAGAATACAACAAGGCCAATCTTGGTGAAGCACCCTTGCTGCCATAGAATATATAATAATACCACAACAACAAAGCCTTATCCTATCTAAATGAAGTCAGCTATATGGATCCTTGTCTCTCCCCCCCCAACACCTCCACCTCCCTAATTAGCTCTATTCGAAGTCATACATATATAATAATAACAATGACAATAACAATAACAATATGGGAAAAGGTTTTGTGCACAGCTGTCGTTTCCATGTCGGTTGGGAATAAATGGACAATGTGTAATACCAAAATTAGACCTTTCTTGATGGATGAACAGCCCAATGCGTGACTGTGTATGTACATGGCCCGTGTATAAAAACTGGGTCCTAATAATAAGGCAAATTATTATTGTCACAAGGGCCTGTTATTTTTCCAAATGTCACAAGACATTTATTTTGCCACGTGGGCACATGATGTGTCCGTTCCAACTTTTTGATAGAGAGAACATGTCTAGATTATTCACATGCTAAATTCCAAGGTTTAACTCGATTAAATACCCCCTTTGTATTAGCATGCATCCCATGTATGTCCATGCATGTGTACTAGACTGCTAGTACTCTAGACATTACCATGCACTCTCCCAATTGTGAGTTAAAACAGACGGTTTTGATTAAAAAGACCATAAAAATAAATTGCTTAGATTTATTTTGTGATATAGTTGTCAGGGCAGGTTTTCATCCCTAAAAATGAATTTTTTGAAAGGTTTAGGGTGTACTTGGGTTTCGGGCAAACTATAGGGGAGGTACCCATAATTTATCCTTTTTTTTTTAATGATACTATTTATAACATTTTTATTGGATGTATAAAGTACATATATACATCATAATGCATGGAATCATGCATATGTATTAAAAACATTACAAACTAATGCTCTAACTCCCTCCCTTTTGTATAAATCCTCTTATGGAATATGTACTCTTACGATGCTTTGGGAACTTGGGTACACCTAGGCACCCAGGCATCCCTACAGCGCCTTGGGTCGCCTGGGCGCCTTGACAACTATAATTGTGATCTCTAGAAATGTTACATTCCTTTGTTACATGGATAACTACCCTAATAATAATGATGATGTTTTTTAGTTGACAGTGGTGGCTTTGGCTATTAAATGTTTTTTTTTTTGGTAACATATTTGTCTATCTGAGAAAGTATACTTCATTACTTAATCACCTTGTCTTTTTTGCTATGGTGTGTGCCACTTTTATTGCCTTAGAATAATTTGCACACGTTAGTATATCATGTATTACCTTTTCTTCTGAATTTCCATGCTGATATAAGCTCTGAACAGGACCCTTCCAACAGATTTTGTGAGATTGGATCAGGATATCCTGTCCCCTCTTGCTGGAAAGAAGCAGCTATATACATACAAGACCCTGGATTTTTGGGAACAGATCAAGACTCCAGGGTAGATCATTCTCAACTCTTATCTACTTCCCACTTTCTCTTTTGCTTGAGTTTTGGACCACACCATTTAAATGTACATTTTACTTGCAGAATGTCCTTGAAATGTTCTTCTTTGTATCTTGCCCAATTTCGATTCACCTCTCCTGATCTTCTAGCAATTGGGAATGGCACCAAGAGTGCTACCATCATGGGTGATGTTTATATTCACCCGTCAGCAAAAGTACATCAAAGTGCAAAGGTAGTTTAGTTGTATTACTAAGGTAGTTTAATTGTATTACTCGCTCCTTCTGAGCCCATTGTTAGCATAACTAATCATCCATGATAACTTTTGGTTCCTCATTTGTTGGGTGTGTGAATATATATTGCACTCTCAGTAATCCCATTTTGGATGTTGGTTCATTCTATTGAACCAATTTATTGTATCTTTAAACTGATTTCAGTCTTTTCTCTTGGATCAGATTGGTCCAAATGTATCAATTTCAGCAAATGCTCGAATTGGACCTGGAGCAAGGCTCATCAGTTGCATCATCCTTGATGATGTTGAAATAAAGGTATGGAACTGGCTTAGGATATGAGATCATTGAACACTTGTATGACCCTGATCTGAACTTTAAATTTAAAAAAAAATATTCTGACAGGAGAATGCAGTTGTCATACATTCAATCGTTGGGTGGAAATCATCTATTGGTAAATGGTCCCGTGTGCAGGTCTCTCTCTCTCTCTCTCTCTCTCTCTCTCTCTCTCTCTCCACACAATAATATTGGAAATGGAGGAAGATTATACCCAAAGGAAATTTCTCTTCTTTTCTTTTTTTTTGTTATTTCCATCATCCTCTAATTATATGTTCTTCTGAATCAAAGTTCTCTTCCTAGAAGCTTTAGAAGTAGCCCTTAAAAGCTACTTCTGAAGCGCAGAGTTTTGCCAATGAGCTTTTCAGTGTTCATAAAACACCATCCATAATTACATGAGAATGGTAGGTATTGGTAACATCTTAATATGCTTCTAAGTCCATACACTCTGTTACTTTGCCAAAGAGGAATTATTTGCCATAGCAGAGTGCAGGAGAGGCTTTCTTTCAGAGTAATACACGAGGGAATACTGGCAAATGATCTTTGTCATATTTGAAGTACTGCCAGGTTATATCAGGAAAAATAATTGGCAAATTAGTGCTGGAGTTGGTTTTTTCCTCCTCCAGCGAGGACTGCACTAGATTGCATGTGGTCCACTGGGGTATATCAGAATGAGAGATTTCAAAATCATATTTGTGGAAATATGTGAATCCACCAAATCCGAATGACATATCCCTGTCACAACCACCCATATGTTTGAGATATAAAACTTTTCGGTGATTTACAGCGTAATTCAGATGACCCAATTTCCAGATCAGTTCAGGCCTGGATCCACTAGAGTTTTAATGAAGGAAAATATAATGATCTTGACAAACAGTTTCTCCTTTTAATCATGCTCTTCTGATTCACTGCAATTGACCTAGTTTCTTTAATTGTTACAGGCTGATGGAGACTATAATTCTAAACTTGGAATTACCATCCTAGGTTCTATTGCCTTCTCATTTCTTATATTATCTTATCCTTGTGTCTTACTAGAATGCATCATAACCTAATAACTTACTAGCACCTCTATATCTCAATCCAGGTGAAGCTGTGACTGTTGAAGATGAAGTAGTAGTAATCAACAGCATTGTTCTCCCAAATAAGACGCTCAATGTCAGCGTGCAGGAGGAGATCATCCTATAATAAGGAATAGGGCTTTGTACAGAGCTTTGTTGCCGTGAGATGTAGTCCTTTTTCTCCTTTTTATAAAAAAGATAGTGTAACTACTGTTACTGTTATCTTAGTTCTAAATAGGAGGGATGATTTTGACGGCTTTTGCCGTCACGCCTTTATGGTTATATGTAGTTTGTCTATTGCTCGTTTGTAGATTGAAACTTTGATATTATTTTAAAAAAAATGTAATTTACTAATTTTCATCTTTCTTTTTCCCTACATGTTTGGTGTTAGGTGATGCATTGAGAATCGTAGGGGATTCATTATACTTTACCAACTGCTCCGCACAAGTTTTAAGCAAAACATTCTGTATCATCACAACCTTTATTCTGATGCCTTTTAACCTTTTGGGCCTTCCTTTCATAAGTCTAACGGGCGTTGTCGTGTGACCTTTAAAATTCCTTCAACCTACGAACAATTATTGATGCATTTGGGGATCTATTTCACAAATGGCTATTATGGAATATCGTGTTTGTGCTCAACAGAATGATCTCCACAACTGTTTTTTTTTTTTTTTGATGAAACTCCACAACTGTTAAGAATGGAAAACTTAGGATCATATGCCTCTTCTTTTCTCTTGATGTTGAGACTTTTTATTGTTTTGGAGTGGGAGGTGGGTAGGGACGATTATGTTTGGAGCCTATAGCGCCTTTTTTTTTTTTTTTTTTTTGTAGGGGGGGGGTACTCAATTCCTCATAGTGCCTCACCTGAGACCAATTTTTGTTAGTTCATCAAAGATTCAAAGACACAGAATGTGTGCAACTCTAATTAAAGCAAAAGTAGGGAAGCAATTTAGGAAATTTGCACAGTTCAACTAAGTCTGCAACCTTCAGCTGCAACTTCAGTTGGTTGCAACAGAAAATTTTTATTTTCAACCTCATGCACACTCAGGTGGCAAACTTGTTTTGCAACATACAACTTTATAACCTGTGCTTCAGTGACATAACTGCCACTGAAGCATATATACAACATGTCAACATCTTTCTGTAGAATTTGCATGCGTCTTATCCATAAGATGGAGGGAGGGAAAGTAACACAACCCAAGCACTATATGAAACAGTCATACATGTCCGGGAAAATTCATGCTCAATTCACAATACTATGCACCAAAATGAGTATATTGGTTACAGCATTTTTATTATTATAAGAAATGTGCACAATGAAGCAGAACTACCCTGACGATACAAGATTAAACATTAGGGCCATCTTACAGAATATGTGGTCAATGTTAGTCATCAGTTCCCCAAACAAAAAAGGGGAAGTAATGTGTATTGCAAAACTGATCGCATTCCTGTGATGTTGAACTGAGAAATGTATCATGGTCATGTTGACAAGAAACGGAAGCATCCGTTGAGTCTAAATAAGTGACAAATGGGCAAGAAGCAGGAGCATCTGCTGAGTCTCAAAAATGTCAAGCATGTTGACAAGAAACGGAAGCATCTATTGAGTCTAATCAAGTTTACAAATGGACAAGAAGCGGGAGCATCCGCTGAGTCTCAAAATTGTCAGGCAAGTGACAAGAAACGGAAGCATCCATTGAGTCCAAACCATTAACAAGTAGTCAGGTCAAGTATGTTAGATAGGAACTATAAGAACAAGAAACAAGCAAGTCAAGAATCATGTGGGGCAAGAAACAGTAAGAAATAGAAACAAGTCAAGAACAAGAAATTCTAACAAGACAAGAACATTAGATGAAGGATGAAATTAATAAGGCAAGTTAACACAATAAAGAACCAAGGACATGAAGAAATTGAATTTTAATGACATTAACACAAATGCAAGAATAAGTCAGAATTCATGTTTTGGTCAAGTTTTACTATTTTACATGTTGCATGTATTCCTACCAGGTGGTTAATCATTCATTGAGCTTTGGCTCATTCTAGATGTTTACATGTTTACAGATACTCATGAGGAGGACCAGGTACATGGTGCTTGTGATGAAGACCAAGCGGGGCACTAAACCCCTTTGGCAATACTTCACACTTTGGACAGAGATGTTTATTTTGAGATGTATATATGTCTTGGTTGCTGTTTTATTGTGTGGGCAACAGGTTTTTTGTTGTAAGCCCACACCTATGGTGGAATTAATGTAATTAAACCCTTCTTTTTTATTAACCTTTTTCCCACCAGTTATGTAATTATTGAAGTAATGTTTCCGCTGCATATGAGTACTTATAGACTATAATGATGATTGATAGATGATGGATGCAAGTATGTTGTATATATATACAGGTTTTGTATCACTTGTATTGTATGTTGCCGACCAATAATTTGTTCCCTCACCTGGGAAGGGGCTTTCACCTTCCCATACAACAAGTGTCAACCTCTTATCAAACTTGGCTAGGCCTCACAGTTGCCACTATTTGTCCACAGACCACTGCAGCTTCAACTGGATAAGAGACGGGAAAATGTGCAATTTAGCTAGCTGCCCTTGATCTTCCATTCAATTTAATAGTTTGGTAAATGAAGCTGGTATATTCATCCCTGCGCATCGGCCTTAGGATCAGCCAACTAGAAGATCAAATAAACATACTCATCCAACATGTATTTTGGTACTCAAATGCAAGCCAAAGCCAGCGGAATGCAGAAGAGCAGGTCAAGCAGTATTCCCAATTCATTGCTGGAGCCTCAATTCCAATTTGTAGGCCTGTATTTCCATGGGTGACATAATGACATGTCCCTCTTGTACAATATCTCCCGACTGCTTAATGTATCCAAGCACTTCTGTATCATCATGTAAGAGGTTTAAGGAAGTTGCTTTCACATTCAATACCGCAAGATCTTTAAACACGTAAAATAGATTAACAGGCTCATCGGCCATAATTGAGCTCTGGGGCCTGCCCTTCTGACAGTAGTATGCAGAGTCCCATTGTCTCCTCTGTAATGTTAGAACAAATCTGGAGTCCCCATGGAACTGGTGAGAATACTTTAATGGCTGTGGAACCTTGAAACTCACGATATGCAAATCATAGGGCAAGGAAGCTGACAAAGGGGAGAAGTATCTAGGTGGAAGCTGCACGGATGCTTCTCGTGGTTTCTTGGCAACGAATACATGCATTGGGTGGTTCAAGTGGGCCCCAATGCAATGAGACAGAAGTGAGGGATTGAGAGGAAAAGGTGAAGAAACAGGATCTGCTGTAGAGGAGATATTGGATTCCTTCAGAATGTGAAACAGAATATTCATTGGACGGTTATCCATGACTCCTTGTCCAAGACCACGCCCATCATCTCTGACCAGACGGCGGTCCAGCATAATCTCAAGCCAACCATTTTTAAGGCTTGCCACACCCAATGATTGCCGAGAGTGGACAGAGAACCGTTGACCAGTCAAACTCTGCATGAACACAAGGGAGGGCATTGGGTAGTAATTTCCCTGCAGAGGGATCTTATCATACGTCTCCCTCCGGATCATCTGAAAACCATTTAAATCAGAAAAGAAAACCCGTTTGTTGTCAAGATCCGTCTTGAATCTAACTATCAACTCCCTGTCATTAAAGCGCTTGCCAAGAAGCTCAACATGATATTCCTTTTCTATAAGAAATTCCTGAATAGTGCTCTCTCCATTGTAGATTCGAGTGCTATGGGAAATGGGGGTTTTGTCCCATTTTGTCTTTGGATAAGAATAAAATTCTTGCATCAAAGGTCCTTCAGATATCACCATCTGCCCACCAGCTTGAACAATTGGCTGGGCTTCACCATCAGGTTTGAACACATAGGCACCACTTTCTGAGCCAGTGTACATACCTATTTCTTCTCCCACCACTCTTTTTGAGCCATCCTTATTGCTCATATGATGCAACAAACCAAATTTGGCATCAAAAGTAAGTGTCAGATGACGGTTCTTGATTTCTGCCAAGTCACTGTCTAATTTTGAGCAAGGGTATAGAGTGGAACAAGGTAACTCATTCAAAGATGCAAGAAATTTTAGTTTAGCCAGTTTGGCCTTTTCACATCCAACATATCCATTAGCAATGTAGTACGTTTGCAATCCCATAGGAGGAACAGAAGCTTGCCAGTGAAGACGATGCCTCCCAGTGAAAATCTTGCCTTCATCGTGCTGCCACTCCGGAGAAACTTGGCTTTTCACACATGACCAATTTGAGTCTAAAACAGTTACATCTGGACTGTTAACAATAACCATCACGATTTCAACTCTTGTTTGCTCCAAGGGATTAAAGAAGACCACTGAATGCGCACCCCTTTCTGGAGGGCTGATTATTTTATGCACTGGCTGGACATCATACCTTGATCGCTCATGCTCTGGCTCAAACAAAGATCGATTCTGGTCTGACTTCTCATGGCGGATACACAGTAGTACTTCAACAGCTTTAGACATGAACATTTGCAGGTCCTGTAGAGATGTAAACATCCGTGTTCCATAATCGACCACTACATGATCCTTAGCCGTGCCAGTGACCCCATCATGATGCTGGAAAAGGGCTAGATTCCTCCTTGCAGCCGTCAACTTGTTGGAAAAACTAGTGGGGAACTTTTCACATTGCGATCTTTGACAGTATCCTAGTAATAATGTCATCATCATTTCTGATGCTCGCAGTGTCTGTTCCAATACACGGTCAACAGATTTGAAGAAAGGCCTAGAAACATAGTAGCCACTCCAGTAATCCTGCTGGCGATCAGCATATGTAAAAAAATCACCTGATAACGAGGGGAAGCCAGCAATCTGTCGAGAGCCAACCTCACCGGGAAGGGAATAATTAATTCTTCCTGCCTCTTCACGAAGGGTTTGGAAATAGTCTTCCAGAGTACCAAACCTCACTTCAGCAGTCAAATTGTCATTAGAATTGATATAATCAAATAACAACTGGTAGTTTCTAAACTGAGCTTCTGCTTCATCAATGCTGATATAACGAAAATCATCCCCGAGAGGAATAAGAAGTGTGTTTGTTCTGAATAAAATTGACTTTTTCCTGTACTGATCTAATAGTTTCTGTGCTCGCTCCTGCACATTGTCCTGGTTGATTTCAACTGGTTGTTCTCCCCATGGGCAGAGGTCATAATTGAAGCCACGTTTCCGTGCAAAGTCAAACTGACAACAAACAGCAGGTTCAGGCCCACATGTGTGCGAAATATCATAGTGATAGAAAGGCATCATGTGGACAAAAATATCAGTGGTTTGCTCAGCATCCCAGCTCTGTCTCCATATGTATTCCAAATTCTTATGTAGAGCAAGTTCCTTCTTCAGCTCATAGTGGGTCCTTTGTATAAGCATGTTCTCAAAACCCATACGCCTGAGCAGATATGCCATGGTAGCTGAGTGACCAAATGGATCTATAGCCCAAGCATTTTTTGGAACAATCCCGACGGTTTCATTTAGCCACATATTGCCTTCTGTCATCTGATATATAATGTGACTAGAGATCAGAGTGGAACCTTAATCAGGCAAATAGATCTGCTTATAAAAAGTGGCTTAACAATGAGACAGAATAGAACAGGCACCTAGCTTGACAGAAACCTACACTAAAATTAGAAATTGCGAGGACATAAAGGACTTAATTTGAGGAAGCAGCAACAATTTTCAGAAGATAAAACATGGGGTAAACTTCCTCAAACCATAAGTTTAATTTATTTAAACACCAAATCATAAGAAATGTAAAACAAGTACTCCACCAGGAATTTTATTCCTAACACCAATTAACCATCCAGAAAAACCTTCACAACAACTCTATCACGAAAGATTCGATACATGCTTAGAAACACAGAAAGAGGGGGGAGGGGGGGGGGGGGAATGTGCTCCATAACCATAGTTCAAGATTTCGGCAAAATTTCACTGAAATATTTCGGTTTCAACAAATGTCGAAAAGAAATGAAAAGCGACTCAGTAAGTTCACACAATTTCGCCCAAAATTAGGTCATTTCGACCCCTCTTCCCAAGAATTCCAGAATTGCTGGAAAACCTCAATTTTTTTTTGGCAAAATCCTTTGTTTTGCTGCTGAATCAAATGTTTACATGGTCAACTATAACATTTAAGTGTATCTGAAGCATCATTTGGCCAAAATTTCCTAAATTGCAAATTTCCCACCTATAAGGTTGTTGTGATGAAAAGGATACAGTATAACACGGTGTACACTAAAATATGCTATTACATAAAGTCAACAGGGGTTTGGTGACACAGCCAACCTAGGGTCCAAAGCCAAACTACCATTTTTTTCGTGATTTTTCTTGCAATTTAAGGGTTCACAAATGTTTAATTGTTTATAGAGGCTTAATTGAGGTTTCCATGAAGTTTTGGCCCTAAATATGGTCACCATCGAAATGGCCAGTCAAAAAATGTTTCTGAAACATAAACCATTTTGCCCAATTTGCGGGTATATTTCAGTTTTGCCAGCCAGTGAAATGACGGGGAACCAAAATTTTCGAACCATGCACATAACCAACATTACGTTCCAAGATGCAGCATCTTAAGAAGTTAATGAAAACAACCTCACAGTTATATTGTCACATGACTAACTAAACAGAATTCTATAAAAAAAATTAACAAAAGGAGTAATACAAAGATCAAAGTAATATCCAACAGGCTGTTTCCCTAACCACACCCAATGAATTCAGCTCAAGGATTTACAAATCATCTAAATGACGTAAACTCAAATATGCCACAGAATACAGCAAGCAGTCATAGTTGAATACTTCCAATTTCTTAATAACCAAACAAGCAAACTAGTTCAATACATAATAGTATTAGAATTAGATAAACACAGGCATATTCAAAGTAATACAAAGTTCGAAATAATATCCAACAAGCTGTTCCTTAACCATACCCAAAGAATTCAGCACAAGGATTTACATCAAACCATCATTAGAGGAAGAGTTTCTCATTTCCTCTTCAATCAATGCTATTTGCTACCCCCTCAACAGTTTAGTATGTTTATTAGTAAATATACAAATCACTACTTTATAAAACATCAAACCATTACGTAATAAAAAATACAAATTAGATTCAGTTCCACATGATGTAGAAACTCAAAATTAAAAGGAAAAAATACTAAATGAAATGTATTAGTGAAAATATCATTTACATCAATGCCCTAAAGTCCCAAAAATTGCTTTAAAAAAATCCCCAACCTGCTGTGCCAATATTTTATACCTATTTCTGTCCCTGGAAATTAGATCATAACTAACAAGCTAGCAGCATATTTTAGATACCAAAGCCGCCATCACAGGAATACTTTCTATAAGCCACAGAACCTAATCTTAGACACTTCTTTTTTCTGAATAAACAGAAATAATCAGGTCCTTCCAGTTGCAGCCTTGATAAGAAAAATGAAAAGTACTTTTCAGCAGCCAATCATAGTCTGAAAACTTGGCAAAATTGTGCCCGAATTTCTAAAATTTCAGAGATTCTAGTTTGGTCCTGTAACAAAATAGGAAAATAAGAGAAGATGGAGAGAATCGATGTGTCTTGCTCCTCCCCTTGTAGCTTGCAATTATAGAAAATAGAAAACAACTATTAGATAGGATTTAGGACTCCACAAGTCCAAGTCCTAGTCACAAACTAAAGATAAAATAAACTCATAATAGGAAAAGCAAACTAATAAACTAATTACGAGTCTTAGAAACTAGCACTAACTCCTTTGACTAAGTCAAAACAGTGTACGGTTACAGAAAAATGCAACATTGGTTGACATTTCATCAATTTTAGTAAGCAAATCCAGTCCATGTGCCAGCCAAAAAATGCACTATTTCAGCGAAAATCTCTATATCAGGTAAGCAATATTTCAGTCGAAATTTCAGTCATTTCAGTAAGCAAATCCAGTCCTTGTGCCAGCCAAAAAATGCACTATTTCAGCGAAATTTCAGCCATTTCAGTTAAAATTTTGGATTTCAGCCAGGCAAAAACAGCACTGAAACCCAAGTTTTTGAACCTTGCAGCTAATTCAAATGCCTCCATCTCCAGAATCTTCCTCACATCCCTCCTGTGGTAGAAAGTGTCCATCCCTAGGGTCCGAGAAAGAGGATGGGGCCAATCAGCAACTCCAAGGAAATATTTCAAACATAACGAAAAAATAAATAAATCTTGGATATCCCACTTTAATTTCTCATATTTCTCAAGCATTCTAGTAACTGCAGTATATTGCCATAACATAAAACATCAATTGTATTCTTTCATAAAAATTGACCAAGAATTCCAGGTCCAGGTTGGAATAAATTTAACTTGTAGTAACTACATCAAATCAAAAAAAATTCCAAGGCATTTTAAGTCTTTTCTTTTTCCATTTCCCTGAATTTTCCTTGTCTTTGTCAAGAAATAGGTTAGAAGTCTAGATGCTTGGATTCTGGGCCAAAATAGTTACTATCATCAAGTTTTTATTCAATGGATCTATACATTGATCGGTAATCCTCACATCATTTATTCCTTCTAGTCAAATCTGCTTTGAGACAAGCTTGTTTACATATTTCCGATTGCACACGTTTCCTAACAATATTGCATCATTTATCTTAAACTTCCCAATTTATGAGAGACATATCCACATTATGTTCTTAAAACTGGCTCTTATTAATACCAGTACCTATTGCAAAATGATTCTCTAAAGCCATAAAAATTCAAATAATATATGAACAAATCCCAAGCATAAGTGATACAATGCATGAGATGTTCTTCCTAATGTAAAAAAAAAACATCCATCCCCACCTGGCCTCCCATAACAGAAGCCCTACATAGAGTGAATAGAGGACATGATTCAAGTGGGCCCTGACATAACACAGGTGAAAGGAATAGTTCAGTTGAGTTGAGCTGATAGCAATAACGTGCTAAGAGAATGATCAAAATATCCAGTTTAACAGCTTCTTTCTTATGAATAACAACCAAGTGCCAAAGAGTCCATTGAAGAGATACAGTGCAAAGAATGATCAAAAAACCATAGAGATGTTATTTAATCACATCTAGGCAGTAAAAAAAATGAAAGAAATAGCTGCTGAAATAGATGGTACGACAGAAACAATCATAAAGAAAACTCTTCTCAGTTACCTGCTCAATTATCGCATAATAATGTGAATTTGCCTGGGGAAAAGGAAAAAAGATTAGATCAGATGTGATTCCTAAAAATAAAAATAAATGCATAATTATATAGATATCCTTAAAGCGATTAAAAACCAGTTTGCCCCACTGCAACAATTGTAAGGGCCAGCATCACATCTATCAACTAGCAAAGTCCCAGAATCAATAGAGTTGTACCATTAAAAATCGAATTGAACCCCAGAGAAAAAGAAAAACAAAATTTGATACCAGCTGTAATTTGATCTAACTTCAACCCAGAAGTTCTTTTTTTTTTTTTTTCCCTTGGGGGTTGGTGGCTGGTGAGAACTTCAAAATGATGACCATAGTTAGAAAACTCGCTGAAATTTTTGGATATTTTGCTATTTTCAAGCAGGCTGAGATGAAACAGCATACGAATCAGGAAACATAAAATGTTTCAGTCAAAATTCTAGTGTTTTGACGAAATTTCAAACGATTTCATATCAGTTCAACGAAATGAATGTACCAGGGTATTATATAAACCCTGTTTCGGCCCTTGCGAAATTTCAACCTTAAGTTTGAAATCCCATCTGTCTCGTTGCGGGAAAGTGAGAAACACTGCTTTCAGCCTGATTTTTGCCATCTCACCTCTTGGGGCAGCCAGAGTACGCTGTTGGGGATTAGCACATCACACCCACAACATCATTTACCACATTTTGGTGAAGATTTGATCATATTCAACAGTTGAAGATAGTAACTTTTTCCCAAATATGAATTTTTTTTTTTAAAACAAATAAGATAAATGCCTGATGGTTGGTGATGAAATTTTTATGCCAAACACTGGAGCCCGATCTACAGCCTCATGGTGTCGAAATTTTTTCTGTATATATTTTTTATTTTCTGTTTACAAAAAATATTATTCCTACAACTTAAATGAAAAAAAAAATTAGGGTTATTATAAAATGGATGGGGCCCAATAATATATGTTAGACACTATTGGCCGATCTACAGCCTCACAAAGTTGGAAGGAATTTTCTGCTGTTAATTCTTTTTATTCCTGAATTAAGAAATATAATTTAGAAAAATATTCTATTTTGGTTTGAAAAATTATGGAAGTATTTTCAGCATCCTTTGAAGCGCATATGAGGCTTAGTATGGTGTGCCATATTTGATTTTGTTTGATTAGACTAATATTTTTTCTCGATAAATATGAAAAATTAGTTTTAATTAAGAGAAAAAAAAAGGGTTAGGGGGAAAAATAATAAGTAGCTACATAGTTGTTTTAGTAATCTCAATCATAGTTGTCAAGTCAACCCAAGGCGTTAGAGGGATGCCTAGGCGCCTAGGCATACCCAAGGCGTTCCCAAGGTTATTGTAAGGGTACATCTTCCATAAGAGGATTTACACAAAAGGGAGGGTTAGATCATCAATTTTTATTGTTTTTAATATACATGCATGTATCCATGCATTATGGCGTATATATGTACTTTATAGTTTATACATCCAATAAGAATGCTACAAATGGCATTAATAAAAAAATAAAACAAGGCGTGATATAATAAGGCGACCAACCGCCCAGGAGGTGAAAACCCGCTGGACGCCTAGGCGGCGACGCCAACTATAGTTACAGACTCACAGTTGATATCCCCCAATTAAAAATGACTTGTTTTCTTCATGCAACAATACAATTGTGAGATAATGGATGCCTAGAGAGGAGATGACGAAAGTGGAGACATAGCATGGCAGCATGAAGTGTAAATTGGAGGTGACAAGAAACAATCACAATTTAGTTACTATGGTAAGAAGAACATAGGTGAGGCAACAAGGCTGAAGCAACATTTGGCTAAAAATGGTAAAGATGTGGCCAAATGTCATATGGTTCCTATGGAAGTGTCAAGGGCCATAGGTGCAACCGTGACAAGAGACCACCAAAGAAAGGGAGAAAAGGAGAAAGCAAAAGTGGCATTTGAGGTGGTTGTTAGCGACCTAGCTAGGGGAGGGAGATGATGACAACTATGCACCAGTGCCTGATGAAGTGTGCACAGAGAGGCTAGAGATTACCAACAGGGGACAGGCGAGAAGCAGAGCAACTTTTCAATAGGAGCAAGACAGAGAGAGAATATAAGGGAGGAGTTGGTCCATCTATGGCAAGTGGTAGTGGTAATGGAAATTTGCACAGCCACAGCGACAAGGGAGGAGTCAAACTGAATTGTCCATGAGGAGGTCACAGAGTACAAGGGCAGTTACAATACCACCATGAGATGAGAACCCCGTTGAGATCCTATAGCAGGATCTTGGCATTTTCAGGAAAAAGGACCACAAGCATTGTAAATTGAAGCACATGTGGGGTGATTGGAAAGAGAAAGTTGGAGAAGTTGTGTCTAAGTGGATGGTTTTTTTTTCTTCCAGGTAAGTACCTATGTGGATGTTATTCCACAGCATCCATGCAAACACCACCATAGGGCCCAACTATCATATTGTGTTAGATACACTGGTTGAGGCTCACCCCCTACAAGGTGTTCTATGTTTTGTCACAGCAGAATTAAGAGTATATAAATGGACTGAAAGGGATGTGGGCAAACTTTAATGTGACAATCATCTATGATGTTTGGACTGAGCCCACCCAAAAATCCATGATCGACTTCATGGCTTTGTGACAGGAGGACAATGCTTCTCAAATCTGTGGATGCATCTTCCAAGGAAAAAATAAGATGCAAAATACATTTATGGGTTATTGAAGGAATGTGGTGGTGGAGAACGTTGTCTAGGTTATGACAAACAATAGAAGCAACTTCAAAAAGGCCTGTGAGAAGTTGATGAATCACAATAGGTACGGGCCCTTTTGGACCCCTTGTGCAGCCCACTGAATCGACTTCATGCTAAAAGACTGGCCACCTTAGTCTACAGTCATGGGTATATGCTGCAGCCTTTAAGGAGCAAGTGTGGTGCGTAATGGTCAACGCGGTGTCAATAGATTCGCCACAAACTATATTGTATTGAGGAGCTACACAAGAGGGCCTCGTCACCGTTTCCAACCAAATGAGCAAGCTGGTTGTAGTATCATGGACATCAAGGTGGATAGCTTGTCTGAAAATTTTGGAGAATTGAGTATAACGACAAAACTGGATGTAGGTAGTGGTGTGCCCAATCTGTCGCTACAGAGAGAATCAGGTCAGAATTTAATGAGTATGGTGTTGGCTATGGTGATTTCAATAGCGTTGGGCAATGTAGCTCTTCTTCCTCCATTCCGAGTGCTTTTAACCATGACACCCAATCACATACTAGATCGTCTTTTGTCGACAGCCCCTTCTCTTAACCGGCCCACCAGCCGTTCATGCAGGCGACACCATCTAGATACAATGGGTCAGTTATTGATTCTTCACAACACGGTGGCTTATGCCATATGATAGGTAACCCCAGTACGTTGTTAGCATAATAAAATTATAATCGTAACTGCTTTGACTTAGTCAAAGTAGTCGGTGCTAATTTCTAGGACTTAGACTCCTATTAATATATGGACTCTTAATTAGTTTATTAGTTCGCTTTATTAGTTTCCTTTACCAATTAGGCTTGTCAGTCTTCTTTTCTTATTTTGAGTTTACTTTGTCTTTAGTTTGTGACTAGGAATCTGCCTTGTAGAGTCCTAAATCCTATCTAATAATTGTTTTCTATTCTCTATAAATAGAAGCTACAAGGAGAGGAGCATGACACATTGATTCTCTCCATCTTCTCTTATTTTCTATTTTGTTACATGGTATCAGAGCAATCACCTGGGCCATTTTGAGAGTCATGTAAGGCATAGTTGCCAAGGCGTCAAGGCGAACCAAGGCGTTGGAGGCCTAATAGGGTGCCTAGGCGACCAAGGCGCCCGCATAGGCGATTAAAGCTCTCGCCTAGGCAACCAAGGCGCTCGATTTTCTAAGGCATCACAATGGCGCCTGGGAATTACCTAGGCAATGCCTTGACAACTATGGTGTAAGGTTCTCCGTTAGGTGTGCAGCCACCATTATTGCTGCTACCACTACTACTACTTGGTTCACAGTGACCTATACTATACCGCTACTACTATTTGGTTCACAGTGACCGATATTGTGCTGCTATTACTACTTGGTTCACATTGACCCATATTGTGCTGCTACTACTATATGGTTCACGATGGCCTATATTGTGCTACTACTACTACTTGGTTCAGAGTGACCTATACTGTGCTGCTACTACTATTATTGTTGCCACTACTACTGCAGTGTGAGTACTGCTAGTGCTCCTACTACTACAACTACTGCTTCCATTGCTACATTATTAAGCTAAAGCTCTCACATTCCCCCATGCTCTAGCTTGAGGGGGAGTGTTAGCGTAATAAAATTATAATTGTAACTACTTTGACTAAGTTAAAGTAGTTAGTGCTAGTTTCTAGGATTTGGACTCCTATTAGTATATGGACTCCTAATTAGTTTACTAGTTTGCTTTATTAGTTTCCTTTACCAATTACGCTTATTAGTTTCTTTTTTTTATTTTGAGTTTACTTTGTCTTTAGTTTGTGACTATGACTCTAACTTGTACAGTCCTAAATCCTATGTAATAATTTTTTTATTTTTTATAAATACAAGCTAGAAGTAGAGGAGCAGGACACATTGATTCACTCCATCTTCTCTTATTTTTCTATTTTGTTACATACGTAAATGATGCCATTTACAGGGAAATAGTAGAGGACTTAGAGCGTTTCTTCCAATGCACTATGACGTGACCTCCATTTGACATACAGCCAAAGGAAACTTGGCATTGTCGCCTTCGTTTCTTGAGTGGGCTTGATCCTCCACATCACTTTACATGGAATTAGCCATTAGGATATTATGAATGGGCTTGAGTCTGTGTTACATGTACTTTGTACTCTTTCAAAATTAATTAAAATTATGTTTCTTCATTCCTAGTGCATAATTTAGTTGTTTCACTTGCCCTTTTGTTGTCTTCTAGTACTAAAACAATGTGTAGAATAAATAAAATTACACAAAAAATACATTAAGGTTGGGCATATACAGCCAACCAAAGATGCAAATCCAAATTACCAATTTGTGTGACTTTTATTGCAATATAAAATGTTTACATATGTTTATATAGGTTAAAATAAAGTTTCTCGAGAGTATTGGAGCTTAACATCCATTAGACACCCAAAACAGCCAACCAAAACTCACTGGCAAAAAATGCACAGTTTTGTCGAGATTTATTTGCTTCGCTTGAAATCTCAGACTTTGGTCTGAGCAAAATGGCACCGAAACCTGAGATTCCGAACCTTGATGATGACTTAAATTATAAATATATCACAAGCAAGTAAAATAATACTGGAGGCTTTATGCTTTTTCTTATAATTAAGGCTCCATTTATTTTGAATATAAGGTGGTAGTTGTATAAGTAAATACTCTTATTTTATTGCTTTAGAATTTTGTCATTTCTTTATCTCCTTGACAGGGAAGCATGTTTGGGCGCTGAGATTGAGGAAGACAACCCAGCTATATCATTGGGGGTATATGATTAACCAGGATCCATTTTTTTTTGTGGAAAATTTACACCCAAGAAAAAATCTGCATTTTTTCTGTTTCTGTGTAGATTCAATAAAATATTTACTTATTTCCTGGGAACAAATGGCAAATAAGGGAAACAACTTCTATAACTTATTTGTAAACTACAGGTAAATAAGGTGAAGTCTACGACTTCGTACTGTTTTCTGCATAAAGTGCAATGGTTTTCAGTCAGTTCAAAACGTGCATTTTAAAGAATAAAATGAGGTAGACTGATAATACTAGATGGCTTCACAAATGACACTTGTGTGCTGAACAATGGAGCTTATCACATCAATCAGTACACTGTGACAAAAATAATGACTCGAATGGAAAAGGGTCAGAGGAATCAAAACTCAGAGCAGAAATCATGGACTCATCTGATTAGACTCAGTAATCTTTGGTCCTATTTATGAGCTATACCAAGATTATCAAAAGGGTCGATAATTCAATGGTCAGTCAACTTCTTGTAGTCAGATTTTTAACCGCTGCAAATCCAAGTAATTAAGAAAGCAATATAAGCAGGATCTAATAACTTTTTTTTTTCTGCTCCTAGGTAAACAGAATCATACCTAAACCCTTGTTATTGAGGAATGAGTCACATTGAGTTACAGACAAGCCATAAATTTTTTATCACTAAGCAGTTGCGAAGATAGTCTTGAACCACGAACCTCCTAATTTTAATCCAGTGGTAGCATTAAGCCAGCGAATTCAGTTACAAGAATGGTCACCTAGAACCTGACCTAACTCCAGCTAAGCTGATTCCTATTATCTTTAGTTTTTCTCTAAAATTTCTTCTGGATATGACAGTGATTTTTATCCACACAAGCAATCATGTTCTTCTTCCATTTCTTTTCAATGTGGCACTGAAGCTATTCTCTGACTTGATAGGAACCAAGAGAAGTTTAACCATAAAACCTTTGGTTGCTCATTCATATATTAAAGAATGCAGTAGCAACAGTCAAAATTGATGATACTTTCTTAGTAATTTAATGTGGGGGAGCCCTCAGTTGATATTACATCAACAAGCGTACAAGACGCAGGAAAAGAAGATTAATGCAGTCAAGAAGGAAACATTATAAAAATTAAAAAATAAGGCGTAGCAGTTCATATGTAAGCTCAAAATTTATGATGCATATACGCAGTTACCTCGTCATTCATCACCCACCCACCGCCAACAATTTCTAACTGCCCATTATTGACTAAATTGAGGAAAGCTTCTCTTTTAGCGTCTGTGGCATCCCTCCACCATCTCTCTAAATATGACATCTCTTCCCATATAAACTTGCGGCGTCCATCCTAAAATTCCAATTCCAGAGCTTCCTTAGAAAAATAACTCAAAATTGTGTTGAATAACCAGTTAAATGTAGATCCGAAATTAATTTAGTTCTATGCGTCCAGAAACAGGAGGGCTACATTTGAACAAAATTTAAATTCGAAAAAGGGGAAAAAAGCACACGAGTAGCATAATTACCATATTGTTTCTTCTTCTTTTTTTTTCCCTAACAAAGTTAAATCCGGAATTTAAAAAGGAAACACATTATTCACCTTGGACAGAGTCTCTACAATTGTATCCAATATATGCCGGGTCTGCCGGTCGTAGTACTCGTCGACTGTGAGCTTCCAACCAGGATCATTATGCGAATGCGGAACCACAAAAACCTTCAGCTTCTCTGAGTTCCACTCATCGCCCTTGTAAGTCACCCTCCAACCCTGCTTCCAGGGCCCTCCATCCACATCCAAGAACTCGATTTTATCGTGGAGATTCTTCGTCATGATGTCGACAACAGCGGCGGAAGCGACCTCATTTCCGCCACCCAACAAGCCAGGTTTTCGATAAACTGGTTTTTTAAATTTACGCGGACGGAAAGTTTTGGGTCTGAAAGAAGAAGAGAGAGGTTCTTGGATGCCATAGCGGAATACGACGGCGATGAAGAAGAGGACGGAGATCGAGGCGCCAATAGTGAAGAAGTTGGCGAAGATAAAATCACGAAAAAACACTCGCCGGCGGGACTTCCTGGTAAGATTCGATTGGGGAGAATTTGAAGATAACGGGAGGAGAGAGTAGACCCACCCTCTTCGGCTGCTTCCAGTGCCGGGGGAGGAGGCCATTGGAAGATCCAATTCCAATTGCTAGTGTAAACGACTTTAAAACTATGGAACTACCGTCGTTGCCTCGTATCCTGGTAGGCTGGTTCCAGAACTACCCTCGCCAGTCTCCCTCCCTCGCTCTTTCTCTCGCTCTTTCTCTCGCTCTCTCTCACTGAATTTCCTCCGAAGCTGCATCTGCATCGAGTCGGAGACGCTCGGTTTCGCCCTCTGCATGTCGAACACGTCGGACTGAACATTTTTTATTTATACATTATTTTACAAGAGAGACGGTGATTTGTAGCCGAGATCCTAGACCTTATATGAGAAGCCGTCAGATCAGAATCGTTTATCCGAAACCAAAATATGTAATCATAACTGACAAATGATCTCAACCATCCAATGCATGAACTGACTTTTCTTCATGTGCAGTTCATATTTGAATTTGGGCCTTGCATTTCCTTCCCATGCCAAACGCCGATGATGTAACCAATGACCAATCTAACAATTGGAAAAATGGAGGCTGCTTACCATTTTTTTTTTTTTTTTTTTTTTGTACTAAGATGGGTTTCAGAACCTTTGGCCTACTAATCCCGCAGATCCATACTATTAATCCCGCAGATCCATATGAACGACCTTTGGCCTGACTAATCCCGCAGATCTATACTATTAATCCCGCAGATCCATATGAACCTTTGGCCTGACTAATCCCACAGATCCATACTGACCTCACAACCGTATGGATCGGATCATTTCAGAACTGAATGAGAATCATTCCACCTGCATCCATAACAGGAAAGAAAAATCACTTAACACCTGTGTGAGT
Organism: Protea cynaroides; assembly: GCA_028583415.1. Lineage (NCBI taxonomy): Eukaryota > Viridiplantae > Streptophyta > Magnoliopsida > Proteales > Proteaceae > Protea > Protea cynaroides. The sequence continues at coordinate 10,004,909 of CM053273.1, forward strand.
GGTCCCAAGATAGTAAGAAAAATCAAACTTAATACATTCCACTTCTTGAGGCATAGGTTCCTTTTTGAGGGTTAGAGCACCGCTTAGATTAATCCATCCTAATATCCAACAAACTTTCTCCATTGGAGTTTTATCTTCTTCTTTTTTTTTTTTCTTTTTTTTCTTTTTAGTCTTTTTATTCTATTTATGGTAAAGTGGGTCCACTATGATGGTGGCCCAAATAGGTGTTCAGTGGGATCGAATGTGGAGATTGTAGAAGAGGGACGAAGAAGGTGGATGACATGGGGTAGCAAAGTCTATTATTCTATGTCCACGACTTACACCAAACTACCGGGCTAGCAACCACCAACTATTGGAGTTTAATCTCATTGATGAATGGAAGATTGAAATAGTTTTTTTTCTTAGCTCCATGAACATGAACAAAAGAGCAAGAATCAAATTTGAAGCCAATTGCTGGATGTCAATCACCACAGAGATGGTCTCCACCAAAGGCAATGAAACAATAGAAACTACTGAGACAAGAAAGCTGTAATCTGAGAAGCAACAGATGGTCAGCTGAACCGCAAGAGCTTCACCCACAGCAAGAGAAGAAGGAGCGATGTTATCTGAGGCAACAAACTTCAGAAAATCATCCACACCTTTCAAAAAACAGTTGAGTCCCATTAACTTACCAGTAGAAAAGAAAGCCACGTCAGAGGAAATCAAACAATGGTCTTAGTAACAACAACCAGGAGAGAGGGAGGGGGGGGGGGGTGGGGGGGGCCGCAACACAAATTGATCTCCCCCAAGAAGGAGATTAAGACATTCTACCACCCTTAGATCAACCTAAAGAATCCAAGAGCTGAAAAGGGATAACAGTCTTTGAAGACATGATCATTCTCGTGCTTCCAAATCTCCCAAAGCACAGTCAAGTGAGCTGTGCAATCTTATAGGATCTCTCACGGTGAGACAGATCATTTGAAGAACCCCAAAAAAGGAGTCGGTCCACAAGACAGCGATCACACAGAGGAGGTAATCTCAAGGACATACTAAGCAAACCAAGCTTGGGATGCCGAGGTACAGTAAAAATAACACATAATCAACCGATTCAGATAGATGACCACAACACGGGCAGGAAGCAAATATGCCGGTGACGCGGGTTAGAGAGATCCCAATTGCATTTAGAACATCCTTCCGCACGAAGGTTTTGATCTTCGGCTCCACCTTAGAAGATCAATAATTTTCCAAACTTGCAAGGGTTAGCAGCGGCCATCCGAGAGGAGGCGGAGGAAGGGGGTGAGAGTAAAGCTCTTAGACGATATGCCGACCAAACTGAAAAGATCCTTGAGAGTTAGGACCCCAACAAACTTTGTCATCAATATACTCACCAGCAATAGGAATATGAAGAATTGTTTCCACCTCTTTAGCATCAACAAAGATCGAAAAAGATAAACATTCCACATCCCAAATTTGATAATCTGAGAGACCTAGACTAAAGGAATTTCCGACGGTCTAGCAGAATGAACCTGAAATCCAAGCAAAGAAGGAAACTAAGGGTTCGACCAAATATTTACCAAATTTCCATTTCCAATCACACACAGAAGATCAGTCTTCAAGAGATTCTGCCAAGAATGTTGAGCCAGCACCAAGAGGGGGAGTCACCCAAGGAAGCAAACAAGAAGTCTAAGTCCCAAAAATAGATACTCTTCAGGACGACTGGACGGACTGGAGACTGGAGACGATCCAAGTCCTAACAATTAAGGCCTCATTTTGTAAAGCTAAATTGAACACACCCCAAAAAAAAAAAAAAAAAGGCTTTGGAATGGTGAGACAATCCCATGCCACAAATGTATGCACCGCACCCCTTCAAGCTGCTCCCAAAAGAAACAACAAGCTTCATTATCCAACTGATGTAACAAGCACTATGGAATCCTAAAGTGTAACATGGCATACTAAGGAGATGTCGCCACCACAGAATTCAATAAAACTTTCTTTGCCAGCTTGAGACAGAAGCTTACCTTTCCACCCTCTTATTTATAGTGATCACAGAAATCACTAAAAGCTTGTCTCTTATTTCTCCCAAAGCTTGTCGATAGACCCAAGTATTTCCCAACAGCCGCGAGGCCTTCAACACCCATGATGCGAGCAAAAAATCTCCTTAACCTCTAAGAAGTATTAGAGCTAAATGATGCTGAAGATTTTTGCAGATTTACCTCCTGCCCTAAAACTCGACAATATGTGGCAACAACCTAACTAAGAAGGAAAAGAAAGCGACGATCTGCTTAGTCGAAGAGGAGACAATCATTGGCAAAGAAGGAATGAGTTACTATTAGACTATTCCTCTTGATTCGCACAACACCACAAAGACCCCCAGCAATAGCCCTAGCTAACAAGGAGGTGAAACACTCAATGCCAAGACTAAATAAAAGGGGGGGGGGGGGAGGAGAGGGTCACCGTCACCCTCAGACCTCTTGATGGCGAAACAAAACCTTTCTGCATCCCATTGATTAGGAAGGAAAAGGATGCAGATGAGACACATTGCATAAAGAGGTGAACCTATTTGTCAAAGAGGCCAACCTTCTGAAGTAGTTGCTCCAAGAAAGACCATTCAATGCAGTCATAAGTTTTTTTCACATGTTGAGCTTGAAAGCAGCCGAATAACTCTTCCCATTCACCTTATTTTTTAAGTGGTGGAACAATTCATGAGCAATCATAACATTTTCAAAGATTGAACCACCCTCAACAAAAGCACTTTGTTCTGGTGCAACAATAAGCTGCAAGAATTTCTTGATCCGCCGAGACAGCACTTTGGGGAAAATGTGATAAAGACCATATTACATAAGCTGATTGGGCGAAATTGATCAACTGATTCAGCCATTTTACCTTTTGGGGATCAGCACAATATTAGTATATTTAACTCTGCAAAGCAAAAATATCCTGTCCAGCAATATCCCAATAAGTTTGGAAAAACACTGGTGGAAACATTCCATGAGGCCGGTGGACTTGCACTTACAAGTTGGCAAAAAGATGGAGCAGTGACCAATAAGCAGATGCCCATAGACCTTACTCTAAACATAACAGCCACACTTATGGTGATTGATCTTGATTGGTGAATTTTGGTTTGAGCTTTTTTTGCAAAACTGTTCATCCCCTTCGGTTTGAGCTTTTTTTGCAAAACTGTTCATCCCCTTCGGTTTGAGCTTTTTTTCTGCAGAACCTTTCATCTTCCCGCCTTGTTAATGAGAACACTGCCTTGTTCGTCTCCATCCGTTTGAATCGCCCGTACCTTATTTGTCTCCTTCCTATATAGGAGTACTGCCTCCTAATTGATTGCGGATCGTTTCTCTGATTTCTTTTCCTTCTTTCCAAAGATAATTGATTGCGGATCGTTTGTTTAATTTATTTTCCTTCTTTCCAAAGAACTCTGGATCTCATCGACTTCTCCTAGAAAAATTATAGCCAATAATTTATTTCATAGATCAAAGTCGAAGCACGGCCATTAGATCGAATTCATTTACATCATTTTGCCTAGTTAAGGATCAGAATTTTGTTTACATATTCAATAACTCCCTTTTAAGATTTACAATCTCTGCAGTGATTAAACACATCCATAGTACATGAACTTAGTTATGAAAAAGGCATTGAGGAGGGCAGAGGCCTTGATAAATTAAGTTGAGATACCATGTGAAATGCATAATTGATGAGGTTGAAGCTTAAAGGAGAGTAGCTGAATCCACCTCTCTGAAGTCTGAAACTGACAACCTCCACTTCCATTGAAAAAAAGAAAGTCTCTTTTATAACTCTCAATAAAACCAATGAATGTACAACAAACTCCCACACTGACTAACTTTTTTTTTTTTTTTGGTTAAACATACTGACTAACTAATACTAAGAACATCTCAATAAACCAAACAAACTATATTGCTCTGGTTACATTGGGGGTTAAAGGCCGTATCACGTTAAAGTGTATGATTAGAAGACAAACAGTTCTGCATGAAGAAGACAAACAGATGACAAGACGAACAACGTTTTGCAAGAAAAAGACGAACGGTTAGGAAGGAGAAGATGAAGAGATGAACGTCAAACATGACGATGATAGGGAAAGAGAGGAAGAGAATAAAGGAAACATGATACCTATCAACAATCATCCCGATATTATTTAAATTAATATATAGTAATTAAAAGTTAAGGTAGATCCTATTATCAGTCTAACGATCCAATTATCCAAAGGCTGCAACGCAGGCTGCGTGGAAACTATACCCACCACGCAGCGGGAGTCCGGACGGAGTTCCGCAGTTACACAGGTCATAGCTATTCTTATCCGGTGGAAACTAAATAGTAAGATTCCACGAAAGAACAATGAACCTGTAACGGTGGGAGATAGCATCCCATATTTGATGGTAGGATCTAGATCTAATAGTCGATCTCCTCGGTTTTCTTTTCATCCAAGTATGATAGATGATAGCACAGAAAACAAATTTCCCAACTATTTTCAACAAGGAGCGACTGCGTAGGCAGCGAGCCGGTTAGAGTTCTCCAAACTATGAAACTCTGTTGAGGGATGTTCCCAAACCAGATATCGAATTGATCTGATATGATTCCAATTTCCAAAAAGGAGAACCTACACCCAGATTTGTACCTGTGATTGAGTCGCCATTTCCTCTAGGGTTCTTACTTCCTAGCAACCTTGCAAGCTCAGTCCAAGCGTCTACAAAGGGAGGAGAGGAAATCAAATCTAGGTCCAGGCTTGCTCTTGGATCATGTAACATTGCAAATCCATGTGATCTACCGTGATCTGCAGTCATAGCTGACCCTATTGCCAAAAGCTTTGATGAGGCCCACAGGGAAGGCAGAAAATATTTATATATATATATATATAATTTCATTTACACTCGATCAAAGATTGCTAACATCATTTATACCCAGGATCCACATCTTCTCTAGACAGTAGTAACCTCATCTGGATGGTTGACACGTGGCTCGATGAATCTGAGACCCACATGTTCAGGCCGACACCCAGCCAACAAGCTAAGCCGACAAACGGTGTCGGCTCAAACATGGGTCTCAGATTCACCCGAGAACCACGTGTTCGCCATCCGGATGAGGTTGCCGCATCCTCCCAGAACCACTGGGAGGAGACGATGTGAATCATTTACACCCACAAGATTGCAAAAACATCACCTACCACCCAAAAACTTTGTTGTGCTAATCAAAGAAGTTCACTTCGTCACAAGATCTTCGTTACTTGCTGATGTCAGTTAAAATGGAACCGTTGATGGACAATACTACCCTTTGATCCGAGTTAAAAGACGATTTTATCCTTTTTTCAATTTTTACCCTACCATTTGATCCGAGTTAAAAGCCCTAAAACTGGAATCATCAATTTTTATAGAAGACGATTTAATCTGAGCAAATCTGGAATCATCAACTCAGCAGATCATGAGCAAATCGTCTTTTATAAACATGGCAGTGCTTTATCCCCGATGGTGCAGGTCTTTTTTCCTCCCCAACCGCCTGTTTATCAATGAAATTACTAAAATCACCAGAACTGAGTAGGGACTAGGGAAAAAGTAGGTCATAAGAATCTGGATCCAGGTCTCATTTGATCCAATTTTTTAACTATAAATTTGATCGATTTCTAGGGTTCAAGCCGATTCCAATTGATTCCCGTTGGCGATCTCGAATAATATCTGAAATTTGATTTGAGGTTCCTTCTTTTGAGGCGGTTTTTTAGGTTCACATTCAGTTTTTCGTTTCTCATCTAAGAAAAAGGCCAATCTTCATGATTATCTTGATGATGAATAACAGATATTTGAGAATTGAAACTAAAGCCATTTCTGTAGAAACTTTGAGATTTAGGTCTCGTTTTAGTCGATCACGATAGGAATCAATTACTACATCATCTTGAAGAGTTGAAGGTGAACAAGAACATATTATTACAGGAGATTGGCCATGAAATGGCATACTGATGAGAATCCAACCAACTAACATACTGATGAGAATCCAACCAACTAAAAAACAGCAAGCTGCTCTGTTCATCGTCTCTACAAGTTGCTTTGTTCATCATATCTTCGACATCATCGTCGATTCATTGCTTCCCGTCAAGATTTCTTTGTGAGGTTTTCAAGATCTGGCTTCTGATTGTCCAGCCGATCTCTTATTGGTTAAAATCATATTCAAACGATTTCTTTTCCTCTCTTTTTTTTTTCTCACAGTTTCATCCAATACCAAATCTTTCCTCTGCAAATCCCGCTGGTAATATGGGTTTATAAAAGGGACTTGGTTGATAAAATGGGAATTAAAAATATAAAAGGAGTTATAAAAGGAAATTAAAAATACCAAATCTTCTCTCTGCTTGTAAAATCTCAAAGCTAAACAGAAACCTTGTTGATAAATTGGGTTTATAAAAGGGAATTAAAAATATAAAATCGGATGAGTGTTTTGACTTTGGAGAATCGGAAGATTGCAGAAAAGAAGGGTAAGACCACAAATTGTTGACAACCAAAGAAGTAGCGTAGCCGACGAGATGAAGTGCTTCTAAAATACGACTTTCTATGAGAAGGCACTAGAGTTCCAGAGTTGTTACAAAGTTGCAGGGGCGAAAGCTTGGGCGATGACGTTCATGGAGAAAGAAGAGAGACGACTGAAGATGGCAGGACCCACAATGTGCCATAGCTTATTCGATTCAATCCAAACCCTCATCCATAGGTCTTCCTCTTCTAGATGATCACCACCACTTTCGATCCAAACCCTCATCCATTAGGTTCACTATTGCAGAGAGAACAAAGGAGAACGACATAGGGGATAAGGAACCTAATGCCAGAAAGAACAAAGGAGAACGAGATAGGGGATAGGATCATTACAAGGTCAAATTAATAAATCAACATAATTTTTAAATTTTTCAATTTATAATGAAGGATAAAACTGCATTTCAACAATTTTAGTGATTTCCGTCAGTAAAGTAAACCTAGGTGATGTTTTTGCAATCTTGTGAATGTAGATGATGTTAACAATCCTTGATGGGGGTAAATGAAATTTTTTCATATATATATCACAATTCCTGTTAATTTTTGTACTGTGTCAACTGTATTTAAAAAACTAACTATATCATCAAATACAGGTAAGAGGAGGTAGTGTGTACTTCTGTCTCTATTTCTCTCTTAAAATCCGGGCTCTCTTTCTCTCTCCTTCAAGTGACTGGCTACCGGTCCTTCATGTACTCCTATTTTCCCATTGACATATAAGATTCCAATATACCATGCTAGGGTGTGGATCCCTCTCCCTATATATGTATATATGTACATATATGGAAGATCTAAAGGTGGAACAAATACATTTAACATATTGCATAAGTCCGTCCAAAATCATCTCCAGTAAATCAGTACTGCAAAAGCATCCTTGAGGACAACAAATAACAGCAACTTTACTAGAGTTCAGATCATCAACAGCTTACTGGTCTTTCATAAGTTGGTGGTAGGGAAGGGCAGTTCTCGTTCATTTTGGCATACGGATCAATGGTATTGTACTGAGGCAATTCCATGCGATACTCTCCAAGAATTTGGCAGAATGGGAGTTGACCATCCTCGTCATCGCACCAGCTCGGTAGGCGTGTCCGATTATTCTCAAATATATTAAGCATGTAAGCATCACGAATCTGTAAAGTAATGCAGCCGTGTCAGATGAAACTACAAAAAACAGAAAGGCATGCAACTTAAGCCAAACCCTGAGATACAAGGCTTTGGTACTTACAGTGAACTCCGTGACCTGAACAGAGCTGGAAATAGGACCAAATATACCAGCCTCTTTATACATTTCGAGGATAAAAGCAACACAGGTTGTTGATTTTCCATCACTGTATACCCAGTCATCTTGTTCTGGGATGACAAGTAATTCCTCAAATGTTATTCCACGCCTTTCAGTCTCCTCAAGAATTCCATGTAGATCCAATTCCTAAATCAAACATAACCGTAGAATATAAATGCTAGATGCACAAATTCAAGGGAACAACATATTCATGGTTTCAGTTGGAGCAGATTGGCTATAAACTGGCTGATGAACTTGCTACTGGTGGTCTTTGTCTTTGGGGTCTTCCCTAATTATGTAGTTCCCTGTCGTGGTCTTAGCCTTTGGCTGCTTGGTGGTGGTGTTGTATTCTATCTGCTGCATCCTGTTCTTTTGGTTTTGGAAATAAATTCTGGTTATTTTATAATAAAAAAAATCTCAAATGGCTTATTTTCCCTCCCTGATAAATTCAATTGGAATATTCTCCCTTTCCACAACTTCCTCCCTAACACAGTCACATTAGACTTAACTTTTATACCAAAACACATACACCCAGACACATTTGACTTAACTTCTTTGACAGCTATAATAATTTGTCTTCTAAAATCCTTCTGACCTTCACTCCTTTGTTTTCAAAAAAAAATAAATTTAAGTTTAATATGTCACTAATTAACCATTACATTCACTCCTCAGCATTGAATATTTATTGAAAGATTAATGGAGAGACAAATCTGCATAAACCTGTATGGCTGTACCATTAGTTTTCGTGGAGGTACATATCCAATTCACATGAGAAGTGGGTGGGGACATAAAAATGCAGATTTTTTTTTTTTGGGGGGGTTTGTGGGGGGCGTCGTAGTTCTTCAACCTAAATTCATCACAAGTAAAGAGTGACATCGAAAAATGCTATAATATAAATATCAACCAAAAAAATGAAGGTATATATACATATGATACAGTGGCAGTCCTGGAATAATAAATATAATGATCTTCTTATGGAAGCAACATATACAGTATACCTCAGTTCCAAGCCGCTTGTTAAGGGCTTCATTCCACATATTAGCAGCATAGGCTGGCTGCAGTCTAGACCACATGGACATAAGAGAAAGTACCTACAAAAGAAGATTACAAGCAAGCCAGTTAAGAGTAGGTTGGTCTCCCTCTATTTAAGTATCAAGAGAATGGTGCTTACCCAAAAAAAAAGGTAACAAAAGAGTGTGTCTGTGTGTGTGTGTGTTTTTTTTTTTTTTTTTGGGGGGGGGGGGGGGGGGGGGGGGGCCTTAAGCAAAGAGCAATACCCACCTGTCTGCCTGAATTATGCCATATTTGGAAAGCACCAAACACGCAATTGTTAAATTGAGTATAGAAGTAATATGTAGTCATCATTTGATTAAAATATGCAATGTTACATACAATAAATGTAGAGAAAATTTCACATACTACCAAAATACTTTGAGAAACATCACCTACCACCCAGGAATTCTAAAAAATCAACTACCACCCAAAATTCTAAAACGTTTATCAAAAAGACCCAAATCGTTAAGACGGAACCGTTAGATGCTGATGTCAGCTCAAAACCAATTTTGGAATGACAGTAATACCCTTATTGTAAGGGAAAAAGTCGAGTTTACCTTTTAGTAATTTTTAACCCTCTCTCTCGCTGTTTCTCCAATGGCGTCTGCTCTTCCACTCCATCTTCAATCTCCACCAAGATCTCCTCTTCCTCTGCTACCCAGACTTCAATGCCCTGGACCAAACTTAAAATTCAGATCTCGCAGAAAGACCAACTCGTCGGAATAGAAACTCAAGGAGGAGGGAAAAAAATCGATCTCGATATTGCTTGAAGCTTGAAAAAGGATCGCTGCTGGTCAGCATTGAGGAAACCAAAGAAAGGAAAACCAGATTTCAGATCTGGTTTCAAGACTCTCAAGAAACCAGATCTGAAAATCTTATCATCACCTCGCATCGACACCGAAGAGAAACCTTTAATATGTCTTTGAATCACATGCTTGAAGAACAATTAGGTTGCTATGGAAGGAAGAAATTGAACAAAAACTAAATCTGAAACAAATTTCAGATCTGGTTTTACCTTAACAGATCCGCCGCCGCTTAGCAGAGCAAGAATCCCAGGTAAAGTCTTCCTTTTTTTCATCAACAGCCTAAATAATCTTTCATCATCTCATCCATTAAAGGCACGCATTGAATTTTTGGAGTTTCTTCTACAATTAGATTGCTATAAACCTATAGCGATCAGATTTGTCGAAGGTGAGACGATCGCTGTAAATCTTTCGCCAGCGATCCTCGGACATCTCGCTGTGACGGATTCAATCTCACGGTTGTCAAGCTTCTCCGCTTACAATCCCCTTAAGCACTATGCTTTTCATCGTCCTCCCTCGCTCCAGCTACACAAGCCACTTCTTCAACTACAATCCCGTTGATCCCCGTCTCCTTTCCCTGGCAGATTATTCGTTCCTGCTTCTTCTACCAAGAAACCCAGGTTTTTGTGATTTTTATTTCTCACTTCTCACCCTCATTCTCCTGTTGTTTTTGTTCTTCGTTCCTCTGCAAGTTATTCTTGTTTGTTTTATGCTATTTCTTTTTGTTAATGCAGGGTAAGAAAGAAGTTGAAGAGCAATGCAGAACTCTGCAAGGATATCCAGGAACAATGAGGTTGACTGCAACGGACACGGCCAAGCCCCAATGTCGGAATAAACCATCCTCCTTCCTCAACATCACCAGCAGATTCCCGAGCCGAACAAATCCGTGAGACCTCTTAAGAATAAGAGCTCTGCCAACGTCGAGAGTAAAGTCGACCCAGCTGGTTTCCTCAGCAAACTCCACATTTCTCACAAAGAAGAGCCTGAAAGGGAGAAAGGAAAGATAGGGGAGAAAAACACAAACCTTTTGCAGGAGATTCGATGTTGCAGCCAAGAAGGAAGGAGAACGATGAGGGAAAGACGGGTATAAACGTCTAGACAAAATTTCAACTCTCTTCCGTCAGTTAATGGGGAAATGTTTGGGACTTTTGGGTGGTAGGTGATGTTTTCAGAAAACTTGGGTGTTAGGTGATGTTTCTCAAAGTATTTGGGTAGTACGTGAAATTTTCCCATAAATGTATACACATATACATACATAGGAATAGCACAGCAAATTGAAGGCTTTAAAAGGAGAAGGAAAAGCCAAAGACTATTATTGAAGTGGAAAGGAAGGTAACCAACGGTTGACTCAACTCTACAGAAGATATGGCCCTAAATCAGTAGAATGGTGCAACAGGACTCTTGCAGTCAACCCCATATACACAGTCATATAAAAAAATCATTACATGATGTCATTCATAATACCCTTTTGCAGATAAAAGCTTCTATATCACTCATCAAATTCCAAACAATCAGGAAATTTTTCTTTAAAATTCCATTACTAAGAGAAGCAGCAGCAAAAATCACAAGAATTATGCTTCTAGGAAAAGCCTAAAGTTAAGCTAGTAAAAAGGTGAAAAATCTTAAAAATATAATGTCTTATGAGTTATGATAATACATACCAAGCGAGCATCAAGAGGAGGTGGATAATTGTCTGCTATGGTGTCAATCCAGCTGAAGATCATGTTGTGGTAACCATATGGCTTCCCTGTCATGCTCCGAGCATATGCCCATGCTGCAGTGGCGTTAAACTTTTCACGAACATCAGGATGCAAGGGAAGCAAAGCTATATGTGGATTGGAGCTATCCTTGAGTGCCAATTCCCACCATTCATCCCATGGAATTACCACTATAATTTCCTCTCCCTGAACCACAACAACAACAATACAATAAGCCTATGGTTCATGACATATGGAGGATAAGTGTATGATCTAATGACAAATCACTTATGCTCAGAAAACTTACTCTGGCTTTTATAGCTTGCAATTCCTACAAATAAAATAATCCCACTTTTCCTGGCAGGAAATTTGATTTTCACATACCTTATCGTTCTCATGCCCCGACTCGCCAACCCATAAATTTCCCATTTCATCCTTCAGGCAAACCGCTGTATGTCCAGCAAATGCACCTGTTACCCATTTCTCTAATGTCTCAAATGCACCCCATCGCCCACGGATCTTTGACAAAGCTAAGAAATCACCAGAATGAACATCCTCTGGATTGATAGTTACTTGCCAGGGCTGATTGCGTCTTTCAAATGATGCTCCCATGTGTTTCTCCAAAAAGGCCATGTTAGCACCCTGACCCCAAGCACTATTTGAAAATAGAGGCAAGACATCAAGCAGAGAAAGAAAGGTTCCCAACATTCCTGATGGCATGAGAAATATGGATATCCCATGCTGCCTTACCTGATCAGAAGTCACTGGGAATGTCACATTTATGCAATGAAAATATCAAATATAATGTGGAATTCACCAAATCAAGAACACCACCATACATATTCCATTTCTGCAGGATCTTCCCACGATGAGATCTTCATAGTGTGCTCCCGGGCAGAGAAATAATAATCCCAAGTTATCCTATAGGGTGTTGCAAATACATAAAGGTCCATGCAAGTCCAGCTGTGAGCTTCACTTGTCTGTGGAAGAGGCAAAAAAATCAACAAAGCAATAAAAATATAAAGATGATTGACAATCAGTACAATGCACAAGCTGTAACTACGTACAACATTAAAGCTCTGATTGGTTGCAGGGGAAGTCAAGGGAAGTGAAATTTTCAAACTTAAAAATGAAACTTTTGTAATCATTATAGCATATGACACATGACTATCACATGACTATATAAATAACCCCACCATTCCCTATTTGGTTATTAACTTTCACTTAACTTGGCATCCAAATCCCTTACTTTAAAAAGTAAAATAAAAATTACATGTCTCATTACTAAGTGTGGTAAAAAATTTAAATAGTTACTACAATCATGTTGGGTAGTAATTATAAAAGCTTCCATTTTAAGTTTGAAAATTTTCACTTCTCTTCCCTTTGAATTCCCTTGCAACCAAATGAAGCTTAAGTGACATTGTTCCCCAAATTCCAAATAAGTATTAGGCTCATAAACCAGCACAGTAAGAGGCTCCTTTTCTATGTTAGGAAACATGCACAAGTTCTTAACACCTGAAATGTTTGTTTTCAGTCACCTCTCTCACTTTGTGAAGATTTAGATCATCCACCAATATACATAGGCGATGTATGGGTAATTAAGTTATTGCACATGTACAATATCCAGCAGGGTATTTTCCTATGAAAAATATGTGGTACCCCACAATGGCTGAGGGTAACAAATGGGTCAGATAAGGAAAACTATTAATTGTGATGTTTCACTCTTGTTGTGCATATGTTGGAAGTCTGCATAGATAGCACAAGCTATGGGATTCTTCTATAAGAAGGATAATTAATGGACCACACAGCTATCTAAACCTACAGGCCGATAATGTAAGAATAAATTTGAACCCAAAGTTAGATGACTTATATTTTGAAGGATGAACTGAGAGTTTAAGTAAGGGGGGAAAAATAATTTAATTCATTAAACTATGTCCAACGTGAATTGCGATATAGTCAGAGTTTTAAAACATCCCATATATCAAATCTAAAGAGTTACCTATCGAGTACTACTTTAATTGACTCTCTAAATTGATCTAATTGACGAAGATTTCCATCACCGACGAAACAATAAGTAAAAATATGATAACATAAAAAAATCAAATACAATTAAATAGGAGGACTGATAATAGACCTTAAGATAGAGAGTCCCTCCACCCAGTCCCTGTTCGCCGCTTTTGCCACCAGTCAAATCGAACCAAGCTTCATTGCCATTGAAGCAAGAACCCTTCCACCCAATGGACCCGTTGTCAGGAGCAGTCGACCCAATGAAAACGGGCAATAGATCAACAGCACCGTGAAGATTATTAAGAACAGGCCATGAAATTTGTCGAGGCAGGACCGGAAGCACGTCCTTAACCCTGAAGGGAACTTTTAACGCATGTCCAAAATTCAAACTGAAACCTAACGATACAAAGCATAAGAAAACCGTGCACAAGTGCCGACAGCACAACGTCGCCGGTGACGACGCCATGGCTTCAATTCGACACAATTGAGTGAAAAGAGTTCCAGATGAGCCTTATTTTCTAATGGCTGTAGTGACAAGGTCAATGATGGCGAGCATTGGAGCCTAGGAGAGTGACATGTCATGAATCCCTTTCCATTCCCTCCTCGTGTTTGGTCCTCACCAGAAAACAACAGAAGAAGGGCAGAAGGCGTCTAACGCTGTAATGCAAGGGTGGTCGGGGTTATCGTGGATAAGAGCGTACGTGGCATCTCGTCCTCTACAGGGAACGGATTCAAATCGTCTTACTTAAGGGTGGAGATATGGCGGCCTGGATGGATGGCCGCCACCTGACTCTTAGATGAATCCGGACCATTCATCCGAGCCGACACCCCAACCAAGGAAATGATTTGGATCCACGCGGAACAGGGCAGCCCGTTAACGGCATCGTCATCGAAGCTGGTAACGAAACGGAATCGGATCTAAAAAGATAAAAGAAAAACTTTTGCCAAATGTTATATTTCTTTTCTAGTATTTTTGTTATTTGATTTTTTTTCTTCTCTTATGTTTATTTGTGTTATTCATTTGTAGTTTAGATGTTGTTTCAAGTATAATATTGAACAGAACTGATTAGCGAACAATAATCCATATAGCAGATCATATTTAGTAGAGATAAAACTTCGTTGTTCTTGGTGTATTCACACGTGTTTTTTCTCATCGGATGAAGCCATAATAACTTTTATGCAGTCTAATTTAAAACTGTTTGAATAGAATAAAAAAATCTGTCCTCCATCAGCAATGTCATTTGCCACTTATCTACTTTAATCCCTTCTCATGCTTTCCCTTTAAACTCTAGTTATTTCAATTTGTATTAAACTCTTTTCTAAGTAATTTGTTTTTTAAAGAGAACAAAAAGTGCATCAAACCCTACGAGGTGAGCTCGGGATTAATATTTAAAAAGAAAAAGATGGGGAGGTATTTTTTATGGGAAAAATTTATAAAACACTCCTATACTTTTCTTGTATTGACTACAACTTTTTTTGTTCATAACTTCTTTTCAGATTATCTCCAAAAAAAAAAAAAAAAAAAAAAAACTTTCACTTCAATTTCAAAATACATAAATTAACCCTTCATTGTACATTCAGCCAGTTTCATTTCTTTAGTTAAATAAACTAATTTAATTATGATGAGTTTGAATCAAAACTAACATGTGGTTCTGATTCAAAGACAAAAATTGTTCAATAAAGTATCACCGTTTTTTTACTACAAAGACTTAAAAGAATCAGAGAAGGGATACATAAAGTTGTTCTCAATGTTGCTATGGAGAAGAGTTGTCGAGTGTTTTGCCGATGAGTGCTTGATGTTGCATGAATTGGAGATCATTGCACGAATCTCTCACTCCGTGGATTCTCCTCTGGCAAAATAATCTCCAGATCTTGAAATTGATTGGGATTGTGGCAGGCTTGTATAGTTTTGTAGTTTGAGACATTGGTTTGACGTTTTTAGCCCATGGTTGTAAGTATATTGTGAAGTAGTTGAGTATGTTATTGTTTTTCTTATGTTGAGCATTTGGGGTTAGCTTCGCAAGTCATAGTAGGTACCTAGTTGGATTATCGTTTTCAATCTCCCCAATCATACCCTCTCCATCTTTGCCAACCTATTTGCCCTGATCGGTTACAGTTCGATAATTTATTCTTTACATTTAAGGTAACTGTGCAAAAGTAAGACCCCATAAAACAAGAGGGGGGGGATTCCTAGGAATTATGAAATTACCACAAAGTTAGAGCCGTTTGCAGTCTTTTTCTTCCCTACCATTTGATATGAATTTAGAATCTTTACCAAAAAAAATAAAATAATAATAATTTAGAATAGAGAAGGTTATAAGGTTCATTAAATTTGTTTTAATTGAGAGTGGTTTGATCTAATTGAACTATTGTAATATAGGAAAAATTTCACCCACCTCCCTGAACTTTGCTTTTAAGTCACTTAACCCTTGACTTGCCGAATAATCTGTGAGGCGCTATCAATTATCAGCGTCTTCCTTCACCCATCCCCCTCAAATGTTAAACAGAAGTTTTGACTTGACAGATCTACTAGTTAAGTGATGATGTGGCAACCCTACAAATTATATAATGGCCAAATGCCGTTGTGGAACCACTTTCTGTTGCATCGGTACCTAAAATAGCACGGTTGCACCTTCGATTTTGAGGCATCGGGGAGGGAGGCCATCCCTAAGGCTAATCCTGTTTGTCAAGGCAATGAAGCTCAAGAAGATATGATGTTGTTTTTGACATGGACCATGAGTGAGAGAAACATCTTTGGCTTTTGAAAAGACGAGGCCATCAAGATAATCAACCTAGTCCTCAGAATCTAATGAACCATATCAGATTCCAATGACTCATTCGATTGGGGAAGCCATGAGTAAGGAGAATTTTTTTTTTCTTGAAGAGAAGTTATGCTTTTCCAATTTTCTGTTAATCAAACTTAATAGTAGGGGTATGGGTGACATTATTGGGCAAATTGGGGATTGGATGACTTAAAGACAAAGTTCGGGGGGTGAGTGAAAATTTTCTTATAATATATTAATTCAATTCAATTGAAAAAGAAAAAAATAGATTTTTTTAATAATAGAAGAGCAATTCAGGTATTCTAAAATACCAAAATGAGAAATTGAGATGAAAATTCTTTTTTTTTTTGAGTACAAGAGTTTTATAGTAAATATAAGGTAAGTATAAGAGAGTTTTACGAATTTTCCTTTTGTATATTTTTGGGGCAAGGTAGGGAGGCAATTTGAGAATATATTTAACGAGGCAACGTGTGTGTAATAACTTTGAGCGCATGTAGTCTTTGGTAAAAGTTCAAAATATTTTGTAGGCATTTTAGTATTTTACTACATTTTAAACCCCTAATTACTAGTCGGTGATCTCTATCCTAATTCATAGGCGACAAATCGGCTTCGTTTATATTACATGTACCCGATCCGGTGAACCGCCCAGTTCTGTCTTACGTAACTGAGTTTTGTCACCCGTGGCGGGAAGTCGGATGAAGAAGAAAAATACAGCGGCGCTTGGGATTGATACTTGGTAGCTGCCTGCTAATGCGCCTTTTTAATGGTGCTCTGAGCCATACCACCTCTTTTTGGGTATCCAAGCAGAAAGTGTAGAGTCACTTCCTTCCTCTCCGTGAAACCCACTCTCATTCTGGTGTCTTCTTCTGTTAAACCCTAATGCCTTGATCCTAGACCGAGCCAGTTTCAGTAAATTTATACCGGAGGTTTTGGCCTATTGGGTTTGTTGAGGTTTCAGTGCTTCCGAGAAGTGTGTTTGTTGAGGAGTTGGTCTCTGACCTTCAGCCATCATACGGAAATTCAGAATACGAAGAGCGCTTGTTCCTTCCAAACTAAAATATTTACGCTAATACTTTTTTCTTAATTGAAATTATTTTGTTTATTAGTTTGCCTCATAGGTGTAAACTATGGGGCGTTCTAAACCACCTTGTTCGAAGAAGCAGCGCGGTGTAGACTTCAATGTAATTTCTTCCCACATCTCTTGATTTTGGCATTCCAGATATTGTTTTTGTTCTTAGCTAGTTTCATCATGTTGCAACTCGCAGAAAATAAAGCGGAAGATCGGTCGGAAACTCCCGCCACCGAAGAATGCTACCAGCACCGAAATCAAGTCCAAAGGTTCGAATTGCTATCATAGTCCTCATAATTTTAATGAATTTCTGTGAATTATTTTGTTTGAAATCCCTTCCGCCACCATATCCTCAAAATTTTGTCGGCCTGATTGGTACTCTCCGTGTCAGCAATTATTCTCCCCGAACAGAGTGTGGCATCGAATAAAGCAGGCTTGGCTGTGAGCAAGAAGGGTTTGACACTAAAGGAGCTACTTCAGCAGACATCTCATCATAATGCCAAAGTTCGCAAGGGTATATCTTCATGAACTAATAATGGACTAATGATGAAAACAGTTGCTTATTTTAAGGCTTTAGGATGGTACTGATGTTTTCTAATCATTGATGCAAGCACATCAATGTGCTTACGTAGGCAATGTGGCTGACAATGTCTGTTTTGGGGTCATATTGGATAGGCCATTGTCAGGCTGTTTAAAGTCAATGAAATAGTGGCAGTTTTGCATTATTCTCAGCCATGCATACTAGAAAACCAATACAGTATAAATTTTATTTACCCTTCTTTTATATCATCACTGAAATACATAAATTTACGTTTCTTTTTTCCCCCTTGTGGGCAGAAGAAAATCAATCATGGGTTGGCTAACAAATGCCCAAGAATGCTGTAGTATTTAGCAGTGCTTCAGTTGTTGCCTATGGACATCCCTGATATGCTTTGGATCTATAGGGGGCAAAAATTGTTTGAAAAAGTTTTAGTAGTATTAGGGGCCTTCCAGAGTCAACATTCTCAAGAATCTCTCGAGAATCTTTACCTTCTTGAGACGAAACTCATAAGTAAATGTTTTTTATTCTTTATATTTCATTTATTTAAGATATTATTCATAAGTAAGTAAAATATCCTGATTTGAATATGATAAAAGTAGTTTAAGATTCAAATTTCAAAAGGATAAAAATTCAACATTTCATTTCAAGAGCAAAAACTAAAATTTTAATCGCAGGGCGATTTTCAACTTTTAAATCCTAGCATTTTTCTCTAATATAAAAATTTCATAAATCTTATTAGAGTAACACATCACTAAAAACTAAGAGTTTGCCAATATAATATTTTGTTTTAATGTCAAAAATTTAGTTCAATTCAGGCGACTTTAAACAACATTTGCATACTCCAAATAAGGTTTGATCGGTACATAACCCCTTCATTGTAACTTAGATTGAAGCAATATTGGATTTGTTGAAAAATTGATTTGCTAACTTTTCGACAAATCTGACATTGCTTGAACTGAGTTCTATTGAATGAGTTACTCTCCATTCTAACCTTGTGGAGTATGCAAATGCTGTTTAAAGTCATATGAATTGAAACGAACATCAAAACAAATGATTATTTTGACAGATTCTTGGTTTTTAGGGATGGTTTATAAATGATAAGATTTATGAAAATTTTAGATTGGAAAAAAAGGTTAGCATTTGAAAGTTGAAAAATGCCCCTCAATTGGAAATCTAGTTTTTGTTCTTGAATTGAAAAGTTGATTTTTTATTATTTTGGAATTTAAGTGTTAGACTATTTTTATTGAATTCAAATGGGGGTGTTTGCTTATTTAGATATAAATAAGTGTTGAGTGCTGTTTCTGTTGGAAAAATACCAGTATGTATTATTTTTACTACCACTTTGTGTCATACTTTTTGCCAAATACTATTACTTGTGATTATTTTTGTAATTTAGTGGTTTACAAACGTTTATGTAAGTTGCAATAGGGTTTCTCTAGAGTATCAGACCTTGAAATGGCCATTTGACCCCCGAGACCCCCCCCCCCCCCAAAAAAAAAAAAAAAAAAAAAAAAAAGAGCACCGTCTCACTGAGATCTCGACCTGGTCAAGACAGTATCAAGACCCAAGATTTCAAACCTTGGGGCTTTCTATGTTGAGGACTATAGAGGTTTACTGTGTTTCAATTATTAGGAGACTTGGAGATCTTCATATATGTGGTTGAGGCTCTTACATAAGTTAAGGATTTTGAGCCTTTTCTTGTTAATAAACCAATTGTTTCTCACCGACTACTTTGCAGGACAAGAGTATATATCTATTGAAAGCAAGGTTAAAAATTTAAGATTTTGACCCGTGCCAAAACCGAACTGTTTTGGTGGAATGGCTGAAATCCCACCGTGATTTGGTTCATTTCGGTGAAGATACAGAAATGCTTTTTTGGCACCTGAAAATTGGATGTTTGTCCTGAAACTTCAGTGTGATTCTATTTAAGCATGATTACATATATTTGAATCATTAGATTGGAAGGAACAAAAAAAAAAAAAAAAAAAAAAAAAAAACCCAAAGAGATGGTTTAGCTTTGGACCTTAGTTTCTAGTGTATGGCATAATGTTGTAACCTATTTTTCTTTTCTGGGGTTCTCCTTTCTTGGGGGAACCACTATCTGTATCTTCTGGGCTGTCTTGCTATATATGCACATTCATGATTTGTTCATAAAAAAAAAATGTTCAATAGAAAAAAGGAAGAAGACCTATTGGTTGTAAGAAAAGAAAAATCTAAATAGGGATGTGGGACTCACCACTTACTTTTCATGGATAAATTGATTAGACTGGGGACTGAATAGGTCTAGCTAATCTTGACATGGATCTCCCAATCCAGATCTGGACATCTAAGGTGGAGCAACCAAATCATTTAGAATAAAAATACACTTCATATAGGATGGTTCAAAGATTGACTGATACTAAGCTAATGTCCACCCCCATATTTATTTATTTATATTTTGATAGGTATCCATCCCCTTATTTTGGATTTCAGATCTTTGCTACCATGACGGTATGATGATAGCTGTATGATTGGACCCTTTATGGTTTTGTACTCAGGCATGCTGTAGGTTGTGAATGCCTGGGCTGGACTTGCAGCTCTTGTATGTGCTAATTGAGCTCTTCTTTGCTTGTGGGATCCAGCATTAGGCCCTGAGATCTGTTAATGTTGGAGAATCTTGGGCAATCACATTGTGAGAATTGCCTTAAACCGCCAGGTTTGCAAGAGTCCCCTTGAGCAACCGTAAGGTCTTTAAGGAGAGAATTATTCTCGTCAAGGAATTACAAAAACAAGAACAACTTCCCCTCCTTGGTCCCCAGAATGCCAATGGTGTACAAAGTACCCAGGTTACTAAAATTGTCCATTAAGTAGAATTCTCATTTGAAGTATTATTTAGTATTCTTCAGAAACATTGCCTTATTTAAAGCAATCTGATTTTATTCAAATGTGTGAAATCCTAAAAAAATATTTTCTTTAATGATCATGTTGTCCGAATTTTACTTCTAGTGATTGATTTCAATCTCTTTGTTAATTGGCAAGTATAGATTCTGATACAAAGCTGTTCTTTCTTTGATGAAGATGCATTGATGGGTATTAGGCAATTAGTACATAGATTTCCGGCAGAGCTGAAGTTGCACAAGCTTGCTATATTAGAGAACCTGCGGGTACGCATAAGTGACAAAGATAAAGTGGTCCGTGAAATGCTGTATCAACTTCTGAAAGAAGTGATTTTCCCTGGTTCTAAAGAGGTAATTCCTGATAGATTTTTGCTCCATTGCTGGACCTGGACATGCTTTTCAAGCTCAGTGGTGTGGGAAACTTGGTAAAAATTTGTAGCATAACAAGATTATATGAGTAAGTCATAATTTCTTTGCTAATTAGTAATTGGTAATTTTGGAATATGTCATTTATCTTATTTCAGTGGGTGAAGTGAATGGACATGGATAAATGATACCTGTTTTGTTGTGGCCTACTTAAATTATGCATTTAAGATATTCTGTTAATAATTGGTCACCGTTGCACCTGCAAATGGGGATATCTAAGTTCTGAGTCATATGGACCGCAGTTATTGCTTAGATTTTAGAGTGGAACTTGTCTCCATTCAGTCTGTTCAGTCGCTCATAGAGGCATGAGTCCATAGGTTGAATGTTAAATGACTGGACTCCCTTTAACATCCAATCTGTTGAACTTCTCTTCATTGGTCATCATACCATTTTCAACCAGTTGTAGAGAATTCCATAGATAAGGAGGCCATAGTCACAACTGTATGATTTATCAGCCAGATCATCTGGGAATAATTTGGTGGGTGGGTATTCTGCCTGCTAGCTGACCCCATTTAGTTGGGATAAGGCTTTGTTGTTGTTGTCGTTGTTTTGTATTCTACCTGCTACCTGTTCTTGATGAACTAAGTATGGTTTACAAAGTTTGTGATTCCATATTTTACCCGATTCCTGAACAGAAAATATTTACTTTTTTTTTTCAAGTTAGATCGAAAATCCCTGGATCCTTTTCAGTTTTTGCAGCTGTTAGGCTAGGCTTAACATGCTTATGATAAACTAAGAATATGTTATACAGGGCCTAACGGTCCCACATCAAATGTTGTTACAATGTGATTTGCATCACAAACTATAATTATGGTCATATAAAATATTGGTTTTTTAATTCACCCCCCCAAAAAAAAATATTGGTTATATATATATATATATATATATATATATATATATATATATATATATATATATATATATATATATATATATATACTGATTTTGGTACTAGTTGGGCAGTGTTGATTGGTCAATTGACTAGAGTAGACTCAAGGTTCGAGGTCTTGGTTTCAAGGCCGGTTTCGACCAGCCTCGAAATTGAGTTGTCCCAGGTTTCGACTTGTTTCTGGTCGAAGGTCGAAGCTTGGGATTTTTCTCAGGTGATCTCGAGGCCTAGAATTGGTTTGTTTAATCTGTTTTTTTATACAGCTCCGGTTAAACCTTGTTTAAAGTACGCAAATGTTGTTTAAAGTCGTCTTAATGGAAATAATTTTTCGGACATCAAAGCAAATAATTATTTTTCCGCTCTTATGGTTTTTAGTGATGTTTTACAATAATAAGACTTATGAAAAATTTAGATTGTAGATTAGCCTTAGCATTTGAAAGTTGAAAATCACCCTCGCAATCGAAAATGCGATTTTTGTTCTTGAACTGGAGGGTTTCCTTTTTATCCTTTTTGATATGAATTTTAGACTATTTTTATTGGACTCAAACGAGGGGCGTTTGCTTATTTAAGAATAATATTTTATGTAAATGTATAAAAATTTACTTAAATGATATTAGTCATAAATAAGTGATGTGTTGTCCCTTCTTTGTCTTATATTGCTCTGACTTCTAAGGTGGAAAACAAGTTTCAAGGGTCAAAACAAACAAGTTTCAATTGAAACTTGACATTTTATTAAGTGTTTGGACCAAGTTTCGACAAAAACAATGGTTTCGTTCGAAACCTGGCCGAAATAGTCGAAATCAGGTCAAGATTTGGGACTTTTTGGGATCAACCTTTCGTCTCGTTTCGACTAGGGTATGAACCGAGATAAGTCGGGCTTTGACCGACTCCTCGAACTAGGTGTAGACTAGCTGTCAATCAATAGCAAGTCAATCACCAACCTACTAGGTCAACCATTTTACATATGCAACTTGAGTTGGTAGTTCGGTGTTATGATCCTGATTGTTTATGTGTTGCTTGTCTCTGTTGTGGCACTTGTCTGTTTTGCATGCTATTGCTCTTTGTTGTATGAAGCTTAATGAATAGAGTAGCAGTAGTAATTTGTCCAACCAAGCAAGGCTAGCTGCAGACTACACTGGTGGTTAGTCTATCTGGTCTGATTGGTTGCCACCTTGCCGATATCCTGGAGGCATTGGTTTGGGCCCCATCAAAAGTTGATTTTTTTTAGAGTGAAAGAGAAAGAGAAAATAGTGAAATGCATAACATGCATTTGGGAAAAATTATTGATCAAATCCTTACTTGGATTAGTTCTTGTATGAAGATGGGTGTATAGGGCGTCCCAAGCAATGTGTTTTTGCTTTTCTAGTTGAACTTCCCAAATTTGTCCTGCCTATGTTAATATAAGGCTTCTATGCATGTTTTGTTACCATGGGATGCCATATGGTATGTCTTCTTGTTCTGTTTTCCTTATACTAGTGGGATTAACATGTTGTGTATTTAGCTTCTTTGCCGAAGTTACCCACCCCCCCTCCCTCCCCCCCCAAAAAAAAATAAATAAAATAAAGTGATGTCAATATACTAATCATTTTTTCCTTTTCTTCCCAGGATATCCCAGGGCCTTTCATTTCTTCGATAATGTACTCCATTTTTAATGCGATGACAGATTTAGCAATTGATATTCGGTTGATGGCATTCAAGTTTTTTGATCTTGTTGTCCAACACAACCCATCTTCCTTCTTACCATATGCTGACAAGGTATCTGCACCATTCTCTTGGTATAATGTGAATTTTCTTGTATTGATCATGTGATGTTCTACCATAATGCACATTTTCTCTGAAATAGTATGCATGGTTGAAATCCTCCAGTCTTAACCTTAGCAATCTGAATCCTGAATATGGGTCTCCTTGATAAGGATCCTATTATTTGTTTGTTTCACTTTGTGGAGAATAGTAATTAACACTACTTGCATACTTGTGATTTTCTAATGATTGAAGGAACGAAGGGGATATCTCTAGGCTTTTTGTAGTCTCATTTTTGTCATTTTAAGTTCTGCTTCTTGCCATTACATTCTGGAATTTTTCGTGTTTTTTTGTTTGTCCTCTTATCAAAAACATTAGACTAGATTATCAAGAAAGCTTTTGTATTTCGCAGTAGTGACAGATAATCACTTGTGATCTCTTGAGACAGTAATCAACATAGTAAATGATGTGGCTCTTCTTTGCTGTCCTTAAAAGTTATTCTCAAGTCCTATGGTCAAGTAAAAAAAATTGATGTTTGAACATATTTATTGTAATTTTGACATTTTGTTAATATACTATTTCTAGTGAATCCCTTCATTTTTATCTTTTATTTTTTATTTTTTAAATAATTATAAATTTCTCTACATTTGTTTAACCATGATTACTATTTGTAGTAAGTCTGAGAATTAACATGTGTAATATGACTGAAGAACAGTCTTCTCCTTCTAGTTTATTGGATCTTGATTTGTTGCTATATATTGCATGTATGGGTTTTTTTCTCAATACAATTTCTCTTTTTGCTTTTTCTTGAAGAATTGGGGTGGGGATAGTATGGACAAACATTCCTTAAGCGATTGAGCAATTTGAGCTAAACGACCCTGCTCTATTGAGCCGGCGGTTAGAGTTGGTTAGATTGGTTTTGCGGAGCTCATACATCTACTGGACAGGGTTATTTGGTCTCCCGTGCTCAATAGCCCAGAAGATTGAATCCTTTGTAAGTGCTTTTCTTTGGAAGGGGGCTGAGAGCAACAAATTCCTTCACACTAAGAGTTGGGCCTCAGCTTGCCTTCCCAAAGAAGAAGGGGGTCTTGGTTTTTAGAAGAGTTAAAGAGGTAAACAGAGCTTGCATTCACAAGTTAATTTTAGAGAGTGGCAGCCAAGAAGAGTATTTGCTGGCTCTATGCTAGGTATCTGAAGAAGGATTTTGGATGGGTATCTTACATGCATGACTCCTCTGGGGCCTGGAAGTAGATCTTTAAAAATTGCTAGAACTCCTGCATTTATCCATTGAGCCTGAGATTTGGGGAATTAGCTCACCACCCTGGAACGACTCAAGCCCTAGAATCTTATCCCCATCCTTCTCCACTGCTTTGAGATCCAGACCAGACCTCAAATCTGGTTCCTGGGTCACTGCCATACTTGGTTTCAGACTTAAAAATATTGTTGTGTAGTGCAGAACCCTACCCCAGAATTTCAGATTGATTGAACTTCTCTTGAGAGAGTTCTGTCTCTTCGGTTCCATGCTGGTTTCCACCTTGTACTCACAATCGTGAGGAAAAAGAGAACTCCTCCCCCGCATGATATCTCCTTTTATTCCCTATTTCCTATTTTACCCCTCCCTTTGACCTTTATTCATGGTTTATCCTATTTTGGAGCTATTTTTCTCACATTACCCTCATACCTTAGTCCTTAAATTCTACTTCCTATTACTTCTCAGATATTGTTGCTTACACATAAAGCCTCATACCTTTGCTGAAATTACAAAATTGCTGCCCATTCTTATAGACAAGTTAGTTTCTGTTTCTGCCACTACTATTGTTATTTGAGCATTCTATTATTTGGGTAGGCCCATTAGTGGACTAATTAGGATTTTCCTACTTGGGATCAGCACCATTTTAGATCACAGAGACATTTAGTCTCTGGAATCATTAAGACTCGTATCAATGATGATTCTTCCACCCTCTTATGGCTGGTTGCACCCCCATGGAGCCTTTTTCCGCACTTACGGGGAAAGGATTAGACCTGATTCGGGTCGTGATAGATTGGTTTATATTTCTTCCTTTTTCCTTGATGGCTCTTGGAGGCTGGGTTGGCTCCCAAGCTTGGTCTTCTCTCATCTATATTGAGGACTGGGGAGGCCCCCGGGAAGTGGAGATCTTGTGTGGGGCAATGCTACGCCTATGGGTATTTCCTCTTCTTCTGCTTGGAACCTCGTTCGATACTTCGATCTCGGGCTGCCATGGTATCATGGTATGAGTTTATGGTGTCATTTGGTTTCAGGTCACATTCCTTGTCATAACTTCATTGTCTGGAGAGTTTGACTCAATCTCTCCCAACAAGGGCATTCCTTCTCCATCGACACCTTCCCGTCCTTGCCAGCTGCTGTTTATGTTGGTTAGCAGTGGAAGACATTTGCTATCTATTCTTTGTTTGCTCTGCTGGCCATTTAAAAGACTTATTAAGGTCTTCGAGAGATAATGGAGATGGATTCACAATACTTTCAGAGGAAACAGTCCTTGTGATTCGATTGGTAACCAATCTTCTGCCAAATTTAGGATGCCATTGTTTTTTATGTCGGGAATTTTAATGCCTAGAGTTAGATCCTGCGGATTCCCCTAGAATTGGATTCATCATTTCTGCCTGGGACTTGCGTATCCAATTAAATGTGGATAGGATTATCTGTTTGTTCTTTTTGTAGCTCCCTGTTGTTTTCCTCTGGTTTTGTCCTTTTGAATTCCCAGCCTTGTATCCTACTATCCTCTTCAGGTTTTGTTAATATGATTCTTTATTCACCCTTAAAAAAAGGGTACTTGTATGTCAGCTCAATTAC
Organism: Protea cynaroides; assembly: GCA_028583415.1. Classification (NCBI taxonomy): domain Eukaryota; kingdom Viridiplantae; phylum Streptophyta; class Magnoliopsida; order Proteales; family Proteaceae; genus Protea; species Protea cynaroides. The sequence continues at coordinate 10,031,405 of CM053273.1, forward strand.
ATGCTATGGGAACAATTTGTGTTGTAGAAGCAGATATAAATAGCAATAGCAATATTGCACACAATGATTTTTTGATGAACTGGGTTTATTATTATTTATTAAATTTTTTTCGGGCTATTATATTGTATTTTTGTTTAATCATTAAGAACTCCCCCTAAAAATGTTTTGATTAAACTTTCTAGATTTGATTTAAATGTTCTTTAGCCCTTTCTGGTTTTTCAATTCATTTTTGATTTATATGGAGTGCTCACTACATGCTAGAAATTTTCTTTGTTATATGAGATTTCAGGTTTGAGCTTCTTTGAGTTCGTACTTAAGTCTGTACTATAGTTCCTCATGGTACTTGTGACTCATGAGATGCCTGTTCCTCTGGGCTTGGGCTATTTTTATGCATAAATATTTGTGTATATTGGTTTCTTTGTGTGAGATTTGGGTCGATTTCTGTTGCTTCATTGTGTTAGCAGGTGAACCATTTCTTAAGTTTCTAAACTGTTACTTTATTTGACAGGTTCTCCAGAATTATGAGGATATGTTACGAAAGAACCAGGTCTATTTACATGACAAGGGGAAAGTCAAGAGTGCTCTTGATGGGTTGGTTCGTGGCTTGTCACTGTTGCCTTGTAAAGAGAGAAAAACTGATCCATCAGATGAAAAAGTATGTCCTGGTTACAATTTGACAACTGTATTACTGTCATGTTTGCATGATTGCAGATTCATACTTTGCATTTGATTCTTTTTGCCACCGTTTTCGTTGGCTTTTGATTTCTAGCATTTTAGTAATTTGTCTTATTGTTAACTTTTCAATCGTTTGGTGATGTACCTCTTGGGTTGAAAGTAAAAAGGTCAGTGCTACTGTGTATGTACCATAAAGGACTTCCATAATTTAGGTTGCCCTTAACAGGTCTCTAAGGCTTCTTTTGGTTACTGTCAGTCATATTTTTCTTTGATAATCACATAATAATATAATCTCTTTGCTTCTGTTTGTACTTTTTATAGTTCTTCATGGTCATTCTCATAAATTTTTGGAGCCTATCCAATTATTTGTGAACTTTTAAGCGTGAGGTTTTGAAACTTGGTTTCTGATTGTTCAGACAGTCAAGAATGATCTGGTATAGTGTATGGGCTGTCTGCTGATCCTTTATATATATATATATATATATATATATATATATGTGTGTGTGTGTGTGTGTATGTGTGTTGAATAGATTTTCCCCTCCTAGATCATTGATGCAAACAACGAATCAGCTGATTCAGATTGTTATTGGCCAGGACTGATCCATCCTACGATATCGATCCTGATCCCCTTCTCAGCCATTGATAAACACACTGTTAGCGCAATAAATTTGTGACAGTACACAGCTTTGACTTAGTCAACTATTCAAAGTAGTTAGTGCTAGTTTCTAGGACCTGGACTCCTATTAGTATATGAACTTGTAATTAGTTTATTAGTTTGTTTTATTAATTTTTTTTTATAATTTTTTTTATTTTTATTTTTATCGATTAGGCTTGTTAGTTTCCTTTTCCTATTGAGTTTACTTTGTTTTCAGTTTGTGATTAGGATTCTGATTCTGACTTGTAGAGTTCTAGATCCTATCTAGTAGTTGTTTTCTATTTTTTATAAATACAAGCTATAAGGAGAGAAACAAAATATATCGTTTCTCTCCACGTTCTCTTACTTTTCTATTTTGTTACATAGTATTAAAGCAACCCCCTGGGCTGCCGTTTTGAGAGTCGTTTAAGGTTCTTCGTTAGGTGTGCCACCACTATTGCTATTCATGCTACTGCTACTGCTACTGCTACTACTACTACTACTTGGTTCACAGTGACCTCTACTATGCTGCTACTATTTGGTTCACAGTGACCTATAATGTGTTGCTACTACTATCAAGGTTTAAAATCTAGGTTCTCGGAGGAGTCTCGGCCTCCTAGAATCTCGGCGAGATCTCGTTGAGACAGTGTAAAAACACCGAGACACCTCCAAAAGGCTGTCTCGGTGGCCAAATCTCATTTGTTAGGCTTCATACTTCAGGGAAACCTCATTTTAGCATACATAAACACATTTAGAGCATAAAATTGTAAAAATAATCACTCTTTGTGGTTGTTTGGGTTTACACCCATGTTTTGGTAGTAAATGCTGAAGTCTGTTGTAAACTTAGGCTAATAATGGTTATTGTACTCAATAATTATCTAATATAATTATTCAAAAATGGCAAATGAGATAATAAAATTATGCATTAGAGGAATGGGAAACAAAATAACACTTCATTATAAAACAACCCAAGTATGTCATACTTATCAGTACTTCATAGTTTAAAGGGTAGGGTTTAAATGTTCAATACTGGATAATACATTAAAGAAATCCTAATTCCTAACTCCCCAGTCCCCATGAGCCCATAGTCCACAACTCATACGTAGAGTGTTGTGGATGATCCATTGGACTATCATCATACATCTTGGAAAGTTGCCGACGCTAATTGTCTTCCAATTGAGCAACATAGTTTTCCCACGACATTCTTGAGGCGAAGTAGTTCCGGTAGTCTTGCACATGATTCAAAAATGCAACCTCAGTAGCTCCTTGAAGGATACCTATCTTAGGGAAGAATGGAACAACATCTGAAGAACTACTCCGGTGCGAAGACTCTTGTGGAAGCACGGATGGAACGGAAAAGAAACTGTCCACAAAGTTGGATGATCCACTCTGACTCTGTGCTACTAATGAATGATCGTCAAAGGAAGAACCATATGCAGTGGGATAGAGAACGAAGTTGGTATCAACATAATCATTTGAAGTGTAAGCTGACCCAGTGTTATATCCAGGAGCATTCCAATGCTCCTGTCCACTGCCGTAACTACTATTCTCCTCTATACTCAATCCTTGTAAGCTAGTAGAGAGACTATCAACGTCACGTCCATCATGCTACTGCAATCAGCATTTTCATCCTGTTGGGAATGATGACGAGGCCTCCGCGAATACGTTTCAGTTCCACGTGATGAGGATGGTGTGCGTGCACTATGGTCCGTATCCTGTGTTGCATGAGTGTACTGGCTCTCCCCAGTGTATCTAACATCTGATGCTTGTGGCTCAGGATCAGCCCCAATATTGACAATAGTAGCTCGACCTCCACTTGGGGTTACACCCCCACTCCCATGATCACTGCCACTAGGTTCACTATCACTCCAACTCCACTCAGGATTTTCTGTATCAGTGCCAGCAAGAGGGTCAAACAGCACTGGTGACTGTGTATGTACGCAACCCTCGTTTGAGGCTAGAGACTGGTCGACATCAGCATCCAATTGGCTGGCCAAGTGGGGGTCAGGCCTCCCCCAGGCTGATCGATTACTGGTACTCCTCTGTCCTGCACCCACTCCACTAATGGATCTTCGTCTTCAAAGTCAAACTAGAAGATGTTAGCGAGCTCGAGCGGGGTATCATCCTCCTTTTTATGGAACAGAGTTTGTAACCTCAGCCTCATGTTGTAATGTACAAGACCAAGTCATTTAGCCTTTCAGAGCCAAGTCGATTCTGCCTCTTTGAATGAATGAGGTTGAAAGTACTCTAGTTTCGCTCACATCCAGATGCGGAGCATGTTTGAGATAACACTCTAGTTGCTATCTTCTTCAGAGCAGGTGCATCTTTGCCATACAACACCCACCATTCAGCTGCATAAGAACAATAACATATTTTAATTTCGTATGTCATTTTAATATGATACATAAAACATAAGATTTTAATTTGCTTGCATTTTGCATACTCGGATCAATAGTGTCTAGGCCAGCCATTGTAGCGGGGAAAGAAAAACTCCCATGGCCTTTCCTAAAGGTTTTTATCTGGACACAATTGAAAATTTATAAATATTTGCAATTACAATAAATGGTTTTGTCATATTTCTAGTAATTGAAGCATACAACTCACCTCTAGATTTGCCATTGCCTGTTTGTGGGGATCTGGCTCTAACTTTGTAACCACTAGATTCACTGCTTCAATTAGGTCTGCGTTCATCCCAAGTACATGCATAAACTGGTATTTGGGGTTCAAATAATATGTTGAAATATTAGACAGTAGACAGAAGATTAAAACAAATAAAATTTATATTGGTACATATTACATAAGTAACACTAAAGTAAATACATCATCAAATTTACTCACCAGTCTTATGTAATGGATGCATGAATTGGCTCTCCCATCGGTCATTGATGATTTTTATGTAGTTCTTGTCGCCATGTGGTAACACAGTTTTAACATGTTGCTTTAATGCGTCCATGGCAGCATAAATAAGTGGTATGGTAGGTTTTCGTTCAGTATCTACCATTCTCAGCACCTGCACTGTCACACCCCAATTCTGATCCAACCAGAATGGTGTGAGTGAACCGTCATTTAACCAACGGTTCACACCAGGATCTCGAATAGGCCGTGTCCACCCATACAAACCATTACACATAACCAACAATCAGAATATAAATATTACAGCGGAAGACTTTAAATAGAATGAACTGAGTATCTATTGATAACTTAAATAATATCCAATTATCCAAAATCAAACACATAAAATAATATCATTACATCCCTTTAATCCAATCGAAGTTTAAGTTTGCAATGTGCTATAGAAAGGTTTGGTGGCCCCCGCACCTCTATACACGAGTGTGTGACACCTCATGGATCACACCCTCATTGGCCCACATGCACCCACCATGGAATAGAGATAGAGCTAAGATACCCACGTACCTCCCCTGATACTCTACCCATACCCAGTACCTAAGCCCCTATCGGCCAAGGCTCGCAAACCGGGCTCGCAACTAACCAATCCTATATGTCATCAATGTATGCTCTATCCCAAAGCCAGCGGCCTTCACGGCATAGAGATAGAGCTAAGGCATTCCCACACCTCCCCGATGCCCTATCCGCAACTAACTCACTAGGATAGAAACAATACGCGGGTAGACCCTATCCCAACATAACTCCCTACGGCATAGAGATAGAGCTAAAGCATCGTGGACAAGCCAGCGTCGACTCGGAATCCACAGTACCACATAACAATGGCCGGGACAACATCAATATCGAAGACCACCGTACCACGACCTTCCCCTGATACCCCACCCGTACCAAGCATGTTAAGGCAGAATACTACAAAAGGTGCTAGTGTGAAGAGCGATCCCAGGCCCATGCCCCACTCCACACACTAACGAAAACAATCACATGCCTAACAATCACATCCTATCAATGTATGAACAGTAATAATAACTGAAAGTAAAGGATGGCATGTGAATATGCACAAACAACACATCTCATATAATCAGGTGATTAACAACAATTTATTATCCATTAATTATTAGGTTTGGGTCAGATTCCCTTACCTGACGCTCGTTCGATCACTTGCTCCACGTCGCAAGATCCAAACGATAAGTCACAAGGTCCTACAATATTATTAGGGTTTCATTAAAATAACATTCTTAGAGTTTCATGTTGGTCGGAAACCAACATGGTTACAAAATACCCTCACAGAGCTGACCGGTGGCATGTACCAGTCGCAGCTCTGTGGGAAAGACTGGCGACCGGTATGGTCAGCCGGTCCCCACAGACAACCTCCCGAGAGATAGCGGTCGCACATACCGGTCGCACTATGTGCACCCGGTATAGTCGACCGGTATGTCTCCGGAAGACCATACATGGGTTTTTCGACTGCCGACGATCATCCTCCATGGATTTTCAGGGTTTCTCCTATCCATTTGAAGTCTAGGCTTTGAGTTAGAGTTATCCCCAACTCATTCAAGTCTTATTTCGATGAATATCATCTCGAAACTCGAATCTAGGGTTTGACGGCAACTTAGGGTTTATTGGCCAATTTAGGGTTTTAGATCAATACCTACTTTGCATGGTATTGATCCACCCACACAACTAACATAGGGTAAGAAGATGGATTCAAAAACTTACCGTTGACTGGTGTAATGAGAGCGTCGTCGAACGGTAATGGCAGCACCTCCTTCTTCTTCCTAGCCCCTTCTCCTTTCCAACCTCTTTCTCTTCTTTAGGGTTTGTGAGAGACAATGGAAAGGATTTGAGGAGGTTTAAGGGTGTATTTATAGGCTAGAAATAGGGTTTAGTAACCCTACTAGGATTAGGAAACTTCTAGGATTCGAAATCAAGAAAGCGGGACCCGTAGAGACCAATTTTCAGATTCCCGCACATAGCTGCGCAGGCCATACCGGTCGACCGGTACCAAGACCGGTACCATCGACCGGTATACCTAAAATCAGGTATAATTGGTCGACTTCGGTCCGATTTTGTACCTGTTTGTTATCCGCTTGCCCCGTCTGGCCCGGTGATGATCGGAAGACCTGTCAAGACACAAAACCAAGGTTTAGACCGGGTTTTCAGAGTGCGGGTCTTACATGCACTACAAGATGCAACACCCTGACTACCACCTTCACGTTTTGCCAAAATTCCTTTGAAGGGATGGTAGTCTGTGCTTGCACTTTATGTGGGGAAGTTGACTCTCTCCACGCAAACCAGTCCTCAGATGCAAACATTGACCTGAGTTGGCCATCTTTGCCTCAAAGCTCTTCAATGCTATGAAGTTCGTCGCGAATCTGGTGACACCTGGTCTGACCAAGTCTCCTTTACATCTCTCCCTAAGCATTTTCACAGAATAACCATGGTTGTAGATGAAAGTGGTGACTTGTCTTGCTTGCTCAACCACAATCTTTACATTACTGAGTTTGTCCATGTCCTTCAACATCAAATCAATACAATGGGCTGCACATGGAGTCTAGAAGAGACTGTAGTTGGCTCTGTTCATCATCATCTCCCTTGCCTTCTTAAAATTGCTGTCATTGTCCGTCACAATCTGGACAACATTCTCAGCTCCCACATCACCCACCACTTGTTCCAACAGCCCATAAATATATTCTTTATCTTTTCGCTTGGCTAATGCATCCACAGACCTAAGGAACATTATCCTCCCATCACAATAAACCATGAAGTTGATGATGGACTTTTTGGTAGGACCAGTCCAGCCATCACTCATAATGGTTACTCCATAATCTTCCCAATTCTTCTTCTGACTCAAAATCTAGTCTTGTAGTTTCTTTTTATGTTGAGGCAAATAGTGATTCATTAGCTCATATTGATTTGGGCCTTTAACCCCTGTGCCGGCCTCAGCAATTGCATCTAGCATGCTCTAATAGTAGGGGCCTGTGGTGGCGTTTACTGGGATGCTGTGAAAGATGACCACTTAGAGTAAGTATACCCTACTGAATCCTTATTCTTTCCTCCAAACATTCCCTTTATTTTTTTCTGCTTGCTCCTAAACTTCCTAAAGATTTCGGGATCTTACTGTAGCACTTCAACATAATCATCCCGTGGCTGAGGCATGTATCGTTCCCTTGTACTTCGTGTTCTAGAAAACCAAGAACCAATCCCTTTGTCCCATGTCTATGGCTGAGGCTGAGCCAATCCACTTCCACTGCCACTTGCTCCAGATGTACCTGCTCCTGTCTGGCTTCTTTTCTCATCCGATCTTAAGGTTTCTCTACTAGCCATTGTCTCATGGCGTATCTGTCTTGCCTCTGCCTTTGTCATATCACGTACATCCCATTCCCCAGCATCATATTCCTCACTAGATTCTGGTAGGGTGCCTTGAACTGCCTCCTCAAATGCTCTTTTTCTCTTTCCATGGCTGCCCTCTCTGCCTCCCTCCTCTCAGCTGTTCACCTATGGCCCTGGATATCTCTACAGGACACTGCGGACATTTGGCAACATCTTTATCCAATCCACTCAAGTGTTGTTTCAGTCTTGTGATGCCACCAGACTGCAGCTTCTTCCTACATAAATTACATTGAGTCTTCTTTTTATCACCCTAAAGGGCACTCCCATACTGCCATGCAGGGTCAGTACGAGAACCGGCACCATCTCCTCCATCGCCCGCCCCAGAACTTGGTCTAGACATTATATTTCAAAACTTTCCTAGTAGGCTAGCACTGTTTCATAATAAACAAACTTCAATAACCTTACAAACTTGAACACAATAGAAATTACATTTCAAAATTTTCTTCATATTTTAAATGGGATTAAAATATTTTTCCTTATTTTTGCCTATTATATAGAATTTTTTAACCATTTTAAAATTAATTTTAATAGCTGGAGATTATTTTTTTAATATAAATAATTCAAAAAAATACCTACAACAGCCGAAATTTAAATCTGAAACCGTAGGACCGTAGATCGGCCAACAGTGATTAACATAAAAATAGTTCATCATCATCAAAGTAGTATTAATAATATTTATTTTAATTTTTAATTGCTGAAAATTACTTTTTAATATAAATAATTCAAAAAAATACTTACAACAACCGAAATCCAAATATGAAATCGTAGGACCGTAGATCGACCAACGGTGATTAACATAAAAATAGCTCATCATCATCAAAGTAGTATTACTGATATTATTTTAATTTTTAATTGCTGAAAATTCCTTTTTTAATGCAAATAATTCAAAAAAATACCTACAACAGCCGAAATCCAAATCTGAAACCGTGAGCTCATAGATCGGTCTACGAGCTCACGTGTCTAATATATAAAAATCTCATCACATTCTAGAAACTTTTACTTTTTTCTCTCTCATGTAAAAATCTCATTTTTGGTAAGAAATCTTATCTTTAACTGTTGATATGGAGCTCCCACAACAATCTCTGCACTCCGAAGCACCACCGGCAGCAAGTTCAAAGACAAAAACAAGAAGAAATGAGGAGATTTGAAGCTTTTGTGAAGAAAATGAGCAAGATCTCGACCTAGAACAGGTCTTTGTCACTTTGTATAAGTGGGAAAAAAAGAAGAAGCAGTTTCTCGCCGAGATCTCACGAGAAACTGCCAAGAAGTGTAAAAATCCCGAGATCTCGGCCTAGATCCTGCACACGAGATCGAGATCAATTCTCGACCTCAATATCGTCTCGGTGTTCCTCGAGAACATGGAGAAAGCAAGATCTCCAAGATTTTAATCCATAACTACTATTACTTGGTTCTCAATGACCTATACTATGCTATTACTTGGTTCACAATGATCTATATTGTGTTGTTATTACTATTATTGCTGCTACTACTACTGCTACCGTTCCTATTACTACAACTGCTGCTTCCATTGCTACATTGTTTCAAGCTGAAGCTCTCACATCCTCCATGCTCTAGCTTGAGGGGGGTATGTTAGCATAGTAAAATTGTAACCGTACACTACTTTGACTAGTGCTAGTTTCTTGGACTTGGACTCCTATTAGTATATGGACTCGTAATTAGTTTATTAGTTTGTTTTATTAGTTTCTTTTATCAATTAGGCTTGTTAGTTTTCTTTTTTTATTTTGAGTTTACTTTGTTTTTAGTTTGTGACTAGGACTCTGACTTGTAGAGTCCTAGATCCTATCTAATAGTTATTTTCTATTTTCTATAAATACAAGCTACAAAGAGAGGAGCAAAATATATCGTTTCTCTCCATCTTGTCTTACTTTTTTCTTTTGTTACACACAATACTATATTTTGTATCTTCTGTATTTAATACTCTTATGTTAATTTATTAGGTTTTGGAAACACAACGAACATTGCATGCTTTTGAGCTTGAGGAGCCTATGGTTCATACGGGTATGTAAATTCTGCAAATTTATCTATTATTTATTCATTACAAGTGTAAAATCTTTTACTGCTTTTAAGCAAATTGTCCTTTGGTTTTTTGTCTACTTGAAGCCTAACACATTTCATTTGTTGACTCCATATTGAAAAGATAATGGAAAAGTAATTCCTTAAAAAGCTATAGATGCCTACTACAAGTTGGAGTCTAGCTTCATGGGTAGAGAAATTAGGAACCCTCACATCTGGACTTCACCATCCACAATCCTGGAGATGGATAAGATGCAGATTGTGCATTCTATTCCCCTAGTTGTACGACCAGATGAAATAATAAATAAGGTACAAGAAGAATATGAAAGGGAAAAGAACTCCATATAATATGCTAAGATTACTATTTATACCAAGGTTGCCACGGAGACAAGGCCACCCAACGCATTGGAGGTCGCTGGATGCTTAGACGACATCTTGACAAATGATTTGTACCATCTTTACCTATTTAATAGTCTATAAGTTGCTTGCTATTCTTAGCATGTGGTAGACAGTTATGAAGATTTATTATCCATCCTTAATTGAGTGCCAAAAGTTGTCTATTAAATAAGCTAATCTCAATCAATAATCCCCTCTAGCTCCACTTCTACCGAACAACTTTTTTGTCAAACGTAATTGTCAAGGTGACTAGATGACCCAAGACGTTTGGGGGGTGGGGGGGATAGGCACCCTAGGCTTGCAGTATATACAATATAGCAATGGTAATTTCTTTTGGGTCAATAGATAAAATATATTCTAGAAGGCAATGATACAGGGGGTCCCAAAAAGGGACTGAAACAGAAAATAAACTTACGATGGAAATTCCTATCCAAATTTGGCTATGGGGATGAGAGAACCCCGAATCTCGAAGGTGATGGCGTGAGGTCCCAGATCTGATTGAAATTCCTAGATTTCCCCGTCCAAGACCTCAAGTTTTGCTCCCACCAGATGTGGTAGATGGTTGCTCCAAATGCAAGCTTGCCTACCTTGTTGCAACCAGTCTTCCCTTCAAAAATTTTGCTGATACTTCTCCATTCTCTGTTGAAGTTGCAAATATGCCTTCTGGAAGGCCAGCAACAATGGAGGATGCCTTCCCAAACAGATGCTGAGAAGGGGAAATAAAAAAATAGGTGAAGAATGTCATCTGAGCCCAACCAACAGCGGAAACAAGCTGTTAGGGAACAGAGGTGTCTTCGTTGTAGCAAGTACTTAGTCGGGAGAGACCCGGTGAGGGCCCTCCTATAAATGAAACTATCATGGGATATGTGGCCTTGGTACCAGATGATACCGAACAATATAAGAGGAGGAGAATAGACCCGAGGTCGAAGCCGTCCACATGACGAGGTCTCCACTTCTTGAAGGTCTTCTAGGAATACCTGGGAGCATTGAGGGATAGGTTAGCCAAGGGAAGCCTGCCCGGCTGCCAACCATCTTTACACAAAAGAGAGGAAATTTTTTCCATTCCGTCTCGACCCGATTTGTATATGATTCTTTCCCCATATCTGTTGAGGATGACTCCATGAGGATGCCGGTTATCAAGCCATAGCAATGTAGACAATTCATCATCATCATCATCATCCCCTGTCTTGATGGAGTCACTCACCTTTGGTTTAAGGTCAAGCGTCTTTTTCCAGGTCCACGAAACATCGTTGCCCCAAGAAAGAGTCCATATAGAGTTTATTTTTAAAAGCTTTGCATAAAACCAATCAACCCGTAAACTTTTCTTATCGCAGCCACTTTCCAAATCAACTTAATGAGGCAAGCTTAATTGATCTCCTTGACTCTTCTCAGGCCTAAACTCCCTCCTCTTTAGGAAGACAACCGATGGCTAGCTCAAGGTGTTAGGAACTTCTTGATGTTGGAACCCTTCCAAAGAAAGACACTCATCAAAGACTCTATCTTTTGAGAAATGGAGTGGGGCAGGGCAAATATCCTGGCCCAATAGATGAATAAGGTTTGCATCATAGACTTAACCAATTCCAGACGTCCAACATAAAAGGCTTTCAAAACTGGAGTTTCTTTATGAGGCGTTCCAGAATAGGGGAGCAATGGTGGGCAAATGTCTGGAGGAAATCTGAGGGAGACCAAGATATTTGATTGGGAGATCGCTCAGGGAAAACACCGAAGTACTACTCAAACTCTCCTTCACTTAATCATCAACCCCTGTCAAGAAAAGAGTAGATTTCCGTCTGCTGATACTTAACAGACAACCCAGACAAAGCAACCAAGGGAAGAGAGGATGGAGGAAATGAAGGCTAAGGGTTTGGAGTTGGCTTTAGAGAAAATTATAACGTCATCGATGAAGGCAAGATGAGTCAACCTAATGGCTCTGTGTTTGGAGAAAAATCAATATCCAGAAGGTCAGCCTCAATCTGGAAGCTAGAGGATAGGACGTCCATAATGAAGAGAAAAGATAGAGGGACATGGACACCCTTGCCAAATACCCCTACGACTGGCAAAGAAACCCATCGGCCTCCCGTAGATGAGGACTGAGAAGTGGGCTGAAGAGATGCAATGGTAGACCCAGGTCACAAACACCAGAGGGAAGCATTTTAGTCAAAACCTTTTTTAGAAAGTCACATCTTAAGCAGCCATAACCTTTGTGGATGTCAACTTTCAATATGGCTGCCAGAGGATGCATTTGCTCTCAAAAACCCTCATAAGCTCAGTGCAAAGGAGAATATTGTTTGTAATGTTTTTACCTTCACTGGAAGCAGACTTGCTACCACTCACAATATCATCCCGCCACCCTTTTCATTCTGTTGGCCAGAATTTTTGTTACAAACTTATAGAGGCTGTTACAAAGAGCTTCTATAAGTAAGAGATGCAATGGTAGACCCAGGTCACAAACACCAGAGGGAAGTGCATTTTGGTCAAAACCTCTTTCGGAAAGTCCCATCTTAAACAGCCATAAGCTTTGTTGATGTCAACTTTCAATATGGCTGCCAGAGGATGGGATTTCCTCTCAAAATCCCTCATAAGCTCAGTGCAAAGTAGAGTATTGTTTGTATTGTTTTTACCTTCAATAAAAGCAGACTGGTTAACACTCACAAGATCATTAATCACTCTTTTCAGTCTGTTGGCCAGCCAATTGAGCTAAGCTACACTATAATGGAATGTATGCTTTTCATGAGGCCAAGGGGTAAGGTACCCCCTAAGCCAGAAATAAATGTGGAGCAGAACAGTATTGCAGACTTTTCCACAAGTTGCATTAACTTGTTTTTTTCCATTAAATAGTTTTTGGTCTATGGGCCTTAGAAGAAGCCCGTAGAGTTCGGAAATGGTTCAGTAGTTAGGGTTTAAGATGCTTAGAGGTTTAAAATAATTTCATTGTAGATTAACTAGTTTGGGAGTTATGATCAGCGAAAGTTATTTTTGTTTAGTAATAGCAAACTTTTTTTGGGTTATAGGACTTGGGCTCTGTTGGATGGTGATTTTTATGGGCCTATTGTTTTACTGGTTTTAGAGGGTGAAAAGAGGATTAATTTGTAGCTTATAAGACATTTAGAGGTGCCTTGGGTATTTAGTAAGAGTTGGGCTGGACAGTTTTTACAGTTACAGACACTTCTTGTTTTATGCCTTGGCAACTACACAAAGGACTGTTCTCCAAGCACACACTTGAATAATAGGAAGTGTTTTTTTCTTCCTCTCCTCCTTTCATCATAAGCATCATAGTTTTCCCCATTATTTCTCTATAAATCTTCATCCTGTACCAACATTATCTGCTCTTCAAAGCTTAGCTCTAGCATGCCCAGCCAATTGGGTTGTTTTGCCTGACTTTCTTTTTTCTGTTTACCTTGCTGCCGATCCATGTTCGGAATGCATGTCTATTTGCATGGTTTTGTTTATAGAATGATGGTAAGAAACAGACAATATAGTCCTGATTATTATAAAAGAAATATTGTATATAATTTTCTCATGGTTTATTATGCCATGTTGTTTGATTTTTATCTGTTTTCTGTATCTTTGGTTGCCTTGAATATAAAATTCCATTGTTTGATTGGGCTGTTTCCCCTTACCTAGTTACCTTATATTTTTCTATTTGCATAACAGAACAAATTCCGGTGCCTTCATTCCCTGTTCACTTCTTTGAAAACTTATTTTTAGTTAATCCATGTTCAGAAACAATGTCCATTTGCATGATTTTTATTAAGAATGCCATTCAAAAGCAAGACAATATAGTCTTGACTATTATAGAGGGAACAGTATACTCAATTTTCTCATGTGGTTCACGGTTCATTAGGCCATCCCTGTTCATTTTGAAGGATTTGGTGGATTCCAGTTTCTTTGATATTGTTATTTGATCTTTATCCATATCGTAGTTTACCTTGAATATAAAATGCTAATGTTGATTGTGTCCTTCAATTTTGTTTCTGTAGGGATTTCTTCCATCATTAAGAAACTAAAAGACCTCATGCCAGTTCTGGTCAACTGTTTCCTAGAGTTTACTTCAGCAGTTCGTCAAATGCCTGTGCTTGAAACACAGTCATTTGACTGTATGCAATGTGCACTGCAGAGCATTGATCTTGCGGGAAAGTTTCTCTTTTATGGAATTAATAAGCATCAGACAGCTTATGATGGACCTGATGTGATGGCATGGGGTGAAAATGCCATGCCAGTGTTCTTGAGGAAGTTGTTTGAAGTATTTCCCCTTAAGTCAACACAGCCTCTTTCAGAAAAGGTGGGTCTTTTTATGCAATCTACCAGCGTCTTCTTGGCCCCCAGTTTTCTGAGTTCTACTATTTTATTTACTGCAAGCTGTTGTCACTCTATATTAGTGTTGGGTTTTATAGTTCATCTGTTGGGTTAAATTCTTCCATATTCATCTTTTTCTTCCCCTGCTTGAACTTGGTTTTCCATACAATGTATGTAATAGTTGCTCTTCCTCTCTTTTTTCTTTTTTTTTTGCAGTGAGATCCTTAAAAAAAAAAAAAAAAGAAAGAAAAAAGACTAATCAATTGGGGCCTAATAGTTTTCATTTTGATTGAAACATACATAGTTGTTTAGGCCTCACCTTGGTGTCACCTAGGCCCTAAGGCCCTTTAAAATGGGCAACATTCCTGGTTTTTTACAACTTGGCCGTTGCCAAGGCCTTCCCTAGGTGTCTGTCACCTTGGTTGTGAAGGCCTTGTCGTGGTGGTTGCCTTGGCCAGGTCGTGACTTACATTGGCACCATTTTTGGTTTTATTTATTATTATTATTATTATTATTATTATTATCATCATTTAAAACCCATGTATGGTTGTTGATTTATGGTGCACCATTTTACAGCCTATTATGGCTTGAGGGGTTAAAACTGGAAAAACAGTAAAAAAGAGAACTTACAATTGGAAATTAAATACAAGTAACCCCTAAAATTTTGGTAATTGGAATAACGAATACTTCTTGAGTTCTTGATCATTTATTGCTTGCTTTGATGAATGTTGAATGATCATTGATCATTGGACATTGATTGATTGGTGAATGCTGCATGTCTCTTTAATTTATTCATTCAGGATATTAGTGAACAGTAAGTACTAAAATGACCCAAAATGTCCTAAACTAAACCTGTTCTATGCACACCTTGACCAATGAGGCCTTGCAAAGGTGCCTAGGCTCCAAGACTCTTAGCCAGCACCTTGGCTTGCCTTGGCACCTTGGAAACTATGAACATAAATGAAAAGTAAAATTCTTAAGCACTCTACCTCATTCTAAATGATGAACCCCCAGAAAATATTCTTGTTATAGCATTTGGCCCCCCAGATGAATTGCTTGGTCACCTGAAAGCAGAAAATCTCTCTAGGCTAGGTGCTAATTGGGATGTCTGGGTGTCAGGAACTCTTTTCCTTTGCCAGAATAGAATGTGGTTCTATTTATTGTTCTCACTTTTGGTTTTAGTGATCCCTGGTTCTGTGGGTCCCATGGGGTTGTACTATTTGATATTTTTCTTCTTAATAAAATTTCTTCCATTACTTTCTTAAAATATTTCTTGTTATTAACCCAACTCATATTTCGCTCAAAAAGTGAACCTCGGCCTCTTGTTACACTACCCTTCTTAGAAGCAGGGCCGTGTAGGACGAAGTGATTGGGGCAAGCTAATTCCCTGATTAAGAGATAATTGGGGAATAACTTACTGGAAGTCTGGAACCACTGATAAGTTAAGAAAACAGATTTGAAATTCAAAGAAAATTGACTGATTTTGATGTAAATCTGTACGGAATATGGAAAAATTAGATATATTTCAAAAGAGAAATCTGATTGGTGTAAAAATTGGGTCGATTTATCCCCCGTCAGACTAATCAGATGCTACCAGAATCTTGAAAATTCTCCAAGCAAAACAGATGAAAAATGAGCTAGCTTTAAAACTAAGCAAGTTAACAACAAAAGAATATTCTCAAAATCTGATGAAAGATACTGATCAACTAGAATCAGATGACCAGGCTGAATAAAATTAAGAAACCAGAATAATAATAAAATAATCAAAAGAAGCAAGGAATAATAGAAAACAGGAAAACTGGTGAGAGAAATTAAAGGAGAAAATAGAATTCATATGGAAGAAGAAGAGAAAGAATAAGGAGATGAAATATGGAAAGATCTGACCTGTTGTATGAAGAACTTGAAGGCAGAAATCGAACTGAACTTGAAAGAGAAACTACTACTCACAGTCAGCAAGCTACCAGCCTTGCCACTCAGTAGCAGCAACTAATTGTTAAACAAACTCAAATTTTATTCCAAAATTCCACTAAATTAGTGTAGGAATACAACCTTATTTATAAAGACTAAATTGATCCACTTTAGGACATAGTTGTCAAAAGCACTCCCATAAGCCCAAGGCGTTGGCTCGCTTTTATGTCGGGGTGCCTGGTAACCATGGAAAAAGAGAAGAAGAGAAGAGGAGGAGGAGGGAAACCGTCTTGACGCTGCGAACCTCCGGTCACCAGAAAAAGGAAAAGAAAAAGAAAATATTAGGAGATAAAATGAGGAAGAAGGAACAGACTCTTTTTATTTGAGTGAGTTTCAGAACTATGTGACAGTAAAGACCAACTCTGCTTTCTATGCTTGGCATAAATATTGTTTGGTCTTTGTCAAGGAAAGAGTTCATCCTGTTCCTCACACTATAGTAGTTTGAGTTTGTACTACAAATTTCTGGGGATATCCAGCATTTGATTTGCCAACAAGTCCATTTCTTCTTTTTTTATGAAAAATTCTTGCAGTGGTTTTAATGGCACTTTGATTTTTCCTAATTACTTGTTTTTTGCTTCTTAACAGGATCTTGACAGATATTTTGTCTTGAATGCTGGAATTACTGAAATCTTTCTGCATTTTAGTGAATGGACCTGCACTAATATTATTTTGGTGGAAAAGTTCCTAGAGTTTATGGAAACTTCAATGTTTGGGCAGGTCTGCTTCTTGAACCTTAGTACCATCTTTTCAAAAGCATGAGTTCATCGGTTGCCATAGAACCATAAACACATGGGGTTTTACTTTATGGTCTTATTAATCATGGGTACAAGTTTAATTGACAGTTCGTTCTGTGGATTCCAGATAGGTCAATTTCCTTGTGGTTGAGGGGGTGGATGACAAGGAGTCCATGTGTTCCACTGCTCCCTCTTCTTATGTTGCAGCCTGATAGCCTCATGGCCCTCTGGACTTGGGAAAAAGGTCCCCTTCCCTTGCATTACTAAAAACAGAAATGTTGTGATTTTCAATGGCTTCCATCCATAAAGGAAACACATTACTGGATATGTTAT
Organism: Protea cynaroides; assembly: GCA_028583415.1. Lineage (NCBI taxonomy): Eukaryota > Viridiplantae > Streptophyta > Magnoliopsida > Proteales > Proteaceae > Protea > Protea cynaroides. Next base: position 10,048,769 of record CM053273.1, read on the forward strand.
GTGGGGCTGTTAATCCAGAGGACTATGTATAAAATGTTTGGCATAATATGACACTAGAGAAAATGCCATTAGGAAGCCCAGCTTCCTTCCTTTGCCCCCATTGAATTCTGATCGCTTGTTTCCTTCCCTGCGTTCATGTTGCAATGGGTTGTCGATGTATGATTTCTACTTATTGACTACTGGAACATTAAAATTTTATCTGGAGCTACGTTATTTGGTCTGCCCATCAATCTGGGGACTGATTTGCACTTTGTTTAACGGCTGTACTTCTTAAACCAATTTAGCATTGAAACAAGTATTTGTTGTCCACAGGCAATTTCAATCTAGTGTAGCAACCTTTTCTGGTGATTCATACTTGTAACTAAAGAGTGACCATTTGATGAGCTATTGACCTGGATGCATATTTATTCTTCTTTATCTATTTTTTTTATTTGTTTCTTTTGGGGCTTTCGTCTATTTGCTTCATGGTATGAAATTCTTTCATTTTCTGCACAAGGACTTGTTCATACTTCATAGTATCTTGTATTTGTGTCAAACTGTCAATCAAATCACTCTCAATGATTGGCGATATGATTATACGTCTTTCATGGATATGTGTCACATTGTGTTTGATGTAGCATCATAGTTGTCAAGGCGACAAGGCGACCCAAGGCGTTTGAGGCCATCCTAAGCGCCTAGGCGACCAAGGCGTTTCTGGTGTTTTTTTTTTTTTTTTAATTTCTAAAGTATCAATGCTATATTAATGTGTATATATATGCACAATGCTATATAAAGAATCAACATTAAAGGCATAACCTAATTAATACGAGAAAACCAACAAATAGTGAATAAACTATAGGATATAAAGAAGCATATTTATAAAAAACGAAAAAGCACAAATCAATAAATAAGAAGTTGGAACATAATAGCATAAAAGTAAGAAACAAGAGTGCAAGAGCAAGACTATAATGTAATTTCAAATTGGTTTTTAGTATAAGGGTAAAAAAAACTCTTTTCATCTTTTCCGTTAGGGAACTTAATAGCGTGTGGCTGATAATGGGGGAGGGTTGAATTGCGGGTAAGAGGAAACCTTAAGGGAGGTACATGAAATTTTCCGTTTAATTAATGATTTACTTACACATTTGCAACAAGGCGACCGCCCAGGTCTTTAAAGCATCCAAGGCCCCTAAGGTGACCTAGGCGACGCTTAGGCGACGCCTTGGCGACCTAGGCGGTCACACCTTTTGAGCATACACAAGGCGATGAGTAGCCTAGCCCATATATGACTGCCCGGATGCCGATGCCTTGACAACTATGTGTAGCATACTATCATTTAACACTAAATTCAAATTGGCCATTGGATGTCATCAAGGGCTTGACATTTCATGTGCATAGGTTGTGTGAGGTTGAGTGTTGGTGACTAAAAAATATAATAAAATTTATAAATATTAATTATTTACCTGTAAAAATATTTCAGTGAAACAAACAGTCTTAGTGTTATGGTCAATGCCTCATCAGTATTGGCTTGTAATGAATTTCACACCAATTTATGAGCAAGTTTAAGTTTTATTTTTTTATTTTTTTAGTAAAGCTTGGTATCATTTTTGCTTCGGCATTCAAAGGTTCAAAATTAGGATGGCTGGTATTGACTTCGCTTGTAACTTTTGTAGCAGTTAATATTAACAATTTAATAGCTTTTTGCTTTTGTGTTGCATTTGGATAGGTAGTTTCTAATTTGATTTTATGTAAGTTTCTATTTTTTTTTGGGTTTTCTTGGGGCAGGGGATTACATAGACAAGGAAGTTAGGTTGGAAATTTAGTTTACTTATTCTTCTTGTAATCGATTTCAGTAGAACGGTAAATGGAATTTGGTCTTGTGGAAGGGATGGTTTCTTGTCAATATAGAATTTGATGGCAGATCCTTGGCCTACGAATGATAACCTAGGCAACAGCTAACAGTGTACTGGTTATCTCTCTCTTTTTCTTTCTTCCTTAAGGTACTGTTTATCGGTAATGTTGACAGTCCATTTAAGTGTCTGGTTTCCTATTCTTCCCCTAGTTTTTATATTTCAAAGTATAGCAGTTGAAGCCTAATGTATGAATTGATTACTGAGGCTGACTATAATTGATTTCATCTACTTTTGCCATTGATCTAGATGTTACATTTTGGTCATTCCCACTGCTTCACTTAGGTTTTTCCTTATTTCATTTTCATATTTTCTAAATTATGCACAATCAGTGGAGTTTCTGACTTTTTGTAGGACCTTATCATAGCTATGGTCAGCTGTGCACCTTATTAAATCTACTCATCATACCTCAAATTCGACAATTCTGACTTATGTCTTCAAATTTTTTGGATGTCTTCTATAATGAATATGCAACTGAACTGGCAGTAAGATAATGCTGCACGTTTACAATAACAAAAAAGAAGAAGAAAAAATAAAAATCCCATTTTCCGAACAATTTGCTGGACGTTTAGATGATTGTAAATTAATGTCCTTTGAAATTTTCATGTTGGCTAGTCCAGTACTCCAGTTAGTGGAAATAATCAATCTATACTATAATGAGGAGAATGTTTTTGCGGTGGCCATCTTGATTGACTTAGCTAGATGGGAGGCTCAAATTGTGGCTGATGTAGCGAATCAAGAAAGGAGGGGGAGGGGGTTGGTGTGTCAGGTCGGCAGCCGGCACCCAAAAAAACATAGCCAAACCCTTAACATGTGTAACACCCCAGATTTTTAAATTAATTCCTGTTTTGGTGAAGTGTAGTGAAATTGGGTGTCATTAGAAATTAGGTGCTGTTTAGTGCACCTTGGTGTTGTCTAGTACATTTTATGTATGGTGAAATTTAGCATAGAGACTAATCCTTAACATGCAGCAAGGAATCTTGTGGATAATGTTGTTGTTATTGACCAATAAAATATTAAAATAAATAAACTAAGACCTGGTGAAACTGTGGCCAGCATAGGTGTAATTAAAGGGGATTATTTGTTAATAAGAAATAATAGAGAATGAGAAAAGGAACCCAAAATCATAACTGGATTTTATTTTATTTTATTTTTCTCTTTAAGGATTAATGTTTGAGTTGGAGAGGTATTAGGAGTCTTACTAGCACTAGAAGAGATAAAAGAGAAATAAAAGGAGATTGTTTTGGGGGACTATGAACAGTACTCGTGGTGTGAACAGTAAGAAGAGAATTAAATAATAAAATAAAGCATTAAGGATTAAGGAAGTGAGAAGCCATGTGGCATTAGGATAGGAAGGAATCAAGTTAAATAAAAAGCAGGCTTATAGCCAAGGTTGTGGCCAGCCTAGTGGGGTTCACATTGGATAAGAGAGGCTTTGACTTGGTCAACAAGCTAAGAAGAGTTATAATAGGAAATTAGGAATATGATATCTATTAGCACTCGGAAAGAGAGTGTCTTGGATTAAAGAATGATTCCACCTCATCTCATGTTAACAACTTTAAATAAAATAAGTTAAAAGATTAAAAAGGAGGGGCCCCACACCCTCCTTGTATGGAGACCTAGAGAAAGGTGAAATAAAAGGCGAAATTTAATAGAGATTAGAAAAAGAAAAGAAAAGGAAAAGGGGACCTGGACATTGGATGGAGAGGAGAGAGAAAGAAGGAATAAAATAAAATAAAAGAAGAGAGAGACTTATAAGAGGAGTGGAAGTATTAAAATAATTAAAGAATAAAGAGAAATAAAAGAGGAGAAATATATCTCAAAAAGGAGAAAAAGAGAGAACGACATTGGGAGAAAAACTCCCTACTTGCATGGAGAAAAGGAGGAGAGGAGAGAGAAAAGGATTTAGAGAACAATTAGGAAAATAAGAAGCCTATCGGCTCTAGGAGAGAGGGAAAGACTTTAAAACAAATAAAAAGGGCTTATAGCCCAAATGGTGGACAGTAAAGAACAGGGAGAAAAAAAAGGAGAAACCGAGGGGAAAAAGGGGGAGAAAACCAAGAGGGAAAATGGGAGAGAAACCAAGAGGGGAAAAGTGAGAGAAACCAAGGGAGAAAGAGAGAAGGAAAAGAAGAAAGAAGAAGAAGAAGAAGAAAAATTCAATGGAAAACTCAGGTTAGTGTTTAGAAGAAGAAGGAGAAGAAAAATTCAATGGAAAACTCAGGTTAGTGTTTATTGATTAATTTCTTTTTCTTTCTGTTTAACTAGCTGGTAGGTTGGAGCTGGTTAGAGTGGTCATGCAAAGCTCCTACTGTACTGGACTGGGATTTTTGGATTGTTTAGTTTGATTATCCAAAAGATTGAAAGCTTAATGAGTGCCTTTTTGTGGGAAGAGATGGATAATCATAATTTTTTCCATTTTGTTGGTTGGGCTAAGATTTGTTTGTCTAAGGAAGAAAGTCACTTGGGTCTTCGGAGAATCAAGGAGGTTAACAAGGCGTACATAATGAAACTGGTGTGGCGAGTAGCAGAGAAGAAAGAGAACATATGGGTTGAGTGGATCTATAGTAAATACCTGAAAAGAGATTCTATTTGGTAGGTTGTGGTTTGTCATAACTTCTCTTGGGTGTGGAGGACCATCCTTCATCAAAAGTAGCTTGCTAGTACTTCCATCAAATCCTTCATCGATGATGGTGCCTCGACTCTTTTCTGGTTGGACAATTGGCATCCTCCTGGTGTCTTGGTTTTGATCTATGGCTATAGGATCTAGCCTGACTCCGGGAGGGATAGACTTGCTACCATTTCTTCCATTTTGCCAGATGGGGTTTGGACTATGGGCTAGGCGTCCTCGCATAAGCTGGTGGAAGCTTGAAAGAGCTTGATCAATTCCTCGGAGACCCAGTGGGAGTGGTGATCTCACATGTTGGACCGCTTCCTCCAATTTGGCGAGAGGGAGATTACTGCTAGGTGATTATTTTAGGTATCTAGTTTCAATCATAAAAAAAGAATATAATATAGAGAATGATGTTTCATAGAGAATTAAAATAGGATATATGAAGTGCGTTTGGTGTGTTGTATGATTGACCTATTCCTTTAAAACTTAAAAGGAAAATCTTATAGGATAGTAATTCGACTAACTATGATGTATGGCATCGAATGTTGGGCAGTTAAGAAGCATCATATAGATAACCTTAATATAGTTGAAATGAAGATGTTGAGATAGATGTATGGCAAAACTAAGAAGGATAAGGTAAGGAATGATTGTATTAGAGCTGATTTGGGAGTAGCATCGATATGTGATAAGCTATGAGGTCGTTTGAGATGGTATGACCATGTTCAATGGAGGCCTTTAGATGTTCCAGTACGGAGGAGTGATTTGATTCAGATTGAAGGATCTAAAGAGCTAGGGGCAAACTTAAGATGACTTTAAGGGAGGTGGTGAGGAAAGACGCATGGCTTAGGCCTTGTTTCAAGTATGACATCGAACATAGTTGATTAGAGGACAAGAATCCATGTAGCGGACTCCATTTAGTTGGGATAAGGCTTCGTTGTTTTTTTTGTAGCCAATTAAGACTTTTTAATTGATGCATTGTTTGAGATTTCACCTTGGGGTTGATTTCAACAACACCGAAAGAGAAAAATTCGTTTCGCCAGATTTGGCTCAAATTTTCTAACATTGAATTGATGGAACCTTCATGTTGACTTCATGTCCAATTATAACCCCTACCTCAATCATACATCCCACAGTTTATTTGAGTTTTCTTGTATTTTCAGCAGGCCAAATGTTGACTTTCTTAGTTCAAAATGACCAAAATAGGAGATTATTTTAGTTGTGGTTATTGGTTTTCCCTCATAAGTTGGTTTTGGTGATGATGATGAGGAAAATTTCTTCCCCTGTCCATTGCACGGTGGAATGAGTAAAATGCTCTGAATTGGCCACATATCATTTAGTAGTCCATCTCAATCTTATGACGTGCTGTATATTGGACTTTCCCCATATGATTGCGTGTGCTCCAAATTTTTTCCAAAAACACTTCTTCGACCAATTTTCAATCATCCTGCCAAATGCTGAAGTCCGAACAGACTGAAACTTGACGAACAGGTAGAATATGACATGGACTGGATGTCTATAAAGTGGAAGCAACTATGGAACTGCCATTTGGCAGATATACCTGCAGGACAGGGGAATGACTTCCTTGTCCACTAGAAAGAAGGAAAATTCCCTCATCATCAATATCATCATCGTTGTCATCATCATTCAATTATGTTATAATTATTGTTATGAAAGTTGGTTGCATGGTCGGAATATGACAGCGAGCATAAGAATGTTTCTGGCTCTTGTTTCCTTCAATTTACTATTATTATTTTATTATTGCTAATGTTCTCTCTCACTTCTCTTTTCTTTTCAGAATTGTGGTAATATACGGTCTAGTAAAGCACTCAGAGAAAAGCATTTAGTTTCACTGCTGCAATTTATTCCAAAACTTGTGTCTCAAATCGCCGGCGATTGGAAATCTCGCCTTCTACAGGTCAGGCTATGTTTTAAAGTAAATTCAAAGCTGATTTCCTAACGAAAGATTTCACTAGTGACAGTTTGGCAGCATTGAACATTTTTGGTAATGTGGAGCAATTTACTAAGAAGATAAAAGAATATTGATCAAGGATTTTTGTCTTTGATAGAATTTGAAAGAAATTTCATTGTCATGCTCCCTAAATTATTTGGCCATTAATCATCTTACATGTCTACGAGGATATCTGGAGGCACTGTTAAATAATTTAGACTTGATGCAGGCATTCACCATAGCGTTCAAGAATTGCAAAACAGAGTCTTCACTGAAATTGGTTTGCCTTTCTGCAATAAAGGAAATGCTACTTCCAGTAAGTTTTCATCTTGTTTCATTGCTCAGTCAGCTTTCTAAGGGGGGACTACTGGTTTCCCCTATCACAACTATTTTTGGTGTCAATGTTTCGTTTAAGCATGTCAATTGTGAAGATTTCTGAACATAATCTGCCCCCCACACCCACACACAAAAAAAAAAGGTGTCAAGGAAGCAAGGGACGCTGCTCTTAGATGCAACTGACAGTGAGATATTGGACCATCAGATTACTTGGTTACGTGAACTTCCCTTATTGCTTCTCCAGTTTGGTGACAAACACCTTTCATCTTTGAAGGTATGATTCATGTCTTTTGTTGATGTTGACAGGTGGAACTCTCATTCTCCTAAATGAACTTCCATTGCGATATTATTTTGCAGTAATGCTTGGAGTGTAGTACTGTACTTTTAGATTCCATTTTAAATTTGGTAAAAAAGGTTCACTGAATGGCAGTCACTTTTTTTTTTTAAATGAATGCAAACCGGTTCTTGCAGGTGGTTTTGAATCTTCTCCTTTGCCTGGTGCAGTATTCTCCCGTGAACTCTTCCCTTGCTTGGGAATATGAAAATATGCAATATTCATTGCGAGACTTCTACTGTACATGTCTGGACAATGGTAAGAGTCAAGGTACCAAAATAGTTTGATCAATCATGTATGGTTTTTTCTTAGCTATAATGTAATGCTCTTGGTTGCCACCTTATTATTGCAGGAAGCATATGCTATGGTCCTTTCATAAAGCTCCCTAGAGATTGCCAGGAACTTTCTATCTGTTGCCTATATTACTTCTCCAGTCTGGATTCATTACTGCTTAGAGCATTATCCTGTTGCTGCCTGAGTGAGTATCATGTGTCGGCTGATTCCCCCCTCGCCTATAGATAAAAAAACACTATGACAATCTCTACTTTCATGAATTTCATTTTGAAAATATTCTGCAATCAAATTTATCATTAGTATCAATCATAGTTGTCAAGGCGACAAGGCTACCCAAGGCGTTGGAGGGCCACCTAAGTGCTTAGGTGATAAGGTGGCCTAGTTTTATTTATTTATTTTAAACATGAATGTTCATTAGATCTATTGTTTTCTCAAGAAATAAAGGTTCATTTATGTCATATCTTATTAACCAAGTCTTGTCGTCTTCTAGAGATTACAATGGCTTTGACAGGGTGGGGCCCACGGATGCACTTTTTGTCGTCCTTTGTATTATCAAATAATTACATAACATATCATTTCTTATGTACGTATCCACTAAGGGTATGGTAGGTGATATATCATTTCTTATGTGGGTATTTGGTCATCTGAAATAAAAGGATATAGATGGAAAATAAAATTAGCTTTTAAGTGTTAAAAGACAGAAGCTTGTTCGTTGAATGGGAGGAGCATCTGAGAGGGTGGGGGCTTTTGGTGATTTGGAGTGGTGACATCCTCCGGCGACTTGCATTGTATCAGGTACATCAGTAGTTCCGTATATACCTCTATCTCCCGCTGCCTCTTCATCCTTTCTCTTTCTTCCCTTCCTTCTTCCTTGTCCATTTTTCTGCAACTCCGGCAGCACTGTTGCAACTGCTTCCCTCCTCTTCTAATCTGCAACTCCAGCAGCAGTGGCTGCTGCTGCAACTGCTTCTTCTGCCACACTGTTAGTGGTGGCTGCCGTTGTGAATGCTTCTCTTCTTCTTCCTAATTTTTCTTCCTCCTTTTCTCTTTTTCCTCCATTTTCCCTGCTTCTCTTCCCCCTCACCTCCCCCTACCTTTCACTGATGGATTTTGGGACCTAGGGGCCTAGACAATAGGTGGCCGATTGCCTCAGTCCTGGAAAATCGCAATCCCGTAGGTGACGCCTTGACACCTATGTTATCAATTCTGAAATACACTAGTTTGGAACTGTATCTTTTGCTTGTATTACTTTGGATTTGTTTCTGTTGAAGCATTAGCTTGTTGTGGGTTGAGAAATATATAATGGATAGAAAAATTTGAGAAGAAATGAAAAAAATGTTGATCCCTACCTTCATGAATTTCGTTTTTAAATGTAAATGTGATCAAATCTATTCCTTGTCTATAAATGAATACTCAATTGAACTTATCAAAACTGTCTAGTCATTTACATCCGTAACAGCAGTTTGGTACTCTACGAGTTCTCCTTTTTCAATGATAAAACAAAATTTATTAAGTTTAAGAGACTTTACAGGGGTTTCTTTAACTAGACTTCGGTTTACAAGCCATCTTGGTCTAGTAACAACAAAGAATTGACTACTTGGATATCCAATAAATTAATACAACAACTATAACAGCAAAGCCTTATCCCAATTTAATGGGGTCAGCTATGTGGATTCTTGCCCTCCAATCAGCTTTGTTCGAGGTCATACTTGATACAAGGCCTATGCTATGCATGTCTTCTTCACCACTTTACCGAGAGTCATCTTAAGACTTAGGTCCACCCATAGCTCTTTTAAATCCTTTGATCTGAACTGAATCACTCATCCGTACTAGAGCATTTAAAGGCCTCCATTGAACATGGCCATATCATCTCAAACGACTTTCTCACAGCTCATCATGTATTGACACTACTCTTAAATCAGCTCTAATACGATCATTTCTTACCTTATCTTTCCTAGTTTTTCCACATCTTAACACCTTATCTTTCTTAGTTTTTCCATATAAATTGAGTTCTGGTACTACCGTTCTATGATTCTCATTTTCTTTTCTTCTACTATTCTCTGGTATCTTTTTTTTTTTTCCTTTCAACTTTTTCTTCTTCCCTTCTGAGTTCTGCTACTACCGTTCTATGATTCTCATTTTTTTCTTCTACTACTATTCTCTAGTATTTTTTTTCCCTTTCAACTTCTTTTTCTTCCCTTCTGAATTCTGCTACAGTCTACAGTGCTACTATTCTTTTTCTCATTTTTTATTTTGTTTTTATTTCTTTCTTTCTTCTTCTTCTATAGTTTTACACTTTTACGATTCTCTGTTCTATGCTTTGTTTTTTCTTCTTCTTGTTCTTCTTCCCTTCTTCTACTCTACTTTGTTATTCATTTTTTTTTCTTTGTTCTTGTACGAATTTGGTCACAAATCAAAAATTTATTCCTTGTTTATGAACTAGCCAGTAAATGTACTTAATTGCCCACTATTCCGCACCATACATCATAGTCGGTCGATCATTCAACACACCAGATGCACCTCTCCACTTCATCTATCGTGTTTTAATTCTCTATGAAACATCATCCTCTATATTATCTTCTTTATTTATGATTGAGCCTAGATACCTAAAATAATCACTCTGTGGTAATTCTCTCTCATCAATTTTCACCGCTTCATTATCCGTCCTTGTGTGTTTAAAGTTACACACAGTATATTCCGTCTTCGTTTTACTAATTTTAAAACTTTTGATTCCAAAGTTGGCGTTAATCCCTATTTTTGTCTCATCCATCAAAACAATATCACTAGCAAAAAGCATATACGAAGGAACTTCATATTGAATGTCTTTGGTTAAATCATCCATGATCAGGGCTTATAGCTGACCCTTGATGTAATCCAACTGTAATTGGGAATTCACTACATTGATCCCCTACGGTTCTCACACTAGTCACCACACTATAATACATATCATTGATTATGTCTACATGTTTGCTTGAAACACTTTACTTCTCTAGTACTTGCTATATTAACTCTCTAGGGACTTTGTCATAACTCATAAGTTTTTCTAGGTCAATGAAGACAATATGGAGGTCCTTCTTACATTCTCGAAATCTTTCCATGAGTCTTTTAAGTAAATAGCTTTTGTCATGGATCTCCCTGGTATAAAACCAAATTGGTTCTCCGTAATAGTAGTCTCTTGTTTCAAGTGAGTTTCAATAACTCTTCTATAGTTTCATGGTGTGACTCGTTAGTTTTATGCCTCTGTAGTCATTGCAGCTCTGAACATCGCCTTTATCTTTATAAATCAGAACTACAATGCTTCTCATCCATTCATCTGACATTTTCCTTGTTCTTGTAATCTTACTAAACAATTTGGTTAGCCAAGGAACTCCATAGATTCCTAGGCTCTTCCATACTTATATTGGGACCTCATCTGGGCCTAGTGCTTTGTCTACATTCATCCTCCTTTTAAACTTCTTTTACTATCGACACCTTAATTTTTTGTTTATACCTGCGACTTGTGGTGTTTTGATGGGTAATGCAGCCTTCCAACACACTATTATTTGAAGTGTCTTTATTTAGTAGGCTGTAGAAATTATCGTTCCATCTCTCTTTTATGTCTTAACCCCTTACTAGAACTCTACCATCTGCATTTTTAGCACATCTAACATGGTCGAAATATCTATTCTTCTTTTCCCTCGTCTTAGCTATCTTATTGATGGTTCTTTCCCTTTCATTGTGTTCAGATTGTCATAAAGATCTTGATGCTGCGTATCCACCTAATCCAGCATCCAGCTCCTCAAATTGGCTGATTAGTACTTCTCCAAGAAGTACACTCGTAAAGGACAGCCCAGGTCCAAAACCAGATCCACGGCCTAGTTTGGCTAGGTTCAGATTCAGCCCATTCCAGCCAGCCTACAATTGTTCACCTGAACAATATCTAAGGGTCCACTTTGGCCAACTGTCCAAGATTCCATCCTCTAGAAAATTCTTTATTTTTATTTTTATTTTTATTTTTTGCCTTTTCATATTCCAAGGTAGCATTAAGTGCCTTCCATCTTTAATTTTCAATATCTTGTTTGAAGTTTTCAATGTCTTTGGGGCAGTTTTCTATGTCTAGAAACTGTTATTTGTGTATGGGGTATTCAAAAGGGGCTTTGGAATTCTAAGTGTCTCTTTAATGTTTTTGTTGTATTCAAGATTTTCAACTCTAAATAATGCAAGCATGACATGCTTTCAAAGGCACCCATCAAATTTTACAACTGACTCGCTTTGAATAATCTATTTAAATATTGTTTTGCTTCTGTGACTCAAGTGGGCTTAGGTGGGACTCTTATAACGGGCACTAGTGGGACTCTAGCTTGCCAAGGTTATCTACTATCTTCTACATTCAACCATCAATTTGATCCCTATCTGTGGGGAGCAGAGAGATGAGTCACCGATAACCACCAGAAACACAGACCCAATAATCTTGCTCTTCTACATGTTCCCCTCTTTGTAGCTCTCACCATGCGCTTACCTTTCACTTTGAGCCCTTCGACCAATCTTTGTCACCTGTTTCAAACTAAAAAAAACCTTAGTCCTTAGATGAATCTCAAGTATAAAGCCGATCTTCATCAAGTAGCTGAGAAAATTACTTATAGGAACGATCAGATCTTTGTTGTAGATTTACTTGGAGGATAATAGTTAACTTGTTTTTGTGGTTTGCATGTCATCGCAATTGCTGGAGGTCATTGGCAATTTGCCTTCTTTTTCCCAAGGGGACAGGAGGAGGGAGATGCAAACTGATGGGGAGATGCAGATTGATGGGGAGGGGGCTACTTTTAGATGGGTGCTGGAAGCCTGGAAGGGGAAAGGAAGAAGGCAAGGGGTAATTTTGGAATTTTGAATTATCAGGGGAGAATGAGAGGTGAAGTTTGATTTTTGGGGTAAATTAGAAAGGAAGTTTGGGATAGGGGAGTTCATAGTTCTAAAATTCTGTCGAAATTTTGGATTTTAGCCGAAATATATATATTTTTTAAAATTTTTTATTTTAAAAAACTGAAGTGGGATGCAAGTTCGAAACCAAATAGTACAGCATTTTGGTCCGAAATCACTGTTTCAATAAATCTGAAATTGTTTGAATCCGAGTTATATTGAAGGAGTTACACTCCGGTCAAACCTTGTTCGGACTTCGGAGTATGTGAATGCTGTTTAAAGTTATCCGGATGGGAATAATATTTTGGACATCAAAACAAAAGATTATTTTGACGGACTCTTGTTTTTTAGTGATATTTTACTTTAATAAAATTTATGGAATTTTTAAATTAGAGAAAAAAGCTAGCATTTGAAAGTTGAAAATCGTCCTGCGATCGAAAATCCAGTTTTTGTTCTTGCTAGAAAGTTAATTTTTTATCCTTTTAGAATTTGAATTTTAGACTATTTTTATTGGATTCAAATGGGGGGTGTTTACTTAACTGATATTAGTCATAAATAAGTGTTGCCTATTTAACTCTGAATACAATCCCCTGGTTCCAGCATACATTAGCATACTATGGGTCATAGTTGTCAAGGTGTCACCTAGGTGCCCTGGCGGCCTTGTGACACCTTGGAAAATCGGGTTCCTTGGTCGCCTAGGCACCTTGTCCGACCTCTAACTCCTTGATTCGCCTTGGCGCCTTGACAACTATGCTATGGGTAGACATAAAAAAATCCATTTAAAATTTTTTTTAGTGAAAATCATTAAATGGATGTGTGAAGAAGGTTAAAAATGCATCACACAAAAAATTGAGCTTAAAAAACAATTTTTTGGCCACCGAAACTAAGTTTCGAAATCTGATAGAAAAATCCCAAGTGTCGGCAAAAATTTTGGTTTTGGGGCTGGCCAAAACTAGCCCCATAACCAAAATTTAGAACCTTGGTGGAGTTTCAGTATCGTGTAACTACAAGGGGGTTATAGAAATTTCCCCATTGAAACCAGCCCTAAAACTGAAATTTAGAACCTTGGGGGAGTTTGAGTATAGTGTAAGTTCAAGGGGGTTATAGAAATTTCCCCATTCGTTATTCTATTAAAAAAAATACCATAGAGATGCTCTTTCATTCCCCCTTGGATAGCCGGATTTGGCATCCAATATAAATTAAGTTTAATGATCTAATTCGTGGAACTTTTCCATTATAAGAAACTATTCTGAATGTAGATCCAACATCTGCTGGCATCATTTTATGGCATTTTCCTGCTGGTGAAGTAGTCAGACTTTGTTTTAAAATATGACGTTATTTGGCATTGCATACTATGTGACAGTTGTATTTTTTTTTGTTCTTAGATTTTTATATTCTCATGCCCATCTTACACTTGAATGCAGGTAATAATTTGGAGCCATTTGTATTATTCAAAATAATAGAGGTTCTGCACGCAGCCTATAAAGCTGGACATGTCCAGATCGCAGACCATATCAGTTTCTTCGTCACCTTGCTTGCTCGTTTTAGAGTTTACCCTGGTAATTTGGACCGCCTTTATTAGCATTTTCTCATTTTATTTCGAGAACTATTATCATACATACACACAAACAGCTAGTTTTAGAGTTTATCCTGGTAATTTGGACCGTCTTTATTAGGATTTTCTCATTTTCTTTCGAGAACTATTATCATACATACACACAAACACATGATTATTACCATAAAATGAAGTTGATTGGTTATTGAAGAAGTTGCTTGCTGAAGGACTGTCATATCTAGTGGTTTCACATAGTTTGCTGTAGACTTTCTGTTTCTGGCTCATACACATTTCAGTGTTCATTCCTGTCAGACAGAGAATAACCTACAGACATGCCATGTTAATTTCAGTACCACAGAATATTTGGGTGTGAGTTATTTGTAGAAGTTGACACAGTTTTGATGTAGAAAAGCTAGATATTTTAAAGACCCAGATGGGATAGAATTTGGCAAGGTTCATCAGACTCATAGATTGTGTAGTGCATGTTGGTAGCTGCTAGCTAGATGCCCACAATGATAAGCATGGTACCTTGGAAGAGAGCTGGGAAGATTGTAGTTAATAAGCTTACTACTTGGGGTTCTGCCGAATTTCCTTTTGGGGAATGGATGTGTTCTTCTTGGTGCTTGCCCCGGGAAGCTTGTGAATGCCATTAATTTGTCTTAGGGATCTAGCGTCAGTGTGTCACACCCCAATTCCGACTGAACCAGAAGTGTGAGTGAACCGTCACTGAACCAACGGTTCACACCAGGATCTCAATAAAAACGTGTCCACTCATACAAACCATTGCACATAACCATAATCAGAATATAATAAAATACAACGGAAGTTTTAAATTAAATGAACTGAATTCTCTATTGATAATTTAAATAAAATATCTAATTATTCTCCACACCAAAACGTAAATGAGTATCCTTACATCAATTTGTAAATCGAACTGAAAATAAATAAATAAACTAAACAAATCCTAGAGGTACACACAGAAAGGGCACTCGCATGAAGCGTCATGCTCGTCCTCTCCTGCTTGCACTTCTAAAGCAGCAACACCTCCATACGCCGGAGCATCCATGTAGTCCTCCACAGTATAACCTTCATCAACATCTAAAACATGTATATATATACAGAGTGAGCTCACAACTTAGCTCAGTAAGACAATCAGACAATGCAACAAACATATGCATGATTAACATTCACATTATGGTCTGGTTTTAAATTTGCAATGTGCTATAGAAAGGATTGGCGGCCACCGCACCTCTATACACGAGTGTGTGAAGCCGCCCAATGGATCAAACACGACTCTCGTCCCACATGCACCCACCATGGAATAGAGATAGAGCTAAAGCGTCCGGATCAAACACCGCCAATACTTCCCCTGATACCCTACCCATACCAACACGTAAGCCCCTATTGGCGAGGGCTTGCAAACTGGGCTCGCAACTAACCAATCTTATATGTCATCACAGTAGGTCCTATCCCAGCACAGCTCCCTACGACATAAAGATAGAGCTAGAATCTAGTGGCCAGGCCGGAGACCACAGTGCCACTTCCTCCCCCTGATACCCTACCCGCACCAAACATGCTAAAATAGAATGATACGACAATGTGCTAGTGTGAGGAATGATCCCAGATCCCAGGCTCTTCCCATTCCACACACCAATGAAAACAATCACATGCCTAGCAGTTGCATCCTAGCATAGCGAGTATGCATGAACAATAATAATAACTGAAGGTAAAGGATGACATGCGAGTATGCACAAACATCAATCCATAGAATCGTCATTATTAACAACGTTTTACTGTTATTAAATTATTAGGGTTTAGGTCGGATTCCCTTACCTGACGCTTGATTGCTAACTAGCTCCGTGTCACAGAATCCAAACTCGCTATCACAAGGTCCTACATGATGTTAGAGTTGAGTTAGAATAGTTTTTCTTAGGGTTTACGTTGGTCGGAAAACCAACTGGGTCAAAAACACTCCTCACAGTGCAGACCGGTCGCAAGTACCGGCCGCGGTACTGTGGGGAAAGGTGCAACCGGTATGGTCGACCTGTCCCCACAGACCAGTCTCCGGGAGATACCGGTCGCAGGTACTGGTCGCAAAGGTGCGACCGGTATGGTCGACCGGTATGTCTCCGGAAGACCATACACCCGGTTCTTGCCTTCCGTCGATCATCCCCTATTGATTCTAGGGTTTCACCTATACATTATAGGTCTGAGCACTGAGTTAGAGTTGTTTCCAACTCCATTCAAGTCCTAGTTTCGATGATCTTCAACCTAGAACTTGAATCTAGGGTCACCCACTGGATTAGGGTTTGACGGCAAATTCAGATTTAATACCTCGCCTAGCATGGTATTGATCCATTCATGACTAACCTTCTAGAACGCTTAACGTGGAGGAAGGTTTAAGCACTTACCGTTGGTTCGCAGTAGGGTGTTCTTTGTCCAACGGCAATGACGGCTCTTCCCTCTCCTTCCTTAGCTCCTTCTCCTTCTTCGATCTCTTTCTCCTCTCTAGGGTTTGTGAGGATCACTGAAAGAGATAATAAGGAGGTTTAGGGGTCCTTATATAGTTTAGGGTTGAGTTTAGGAAGCCCCCTAACATTAGGAAAGTCCTTTGGTTCGAAATTTGGAAAGTG
The DNA here is from genome assembly GCA_028583415.1 of Protea cynaroides. Taxonomy (NCBI): domain Eukaryota; kingdom Viridiplantae; phylum Streptophyta; class Magnoliopsida; order Proteales; family Proteaceae; genus Protea; species Protea cynaroides. The sequence goes on from CM053273.1 coordinate 10,065,265, forward strand.
AGACCCGCAGAGATCAGTTTCCGGATCTAAGTGGTCTGCCTGCGTAGGCTATACCGGTCAACCGGTACCATAGACCGGTACCATCGACCGGTATGAAATATTTATCATACATGGGTCCGTTTTCGTACCTGGTTGTCTTCTGTTCGTCTTGTCTGGCCTGGTGATGATTGGAAGACCTATTACGATATGAATTAAAGGTTTAGATCGGGTTCATGGAGTGTGGGTCTTACATCTAATGTATGGTGTCCATATCCTGGATGCGAAATCCCTTTAGGATGCTGAAGGGAGTGGATTCATTGGCCAGGGAATTACTGAGACCTTTCTGGTTCATTCAGAATTTTTGAGCGGTTTTATTCTCTTTGGTAAAATGTCTTATGACCCGTAGAACATTAAGAAAAGTTGGTGACCGACTGAACATGCACATGGTTCTGGAGAAACGAAACCAATAAATAATTAGTGGAGATATTTTCATTCAGCTCATAATGAACCACCCCCCTTTTTTTTTTTTCTTTCTTTATTTTTCTTTCTTTAAATGATTCTATTAAGCAAGTCCAGGTTTGACAATGACAAATTTTAATTCTAATCTAAATAGTGGCTATTTCCTATGCAGAAAACTTCTATCCTTCATCGGAGAGTGATGAGAAGATTTCGAATCATGGAACTTTTAAGGCCATCACAAGTGCGGTCTGCTCTTGCCTATCACAGATGGGTGATGATAATCTTGTTCTTCAGACATTAGAGAAAATTATTGTCGATGAGATAGTGAGTTTATCAGCTATTTTGTCCACTTCACTGCAAGTCTGCTATTGGGATATATTTTCTACTGTACTAGTTAGTTATCAATTCTTCACTGGATTTTTTATTGGTTTGTTGGGGGTTTCTCCTGAAAATTGAAGCTCTTTTATATATCTTGTTGAATTTCAGAACCTCAACCTACCATTATACAACAAGTGTGCGCTGCTAAGAATACTTGTTATACTGGACTCTAGACCGACAAGACTTTCGGAGCAAAGTATTATCAAGCTAAGCAAGTCCCTGTTGGAATACTTGATTGATGCTGCTTCTGTAAGTACCTATCATGTTTAACACATGCAGTTACCAGTTGCTATTTCGGTATTTCCAAACACAGTCTGAATAGAGTGCCACATTTGTTTTATTACTACTCAAATTTTTTATTTGGATAGATAGGCCCCAAGGTGATTTGAACTCATAACCTCTTAATTCTGAGGTGTTGGTCTTTTCCAACTGAGCTATCCCCTTGGGGGTTACTCAAATATTTTTGAAATTCCTTTCTATAGTTTTTTCCATCTTTCCAATTTTAAATTCCTTACTATAATATTTCTCCTCCTTTCTTTTACATTTTGTGAAAAGATGTCATTGAGAGAAGAAATCATACAATGCCCCCGATAGAAAGCAAAGAAATACCGCAATCCAAAAGCTGGATGTGGTAATTCCTTAATAGACTTCCATTACATTTTGCAAAGAAAAGCCCTTGATGCTCCAAACTGGATTAATGTTCTCTGGTGGATCTTTTCACTTCATTTACATTGTACCTCCTAAGGTTCTAGAAAAAACATATAGAAAATGAACACCAAGACCCAGAATGAAATCCCCCTCCCAAATCTTTCCAACAGGGAAACAGCACTTGAAATAAATGAGGGAGAGGAATCCACACGGCAGCAGCAAGCGTCTCCCACACCAAGCCAATGGGTCCACAAGACGGGTGCCTCATGATTTGTATAATGGAGGGCTCATATGGTCAGGGAGGAGTGAGAGTGTGTGAGAGCAATGCACATGCCGTGGCATGTACATCCTTTTCCCAATAAATAAATAATATTGTTAATGTATCTGAATTGTATAGAACTGATGCTTCTTCGGAAAAATTGTTCTCTTGTCCTCTCGGAAAAAAAAGAAGTTATCTTGTCCATTTGTTGGCACAGACAAATTATTCTTTGGTTCTTATCTTTAATGCAGAGCATTCCAGAGAACGCTGATGGGTCTAGTGATTCTGTTCGGTTACGCATTTGCCGATACCTTCTAATCCCATGCTTTTTCATGTTCGATAGAAGTGATAAGCTTTTAAATCTTGTCCTGGACTTGATGGGATCATCAATAGGTGAAAGTAATACATCAGATGAATTTGCATTTGATCAGTCACGTCAGATCTGCGCAATTGCTTCTATCCTCCTTTTTATGTATAAGGATGTGAAAATCCAAAGACGACTTCTTTTATGTCGGGTAGAAGTCCACCAAATTTTGCAGAATATACTCTTGCAGGTATGTTTTTGAACCTCAAGCATGAACTTAAATAGTTGTTGCTTTCTTTAATTTAGCTGATTCAAAAAGGCAGTAGAGCAATGTTCGTATTATGGTTTCATGTTATACTTTGGACGATGATGACAATCTCATCACGGGATCCTTTTTTTCTGTGATTAAAACAAATAATCTTGATGTGATTAGAGGAATGGATCCCGATGTAGTTTCAACATGGTGGTTATTAGATGTGTCTGTTTCTGAAATTATATATCTAATATTGCTTTGGGATTTTTTTCCCTTCAAATTATTCATACTGAGGCTTGCAGTTTCTCATATGGAAAGTATTAATTTGCAAACCATCTATCTTCCTCCTTTAAGTTTTAACATATGGATGTTATTGCTATGGATATTTTGTGTGTTTGTGTGCAGTCCCCCCCCCAACAAAAAAAAAAAAAAACTGTCAATTGCAGATCTGAAGGGTAAGAATGTTGGTGTAAAACCCACTAAAAACATGAACCAATGATGATTATTTTATGCATGGAATTAGGATATACTTTTAGAGCTTGTGTTACTTTCACTGTTGGGAATCTTAGATCCATTCTAATTCATATCTGTGGTAGTACTAAATGCCACCGAATTCCATTGACTTTTGATTTGACCAGTTTTTCTTTTTTGGGTACTTGGAAGTTATGTATCTTATACTGTCTGTTCCTTAGTATCCATCATGCTCCTGGTACAGTGAGCCCATTTTGTGTGCTTTGTGCTGAATTTAGATGTTTTCCTTCATATAAGTAGCCTTTATCAAAGTATTGTCATTTTTGGGCCTTTAAACCCTTCTGTTTTCCTTCATATGAGTAGCCTTTATTAAAGTATTGAATGTTGCTGACATTTTATTTTTTTTAAATGTTATAATCCAATTACAACAAGTTGTGCAACTAAAGCCCGTCATTTATGAACCAGAACCCAATTATTGCTTTCCTTTCTCTTTCTCTCTATAAAAATTGGAAATTCATGAACACAGAAGTATTAGCTTTTCTCTGAATAGTAAAAGCTTATTATCCTGGCATCATTTCTGCTTTGAATAATATAGACATTTGATGAGTCCACAAAATAGAGCAGATTGTATTCTGTAAAATTCACTTCAGTCACCCAAATGAATGTTCTGCTTGTAATTCAGTGTCAAGTCGTTGATGCATCTCTTCTACATGGTTGCAGTCTTCAACTGAAACTAATATGTCTCTTGGACAAAGACATAGAGTACAGTCTGCATTCGATCAACTACAATCTGGAACCACTAGATTATATTGCTGGAACAATGATGCACCGAAAAAAAATTCCTAGCACATAACTTGCACATGTAAGTCTTTAGTCCATTACTTGCTCCAACCCCTTTACTTGTCATTTTCTTACATTAAAAGCCTTAATGGTGTGCATGTTTTCTGGAATTAGCTCAATGATTTGAAGTTCATTATACTTGCTGGGTAGTTGATCTGTGGTTAGTTTTTAGTGGACAAAATGGGTTGCAAAACCAGTTTTAGGTTACAAAACTCCCCAGGCTGTGTACTGAGCTGCCATCTTCCGGGGTGTGCAATCATTTTGCTTGTATAGATTTACATTTGGAATTCGGAAATTTTCTGTATTCACGTTTTTGAAAATCTAGTGTCCTAATTTCTTCAATTGGTGAGATTTTTTCTAAAAGTTATACAATTATGGAAATAACATAATAATGATCAATGAGATCAGTCACAGGTGATTCTTCTGTCTTCTGGTGGATCTTGGAGACATTTCCACTTGCTTAGAGGCTCAGATGTTACCCTCTTACTTGGGAACATGAACATCTTAAAATTTTGGCAGAAAATTGACAGCAACTAGGATAGTTTCAGTCTAAGAAAACTTGTCAGCGTACATCATAAGTTACGGATGGAAATTTTACTTTCCCCAGCCTATATACAATATTTTGTTTGCCTACTAATGCCACATCACGAACCCTACCTTAGTTGATTGAGGAAAGTTCACCCAGGTGATGCAAAGTCTAGTTTGAACCCTGTCTATCCTAGCTAGTTTCTGTGGCAGTTTTTTGGTTAAATTTGATGAAAGTATTTTGGTTTCACCAGGGATCAATGTCTTGCTACAGCATGTGACAAGATTATCACAAACAAAAGTAGCACAGCCAAAAACAGGCTTCCTATGTGAAGATCCACCCAAATCAGCATTAGTGTATGCCTCAATCCGCAGATGATCATGAGAAGATAAAAGAATCCCTTTTCCAGGAGCTTCAAGTAGCGATGAATATGAAAAACAACCTCCATATGAGAGGAATAGGGATCGTGTATAAACCAACTCACCAAACTCACAACTAAAGCAATATCTAGCCCTGTGTGTGAGAGGTAGATCAATTTTTCCACGAACCGTTGGTAACGACCCTTATCAACTAGTTCACTATCCTTGTCCTTGAGTTGAGTATTAGCTTCCAAATGAGTGTCACAAGGATGGCATCCCAACAGATCAGTTTTAGATTAGATAGAAGATCAAGGACATATTTTCTTCCGGAGAGGAAGATGCCCTTTGAAGAGGAAGATGCCCTTTGAAGATTGAGCAATTTCAATTCCAAGAAAATACCTAAGTTTTCCTGGATCCTTTATTTCAAACTCACGATCAAGGAAGTTCTTGAGACGAAAGATCTCATCACTATCATTTTTAGTGATAACTCTATCATCAACATAGATTATGAGAAGAGCGACTTTATCACTAGATTGCTTAATGAACAGAGTTTGGTTAGCATTGCTTTACTTGTATCCTGCTGAAATCATAGCCTTGTGAAGCTTGCCGATCCACACTTGAGGAAACTGCTTCAACCCATAGAGTGCACGTTTCATTTTACAGACTTTGCCATGAGTTATATCACAAGAGAAACCTAGAGGAATGTCGAAAATATACTAAGTTCCCCATGCAGAAATGCATTCTTGGACATCAACTTGTCGGAGATCCCATTCCAAATTAACAGCACATGATAATAAAATTCAAACAATATTTAATTTGGAAAATGGAACAAATGTCTCTTGGTATTCAATTCCATATATCTGGGTAAAACCCTTAGCCACAAGCTTTGCTTTGTACATGTCCACCGTCCCATCAATTTTCTGTTTCACCACGAACACTCATTTGTAGTCAATAGGTTTCTTTCCTGGAGGGAGAGCAACAAGATCCCATGTATCATTCTTTTTTAGAGCTTTCATCTCTTCCATTATAGCTGTTTTCCACTTCGAATCTACATTAGCATTTTGCCATTCCTGTGGAACACAGAAAGAGTTTCATAAGAGACAACATGAGATATGGGGTGCTGAGTACTTGCCCTAATATCTTTACGGACAACAATAGATAACTGAGGAAATGAGATCTTATTGGATGGTTAGGAGGCTTTGGCTCGAAGGATGGCAACGGGATGATAGAAGGTGCAGTAGTGGTGGTGGTTTCAACTTGCCTTTTTTTTTCAAGTCCTCTAATAGATCTAAAGGGTTGACTCATCTGGATTCTCCTGCAGTTCCTCCTGTACTGGAACTGGTGTCTGTGGCTCAGGTTCTACCTGAATCGAGACTGGTAATACTAGTGGTGGTTGCTTCCACTAAGCTGGAATCGGGTGCTCCCCTGGAGCTGCTAGAGTATACTCAAGTAGAGTTGGTACATGAAGAATCTCAAGAACACACATCTTCACTATGTACAGACTCCCCCTGAAGAGGTGCCAGTGAGTCGTACGGAAGGATCTCATGGAAAAAAAATCCATGGTCACCAAGGTACATCGCGTGGGAGCATGGTGGAACTTGTTGCCCTTCTAAGTTGCCGAGTATTTCAAAAATATACATTGGAGGCCACGGGGTTCTAGCTTGTCGAGAGACCGATGATCGCGAATAACACACATAACCGAAAATCTTGGGAGGAATGATGGAGAGCTAGAATATCAACCAAGGAACAAGATGCCAACGTGCAAGTGGGCATACGGTGGATGAGATAGGCAGTGGTGAGTACGACGTCACTCCAATACTGAGACGGAACATGACTGGCAAACATGAGAGCAAGTCCCACCTCCAGGAGATGGCTATTCTTACGTTCGGCTACCCCATTCTGGGCCGGGGTGTCAACACGGCTAGTTTGATTGATGGATGATCCTAGAGTTTGCCAAATAAGTTTGAAACTGTCCCTCAATGTCCCTCAAGATACTTCCGGCCATCGTCGATTCGTAAAATGTCGAGGGCAACATTAAACTATATGCAAACTATGTTATGAAAGAGATGAAAACAGCAAAACACCTCACTTTTATGCTGCAAATAAATCGATGTCGTGTGAGAGTAGCAGTTGATGAATGTAATAAACCAACGATGATCAAAAATTGAGGCATGACGAGCAGGACCCCATTTCCCATACATCAGAGTGAATCAAATGGAAGGAGATGCACTTCTCGTATTTAACGGGGGATAACTAGAACGAGTTTGTTTGACCAACATACAAGTCTCATAGGAAAAGTCATCCTTATTACATTGTTTTGACTAAATTAGGAAAAACATGAGATAAAGTCCCAAGGAGGTGATGGCCTAAATGACAATGCCACTGATGGAGATCTGAGGAAGCCGATTGAAACTAATGAACTGGTGGAGATAACGCCGGTGGAGGAGAACCATCACCGAGGAAATAGAGACCACCATGCACCTTACCACACCCAGTCGTCTTCCCTATCACTAGATCTTGAAAAACACAATTGGTTTAAAAAAGGTGACTTCACAGTTTAAATGGGTAAGGGTACTAATGGAAAGTAGATCTGTAGTAAAATTAGGGATATGTTAAACAGAAGATAATGTAAGAGAAGGGGAACAGTAGATAAAACCCTTTCGAGAGACAGATGAGAGAGTCCCATTAGCCTCTCGAACTTTGTCTTTCCTTGAAGATGGAGTACTGATGAAATAGGCTAAAGGATCCAGTCATGTGATCAGTGGCACTAGAGTAAATGATTCAAGGGCTAGAGACTATCGATGCCCAATGACCACCGAAAGGAATACCTGAAAAGGAAAAATTGGAACCTGAAGGAGCAGTTGCAGAGGCAGATGTAGTGGAAGAAGCCTGGAAAAGCCCATGGAAAGCTTGTAGCTCATCTAGAAAGAGACCAGTGTCAGAGCTGGTAGTAGGGCATCCATCTTAGTGTGGGCAGTCTTGTTCTTGGAGCGACCACGACCATGACCACAACCATACTTGGCTTAAAAGTTTGATGGTTTCCCATGAAGTTTCCAACATGTAGCATTATTATGCCAATGTTTGCCACAATGGTCACACTCAATTACCTCTTTGTTACTGTCATCGGAGTGTGAAGGGCCATCAGTAGTAGGGATGGAATGGGAGACACTATGTAAAGCCGAACGATTAGTAGTAGCCTAGTAGGAGACTGAAACATGGCAAATCTACAGCTCTCCTCAGTATGTGCCAAAGCATAGGACTTCTCCGAAGTGGGAAAAGGAGATCTGTTGAGAACTTAATCACGAATCTAATTATATTCAATATTCAATCCAGCTAGAAGATTGTAAACCCTTATCTTATCAACATGCTTCTTGTTAGTGGCAAT